>CM055958.1:86824360-87443620 GCA_029490685.1 Schizonepeta tenuifolia
GAATTTCTACTAAACTACAACAAAAAGATCTTTTATAATTTGACTAATAAAATGGACTAGTTAATAAAATTTTCTACTAAAAGATAAAAGAATTATTAAGTAAGAAATGGCTTAAAGATTAAAGACAAGAAAATAAGAAATTATTAAAGAAATAAGTAAGAATAGAGAAAATCGAGTTTAAAAAGAATTAATCGAGAAGAAATAAAAAGGAAGTTTTAATCGAGTAAAGAAAAGATGCTAGACGAGTTAAGTTAGATACTCGTATAAGTTAATCAAGATAGAATAAGATGTCGAGTAATAAGTTGAAAGGAGTTAATTAAATGATTAATTGAGTACGTTGCTTTCAACCAAACAATTAAAAATAAACCGAGAAAAATTACCAAGTTAAATATTAGAAAAATAATAGACGAGTTAAGAAATGAGAATTGAATTAGAAATGAATAAGAAATTCTAATTTCATAAGAGTTTAATAAGAAATTATGTTAATGGAGTAAAGGTTATAAAATACATCATAAGATAACGGATGTAGAACAAAGCGTTGTCCATAAATAAGAAAGATAGAATAAATGATTTGAGCCTTCATAAAAAAAAATGCATAATCGAGTTAAGTTCTAATGTCTAAATTAAATGATTATTAATGTGTCTTGAAGTATGATTGATTTATTTGAATTCCTTATATGATTAAATAAGTGTCTAAATGCATGGTATTGGTTATGATGTGAAAGTTAATTGAATTTTGTATGCAAAATGGTTGAATGATTGATTGTTAAGTCGAGAATCAATTGAAATATTTGAAAGAAAGCTCGAGTAATAGAATGTAGACGATGACGTTATTAATTAGAACGAGAAAAGTGTTAAGCCGTTGATTAATAGTATTAACCAATTCGAGTAGAGTTAAAGGTTTAAAATCGAGATCCTTTAGAAAAGGTTAAGCGAAGAGAGAATCGACTCAAGTAGAAGTCCTTCAGTTAAAGTCCAACGCCCTTGTGTCCGTCTTTCATGTATCTTATTTTCCTGTCGATGTCGAACTGTGAAGGATCGAGCCGGACGGATCATTAAGCGAGGACAAATAGCCTTCAACCACCTAGCTAGAATCTTCGGAAGTCAGGTGGGCTTTTCTGAACCAAAACTATCGATGAAAATTAATTATACTATTGAGTATTATGATATGATTTTAAATATGATTGACTTGCCGTTTTTATTGAAGCTTGGTATGTGTTATCATCTGTTTATGTGAAGATGTTATTATCTTGTGAATGGCAGGAAACCCACGTGTGGTATATGTTGAGGTGACTGTGAGCCTTGCTTCGGTTAGGCCGGTCACAGTGTTTGAGAAGGAGGCCTACTTCTCAGCACAGTAAGATTGTTTGTGACAGATGATGCATACTGTTATATTATATGATATTTGACTGCACAGTCTGTTTTAAAAGAAAATGTTTTTAACATGCACAAGTAAAACTGTTTTTAAAACTGCTTATATACTTGTGATGTTCGGCAAGGCAAGTTCAATTGTTATAGCTTTAAGAAGCATCTTTATTCAAATGTTTTGGCTTGTGTTCACTGAGTATGAAGTACTCAGCCCTGCGTGTATTTCTAAACATGCAGGTTGACTGGATGGCGATGGCATGGATATTTGGTGGTGTGGTTTGGTTCTTTTGGTTGAGTCTAGTTGGATATCAGACTGGCATTTATACGTCTTCATACGTGCAGATGTTGGGTATTGATGCAAGTTTCCGCTGCAACCCTTTTGAATTGATGCCTGTTGATGCTAATACTTTGATACTCATGTTTTTGATTCCGAGTGTTGTGCTCGAAGACTTTGAATATTTGTTGAATTCTTAACTCTTTGACATGTACTCCTGAGCGATGGGCTCGTTGACTTGAAATGTTGTTGAACATGATCCTTTAACTTGGTATATATGTATGTGAAATCTCTTGTTGTTGGAATTCTATCTCCCGTCAGCATGAATTACTCATTTAGATTCCTGTTATAAGTGATTTTGAGATGCTCGGATGTTTATTTCATTATGCTTTTGGAAACCTAATTTGATTGTCTTATCTTCCATCTTTGTTTTCCCCGAGCATGTTCCCTTTATTTGAGTTAGTTGTTAGTTGTTTAGGTTTGTTGTTATTCGTAAGTCACACCTCGAGAGTCGGGGCGTGACATTATTATTATTATTATTATTATTATTATTATTATTATTATTATTATTATTATTATTATTTATTTTAAGTAAATCTTAATGGCATTTAATCCTCTACTACAAATTGTGGCTTTTTTTATTTGAAAAGAAAGAAACTCCTGCCTTTTTAACTTACAATTTATATATATACAAGACTTTTCCCCTAAAGGATATCTTTTGGGAAAACTGTGCATGGTGTACTTCAAGAATCAAGCAATTAATACTCACTTAATATCCCTTGGTATCATACTTGTCCATAATTTCTATAAAAAAAACATCGTGAAAATTACAGATTAATACTCAAAATAATCTTCTAACGAAAATATCATTTAAAAAGGATAATTCTATATGGCTCAAATTGAGGTGGATCAGTAGGGGCAAATTAGTCTTAATAGTAAAAACGAAAATGTATATTACCTTAAATACCCCTATTAAAAGTTTAGGATTTGAAAAACACTAAATTTTTTATATGAAATAAATTTTCTCTTATTCCAGCAATTCATTCAAACTCTTTAATTAAATTCATATACTACTTCTCTCTCTACCATAATAAATGAAGAGACATGTTTCACAAATTCAATCCATCGAAACATTAGAAAGAACTAGCAACACATTTTCTTTTTGGTTTATATTTCTCTGTAAAAGCATATAAATTGGACAAATGAAAAAAAAAACTCTCTTGCAAGAAAATATGATTTAATATAAAAGTCGTAAGTTTTTTTAATATAAGTCGATTAAATATATAATTTCATCCCATGAGATCACAATCAATACAAAAATCGTATAAAATTTTGTATAAATTATAGTACATCTCCATATCATATACTTCATCTCTCCACAATATCATCACTTTTATCATTTTAATTTGGTCCATCTATAATATCCTTAACACTTCCATTTTTATTAGTAGGATCCGCACATTACATATACTCACTCCGTCCCTTATACAGTTACCATTTTTTCATTTCGATCTGTCCCCTAAATGATTGTCACATCATTTATAGTAGTAATATTCATACAATATACATTATATTCTAATTTTATAATTCCACTACTCCACTCACATTAAGAGTGAGACTCAAATACCACGAATAATATTCATAATACTCATTATTATATATCATTACCTACTATTTAACTTTATTAAGAGTATATGTTCTATATTATTCACATTTATATTGGGACTCTTACTTTGCTCACAACAATATGTTAATATCCACCACAATCTTTTTTTTATGTTTATCCACTAGCACCACTACAATCTGTTAATCGGTAAATACTTGATTAATCATTATTACGGTTCATTATACAATATTTTTATCTATTAGGATTATATTAGTACTAATCAAATAATAAAAATAATAATAATAAAGTCTGCTTGTGAGAGTGGTGAGAAGGCACCGGCTCAGAGTGGTGGGAAGTCTGCCGGTGAGAGTGGTGAGGATGCACCGACTCAGAGTGGTCCGAAGTAGAGCGGTGCGAAGTTTGCCGGTGAGAGTGGTGAGAAGTTACCTCTCGTCGTGGTGGGACCCAACTGCAGAATGGTGTGACCGAAGTGGAGAGTGCTGGGGCCGAACTGGAGAAGTCTGCATGTGACTAAAACCTCCAGCATAAAAGTGACGGGCCGGATTCAAGTCTTGGTCAACTCTACCAGCTCGCATCTGATCGTCGAATGTTGAGGCAGAGTGACGATGAGCGTCCAATGTCGTCCTACGACTCCTATGTGACTGTTGTGGAGGACTGTCTGGGCATCTCATAACAAAAAACTGACTCATTCTCCGAGTTAGTTTAGCAAGGAAGCCGTTGTCAGATTCGTCGTCCAAAACTCTCCTCAACCGGCGCTCAATCTCGTCCCCCCTACTGCTCGTGCCCTCATTATGGTCTGAGCATGGTCGTCCGTGCAAACAACAGACCCTGTCTGGCTCTCCCGAGGGCCCCCACCGTTATGTACGAGGTGGTGTACGAAGTGGTGGGGTACCCTCCCGACGACGTTTCGCCATTTGTCATGCCGGGTCACTACGGACCACCATTGCTGCTAACTGCTTCAACTTTTTCCATTGTCTTCTGATTTGCATTCTCTGTAGTCGGGTTATTACTGGAAGCAATTTATTTAGGAGGTATGTATTTAACATCAAAAGGATCTCCATTTTCGAAGCTCAGCATGTAATACTCTGAACGCTCTACTTCCGTAGCTTCAAAACTTTCCAATACCTGAAGCTGCAAAGGTAATGAAAACTTAATATTAGAATTTTAGAAATTAATATAGATAGCATCACTGAATGAATAAAAAACATTATAAGATCATAAATGTACCCGTGGATTGTCGAAGAATTGAGTGAAATCAACTTTCATCTGTCTTGTGGTCCACATCAAGCACCGAGGCACTCTCACAATGCGATCTTTGATTCTACATAAATCTCCCAATGCCGAAATCATCTCATAAGTCCAAATCTGTAGAGCCCAAATCGGACCATAGAGGTGATAGTCCTTGGGGACTGTCTGGGCGTTGTTTACATAGTGACACAGTGCTCCCCATGTGTAAGAGCCCCATAGGAAAGCATCCCAAGCCTCGAAATCTTCAACTAATGTCCATGCGCAATCCTCTATGGCGGGTTTGTCCCGACATAGGAGGAAATAATAGTAAATGAGCAAGTTGCCCACCTTCAAATAGTCTTCGATGTCTCTCCCAAGTCCTTTTTTGTTGAAGACGTCGCGCAACTCATTGGTCTTTACCTCTCGGCAGTTGAAAAATGTGTAGTGAATGCCAGTTTTAGGAGGTACATGAACTGCATGTGGATTAAATGTAGAGTTTTCAAAGTGAAGCCTGGTGATGAGAGCATATTCCACTGCCGTCATATGAATGGTCGTATGACCAAGATAAAACTAAAGCTCGTTCTCTGGTAGCGGATTAGCACCAATTCCTTGCAACTGTCGGGCTACTGCGAGATTTAGCACATTACTTGCACTCTGATTTCTTCTCGCATCAATCAACCGCCCAACAACACCGGTTCTTAGAAATGCCTCGGCTTGATGATCACCGGAAATTTCAAATAAAACTCTCTTAATTTCATCAAACACGTATACCCTCAAGTAAAGGTTCACTTTAGGAGACGAATAGAGCATGAGGGGTCTAACAAATTCATAATGTTCCTACATAATCAATAAAACCAAGTATTAAGTGCGTGGTAACGTGTTGTAATTCAACAAACCAACATAACACAAGAAGATAAAGGATGGGGGGACAGCCCGTGGCCATGGTCACGACGGGAGGAGGACCGACGCGACCACGGCGAAAGGTTCTGCCGTGGTCACGATAGCCCTCGCCATCGTGAGCTCACGATGGGCTTCCCATCGTGAGGTCACGATGAGGTTGCCATCGTGAGATCACGATGGAGTGTCATCGTGAGCTCATGATGGGAACCTCATCGTGGCCTCATGATGGGAAGCCCATCGTGAGCACGGCAGAACCCTTCACCGTCGTCTTCCCCACCTCCATCGACCTCATAAGAACACCAAACCAACACAACAAATGTCGAACTACCCAACACACCAACATTTTCAAGAATGTCGAACTTTATACACCAAAACAATGTCAAAATCTTCCACATAAAAATCCTAACTCTAACATATAACTATTTCTAACATGTAGAAACACATAAACATGCATTCAATTGAAGATTCAAGCATGAATTTTGAAAAAAGAAAGGGCACTAACCGGTGGATTTGGGACTCGAAAGTTTTTCAAATTTTCCTCCGGTTCGCCGAAGGAACTCGACGGCGAGTCATTGCGGCGGCGGTTGCTCATGTTCTTCCGATCACGACGATCAAGCGATCTTGAGGAGGAGGCTGTCGTGAGGTCGTGAAGGAGGAAGGAGGCGCGGCAGGGGGGGAGTCGAATTGGGGGAGAGAGAGAGTGGGGGACCGCCGACACTACCTCTTTTTTGTTTGTGGGAACCGACGGTTGGGTGGGTAGGGTTTAGTTTTGTTTTTTATTTAAATTTTATTTTGTTATTTTGTAAGTTGAGAGTATATTAGTCTTTTAAGGATTTTTAGTATGTAAAAGAGTATGAATTATAAAGAGTCTATAGAAGATTACTCTTTTATATTTTGACATTTAAAAAGTTGGACCCCATAAATTAATGAATTTGAGTTGGCTTAAATTGAGCCATTTAGGAGAAAAACTGTGCATGTTGTACTTCAAGAATCAAGCAATTAATACTCACTTAATATCCTTTGGTATCATACTTATCCATAATTTCTATAAAAAAATATCGTGAAAATTACAGATTAATACTCAAAATAATCTTCTAACGAAAATATCATTTAAAAATTACAATTAAATAATCAAAATATCACACTTTAAGAGTTACATGTATTAGTTGCACTTCAATTTCCACCAATCAAAATTCTACTTATATAAAAAATGAGATGACATTAAAACAATACCGTTTTGATGCTAAAACTTAAATTAAAATAAAATAATATTCTCACTAGTCTAATAATCACTTGCACCATTTCTGGTGGTGACGTAGTTCTGATGAGAACTTGTTTTATTTTATTTTATTTTTCAGAAACTTACAGTTCAACTTTTGTTGTGCTTTCCATCTTCCAAAATCGAAGTCAAAGGGGAAGGCATGATCCGTAGTTCGGTACTTATTAAGTGTGACTATTTGGGTATAACTTTAATCTTCTTTAATTTGGTACACTCTTTCAATAGTTTGGCTACTATTATAATTTTCTCAAATTGGAATAATTTATTAGTACGACTTTGTACAAACAGAAAAATAAATATATGTTGTAGCGATCCTTTTACTACTATGTTTTCTTTTATTGGGAATGGAGGGCGAGGAACCACGCAAGTAAGTGCCAAATTAACTTAGTGAAAGTTGAAGAGGAAATTAAAAAAATAGTCGTTTGATGTTCATATACATATATCATGTATGGATATTAATATGGCTCATATTCATACCATATATTTGATATATCAAGTATATGAATATTAAATTGATATACTTGATGTTCTAAATTTTAATATTTTCATATACCAAATTTAGCTAGTATATGATTTATATCTTTACTTTCCTTTCCACTTAATATCAAACTATATCTTTAATATATCAAACATGAATATCAAATATTAATCTAATACTCATAACAGATATCTGATACCGATACTTATACCTGATAACAGATATACTGGTATATGAAAATCAAACGGACATAACCCTTAACTATGTAAAGGACGATCTAGCTACTAGCTAGTTATGATGGAGCCTTTAATTTGAGTTGTTGAACAAACCATTTCAACCAAAAGAGAATATACTCTGTTCCTCATGTGTTGACTTTTATTCTAGGGATAAGGTACAAATAGCCCCTTAGGGTTTTATCTGATTTGCAATTATACCCCTAATGTTTATTTTTTGGCAATCCGCCCCTTAACGTTTTGGAATAGGTGCAATTAACCCCTTAACGTCTTGGAATAGGTGCACTTAAGTCTCTCTCCTAACGTTTATTATTATAATAATATTTTTTTTACCCTTCACGAATAAATCCATTTTCCATTTTTTGGAGATAATCATTTATCAGGCCCATCACACTTCCGTATAAAATAAATTCTATGTGTACCGACTTCATACCTTTTTTACCGTAATGCTACCGAATTTTTCTGCCGGAAGTTTTAGGGACTTCGTCCAACCACACGATCGCAACCGATGGTTTCCAGCCGCAGAACTCTTCAGCAACACCCAGCACGGCCTTCGCTCGTTTCCTACCTGAGGTGTAGGGTACTTTGTCGATACCAAGAAAATCTTAAATATTGGAAGGGATGAGCAAAAGCCCATATCTTTATTTAGGAATTATATATAACTTATTACAACATAAGTATATCTCCTTTAGGGAGGAGACAAACTCTTTTAGCTACCTATGGTAGCGGTCTTAAGTACATGAAGAAAAGAAAAGAAAAGAAAAGAACTATGCTAGGATTATTTTTGATGAAGCAGAGAGGATTTTTGTTGAGTAGTTTTTTCGATGATCCTTCTGCCTCAACTTCTGCTTGCTTAAATAGAGGTATATGGAACATTTACTATTCCATTATTGCCTTGGATTCTTTGTCCTTGGCTGCTTTTCTTCACGTGAAGAGGGTCCGACCATTATCATATGAGGACAGCCGACCTCTCATGCCATTGGTCCACCCTGTCTTCTATGATTGAACGAAGACAACCATCTTTTGGTGAAGATAATATCTCGTGACTGGTAGATCACTACTTTAAAGTAGTGGTCCTTCTCATGTATTTTTACCCATTTGTAGTTTAGTGGGTAATACTTGTTCATCCACCCATCGATGTCGTTTTTTTTTTTTGTGACTGGTCTTCCAGCGCAGAGTCACATGACTCTTTTACCTCGAGTTGGGAATCTACTTTTTTCCCGGGACCCTCGGCATCCTTGCCTTTGGCATTTCCTTGCGCTCTGCGTATTCATCGGGACGAGCCTTCTGTTTCTCTTTTTTGGGAAGAAAGTCTTTTCCGAACTTTGGCTTCTTCTGATTCGGACACTCCGAGCAAACGTGCTCAGACCAATGCCCAAAATGAGCCATGTTGCAATATTTGCGATGAGTCTCCTTGCTCCCCGCAATCCTGTTTTCCCAAAGAAAAGTTCTCTTCCTTTCGAAAGCTTCTTCTACATATTTGGTTGATTTTCCTATCATGGTGTTTAACAAGAAAGATCCATTCACTGAATTCTGAGAGAATTTGAATGGAAACTTGACTTTGTCCATCTCCGTGAGACAGACCCATAGACCCCATGCTCTTCTGGTAGAGATGAGATCCTCTGGCATCGTTGAGACTAGTGTAGTCCCTTCTTCCCTTGGTGCCTTGATTCGTCCCAAGGCGTTGGTATCAGGTCTTCTGAGCCTTATGTAATGAAAGGCTTCATGATTACCTTTTCCTGCTGGTTCTGGAGCTGCACTGATGAAATATAACTTCAGTATATCTCCCCGGCTAAGCGATGAATTGTTAATCCAGAAATTATACACAGCTTCTTGGATCCATTTTGGTAGACCCTTGATCTCTATGAATGATGGCGATGTAGTATAAATTGAGGCTAATGCCCCAAAATCATACCACCTTTTGATTTCGTGTGAATCGGCGCCTGACATCGTCCACACTCGAGGATATTTCCCCGAAACGTCAACGTTTATTTTTTCTGGGCTGATATTTTTTCTGGTAACAAGCTTCTCCCAATTAGATTGATAGAGCTGCCATGAAGAAGAAACTTCAATCTTGTCAGTATTAATCTTAGAGGTGCCAGTCATTGGCCTAAGATTAATCTCTCCCTCTTTAACCTCAGAGGTGCTAGGTTGACATGAAACTTTAGGGTGTGACCCCTGAAGTTCATCTTTTCCTTGGGCCAATGGTTCCGAAGAAACCACCAACTTAGAACTTGGACAAAGGGTATTGGAATCCCCTGCTACAGGTTTAGAGCCTTGTACTCGAAACTTTCCTTTTTCCAAAGGTTCTTTGGAAGCTCGGAGGAGGGCCGGTTGCATTACTTCCCAGAGTTGACGGCGAGTAAGCAAGCATGCTTGTATTCTACTGGTGACTTTCATTTTAAACGCCTTCCGAATTGCAAAGAATTCCTTCTCGTTGATGTGCCACTTCACAACATCGCTTTCTGAGAATAAATCACTACAATATCTGCAGGATTCTTCTCCGTTGGGAGTGATCTTGGTTAAGACTGCTGCCCACCAATAATCACTTGCATCCATATACAGGACCAAGTCATCTTCGTCTTGTGGTATCGAGAGTTTTGGGAGATTTATGCAAACCTCTTTTAACTCCCTCATTCCCTTTTTATGTTCATTCGTCCAGATGAAAGGGACATCCTTTTTCAGTAATGAGCTGAAAACTTTCCTGTATTTTGCAAGGTTTTTGATAAATGCACCTGCAAAATTAACAACTCCCAAGAAACTTTGAAGTTGTTTCTTCTCTTTTAGATCTTCAGTAAAAGTTTGGATCTTTTGCACAATATGATCCTGCAACATAATTCCTGATTCATCGATTTCAATGCCCAGAAATTCTATTTTTCTGGTTGCAATGACTGCCTTCTTTTCGGACAGTACAAGGCCTTCCTTGTAACAAACATCTGCAAAGATATCTAGATGTTTAGCATGTTCCTCCATATTTTTTTATGCTATCAAAATATCATCAATATAGATAAATATGAAAGAAAAATAATCTCTGAAATATTTGAGGTGCATTGGCTAACCCCATTGGCATCACAATCCAAATATAATGCCCTTGTAGAGTAGAGAAAGCTGTAAACTTTCTACTGCTTTCTTCCATACGAATCTGGTAGAAACCTGACTTGCAATCAAACTTAGAGAAAACCTTAGCATTCCTAATGCAATTAATAAGGTGTTCCCTACTTGGGATAAAATATCCATCAAACTCATGAATATCATTAATTCCTTTATAGTTTATGACATGTCTGGGTTTACCTCGTTTGATCTCACCATGATTTCTTACCAGAAATCCAGGGATACTGTAAGGCGAATTTCCTGGTTCAATCAATCCCAAATCAAGGTGTTCCTTGATTATTTCCTTCATATCCTGTTGATCTTTAAGATACATCAAGATTGGTCTGTATCTAACAACCTCATATTCCTTGCCCGTTTTCACCTTCAAAGTTGCTTTGAGTTTGTTCTTGTCCCACCATGCCAAAGGATTCTCATTGTAACTTCTTCTGATCTTCCTTTTGACATCTTCTAAAGATACTTGTGTCTCTTCCCTGATATCTTGGTTAGATATTAAGGATGCTTTAAGGGTCTGGATCTCTGCCTCCTTGAGATCCTATTCTCTGATGCAGCTTAGAACTGCTTCGCTGAATCGTCTCTGATCCTTCATTTTTGGGTGTCGAAGTTTTCCTTCATCACCATGTTTGCTGCGAAAAGTCAGTGGCATTTGTTTGTTGAACTCCCCTTGCAATCTTTGGACAATGATTTTATGATCACAACACTGCGAAAAGTCAGTGGCATTCGTCTCTCATTATCCTGAGTATATCTTTTGAACATCTATAGGAAATTGTTTCCCAACAAGATGTCTGCCCAAGTATCATGGAAATAGATTGGTGGAGTTTTCACCTTATACCATGGTGTATCTCCTGCTCCTCCAATCAAAATTTCCGTTTCTTTTACTCCTTTTGACAAGAGTAAAATTTTCTTCGAGAAATCTCGTCCGGCAATACGAGGTAGTTCATCTTCTACTTCATTTGGGAAAATTCCTCGTTTTGCTGTGCAGATTCCCGCACCTAAATCAATATAAGCAGCAAAATATTTTGCTTTATATTTTTCATATAACATCCCAACAGAGATGTATATGAAGAATGGACTTGTCATTATATTAATAATATTGATATTATTGATTGTAATCTCCACCCCTTCGTCCATGCTTCTCCAGGGCTTGTGTTTCTCGAGGAAATTAAGTCCTAATACCAGTATGTCTGGTTCTCTCCCCGCTCTTCCTTTGATTTCCAATTGGATTCCTCCTATTTCAAGGATTCCTCTATAATGGTTGAGCTCTAGTTGTTGCAGATAGTATAAGACATTACAAGGGAAATTGGTTTCCCATCTCGTAGTGTCGAATCTAACTGTAACTCATCTCCATCCTTCAGGGCATTACAGATTTACAGTCACTTTTCTACTCCTCGATGTCTGAGGATGAGAATCATGGATTAAATTCTTTCCAAATGGTTGTGACATAATTCTATCGCCTTGGAAAGATAGTGTTAGGAAATTTAAGTAAAGTTTTGATTGATTCCAAAACCAACTGACCCCAACCGAGTAGATGTTGCCATATCCCAATGTTAGTATTTAGGGTCGCTGTTTGAGCAATGTTGAGATTTTATCTTTACAGGTCTCCAGCTAAAGACGGCAACATGGTGTTACTCGGATACAACAACAGATGGAAATTCGGATGTGTAACATCAGATGTAAGAAAGACAACTGAGCGTTTAAGATATAGAACATCAGATGTAAGAAAGACAACTGAGCATTCAAGCCAACTATTCAGATGGAACATCAGTTGCAGGACTCAATCTGATAGATCGACAACATGAAGTTCAAGGCAGCTGAGGGTTCAACTGTTCCTCTTCAGACAGAAGGTCAGATGAAGGTAGCGATCAGATGGAACATCAGCTGAAGACCACTCAGATGAAGACCAAACTTCTCAACCGACCAACCAATGTTGAAAGACAAAGGTTGAAATTTGAATTTCAAAAAGGAAGTCACGTGAAGGTTTGACGTTCTGTCATTACCTCATTTGGCCCAACACAAGGTTGTCTCAGAAGGAAAGCAGAAGTTCACAGTTGCCAAATCGGGAAAATCTGCAGAGATGAGAGACAAGCCATTTGTTAGGATCCTGCTCTTCCCGAAATTGAGTAGAAAGGTTGATAAGTACCCGTAATCTTATCTGTAAGGTTGATAAGTACCCGCAAACTTATCTAAACGGTTGCAAAGCCCGCGTAAGCTTTGTGGTAGCTGTCCTAAAGAATTTGGACTGAGTTGTGTGGACTCACAACTCCCCGTGGACGTAGGAGTTCTCTCCGAACCACGTAAATCCTTTGTGTGTTTGTGTTTTCTGTTCAGTTACTTATTGCATATCCAACTGACCAACTAACCAGCACTCAAAACTGCATCTTTACATTTTCAACTGATTTGGTTATTGATCGACCTTGCATCTGAGCGTGAGTTGTTTTATACGAGTTATTGTTGTTTCCACCACATTCCGCATAGCACCACTCTTCCAGTTGAGTTTTCCTACTCAGCTGTGATTCCAGCTGAGTCCTTTTACTCAGTTGTGGTTTTTTATCAGGGGGTTGTTTTAAAATTCCTATCTGGTGTATTTCTCCCCATACACCAGAACTCGTATCGGGACCATTAAGTGGTATCAGAGCAGTAGTTCAAAAGACTGATGACTCTGTTTCACGAGGTGTGAATCGAGGTGTTTTTCTTCAGTGGTCAACTGAATAGATCTTTTTCACGCTAGTGCATTTCTGCTTGCATTTGTTGTCTTTTTGTTGTTTGCAGATGGATGTTAAAGACAAGATTGTTGTCATGTTCTCGGTTGTGAACTATACATCCTGGAAAACTCGGATGAAGAAGATTCTACTGTCCAAGCATCATCGAATGCAACAAGTGATTACATCCGGACCAATCACCATCATGGAAAAAGTTATTCGCACTCCTACAAATCCCAATAATGGGGATGCAACTGAGGTGATGATTGAGAAAAAGCCAGAAGATTTCACTCCTGAGGAAGCAAAAGTGAGCCAACTGGATATCTGGGCTCAGAGCACTATCATATCTACAGTTGAACAAGACTATCTTCCATGGATAGAAGAGTGCAACACAGCTAAGGAGATGTGGGATATTTTGGCATCTCTTAGTGAAGGGAGTGACGAAACCAAGGAGAACAAATTCTCCCATGCTTGTCAAGATTTTAACAACTTCTGTCTAAAAGAGGATGAAACCATTGATCAGTTGGAGCTTCGGTTTATGGATATCATCCGAAGGATTCAGTCTATCCAACGAGGAAAATATACTTTGAGAGAAATCAACCTCAAAGTATTACAAGCCCTACCAGCTGAGTGGGACACCTTCACCAACATTCATGAAAGCCGAGCTGATCTTGGAGAGATAGGAACTGACAGACTGTTCTCAATTCTGAAAGGAAACGAGTACAAGGTGAACCGACGAAAATCAACTCAGTCCTCGGTGCAGACGAGTCGACATGAGGATGTTGGTTCAGCAACAAAGACAATAGCACTTCGAGCCGACTATTCCAAGCTGTGAACATCAAGGGCATTAAGATCTGCGGACACAGCTTCGAAGGAGCTGAGCAGAGAAGAGCTGCAACAGAGTATCGCCGCCTTGTCAAGGAAACTAGCTGACATGGATACTCGGTTCGGAAAATATAAGCGGTTCTATAAATCTAACCGAACTCGAGACAACTCAAAGCCTGTGACCAACAATTGCTTTGAATGCGGCAAAGAGGGACACTTCAAAG
This sequence comes from Schizonepeta tenuifolia, assembly GCA_029490685.1. Taxonomy (NCBI): domain Eukaryota; kingdom Viridiplantae; phylum Streptophyta; class Magnoliopsida; order Lamiales; family Lamiaceae; genus Schizonepeta; species Schizonepeta tenuifolia. Next base: position 86,838,603 of record CM055958.1, read on the forward strand.
CTGATTGTCCAGATCTTTCGAAGAAAGATAGAGATACGTTGAGGACCAAAAAAAATGCAAAGAACAAGGCCATGGTTGCAAAAGAAGCAGCTGATGACATGGACATCTTCACCAACACCGAAGATGAGGACGAGCTTACTTCCACCAACAACGCTATCGGACAGGATCAATGTTTCATGGCATTTGGAACCGACCAGGATGATGCTGAGGTACATTCTAGTCCAGTTAATTTAAATTCTTCCAATGCTACTAACATGCAGAAAACAGTAGATGAAAAGTTGAAACCCTCTTGGGGTGACTTCCTAGAACTCGGTGAGGAATTGCATCAGCAATCGGTTGAGTTTAAGAATCTTCAAGAACAGTTTGCCAGACTTGAAGAATCCTTAACCGAAAAGGACGATCTGATTAAAAGTCAAACCGAAGAGATTGATGATCTCAAAAATCAACCGAATGTGGCCAACCAAACTAAGGCTCCAACCGATGAGGAGTTGAAGGAGCAGATCAAGGAACAACATGAACAGTTGAACAAGCAAGAGGCACAGATCAACCAGCTGATGAAGATGTCAGACGCACAGACCGAGCATATAGCTGTTCTTCTCAAGGATCTACAAACTGAGAAGGACAACCTGATAAAGCTATATCAATCATCCAAAATCATTGAGAATCTCATCAGTTACCGAAGACAAATGGATGACGTGTCTGGACTCGGTTACGACATGGTCAAGGATACTGGAATTCCACCCACAACCTTTATCAAGGTTGTGGATGTCACGGTTGAGTCTACTACTCCCCAACTTAATCCAACCTCCACGTCACAGCAAGCACAACCAGCTAAGAAAACTGCAACTGAGAAAGGAAAAGGAGCTGTGGTTGGAGAACTGAAGAATCCATCGGTTGGGATAACAACCGAGGGGGAATGTTCCAGGACTCAGAAGAGGAACCAGAGACGTCGGAGATACAATCAGAACCGACCTCAGAACCAACCTCTGAATCGACCTCAGAATCGACCTCAGAAGGGATGGAATCAACAGAACCAACAGGGATTCAACCATCAGAATCAACATCGGTTCCATCATCAGAACAACCAGAGGTTCAATCAGAGTCAACCAATGTGGAACAGTTCCAACAGCTGGAGATATTCATGCCAGAACATGAATCAACAACAGGACATGAACAACTGTCGTCAACAGCCAGGACTATGGAATCAAACTCAACCACAAAGATTCCAAAATGGGGTCTGACCTCATAGGCAAAACCAACAGGGTCAGAAACGTCAACAAAACAGGGGGAACACCTCTCCTCCTAAAGCTCACAATGGGAGAAATCAATCTCCTACCAAGAAACAGAACGTCAACAATAACAACAAGCCTAAGGATGACCAAGGTGTTGTTATAGTTGATGGAGAATGAAAGATAATTTGGAATGACAAATCTATCCGAATCTACAGGGAAAAGCGACCCACAGTTCAAGGGGGAACTGGTTCTAACCCTCCAGGACCCAACTAAAATTGGGGACCTAAGCGTGTTTGTCTGTGCAGGAGCAGGAGGAACAACTGAGGAAGAATAAAGCATCACATACCATGTGGGTAATGGACAGTGGATGCTCGAAACACATGACAAATCTGAGGGATTTGCTTGGAAGTTTCGTAGAAAAGGAAGGACCATCTGTTACCTTTGGTGACAACTCAAAAGGTCATACCAAAGGCTACGGTACCATTGAAACCAATCTCGTGTCTATTCCCAATGTTTCATATGTTGATGGATTGAAGCATAACTTGCTCTCCATCAGCCAATTCTGTGATAATGGTTTCTCTGTCAAGTTTGATGCACAGGGCTGCAGGGTTAAAAATGTTAGAACAAAGCAAGTCATATTGTTGGGAAATCGATCCCCAACCGGGAATGTCTACTATACAGATTGGAATAGTAGTCCTCCTGACACCTGTCTTTTATCAAAGAGCAGTTCAAATGTGAGCTGGTTGTGGCACAAAAGGCTCAACCATCTGAATTTCAAGACAATGAACCGACTTGCGAGACAGGAACATGCAAAGGGTATTCCGAACCTTGTGTTTTCACCAACACATATCTGCAGTGCATGTCAGTTGGAAAAGCTCGCTAGATCTTCCTTTCGGTTGAAAACGATTCCCTCAACCGACCGAGTATTACAGCTGATCCATATGGTAACGAATATACACTTGTTGTTACTGATGATTTCTCTAAGTACACGTGGACCATTTTCATGCGTCACAAGAGTGAAACCCGAGATGAGCTACCCAAGCTGATGGATCGGATATCTAACCAACAAGAGATGAAAATTATTTCTATCCGATCAAACCGTGGAATCGAGTTCCTAAATGAAACCATCATCGAATACTGCGAGAAGCACAAAATCACTCATCAAACATCGGCTGCGCGTACTCCACAACAGAATGGAGTAGCTGAGCGAAGGAACCGAACGCTGAAGGATGCTGCTACATCCATGTTGACAAGCTCAGCTCTGCCAAAGAGATTTTGGGCTGAGGCAATCAATACAGCTTGCTACACTCAGAACCGGTCTCTTCTGACCAAGCGGTTGGGAAAGACTCCATATGAACTATGGAGACGCAAGAAGCCTGATATTTCATATTTTCGCGTTTTTTGGTTCTAAGTGTTATATTCAGAAAAATGGGAAGACTCAGTTGAAAACTTTTGACTCCAAGGCTTCGAAGGGCATATTTCTCGGATATGCCGCTCGGATCAAGGCTTATAGAGTTTTTAACAACAGTTCTCGTGTTGTGGAGATAACACCTCATGTTAGTTTTGATGAATCTACTTTTGAGTGCAGGGAACAGGCTAAAGGACAACAAGTAGATCCACATGTTCCACCAGCTCTCACCAGATCGCAGGTTCTAAGGCAGAAGAATCTGGCTGAACCATTGGTATGGGCAACCGAGGATGATGATCCTTGTTCCTCTGAAGATGAATGTGAGGACCCCAGCTCATCTCAAGGGGGAACTTCAGCTGATGTTACTCCAACTGCATCAGCATCCAAAGCCCAACCTAACTCGGTTCGAGATAATATCCATGTTGAGGATCCAAACTCAACAGCAGATGAATCACCAGTTTTGAAGATCCCAGCATCTCCCACAGCTCAGGTATCCCATCAGCTCAGATCACGGAACAGCCACTGTTGGAAGAAGAAGGAAGACGCAACAAGAGATGGTATGAAGATCATTCCAAGGACAACATCATCGGAGATCCAGCCAAAGGTGTGCGTACTAGGAGCACAGTTGCAAATCCAGACTCAACTGAGAAAGATTCCAGCACTTTCGCCCAATACGCTGAGGAGTTGGCAGTTCTTGAGGAGTCCAAACAAGCCGGAGATGTTGCCATGATTTCATGTTTCGTAGCTGATGTGCCAGACCCGAAGAATGTTATGGAAGCTCTCAACTGTGTTCATTGGACAACAGCCATGCAAGAAGAGCTGAATGAATTTCTACGCAACTGTGTATGGGAGTTGGTAGAAAGACCAAATGGTGTTAAAGTTATTGGATTAAAGTGAATTTTCAAGAACAAGAGAGACGCCATTGGATTCATCGTGAGAAACAAGGCAAGGTTGGTAGCTCAGGGATATTGCTAACAAGAAGGAATTCATTTCGAGGATTCCTTCGCGCTTGTTGCAAGGTTGGAAGCCATCAGAATATTTCTAGCCTATGTCGCATTTCACAAATTCAAGGTTTATCAGATGGATGTGAAGTGTGCCTTCCTCAACGGTGATATCAAGGAATATGTTTATGTTGAACAGCCTCCTGATTTTGAGACTGGTGATGGAAGAGTGTATAAGTTGAAGAAAGCAATCTATGGATTGAAGCAAGCACCTAGGGCTTGGTATGACTCTCTCTGTGGTTTTCTTCTGAACTCGGGGTTCAAACGAGGGTCAGTTGACAAAACACTATTCACCATAAAAGTTGGAGAAGACATACTTGTTGTGCAAATCTACGTCGACGACATCATATTCGGTTCCAAGTCGGAGGAGTTGTGCGAGAAATTCTCAAATCTCATGAAGGAGAAATTCGAGATGTCGATGATGGACGAGATGAATTATTTTCTTGGGCTACAGGTGAAGCAGTCATCAAAAGAGATTTTTATTAATCAGTCCAAATATACAAAGGAGCTCATCACAAAGTTCGGTTTGCAGTCAAGTACAACCACAAGGATCCCGATGAATACTAACTGGAAGATTGAACCCGGATCTGAGGGAAAACTCGTGGATGCCAGTAAGTATAGAGGGATTATTGGTTCTTTGCTATATCTAACCGCCAGTCGGCCAGATATATCTTACGCGGTTGGAGTGTGTGCTCGGTTCTAAGTTCAGCCAAGGGAAGCACACATGTTGGCAGCAAAGAACATCATTAAGTATCTGAAGGGTACTGTTAATGTTGGGTTGTGGTATCCAACTGACGATAATATCCAACTGTCCGGATACTCTGATGCGGATCTAGCCGGAGATCGGTTGGAGAGGAAGTCCACATCTGGACACTATCAGTTCATGAGAAGCAAGCTAGTTTCATGGTTTTCCAAGAAACAAGCATGTGTTGCCACTTCTACAACCGAGTCAGAGTATATGGCTGCCGGTAGTTGTTGCATGCAAGTGTTGTGGCTCAAGCAACAACTGAGAGATTATGAAGTAGCAACTGGACAGGTTCCCATCCATTGTGATAGCTCAAGTGCCATTGCTATCTCTTTGAATCCTGTTCACCGTTCTCGGACGAAGCACATTGACATTCGACATCATTTTATCCGAGATCATATTGAGAAGAAGGATGTATCTATGGAGAAGATTCCAACTGAGATTCAGAGAGCAGATATCTTCACCAAACCTCTAGCCGAAGCACGGTTCAAGATGTTATGCAATCTCCTTGGATTGTTGGATCCATCAGATGAGGAATCAGCCGAGGTGAAGAGATAGATATCCATATGAGGGGGAAGCTCAGATGAAGGGGGAATCTCAGATGCGGATAGCCATCCGAAGACAACAGACGTCAACTGAACAGACGAACTCGAGTCAGCTGATGGTATGCCGCAACATTGGAACACAGCTGATTCCGACATCAGCTGGCAGGTATCATTTTTGGCTGAAGGTGTTTGTGTCTTAAATGAGAATGTTTGAAATAAATTCAAAACATTTCTGAGCATGTCAGTTAGATTAAAATAGCCATCATAGCGCATTTAATGTAAAGTACGGCTGAACATCAATAGCCTTACTTTATAGTGCGACTGGGCTGACATAAAAACAGTTCACCTTCTCACTCGCGCATATTGGAACTCGGAATTCAACATCAGTCAAAGCTAGTCAACAGTCGCGAGATCTCAGCCGTTGATGGATTCGCGCCATTCAACCTTGGCCATCGATTTCAATCGACCCACTAACCTATAAAAGGCGGAAAATCAGAAAGTGATTTCTTACCTTCTACATTTGTGTTTATCTGAGTAACTGTTCATCTTCGTCTCTGATTCTGTTTCGCCATTTTCTACTAAGTTATTGTTTCTTTCTCTCTCTATATATAAACCGCTCTGCAACACTAAATGGCACCAAAAGCTTCTTCGCAAGGAAAGAAGATGGCATCATCAGGACCTGCTCCAGTCCCTTTGTCGTACGAGGAGTCTTTTGATATGATGCTCTCCAAAATTCACTTCGAGCAGATTCTGTCAGAAGACGCACTGCACTCGTCGGTATTATCCCCCCTCGCCGATCTTCTCAGGGAGAATGGCCTTCTTGAGTGGGCGACGCTCTTTCCCACTCACCTTCTCAGGCGTCAAGTCGGAGAATTCTACTTGAACCTGAAATCTCCTATCGACAGCCGAGATGGCCTCGTTTCAGAAATCTCCGGTCGACAGCGCGACGTCCCTGCCAGAACGATCCACCGTGTCACCGTCTCCATACCAGTTTCCGATATGCTACGCCCCATCATCCCACCAAATCTGACCGCCACGGACACCGTCGAGAACATCACAGATGCAGATGCAGATCAATTTTTGGAGAATGCTCTCATCTCCCCAGAAAAATTGAGGAGCAACATGCAACGAACGAAGTTGAAACCCGAGCATCGACTTCTGTTCGTTAAGGTGGTAGGATATTTTTGGATATATAATTCCAACCACCTGTCCAGCGCAAAGATCTCCGGCAATAGTTTCCATGATGGAATCTTGTAAACTCTTGACTCGCCTATCGCAGATTGCGATATCGATTGATGCACGAACTTCTAAACATAGGGTAGATTTGAGCACCAACTGGATTGCTCCGATGTGAATCCAGTTCATTTTTTCGGCAATTCTGGTTTTAATTTTTCCAGATCTGCCCTGATATCTTCTGTTGGAATCAGTTGCATTTCCACCTGGTTTCTAATAAGCTCGACAGGCAGAGACATCTCTTGTCTAGTGACTCCATAGACAACATGATGTTTTCTGCTCTTTAGGTTGAAGTGCCTTAGGTTTTGTTCCCAGGCATTTGCCGTGAAGCCTTGATATTTTTGTATATTCAGGCTTTTCTTCTTGATTTTATCCATCATTTCTGGCGTGATAAGTGTCCGAGTTGAGAATCCAGTCCTATCTTCGCTCTCTTGATGAATAGCCTCAGCGTCACTTGGATTCAGATTGTGATGATCCATCCGACTAGTCAGAATCTTCTTCACTAAAGATTTCCTCTTGCTCATATATACTCTCGTCTGAGGGTATATCTTCGAACTGATAAACTTGTATCAGCTCTTGGTAGTAGATGGCATCCTCGATGTCTGGTGTTGACTCGAACCTCCGGATACCCTTCCTTTCATTGTCAGGACAATTTGTTGAAATATGTCCCTTTGCACCGCACGTCCAGCAATTGCAATCTTTGAAGCTTTCATTAACTCTAGTATGAATTCTTCTGAAAGTCTTCTTGGCTGGAGTTCTTCCTTGGGATCTAGATCCTTGGGATGAAAATCTGTTTGGACCGCTCCTTTGGCCAGATTTGTAGAATCTTGCCTTATGTCGTGTCCACATCTTTCTTGGTTTCCAAGAACTCCTTCTTGGTCTTCCACCTTTGTAGCAGAGTTGAAATCTATGTTTTTTACTTATTTTCAGCCTTGTTGGTTCACCTCCAATGATCGTTGGTAGATCATTATCATCACAACCTAGAGGAGTTGCTTTGTTGATCCTCCTCAGCTTCTTCATATTTCTCAAAGTCGTGGCTTGCTGACACCACTCTGAGAGCTTTTGATGTACATAGGACATCCTTTTGGCGACGTTATCGAGATCTCCTGGTTTGTAATCTCAGATTAACATCTCCTTCCATGGGCTTGGAAATTTCAGGAAGAAAATTTCCATTGCGATCCTTTCATCAGCTTTTGATTGGTGTTGATAAAGGATGAAGAGCTGCAGAAATTTGTTGAGCGTTTGTTTATTTAAGACTGCAAGTCTTAAATTATACAATGCCATCAAATATTTCTTCATTTTCTCTTCATTGTATCCTTCAAAATATCCTTCTCCAAGGAAATGATTTTTGATGAGCATCGCCATATTCTTAATCATTTCGGTGAAGGAATTGATGTCGGCGAAGCATAGACGTTTGGTTTCCATCGGAATACCTTCCCATGCTATCTTCACCACTCCTGCGAGACTTGTCTCAAGGATTTTAATAAATCTGTCTTTGTCAAGATCGAGCGTTGCTGCTGCGGTCCTCATGGCTGAAGCCCATTCATCTATTACAGATTCTCGATCTATGAAGTTGACTTCATAAATATCGAGCATCACTTCGTATGGATGAATAGGATCCAAGGTCACCTTTCCAACAGGTGTATCCTGTAGTCTGGGTTGCATTCTTCTTGTCCTTCTGACCGTCATGTGGACATCATCTGGTGCAACTGGATTAAATCTTGCTCCTGCATGATAGTCACGAGCATCTATCATATGCTCTTCGTGGGTTTGTTGCATCTCTGGGACTACCATCTGTAGTCCTTGTTGTCCCTGAGCTGCAATCAACTGATGGTCATGCTAATTCATCTTCAGATCGACCACTTTTAGATTGGCAAAGGATTCTGCCAACTCCTGTAGCTCTTCAAGATTGAGTCTTTCGGGGTGATTCATGATTTTCCACCTCGAAGCATTCTTGCAAGAGCTTCACTTCGTGGATCCCTCTTTTCTTCTTCCACCGTTGTTGGATAGGTGGGTTCATTGATAAAAGGATTTCTTCTGAGTCGACCGGAACGGGGTTGCTGCTTCAGTTTTTCAATTCGAGTCTGGATATCGGTGAGGATATTTTTGATTTCATCATGTACCTTTGATATCTTCTATATATCTTGAGGCACTCCATAGAGGCCATTGCCAAAATGTTGTACCGTCTTTTGTATTTCCCTTAGATCCTCTGAAATTTTTGAGGAATCTGGGGCAATATCTTAGAAGTCAAGAATATTGGCTATTCTCTTGTCCTTCTGGATTTGTTGAGCCATCAACTTTGAAATTGGTGTTCCTGGTTCATCAGTGTTGTCAATGCTTCTGTAAGATAAGCATTAACAAAGAGACATCGTCGACTCTTTTCTTTAATTTGATGACTGCAGATAATATCTTCATCATCCCTGCTTCTAACGCTTTGGTTTAAGTGTTCCTCCAAATAGGCCATAGCCTCCTGTAAATCATCTTTATCTATCTTGATAGTTCCTGTAACACTCGCATCTCGGACAGTTGTCCAGATCCATGTAAACTTGGATGTCTCCTCCGTTAGGAATAATACTCATATTAAATAATAAATTAAATATAATTCCTAAATAAACCTAGGGCTTTGATACCATTTTGAGGACATGGATTTTTATTCGTAAAAGCAAAATATAAGGTTAAAAAAAATCATAAATAAATAAAGGACAATAGTTAATGGAAGTTAACTTTCCGTTAGAAATAGGGGCCAATTTACATTATTTATAATACCTTAGGGGGTTGGCAGCCCATTTACGTACATTGGAGGGGTAAATGCGCTTTGGGAGTATACGTTAGGGGACAAATTGCTACTTTTTCCTTTATTCTACCTACGCATATCACGACTAAAATACATAGAAAAATATAGATGAAAGTGCATTATTTATTAGTATATATTTTAATGGAATTTTGAGTGTTATTTAGTGTTGATTTTAAATTAAAAACAAAATAATTTGTTATGTTATGTTAATCAAGGGAAAATTACAATAAAATGTACAAGCTTTTATTAATAGGAACTATTGTTAATAAAGATGTTTATTCTTTTTTTTTTAATTCGTGGGAACCTGCAGTCGCTACCTTTTTAGTGCGCAGTAGCCTGTAAATCACACAAAACAAATAAATCATACTTTCCAAGTACATATGTGATAGACTCAACTACTAGACTAGTGGACCATTAGAGCATGCACACTCCACCCATCGACCTCTCGGTGTCGATCTCCATTGTGGCGGAGTCGATCCATCGGTGTCGAGGAGGGATGTCGATGGTGGTGTCAATTTTTCGGCACCCCTCTCGACCTCATTCAGCTGCATTTTGGGGACACGTGGTGTGTCCCCATTCGTCCCAATATTTTTTTAAAAAATTTCTGACAATAAAAAAAGAGTAAAATTAATTTAATACCCCATCGACGGCTAATTCATCCTTTCCACTTATAATACCCCTTCAATTCGTTCATTCTTCACACCAAAATTCACTATTCACTTCAATTTCTTTCTCATTCAATTTCATTCTTCAATTCTTGATTTTTTTTGTGCGGAAAAATGAGTGACAACAAGAATCAGTTCAATGCGTGATACCAATAAAACTACGGTTCAAATCCATCGAACCTGAGTCCCAATCCAAACCCCCATTCTTCCCTTCTCCCGGTTTCTCCCAATTCTACCCATCTGTTGGTTCTCCCAATTCTCCCCGTCTGTCGGGTTCTCGCAGTCTCCAGGTTCACTTAATTCCCCCTGTCATTCGAGTTCTCCCAGTCTCCGGGATACTCCTAACTTCCCCCGTCTTCCAGGTTCGCCCAATTCTCCACGTCGCTCGGTGAATATCGTTCGTTTGACACGTTGCCCACATAAATGGACCGTACCAGTATCAGACGCATCAACCTCAACGACGACGACAATGACGTTGAGGTGGAGGCCAAGGCGGATGACGAAACTACGGAGGAGGAATCGGAGGAAGCTGAGCCATCACCGCCTCGCCGCAAGGGCAAAGCTGCGACATCAAGCACTGCCACTTCTCCAGCCAAGGGGAAGGGGAAGGGGAAGGGGAAGGGAAAGAGGAAGACGAAAGGGAAGGGCAAAACTCCGGCATCAAGCAGTGGATCCGGCCACGTTCGAGGCGCCAACTACACACCCAACGATATTTTCTGACTTGCCAAATGCTACATTGATATCGGATTGGATGGGATGACCGCCAACTACCAAACCCAAAATAAATTCTGGATGAAAATTATCGACCGCTACAACGAGCACATAGCTCCCGCCCCGCTGCGCCAGAAGGGTCTGATGAAGTCGGCGTGGGGCTGCGCCAAGAAAGAGATTTGCCGCTTCAATGCTTGCTACCTCCAGCTCGAGAGAGAAAACGCAAGCGGGCGGAACGATCTCGATCTGTACACGTTGGCTCAGGATAATTAGTCTGCCCCGTACGAGAAAGAATTCAAGTATAGGAAGACGTGAGAGATCTTGAAGAATATCTCGAGTTTTGGTAACCCGGAGACTGAAACAGCTCCGAAGCGGACGATGATCAATGAAGACAACGACTACACTTCAGGTTCTAGCGCCAACACATCCGCCAGCGATGCAAACTCCGCCCAAACTCGTCCCAGCGGAGTGAAACAGCTCAAGAAGGGTTCGAGGGGCATGAAGGCAGAGGCCAAGGCCGAATTGAGCATCGTCGCCGAAGAATTGTCCAAGTCGAAGGAAGTTAGTGGAGTGAAGTTCGCGTACAACATAATTAAGCGAGACACGACGGATATGACTCCAGCGCAATTGGAGGCGCACCTCAAAGTCTGTGCGGGGCTTGCAAAAAAAACTGGTTGGGAGTAGTTGTATCCTTTTAATTATTGTATCATTTTTATTTTAATTGTTGAGGTAATTTTTTTATTTTAATTATTGTATTATTTTCATTCAATAAAATTGTCGTTTTTAAATTTTTCTATTTAATTTAAGTATTTTTATGATTATTTATTATAAATAAAAAAAATTATTCAATTATTGCCAATGATTGAATAGACCCGAGGTCTATATATCAACCCTATTATCAAATTTTCTACCTGAGTTTATCCAATCATTGAGACTCCATCAAAATCATCTTTCCCAAAATAGACCCAAGATCTATCTTCCTCCCACTGGATACTCTTAAAGATGTTTATTCAATATTATAACACGTGTTTATTTCAAGATAATAAAACAATTTCCCTAAGTACAACACCAAGTTGAGTAGAGTGTCACATTCCTTGATTGTAAATATGCTCGAACACATACCCAACAACAACATACTCTTGCTGTTTGTTTCTAAGTGTTTCTAGCCGTCAAAATACACAAACTAAGTAAATTGATATATTACTATTTTTATCTATAATTATTGTCTAAAAAACTTAAAAAGTAAATAATTAACATTTATTACTTACGTACAATAGAAAGTACATAATTTTTTTCAAAAGTTGCATCATTTTTTTTCAAAATTTATAAATGAGACACTTATTAAAAAACAAATCAAATTTCATGATAGGACACTTAAATTTGAAATGAGACACTTATTAATAGTTAGTTACGATCATAAATGCACATAAATATTATTTTGAAAAAAAAAACATCTAAAAGGTTAAATTGGGGAGAATGTCATTTTTTCTTTTTTTTTTTACTTTTAAAGTTTGAAATGAAATACCCAACGCTTAATAAACAATTTGGTATCTATATGGATGGACTTCACGAAGTTATTGTTATAAAAATACTAAGTAATTAGCAATTTGATACCTAAACTAACAATTATGTCAATTTTCATAAATTTAAATATTATTATAAAATAGAAACTGAGTTAAAATAACATTATTTCTTCTACAGAAACAAGCCAGTTACTTTTGAGTGTAAAAATATAGTAGCAGTACTTTATTTCTTCACGATAATTATTATTTTTATTCAACCCCACGATAAGATTAACACACCCAAAACTTTGTGTTTTAAGATTATGATATATACTTCTACATTATTTGAGTTTGAGTTTTTTTTTTTTTTTGAAAAGTCAAAATCATTATATCAATACTATACTTAATAATGGAGTTGTGGCTCTATTTACAACTTTGCCATTTTCACATTCAAATCACTTTCTTAGATTTTTGTGTAGTCTTTTCTCTATTTTTTGGTCTTTGCTCATTAGCTACAAAAATTAAATATCATTGGTTATTGTTCATTGACTATTAAGGTTTAAGTTGATTGTAGAACATAATTAGCTTGAAATATTTCTATCTTAAACAAGCCAAATATTTGATATTCATGCCACAATTTCAATTAGTAAAATATAAAAATTAATTTAAACAAATAAAATGAAATATACATATGTCTAAACCAAAAACATACAAATTCATAAAGAATATATAAATGAACCTTCTATTGAAAAATTATATACATACATAAATACATAAAACAAAGCCAAATTAATGTGGAGATTATGATCAGTAGAACTGCAAATTTGCATTTCTACTGTTCACATACACTATCACTTTGTAAAAAATTTCATCCCAAAGAGTTATAAATCGTAAATGATATTGAAACTATTAGTGTTAATGCTAAAATCTATTAAAATGTAATGTATAAAGATGTATTTCATAATATTTAGAATGCAATATATCTGTATTTGTTAATTTTATTGAAATCAATCACTTTTATATGATAAAAGTCAAATACTATATCTTTGTTTCAATTTGAGCACATTTAAGTAAACGGAGGCCTTAAGGGCCTTCAAAATCTTCCTTGACATATTTCTTAAAAAAAACTTTGATATTGTGCTTAAATTTATTTTTCGTTTAAAAAATAAATAAAAAAACGAGCCTAAAATCATATATTTATCACTTAATCGAGGAAATGTATATAGTTATGTGATTTTATAGGATTAGAATTTGCATTTTACTGTTTACATACACAATCATTTTTTAAAATTTGTCATCTCAAGAGTTACAAATTATAAGGGATAATGAAACTATTAATTTGTTAATGCAATAACTACACTGAAAAATGTCGTTTATAAGGAATTATTCTGTATGTTAAAAAATATAATATATTTCATTGAGATCGAAGGCTTTTTGAGCAAAAAAAATATATCAATTAATTTTAAGTCTCTTTTAATATACTTTAATATATAATGTACTTATTCCGTGCAACGCACGGGTGTTAATTACTAGTTAAAATATAAAGACGAGTACAAGGGGTACTCAACCCTTACACCACGAAAAGTACAAGGATTACAACTTAGCCAGAATACAATCTCTCGGTTGATTACACTAATCAGTAATCGAATAGCAAAAAGAGCAAGGGAAGTTAGCACGGAGCCATTTCCAAGAACTAACCTTCACACCCTCCACAACCTTTTCTAAAGATGGATCGATTCCATTAAAGATAAGGTCGTTTCGCGCCTTCCAAATCCTCCAAGAGATGCATTGCCAGATTAAGTTTAGTACCTTTTTTTCTTCTTTTCTTTGGCCTTCCGAAATAAAGTCTTTGAAGTGGTTACGAAGGTTCGGGGAAGAAGAGATAACACAATTCAGCCAACGACTCACCAGATGCCAAATTTGACTTGCGAAGTGGCACTCAATCATCAGGTGGGATGCGAATTCAGGGCTCGAAGAGCAGAACACACAAGAAAGTGAATCGTTGCCCGACAAAACATTTCTTTTGCTCAAGTTTTCCTTCGTAGGGATTTGATCTTAGAGCAATTTCCAACAGAAAGCTGAAACCTTCAATGGAATTGATTTCCACCACACACTTGACAGTAGCGGGTCGGCAGTGGTCAAGATGTCATGCATCGACCGAGTTGAAAACAGCCCGTTTGTTGATCCTTTCCACCGAAAAATATCGTCGGCGTATGGTGATATTTTAAACCTGCGAACACAATACCAAAGATCCGAGAACTCTTGAAATTCATTAGCATAGAAACACCTCATCCACCTAAAAGACCACGACCAAAAACCATCACGAACAACACCCATATCACTAATAAACCAATTTTTTTTAGAGGATAGTAAATAAAGAGATGGAAATTTATTTTTGAGACAAGTATCCTCATCAAACCATGGATCCTCCCAAAACTTAGCACGATTACCCCTACCAAGAATAAATTTTAAATTACTACAAAAGTAGTCACCCTTAGAACCATTCAATAAATCAATCAAATCACGCCACCAAATCGACGTTTTACTCCTAACTCTACTGCCCTGAAAATCATTGAAAAAAGATCTGTACCTAGACTTAATAATTCTCACCCATAACGAATCACCCTCTCCCAGCCATCTCCACACCCATTTGCATAAGAGAGCAGAATTAAAAGACTTCACACTCCTCACCCCAAGCCCACCCAAACTCTTATTCCTACAGACAAAATCCCATTTAACCCACGAAATTTTCTTACAATTGAGTTCCCCCCCCCCCCATAAAAAGTTTCTTTGTAGGCTGGTTATTTGATTAATCACACTGGTAGGGGCTTTAAAAAACGATAAGAAGTAGAGTGGCAATGCAGACAAGACCGAATTCAAGAGAGTAATTCGGCCGCCAAACGATAAATTTCTCTTTTCCCATCCAGTCGATTTTTTCCGGAACCTCTCAATAAGTGGCTTCCAAACCTCTTTCTTCCTATGATTTGCACCAATAGGAAGTCCTAAGTATGACATAGGAAAGTCATTGATATTGCAATTCAGGATTCCAGCCAATGAGACAAGCTGCTGATTGTTCACATTTATTCCATGTAAGGAGCTCTTTGAGAAGTTTATTTTCAGACCAGACGAAATTTCGAAGAGCCGAAGAATACCTTTGAGAGTTTTCGCATTGGAGACAGTGGCGTTCCCAAGTAACACGGTATCGTCTGCAAACTGGAGATGGCTGACCTCAATTTTGTTGCTTCCAATCTCAAGACACTCAAATGCTTGAATCTCAACAGCTTTCTTCATTAAACAACTAAGTCCTTCGGCAGCAATTAGGAACAAGAACGGGGACAATGGATCCCCTTGCCTGATTCCTTTCTGCAACGCAAACTCTCCCAAGGGGCTTCCATTGACCAAAACTGACATCGTTGCAGAGGAGATGCATTCAAGTATCCATCGTCTCCAATCTCCGCAAAAATTCATAGCTTCAAGCATTTCATCAATAAATTCCCAGAGCACCGAGTCATAGGCTTTTTCAAAGTCTACTTTTAATACCATCCCTGACTTACCTTCTCTTTTCAAGAAATCCACTGACTCGTTTAGCACAAGGATGTTGTCCAGAATTTGCTTACTTCCAACAAAAGCACTTTGATTTTCTGAGATTACTTTTCCAACGACCATTGCAAGACGATTTGCAAGGACTTTGGAAAGTATCTTGTACATACACCCGATTAAAGAAATCGGTCTGTAATCATTGATAAGATGGGATCGCCCTTTTTTTGGAATTAATATAACAAAACAAGGATTCCCACCCCTCACAATTCTTACGTGCTGATGAAATTCACTCAAAAATCTCATAAAATCTGCCTCAAGGGTGTTCCACATTTTCTTGATGAACTTGAAAGTAAAACCGTCTGGTCCCGGGCTCTTGTTTCCACCACAATCCCACACTGCCTGTTTAACCTCTTCCAACGAGAAAGGAGCAATGAGAAGCATATTGTCTTCAGCAGTAAGTTTCTTCAAAACCAGATTTCTTCGAGAAACTCTTGCCCCAACACTCTTTGTGAATTGTTTCTTAAAGTGAGAATGAATTTCCGCTTTTACCTTGAAGACATCATCGGACCAGAAGCCATCAATCATTAGACCGTAAATCTGGTTAGTTCTAAGTCTGCCTTTGATGCACTTGTGAAAAAAAGATGAGTTGACATCACCTTTACGAATCCATTGAATTCTAGATTTCTGGAACATGTAGCTGTCTTTTGTTTTCTTTAAATTCCAAACTAAAGTTTTTGAATCCCTCAACTTTGAAGTTTCGTCATTCAACAAATCCCTAATCTCTTGTAATTTGTCCAAGCTCTCGAAAGTGTTTTTAGCTTCGAAGATCCTGTAGTCCAGACTGCCAAAAGTCTGTTTACTCCAAGATTTGATGTCGGCTTTTAGCAATCTGAGCTTTTCTTTTAGAACAAAACCGCCCCAACCGTTTATGTGATAACTGGCCCATTTTTCTTCAACAAATTTTGTCAGCTCGCTGTTTTGCAGCCAAGTATTAAAGAATTTGAACGGTTTTGGACCCCAATTCTGAATAGCCGGACTCAAAAAAATCAGACAATGGTCGGACGACACCTTAGGCAAACCAAGAAGACTGCAGTTTCCCCATTCGTCCGTCCAGGCTTCTGAAACAAGAGACCGATCAATCCTGCTGCAACATTTTCCATCTAATCTCGACCACGTGTACTTCCGTCCCACCAAAGGCAGATCAATAAGACCAGATTCAGCAACGAATTCGCCAAATTTTATTGAACTCGCCGACACATGGTACAACGATCTTTCTTTTCTTTCACTTGTGTCTTTGACTTCATTAAAATCACTGATCAAACACCATAATACACAATTACAACTCGAGATTTTTTCTAGGAGAGATCTCCACAATACCATTTTACCAGACAAATCGCAGGGGCTGTAGATGTTTGCTACCACGCACATTTTCCCTGAATCGATCCATTCGCCGATAATTCCCACTACTCCTTCCTCAGCCCAAGAATCAATTAATCTAAATTTCTCCTTATTCCAAGAAATCCATATTCCTCCAGATCTTCCATTTGATTCCCTTGCACACCAACCCACATCATTATCCCCCCATATAGATTGTATACGAAGCAAACTGTGGTTAGTGTATTTCGTCTCTTGTAAGCATACAACGTCTGGATTAAATTTGTTGATCAAGTCACTGACCTCCTTCTTTTTTAGCCTTTCACCCAGCCCTCTAATATTGTACGAAAGAATCTTCATCATGGAACAACTGTTAAAACTCCCTTCCTGCACAAATTCTTTATTAAGAGACTTGTGCATCATCTCCTTCCCTTGCTTCCATCTCTGCTTGATCCATTTCTTGCAGTCTTTCAAGAGTCAATATTTCGTTCTCCATAATGACACCGAGATTCTTCCCTAATTCACAAATTTCCCTAGGCCCAATCAAAATTGGGTTATGCTCCGCCGATAACTCCCCCTGATTCGACTTGAACAAATTTACCATCAATGGGTTGTTTTCAGTAGCGATTTGTAGCCTTTCTGACATTTGGGTGTTTTGAGGTCTAGAATCATCCATTCCCATCACGAAAGAAGACCAAATAGCTTTTCTTTTTTTAATTTCTCTTTTTCTGTTCAGCTTTTTCAATCTTCTACTTCTTGCTCTTTTGGATCAGATTCGATGAATAATACTCGACGATTCCCCTTTATCGAACAAAGAAGGCGAACCAGAGCTAGAATTACTGGCGGAATTAACACTAACCTCAGTTTGCATAAAGTAGTTTTCTCTGGCAACTCCAATCTCCTGACCAGAAAGTGGATGGGGCAAATTTGGGACTCTCGCTTCCATCGAAAACAGACCTTGCTTGGCTGAGGTGTTAAAATTGCCTCCTTCATCAGAATATTGATGCAAGCTTTCAGAAGGTTTCTCTAATTCTTGATTGAGAGGGTCTCTAACCACGATTCCCACTGGAGAATACCCAATGTTCTGACATATCATAATAGTGGAGGCCTCGTTGATGGGATTAGTGAACTTCTCAATGGGTTCTGAAGATATGGGCTTAGTAGATGGGCCTGCCAAAAAATTAGGAGTCTGGGTTTGGGGCTTACTTAACACCAATGGTCCAGACGAGCCCATATCCAAATGGACCGATGAAGATTTATGACTAAAGTCCACGGGTACTTCAACATCAACAACTGCCAATTGTGGGGTCGTCACCACTTTGGGTGTTGCAGGGGAACATTCTTTGCAATTACTGACCTCTTTATTCGTCATAGATATTCTATTATTCCCGATAATGTGGTTGCAATTCAAATCAAAAGAAACCTCGTTCATTGAAGAAATAATTACCTCATTTAATTTGGGGTCGGCCGAATCTTCATCCGATTGGCTGAATTTCGATTCTGCAACAAAGGACCCGTCGGAACCTGGGTGCGATGAATACTCCGACGAAGACGACGATAATGTTTCCACCTCTTCGAGGTTCTCGTATAGCTCATCCATTTCCCGAAAACTAGCTTCCTCTTCTCTAATTTGGATCATGAAACGATCATGACCTGCTATGACCTCTAAGTTTCGACAAATCCAGTTGAACGAAGAGGTTCTAACTTTGATTCGAGCCACATCCAATCTCCGCCAATATCCTGTTAACGGATCTAACTCCATGATAATGCCAACTTCAAGTAAGGCCCACTGAAAAAAGCATTTGTTCCACAAGTGTAAGGGAACTCCAATAATATGAATCCAAGTCCATCTCTCCGAGACTCCGTCTTCAACTTTCCAATAATGCCAGTCGATTATCCATTCCTCTAACCACTCAGATTCGTTTTGCACAAACTTCTTAATGGCATCTCTGTTTTCGTCGAATATGATCCAACTGTCTCCATTAAGAATACCAATTTTGACATTAGAGTAACATTTCCCTCTTGCTTCCAGTAATGCTTTAAGCCACTCATCGTGCATTTTCGCCCTTCCGACGATAGCACCTTCGAGCCATTTATTATCAATCTTCGATACTTCATATCTCCTTTGACAAGTATTATGTAGCTCCGTTTCGTTCTTTGAGTCACCTACCGACGACGATTGATTGCTAGATCTTTCGACACCGCTAACTTTTGGGATATTGTTGCTCGGCCGGCCCATTTTCACAGCATCAAGGAAGCTAATGTTGGGTCGTCTAAACGCTGCTTTGTAGATAATATTAGTCTTCGAATTCCCAACTAACCCCTTCAGATACACCGGAGAAGATTTTGGATTTTCTCGACCGAATTTGGAAACATTAGCTCTGAGTTTGAAACTCCCAATCCAAATGCTATCCAACCTTCTTTCTAATTCTGGAACGTTGATACAATCAGCAAATCTGACAAAAGCAAACCTCCAACCTTCTCTATTTCTTTTGGGTGGTACCAGCACATCAATAACTTTCCCATATCTTGAGAAAAGCTCCCACAGATCCTTATCAAACCAAGTATCAGGGAAATTTGTAATGTAAAAAATAGTCACAATGTCACTGACCTTCTTTGAGAAATTTTGAGTGTGCCCGATGGTGTTCTTCCGAATTACTCCTGAATTCGATTTTATCCTGCCTCCTACCACTCTACTGCCTACCAGGGTTTTGGGATATTTGCTCACGGTTGCTCTCGTGGGTTTGGGGTTAAGGCTGGGTTTATGTGTTTGGGGATTCTGTTTGCACTCGCTCACCTTCACTCTGCCATTCTCCATCGTTTGAGGATTCAAACTCTTTATTTGAGTTTGAGTTATCGATGGATTTGATCTCTCAATTGTTTAAGAACTTTTGATTACAATCATTATATCAACCGATCGATATATATTTAACATCATTTTTAAGTGTGAGTTTGGTAATGTTTTCCGTTTAAAAAAGGTACTATCATTTTGTCATTCTGTGTTTAAAGGATGCATTTGCATATTAATGTGGTCTCATTTAGAAAATCTCTCAGATTATCGAGGAGGTCTTGTGTGCGACCTGTTGCAGCTGACATGCGACCGGGTCCAGGTCGGATTGACCAGGTCAACCCGATAACCCGGGTTAACCCGATCAAAATTAATTTTATTTTATTTTTAAATTTTTAAATTTTTTTTAATTTTCAGATTTTTTTTTCCGGCTCCGCATTCGCTCTAATTACTAATATAAGGATAATCGTCGGGCAACAATTTGGACTTTTTCGGCTCGCTCTGAGGCCTTCGGTTCCCCTCGCTCGAATCTTGACCAAAGAAGAAGCGGCAACAACAAAACGAAGAGGCAAACAAAAAAAGGTGGAAAAAAGATGTGGATTTTTTTTAAAAAAAATTGAAATATAAAATTAAAAGAAAAAACTGAAATAAATAAAAAAAACTGAAATTGAAAAATCGGAATTAATAAAATCGAAAAAAAATGGCGTGTGCACAACACGCGCCGGACGTGGGAAGCCAGCGCATGGCGTGCACGCGCCAGGCGCAGACGCATTCAAGTTTCAGTGTAGATTATCAGACTCCTCGATATAAATTGATACGAGAACACATTATCAACATTGAATCTTTAACTTAATTCCCGTTCCTACTCTAGTTTGCCGCATAATATCTACTCATTTGCCAACAAATATAAAGAATAAATTAGCTATATATATGATTCAATTTTTTTCTAAAAACCTACTCCCGCCGTCTCATTATGTCTATGTATAAATAATATATTGTTATAATTATTTTTAATTCATTTTAAAAAATAGGGAAATAAATTTTTAATACTATTTGACCTAATATATACAGTTGACATGATTAATTGTATAGGTCATGAATCAATTTTCCTACAAATGCCCATTAATACTTGTACGCGGACAACTCATCCACTAAATGGATGGTTCTCAAAATTCGTTAACTCGTTAGACGTATAGGTTAGATTTATTCGGAATATTTTAGTTTTTTCAATTCAAATTAACATTTCATACACACACACACACATATATTCATATATTTTTTTAAAAATTTCTTTTAAATGTTTAGATAGTATATGTTTATATTCAAAAGCATTTGTAATTGAATTTTGACATTTGGAAGTTCGGAAAGGTATTTTTCAACTGATCGTGCGAAAGATGTTTTTAACACTTGTTTAAATAATTTCGTGTGCTTGTATTTAATTTTCTTTATCCTTACAATGTTGACATTATGAAAAACTACAAACAATTAATGAATTTCGATTGTTGCACAACCTAAAAATGTGGCCATGGCGAAATAGACGATTTTTTTTTTATTTTTTTTTGTAGTGTTTTAATATATAGCCCAAATTCGAATTATATCCAATGAAATAGGTAAAGTGTGTCAACAACTATCTTTTGGTCGCCTCTGGTGATCAAAATCCAACAATATATATATGTGTGTGTATTATAACTAGAAAGCTATTGTTAAGAGGTCTCCTATGATACCTTCGGATTAGTCCATAAGCCTCCATACAATCGAATTATTGGTTTAGGGTTTGAAGTTGTGCAAGCGAGTTAAACGAGGATTTAGAGTCTAACTTTTAATGTCCTTTCAATAACGAAAATATGTTTTAGGGGTTTTTCAAGTCAATGATGTGAGTTATCCAACCATACATACTTTCAATTCCACCGCAGAATGATTTTTCAATGATATTTAATCAGAACTGTTATTTTTTTTCATTATTTTCGTTAAACAAATTTATTTAAAGTGCACTGTGGTTTCTATAGCCTAAATTTTGGTATTGCACTGGTTTGGGCAGATTTAAGACCAATCGATAGTACAAAAACGCTCATAGACTACGGTTTTACTGTAGTCAATGTGATCTTCTAGCCGTAGAGATTAGTACTGTCGTTTATGCTCAACACCAATGACTACGGTATTGAAAGTAGTCTTTAGGCACAATGATTACGGATAATAATCGTAGTCTTTGTTATTACCAAACCATAGTATTTGGTGTCCTAGACTACACTTTGAAACTCTAGTTAAAAACCTGTAATTTAAAAACCGTAGTATTTGGTGCAAATTTTAAAATTTTCAATACAAAATAGCATCACAATATTTTTAATAAAATAATTTGAAATACGATATCCATACAAATAACTATAGTACATAACCTCTCAATCAATAAAATATTCATGTGGGTTGTTTTCAATCCTATCTAATTCCAAAACAAATTAAAATTACATCACATCTTCTAATATCCCTTATCACCTATTTGCCAAAAACTTGAACGAACCTCCAATATCTTCCAAACCAACGAACAACCAACAACACACCTACAATATTACAATATCACACAATATTATCAACTTTTGCACAATGATAAGCACAACACTATCAATCTTCAACAACTATCACGAAGAATTAATGACACTAGTATATAAGTTCTTCAAGCACATAATTCGCCCACTCCACACGAACTTCAACAATATCCACTTGAGAATACTTTCATTGGTGAAAGTATATATTAAAACAAGAGTTTATTAATGTTTATGGACCCCATATAGATAAAAACAATAAAGTTGCACCCCAACTTTATTTACAATAAAAGAGGTCAACTTTGACATGATGAGACCAAAATACCCTTACTTTTCACCAACCACTCACTTCTCTCTCTCCTACTTTATTTCTCTCTCTTATGTATTTTTCTCTCTCTTCTCTTTCTTCTCTCCCTTTTAACCTACAGATTTACATTTCAAATTATCTCTTCTCTTTCTCTTTCTCTCTCTACGAATTCTCTCAAAAAAATAACAATTTATCTCCGCCGTCGCTCCACTCCTCTCTTTCTCCGCCGCCACCCCGCTCCTCTCTTTCTCCGCCGCCGCCTCGTCCAAGTCGTCTTCTTCGAGAATTCTTCATTAGTTTTGATGTTTTTTTTTTCTTTGTGGGTTTCGATTTTGGAGTTTTTCAGTTTTTTTTTTCTCCAAAACTTGTTATCGGAAGTTTTTCTCTGATTTAAACGATGATGGAGGTACAATGGTTTGTTTCCATTGATTTTCTTTGGTTTGAAGAAAAATTTCGATTAGATCTGAGGTTGGAGATCTAAAAATTTGCTGTTCATGGCGGTTGTACGATATACAGATGACATGATTTTTGTTGAACTCGTACACTCGTAGCATATGTGTACAATGTTACGATATTCGTAATATTGTACTTTTGTGTCTACGATTTTGTTAAACTCATACTCGAGACTGACCAATTCATACATGTTTTGTGGCACTTTTGGGGAATATTGTTACATATTTGGTACGATTTTACACGATATTACGATTTGGTTGTGTTTATGGAATTTAATGTTTCTACGATGTTATGATATTCGGAATATCGTACTTTTGTGGCTACGATTTTATTTAACTCGTACTCGAGAATGACCAATTCATGCATGTTTTGGGAATATCGTAACAACATACCAACATGCAATCACCCTTACGTACGATTTTACAAATCTCGTAACAAACTACACACGTGCATTCTTATTTCGTACCAACCCTAAAGCTTGAACCCTAATCTCGTAATAAATCTCATAACAAACTACAAACAATTTGTATTTCGTGGCATCAATTGTTCACCCTCACGTACAAGATTAACAATATCGTATCTACAGAAGTACTATTTTTCACACATGGTATCCTCAAATCTCAAACAAATCTTAATTATACATGCAATCGTAACAAATCCAACATGTTTTTGTATCGCATACGATATATATTTACATCGCACGTTTTTGCGTGGCTACAATTATTTCATAAGTGATGGCACCATTTTCTTTTACGAGATTAACACATTTTTGCATCGCATGTTACGATATATAGGAATTTCGTAGCTATAGCGTGGCTACAATTATTTCATAAGTGATTATGTGTTCAACGATTTATTGTACAATTTTGGTGTGTCGTAACTGATTTGTGTTACGATATATATATATATATATATATATCATGTTTGATGTATTCATGTACGAGTTAAGCAAAATCGTAACAAATCAAGTACGATTTTGGGAATATCGTAACAACATACACACATGTAATCAACCTCACGTATAGTTTTTACAAATTTCGTAACAAACTACACACATGCATTCGTATTTCATGCCATAAATTGGTCACCCTCACATACGAGATTAACAACATCGTAACATAGCAAGTACGATATTGGGAATATTGTAACAACATACCCACATGCAATCACCCTCACGTACGATTTTATAAATCTCGTAACAAACTATACACGTGCATTCTTATTTCATGCTAACCTTAAACCCTGAACCCTAATGTCGTAACAAATCTTGTAACAAACTATAAACAATTCATATTTTGTGGCATTAATTGTTCACCCCCACGTACGAGATTAGCAATATCGTATCTACAGAAGTATAATTTTCACACATGCTAACCTCAAATCTCAAACAAATCTCAATTATACATGCAATCATAAACAAATGATTTTAAACTTGTAGAAATGTGGTTATAATTATCACTGCTCTCGATACGAGATAACATGATATCGTATAAAAAATGTAACAAAGTTGCTACGATTTGATGCAAAGTCGTAACAATCATACATACAAATAAGGTGTTTTAGATCGTACAAACATATCTATAATACGAGTGTATGATTGGATATATCATATTATATATTGTACGGCATATATAATATCGTATTTGACGTCACGAAATATGGACATACACTGCTACGATTTTCATTTATTATTACATTATCACTACGATAAATTGTACGATTTTGATATATCGCAACTTGTGTTGGTATGATATGTTATACATTGTAACATCGTTAGATTTGATCGAAATCTAATCGTATCATATTTCATGCAGACGAGACATTGTTCTTTAATTGTTGCTATTCGGATAGACTAGCTTGATTTATTATTCGGTGTCATGTACGAGTTTAATAATGTCGTATAGACATGTACGATACTATGAATATCGTAACATACACCTAGTAATAAGCAAAACACAAATTGTACTATATCACTTGAAAACCCTTGACACAATTTGTACTATATCCTTGAGCTCATCCCTTCACTGCAGCCTTTGCTTCGGACCCGAAAAAGTCGAGCACTTTGTGGATCTCTTCAATTAGACTATCGTAGCCATAGAATTGGACTCTGTAATGGGGTGGTTTAGTCAATGTTGGTCGGACAAGTGTCCACACAACCTTGAAAATAATTAGATACAAAGGTGTCAAATATGTATTCATGCACGAGTTAAGTAAAATCGTAACAAACCAAGTACGATTTTAGAAATATCGTAACAACATACACACATGCAATCACAAAAATACAAACAATACGTATTATCATGGCATCAATTTCTCACCCTTACGTACGATTTTACAAATTTCGTAACAAACTATACATATGATTTCACAAAACCACAAACAATTTGAATTTCGTGCTATAAATTGGTCACCCTCACATACGAGATTAACAACATCGTAACAGACTAAGTATGATATTGCAAATATCATAACAACATACACACATCCAATCACCCTAACTACACACATGCATTCACAGATAATTCGTATTTGGTGGCATCAATTGTTCACCCTCACGTACGAGATTAACAATATCGTATCTACAGAAGTACTACTTTGCACACATTCTATCCTCAAATCTCAAACATATTTCAATTACGTAGTCAATGCCGGTCGAACAGGTGTCCACGCAACCTTGAAAACATTGAGAAACAAAGGTATTAAATCTGTATTCATGTACGATATTAATAAAATCGTAATATAGCAAGTACGATATTGGGAATATCGTAACAACGTACCCACATGCAATCATCCTCACGTACGAGTTTACAAATCTCGTAACAAATTACACACATGCATTCTTCTTTTGTGCCATGAACTGGTCATCTTCATGTACGAGATTAATAACATTGTAACATAGCAAGTTCGATATTGGGAATATCGTAACAATATACCCACATGCATCGTAACAATATTGATGAATATCGTAACAATAACGATGAATTTGCAAGAAATCGTATCAAATTCCTCAGATAACAAGCATTAAATTTTCAGATCAACCACAATACAACACCAAACGATGTTTCTAATATCATATCAAATCGTTGCCACAAAAGTACGATATATATAATATCGTAACATCGTAAACACATGAAATTCCAAAAACACAAACATATCATAATATCGTATCAATTTTAAGAAAAAATACATGCACGAATTTATCAAATCGTACCAAATATGCAACAATATTCCCCAAAATATCTACTAATCAAGTACGAGTTTAACAAAATCGTAGCAACAAAAGTACAATATTCTGAATATCTTACCTCATTCATATGAACAACAAACGTTGCTACGAGTGTACGACTTTAATCAAAGTCGTAGCATCTGTAAATCGTACAACTGCAAAAAATTTCGGATGAGAAATCACGGTGGGTGATCGAGGCGGCGGAGAAGGAAAAGAGCGCGACGACGGAGAAGCAGTGAAGCGGGGCACCGACGGAGAAGAAGAAAAATGAGATGACGGTGTAGATCTGGTTTTCTAGAGAGAGAAAATAAAAGGAGAGAGGTAGAGAGAGAAAGAGAAGAAAGGGTGGTGGTGGTGGTGGTGGTAGTGGTTGGAGCAGTGGCGGAGCAGCGGCAGAGCGGTGGCGGAGCCGCGGCGGCAGCGAGAGAGAAATGGTGTTGGTGGTGAGGGTTAGAAGAAAAATCTGCAGAGAGAGAAAGAAAGAGGTAGAGAGAGAAAGAGATAGAGAGAGAAACTAAATTTGAAAATGATTTTGAAAGATGATAGTATGTAGAATTTTAAAAGTAAGTCCAAGAGTATTTTCGTCTCATCAAGTCAAATATGACCTCTTTTATGTAAATTAAGTTGGGGTACAAAATTATACTACTTAACTCTAATGGAGCTTTTCTACTACTTAACTCTTAAAACAATTCAAAAATTATATATATGAAAATATTTATTAACATAACAAAATTATACAAATTCCTTACATGTGATCTTAGGGAGATGGAACCACTTGTTATAACATTCTCAACAATTTCTTTCAAGTAACGCATTACAAAAAACCCACATTGCATACTATCGGGTTGTTGAGGAGCCTTGAAAAAAGTATATTAAGTGTTACTATCTAAAAAATACTAACTAATATATTTTATTGATTTTACCTTAAAAATTTTCCATGTTGGTTTCTTGCTTCATTTCCCTAAGTTTTTTAAGTTATTTTGTACGATTGCCCTTCAAAACCAAATAAAAGTAATAAGTTTTGAACTTAATTGAACATATTACTTAAAAATTATAATACTTCCCCTCACATTTCATATTTGGGCAGCAGGAAATGTATGAAACATTTTGTGTATATTTTCTCATATAAAATGACATGTCATGCAATTATATGAAATTACTAAGTTTATAAAAATAAATTTTCGTATTTACTTCACAAGCACAAGAAATGTATTTAACATCTGGAATACAAAATTAAAGCTACTTTGTGAAGGAAGAAAGGCGATAAAACCTGCTTTAGATAGTTCCCTCTTTTCTGTAACACAAAAATTGCTCCTTTGGCGTAATTTTCCCTGCTACACTCCTCTTGTCAAACATGTAACATACTTCAATACAAATATACAATCACATGAATATACATAATGCCCACCAAACTGCAACTAGAAAACTACCAAAAAAAGTCTGCATATTTACAATACAAAATCTAACACCGCACTAATCCAAATTTTTTAAAAAATCGTATGCCGTGTTACGACCACCATTTTAGGATATCATATGAGTCAACCACCACATCAATTTCAGTTGCTCCCAATTTGGCTTCCTTGAATGGCTTCTCAGTAAAATAATGAGTCAATTCTGAATTATCTAACTCGTCAGCTTCATCATCACTAATATCTTGAATATAATTTTGATGATTTATCATGAAAGTGTCTCATTAATTTTTACTACCGTAAACCCATAGCCCGTTTTAAACTGTAGGATTAGGCCTCATTGATAAGTTTGTGGGATCCCATTCTACCACAATAAAAATTAAAGACAAACTAATGTAATATCAAAGAAGAATCAAAGTGATTAATGAAGCTATTTTTTCTTCTCAAAAGGATTGTTTGCTTCAGGCATCTACGTAACAACAGGACAAATTAATATGCTGCCTGTTTTAAATACTACTGATATACCACAAGTTGCATCCCTACCTACTAGATCTGTACCTCTGGTACTTTGACTTAATGTTGCACTATCTTAATGTGCCCCAAAAAGAATGCCTTCCCAAGTATAATTGTTACGTGTAAATTTTATGAATCTAATATTATTAGACAAAAACGTGTATCCACGTATGCTCCAATCTGTTCTGACCCGTCCGTTCATGCCAGCGAGGAATTCATTAACCAAAAAAAAGTCTGCATATTTACTATACAAAATCTAACACCACACTGATCCAAATTCTTCAAAAAATTAGCACTAAACCTAAAAGGATTATGTTAAACAGAAGCGTCGAAACAATGAAAACTTAATACATTGCAGAATATATAAACCTCTGCAATCCAATAATATATTCACCTCTGCAGAATATATACCTCTACAGAATATATATACCTAACCTCTGCAACGAAAACATAATACATTCGAAATACAACACAACCCAACCCAACCCAACCAACCCAACCAACTTGAACATCAATTTGCTCCTTCTATGCAATCCTAATGTACCCAATTTGCAGATTATTACGGTGCAATCCTAAAGTAGGGCTTTTTCCGATTTCAATCGACGAAAAAATCTAAGGAATATAAAATTTGGAGGAACAAATTCTAATCTTACAAACAATTGTAGATGCAATTGAGAGCAATTATGTCTTCCCAATTGAAACTTTAGGTCTTCTCTTCTCCTCTGCTGCAATACATGCAATACGGCGACAGGGCAGGGCGGCGACGAGCAAAGAACGCTGGCAGGGCAGCGACGAGCAGGAGAACTTGGATCAAGAACGAAAATAGCGAGCGGGATTTCGGAAGGGGGAAGGGTTGGGGACGACGAGAAGCAGAAGAAAAAGTTCTAAGTGTGGAATAATGAAAAAAGCGAGCTGGAGACAAGTATATTTGTGTATTTTATATTCTGACTTTAAGTGTTCAATTAACAAAACATGTAGTAAATCCTATAAAGAGCCAGTAGCTCAGTTAGTAGTATATATGTTTAAACTTAAAATTGACCCGGATTCGAGTCTTGAGGCCAACGTATTTTTTCACTGAAAACGTATTTTTTGGAAATAAAAAATAAAAAATATATTTACTTACACTACAGTTTTATATATCTATGACTACAGTCGAAATAACATGTAGTCCTTGATTTGGGGGAAGAACGCACATATACTATGGTTCGGGACGAATGGCAGTCTTTGATAAACCATTCTCTACGGTTCTATAATCTACAGTACACTTTTTTTAATAATTGTGCTCATAGACTACGGTTTTTAATATAACCGTAGTCTATGTAAAAATTACGCTCATAGACTATGTTTACATAAAAATCCGTAGTAAAAGCACTGTAGTGAATGAGTATATTTGTAGTAGTGAATTATATGCAATTTCTTCTATAATGAGAATATTGTGTAGTCACTATTTGAATTGCGTTTTGGATAAATTTCATTTTTCCAGAACAGTGTTTTTAAATTTTTATTAGGAAAACATGGTATAACAAACTTAGACATATAATATGTTAACTAGATTTGGAACTTAAACCATTTGATCTCGATTACCACTGCACTAGTAAGCGATTCCAATGGGTACTATTTATGTAAAAATTGATCCACACTTTCATTAATTTGATCGAATTTCTCCCGTAAATTGTGTATAAACATTCCTCGTATGATATCCAATTCGAATTTGTATTGTTCTAAAAGTATGCTTTTTTTGCTTGTATACATTAATACCTTGTATTCATTGTTATTCTCCTATCTGCAATATTATTATTGCATGATCATATTATAGTCCAATTATCTCAAACCTAAATTATATAGTGTGTGGTTTATTACAGAAGATCTTATAATCGGTAAAGTTGAGATAGAAGTCGTGTTCATAGTTGAGACAACTTCGGACGAATTGTCGGTTTAGACTGTAGCATAAATGAAAAATAGTATGTCTTGACTATTTATTTATGCTAGTACATTTATGTATTGAACGGATCACAGTGAGATGTATTCTTATATTCTGACTAGTTAAGAATCAAGATCAAGGTGATTTAAGTGATCTTAACCGTAATTGAATTAATCGGTGTGAATAATTAATTGTCTATTGCTTTGATTTATCATGGGTGAGAGCTCTGTCTGAAGCTCAATATACTCGATATCTTGGGTGATAGTGATTGTTATTTGATACGCGATTGAATTACAATAAGGATCCGTGTCCTGCTAATAACAGGCTGATAATATCCTCTCGAGGAATTTAATAAGTTTATCGTATAAAACCCTGCAGGTGGAATTAGTTCCAATACGATAATAACTTTAAGTGGTAGCACTCGAGATGTCGTTTATAATTAAATGACTGATTAGTTAATTAATTGGGCGTCAGAGGAATTAATTAATTAATGGATATTGAATATCGTAAATGCGGAGATTAATTAAGTCAGATGCTAGCCCCGACTCACCTAACGGATTTAGTGGTAATTCAGTATTAATTTTCTAGTGGAATAAATTAATACTTGTGTCTCGATTTATATTCTTGGGCTGAATATGAAAATCGAGCACTGGAAGACCAATACTTTATTCGAGCTAATAAATCCATGTTTGGCCCAATCAAGGCCTAGCTCTCTATAGGCCAGCCTATTACTAATCCATTTAAGCCTTTGGGCTTTGATTGATGGATTTAATTAGTGGGCTTATTATTTAAGTATTTAATTACCTAGTATAAATAATAAGGAGCCCACTAATCTCATCACTTGTCACTTACGTAAAAATAAAGAGACAGAAATCTGAGAGAGATGGCGGCGGTCATCCATAGGAGGAGAAAACTCGAAGCTTGTAGCCACCCTACATCGAGTAGCCGTAGGAAACAAACGGAAGATCAACTCTGGAGTCGTTAACATCTCAGTTCGCAGGTATCTTTCGTTTCCTACTTCTTTAGGAGCATGCTTAGGAAGGATTTTGTATGTACTTGTAAGACATTTGGAATGTATCGTGGGCACACGAATCGGCCTTCAAAAGTCGGTTCCTACAATTGGTATTAAAGCCACGTTCAGGAATTTCGGCTCTGTCGTATTAACAAGTCGTAAATCCATTTTTTTGCACAAGCATGTCTGTATATTTGCATTGATTTGCAGCAGATTTAGTTGTCGATTGTGGGTAATTATTTTACCAATGGTTTTGCCGGTTTAGCGCTTATAATATGTTGTAAATTTTCGCGAGAAAATCCGTGAAATAGCATAGGAGTTTTCCTTTGTATTCAATTTTCTTCTGTTTGTATTTCTTTTTCCTTTGTATCTTTTGTTGCTGTTGTACCTACTGTACGAGAACAAAAAGGAAAACGGAAAGGAAGAAAGCAAAGGTGATGGAGATGGAAAATTTGGTGCGGAAGCACCGAACAGAAGCAGCGGTGGCGAGCCGGAAACCACGCTGGATTTGCTGCTGTGATTGAAGGCAGGTTTTGCTGCTGCGGTTTTACTTTGAACGATGGCAGCTGCTTGTCGGGGCGACGGCGACGCACGGTGCGGCTGCAGTGGTGGCAGCACGCCGTGATGTTTGTCGTTTGCAGATTCCGGCGGAGAGCAATGGAGTTGCGACAGCCGTTTCTCATCGCGAGTCGTCGATGATGTGCTTGCGGCGGCGCAGAAGCGTGCGCGGTGGCATATCTCGCTCGACGACAAACTAGCAGCGGCAAGGTGATGGTGGCAACATCATGGCTGACTTGCGCCACAGTGGTGGTGGTGCGGTTGTCGTTGGTGTTCGTCGCGGCATCTCCAAAGAAGCCATGAGTGAAGCGGCACCGGTGGTTAGTGAAAATCTGGCCATGACGGTGCCGGAAAACGGCTACCTCGTCAAGGTTTAAACCCTTGGAACATGCTGCATCGTAGCAGCAGTGGTGGCTGCGAGATGCGAGATGCGGCAGCTGTTCGCTGATGGCAATGAGTTTTTTTTTGGGCTGCGCAGATTTGAAGATTGAGGCCCCAAGTCAAATAACATATGGGCTAACTAAAGCTTCAAGACGTCAACTACTATTATTGTAATAGTTAGGAATTCTTTTTCCTTCATTTATTTATCTATTTGTATTTTTTATTTTATTCGATGTAATAAAATAGGCAGGGACGGACAGGTTCCAAGGTACCCACTGTTAAACTAACAAGGTATCCATATACAAAACTTGAAGAGAAATGATCTATAAGGTTTGGAGAGAAGAATGATACAAGAAAAATGAAGTAGCAAGAAGATCATCATC
The DNA here is from genome assembly GCA_029490685.1 of Schizonepeta tenuifolia. Classification (NCBI taxonomy): domain Eukaryota; kingdom Viridiplantae; phylum Streptophyta; class Magnoliopsida; order Lamiales; family Lamiaceae; genus Schizonepeta; species Schizonepeta tenuifolia. The sequence goes on from CM055958.1 coordinate 86,870,841, forward strand.
GACTGCATCTTGTCTACACAAATATATATAGGGTAATTCAAGGGCAATGCGAAAAGACTAAACTACCCTTTAGACAACTAATATAATACATATATTTCAACATCCTCCCTTAAACTCGAGATATCGCTGCAACGAGCATTGAGAGTTTGCCAGCCAAAACACGAAAATGCGGAAGCGGAAGGGGCTTGGTTAATATATCAGCAACTTGAGATGAAGACGTAATAAATGGTAGAGTGAGAGTTCCTTGCTCTAAATGATGTCGAGTGAAGTGACAATCGATCTCGATATGCTTGGTGCGCTCGTGAAATACAGAGTTGTGGGCAATTTGTATGGCACTTTCATTATCACAATACATTGGAGTCGGATCAGAGATAGATACACCTATGTCAGCAAGCAGCCAACGTAGCCAAACAATCTCAGCGGTAGTGGTGGCCATGGCTCGGTACTCAGCTTCCGTGGAAGAGCGAGAAATAACCTTTTGTTTCTTGTTTTTCCAAGAAATAAGGGAGTCGCCCAGAAAAACACAAAGTCCAGTGGTGGATTTACGATGGGATTGCCAGCCCAATCAGCATCAGAGAATGCACGAAGTTTAAGAGATGACGTAGAAGAATACAGAAGGCTGTGAAACATTGTACCTCGAAGATAGCGAAGGATGGGAAAAACAGTAGACCAATGAACAGTGGTAGGGGAGGATACAAATTGACTAACGATGTGAACAACATAAGCAATGTTCGGACGGGAAATAGTGAGGTAGACCAGGCTACCAACAATGGCACGATATAATGTAGGATCTTCCAAAGATAATCCATCAGAGGTAGAGTATCGAACATTTGCTTTCATGAGAGTATCAATTGTTCGGGTGTCAGTGAGGCGAGCATGCTTAAGGATGTTAGCGATATACTTGGATTGAGACAAAAGATAACCTCTAGGAGATCTGCAAACTTCAATGCCAAGAAAATAGCGAATGAGACCCAAATCTTTCATCTCAAAATGAGATGTCAACTGTGACTTCAGGAGTGAAATCCCATCCGTGTCACTCCCATTAATAATCATATCATCAACATACAAGGAGAGGAGAATGATGCCAGCATCCGAGGTCTTAACAAAAAGAGCATGATCATAATCACTTGAACGAAAACCAAGAGAGGTTAAGGCAACGGAAAATGTTTCATACCAAGAACGAGATGCTTGCTTGAGCCCATATAGAGACTTTTTGAGCTTGCAAACATATCCTGGTTTGTGATCTACCCTGGGAGGGGGAGTCATGTAGATTTCATCTATGAGATCTCCATGATCAATATCTGCATGGTCAGATTCAACTTCACGAGTAAAAGGATCAATATGTATGAGATCGGTCCTAGACATGTTGGGGTTGGAGGGAATGGAGAAAAGGGGAATATGTTCTATAAAAAAGACGTGATGGGAGACATAAAGTTTATGGTTAACAAGATCATAACATCGATAACCCTTTTGACCATCTCCATAGCCTAGGAAAACACACAAGGCAGAACGAGGTGACAACTTACTGCGTTCAACATGAGGACGAAGGACAAAGTAAGCACAACCAAAAACTCTCAAAGAGGTATAGTCAGGGGCATGACCAAAAAGTTTCTCAAAAAGGGAAACACCAGATGTGATGGAAGAAGGTGTCCTGTTTATTAAATAAACAGCGGTGAGGACAGCTTCTCTTCAAAACTCACCAGGGACAGAGGCAGAAAAAAGAAGTGAGCGGGCTGTTTCCATGATGTGGCGATGTTTCCTTTCAGCCACACCATTTTATTGGGGGGTATTGGTACAAGAGCTTTGATGTATAATACTATCACTAGCAAGCAGCTCACGAAAACTTTTGGAGGTGTATTCCCCGCCCAAGTCACACCTAAAACACTTAATAACAGCAGAAAATTAATTTTTCACAAGAGCACGAAAAGCAGTGTAAATACTCAAAAAATCAAAACGATGTTTCATAAGATATACCCAACAATAACGTGTGTGATCATCAATAAAAGAAACATAATACTTGGATCCTTCCTTAGTATTAATGGGGGATTGTCCTCAAACATCATAATGAATTAAGTCAAAAGGAGCAGTAGAGACAGGCGTAGAATGATGAAAAGGCAAAGCTGAAAACTTAACAAGTTTACATCCATTACAAGACAAAATGTCATGACTCTTAACAGGTCCTAAAGATCCATTATTAGCCATATACTTCAAACGAGGGAATGAAACATGTCCAAGACGAGAATGCCATAAATAGAAATCAGAAGATGACGGACTCAAACGAAAGGTAGACAAATCGACATTGGTGGATAAATCGACACTAAAAGCAGCAACTCCTGGACTTTGAAGACGATTCAAAACATACAATCCTCCTTCCTGCCTACTGGAATGTGGATCCTGAATATGACAAGATGTAGGGATAAACAAGACATGAGCACCAAAATCATAAATTTTACCAACATAAGCTAAATTTAAGGTAAGTTTAGGGATGTGATAAACGTTGGGAAGGGAGATATTACGTGAGATGACAGAACCAATTCCAGATGATGGCATGTGAGTGCCATCAACAGTGGCAACAGATATAGAATTAGATGGGTTAATAGAAACAAAAGAATCTGCATTAGGAGACATATGATTTGTGGCACCAGAATCCAAAATCCAAACTGGATGAGATATACCTGTAGGACTCGAAGTGGGCAAACCTGCTGCAGCATACATAACCTGTGGTTGTTGGTTGATAAATTTCTGAAACTTCTCAAAGAGCTCATCGGACGAAGAACTAGAAGTGGATGTTCCAGAATTCATTTGATTGAATGTGGGTATAGTAGCAGCAATATGGGGTGGCTTGGATGTCGATGGGATTGACTCTGACCAAAATTTGGTGGGGTGCGAGCAGCTGTGGGGTTAATTTTCTTGCCAATTCAGGACATTAAGCCTTCCAGTGCCCAGATCCATGACAATAGTTGCAAATATTTGGGTTAAGGTTTGGTTTGTTCTGATTCTTGTTCTGATGTTGAGGACAAGAATGGGCAGCCAAGACAGATTGAGTAGGTGCTTGATTAGTGACTTTCATCGTTCCTGACTTATGTCGAGTTTCCTTAGCAATGAGCTTATTAACCACAGAATCCACAGAAGGCAAAGGATTGCAATGCAGGATGTTGCCACGCAATCCTTCAAAGTCGTCACGAAGAGCCATTAAAAATTGAACCAAGCGTTGCTCTTCTCTTCGAGCAATGTAATGGGCAAATGCTTTAAGCTCTGCAGACTCGGTGAGAGCCAATTGATCCCACAAATTTGACATGGCAGTGTAGAATTCTTGGATAGTCATGTCCTTCTGATTTAGGGAACGAATATCCATCTCCAATTGATATTGTTTTGCAAAATTTGACTGAGTATATAGTTTTCCCAAATATTCCCAAATATTCCCAAACTTCCTTTGCAGTGTCATACTTAGCCAGCAGCATGCCAATGGAGTTCTCAACAGAGTTATTTATCCAAGTGATGATTTTTGAATTACAGACTTCCCAAGAGTCAAGCTGTTCAACATATTTCTCATTATTTGCCTCAATCGGTTTACAATGTGTACCAGACACATAACCCCATAACTTTTTACCCCTCAAGAAGTTCTTCATGACATAACTCCAATAACAATAATTTTTTCCATTCAAACGAACATTAATAGACTGAAGCGAGTCGTCTCTTTCGGAAGCCATAACGATAAAATAAGCAGCAAAAACAATACCAAACAAGAACCGAAGAACCACAAGATACCAACACCAAATAAGGAAGCACCAAGCAAGATCAGATAATAATAATCTGAGCTAAAGCATGAACAAATCAAAAGAAATACCAGAAGATGTCGAACACGGGCAGTAATATAGTGGCCAATATTCTCGTCGGGTGTCCGCTTCAAACCCCAGCCAACTCTTCATAAGATCGACGAGAAATACCGGAACAGTAACTCAAAAAATTTGAGTCAGGGCTCCGTCCCGAACTCCAGGCAAGGGGCGCGCTGCCCCCCTGCAACCCCCAAGCCAACTCACCGCGGAGTTGGATCCGCAAGATCGTGTATTGCTGCTTAAACCTGCTTTGATACCATGTTAAACTAACAAGGTATCCATATACAAAAATTGAAGAGAAATGATCTATAAGGTTTGGAGAGAAAATAATACAAGAAAAATGAAGTAGCAAGAAGATCATCATCGGCTGCATCTTGTCTACACAAATATATATAGGGTAATTCAAGGGCAATGCGAAAAGACTAAACTACCCTTTCGACAACTAATATAATATATATATTTCAACACCTACGATAGACGACAAATAAATATTTATTTATTTTTTGTCAAGAAAAGCATGTTAGCATGTCGTGGTATTTTAATTACTGTTAAGGTGTTCGATCTAAAGCATGTAATTATTTTAGATAATGTGCAAATATGTGCGTTTAGAAGAGCATGCTAGGATTTTATTACATTTTCTCTAAGCATGTTTTAGAATTCAAGCAAGCATGTTTTACTACGTGAGTTCTAGAACAACATGTTTAGATATTCCGTGTCAACATGATAAGCATGCACAAACCTTTTGAGGAAAAGACTTAGCAGTAATTCGATTTTATTTATTAAAATTGATTAGACCTCCACAATTGATTTAAGACGAAGTGAGTTGTGGATTTGTGTAAACGTCCACACTATCGTGGCTTGCACACGTTTACAATTTGCAGATTTTGTCGGTTAAATTTCTAATAAAATATTTTGATCTCGTGAGTAGTGGAAGTTTTGCGTGTAAACGTCCACACGAAAGTGGTTTGCACGTATTAATTTCCTACGAATTATTCTAGAAGAGATTGAATAAGATAGTCACAAAGTTGGCTAAATTGTGGTCACAACTTAAGCGTGAACGTTGAGTACAACTCCCCATCGGAGTCACTTCTCAAGTTTTACGTGGTCTAGATAAGATCCGTTTATTGATCACGTTTTGTCATAAGGTTAAGTTGACATGAGAACGGGTCAAAGCCTGGGTGCCTAGTCATGAGATGCATTGTAAACGTCCACACGAATGTGGCTTATGTGTAATTCGATTGGGCTAACTGAGGTTTCAATTAACATTGTTTTTTCAAAAGGTTACAATATTATTTGTTACAAAAAGATCATGCAGTAAAGTGGAACTTATGTGTGTTTTATGTTTGTTTTATTTCATATATGACTGTTACTTCACTACTGAATGTGCTTAGTGCAAAGCCGCTTACCGGTCCAAATTTTTTGGAATGGAATCACAACCTGAGATTTGTCCTAGACGCTGAGGAGTATAAGCTTGTGCTTACTATTCCTGCTCCCGCGAACCCAACTGCTCGATCTTCTGATGAGCAAAGAGAGCTTCATCGGAGGTGGCATAGGGCAAATAACAAGGCGAAAGCCTATATGATGATCACTATGACCTCCGACCTTCAGCTACAACATCAGTGGATGCAGATTGCGGCTGAAATTATGAAAAACCTCGAAGAGTTTTTTTGGTGAATGGGACCGTTCAACCTGTTTTGAGCTTTTGAGAAAACTCATGGCTTCTTTAATGACGGAGGGTTCGTTTGTGCGCGAGCATGTGCTCGGGATGATTAATCATCTCAATGAGCTAGATCTGCTCGGTGGAGGTATCGAAAATGAGGCTAAGCTCGATATTATACTCCATTCTCTTCCCTAAGAGTTATGAGAACTTCCGTCTCAATGCAGTGATGGGCAAAAGGAAGTTCACTTTGAACGCATTGCTCAATGAACTCGTTGCTGCTGAGGGAGTTATGGGAAAGAGTCCACATGCATTGACTACTGCCAAAGGCTTTCACTTTGCATCGAAAGGTGGGAAGAAGTGGAAAAGTCCAAGTGGCAAGAGAGGTCAAGGAAAAAGTGGGAGCAAGAATGTAGGCCCGACCAGTGGTGTTATAAAGCCAAAAGAGACGGGCAAATACTATAATTGTCAGAAAACTGGACATTGGAAGGTTGATTGTCCCTTGATGAAGAATGCAATTTTTTGTCTGTTAATTTTTTAACTTCAAACCAAAAGAAGAGAAAGGAATCTTCTCTTAAGAACCAAACTCTTCTTTGGCATCTAAGATTGGGTCACATCAATCTGCGTAGGATCAAAAAACTGATTTTCGATGGAACTTTGGAGTCATTCCAATTTGAACCAATCTCAGTCTGCGAATCTTGCAAAGAAGGCAAGATGACGACTCAGCCTTTCAAGGCCAAGGGGTATAGAGCTAAAGAAGTGTTAAAACTGGTTCACTCTGACTTATGTGGACCTATGTCCACTCAAGCTCGTCGAGGGTACGAGTATTTTGTCACTTTCATTAACGATTACTCAAGGTACGGATACATTTACTTGTTGCGAGACAAGTTTGAATGCTTTGACAAGTTTCTAACATTCAAGGCGGAAGTAGAGACGCGGCATGGTAAGAGTATCAAGTCATTGTGATCTGACCGCGGTGGCGAATACTTCAGCAACAAGTTAAGAGAATACTTATCACGATCTAGGATTACATCTCACTTGACTACATTGGGTACGCCCCAACAGAATGGTGTGGCAGAGAGAAGAAATCGAACACTTTTGGAAATGGTTCGATCCTGATGAGTTATGCTTCTTTACCTGTTTCGTTCTGAAGATATGCCTTGGAAACAACTGGTTACATTCTAAACTTAGTTCCTTCTAAGTCGTTGGCAAAGACCCCGTCCGAGCTGTGGTCCAGGCGCAAGCCTAGTCTTTCCCACATTCAGATTTGGTGCAGTCCAGCACATGTGCTGAACAAGGATGCCTATAAGTTGAGTTCTAGATCAGAAGTAAAGCTGTTTGTAGGATATCCTAGGGGAACAAAAGATGGTTACTTTTACTGTCCTAAGGATCAGAAAGTCATTATTAGCACTAATGCAAGATTCTTGAAAGAGAACTATGTAAATAACCACAAGCCAAGAAGCGACATTATACTCGAGGAAGTTAGAGGAGAGAGGACAACAAATCAACAAACTCAGCCGATTGTGCAAAATGAAGTACCTCTGGTATCATCGAAACCTGTACCAGCTATCGATACTAAATCTTCTATAGTATCTCATCGCAGTGGGAGGGTAACGCAAGGCAAGTTGCCTACTCGATATGCGTTAGCCAATGAATCTTCAGATTCGGTGGATGATGGGCTTATCGAAGATGACCCCTGGACTTACTCTGAGGCACTTGAAGATCCTAATACTCTTGAATGGGAAGCGTGTATAATTTCAGAATTTGAATCCATTACCACCATGGATGTATACTAGAAATACGAGCTTCTAGAGGGCTGTGAAGCTATTGGTTGCAAGTGGGTATACAAGAGAGGAGCAGACGGAAAGGTTATGACCTTCAAAGCGAGACTAATGGCGAAGGGTTACACCCAAAGAAAATGAATCGATTACGATGAAACTTTTCGCCAGTAGCCATGCTTAAGTCTATTCGAGCTCTCATGGTTATGGCTGCCAATATGAATATAGAGGTATGGCAGATGAATGTCAAAATCGCATTCTTGAATGAGTATCTTGAGGAAGATCGTGACATCTATATGCTGCTACCCGAGGAATTCATAAAAGGAGGTGAAGAGCATTTAGTGTGGAAGCTTAAGAAGTCTATTTATGGACTTAAGTAAGCTTCACGGTCTGGAACAAGCGTTTTGATGATGTTGTCAAAGCCCGAGGTTTTGAGCAATGTGTCAATGACAGTCGTGTGTACCGATTTTGTATCGATGGGAGTTTGGTATTCCTAGTACTCTATGTCGGCGATATAATTATCATTAGCGATAATGTGAATGTATTATCGGGCATTAAAGAGTGGTTATCCCAACAGTTTCAAATGAAGAATTTGGGAGAGGCAACGTACATTCTCAGAATTAAGGTCGGCCGAGACCGATCTACGAGAATGTTGAGCTTATCTCAAACGGCCTATATTGATACTGTGTTGTCACGCTTCAACATGCAGGATGCCAATAAAGGTTTTCTACCTTTCAGACATGGTGTTCCCCTATCTAAGGCGATGTGTCCTAAGACACCAAAGGAGATAGCGGACATGAAGAAAGTTCCTTATGCTTCGGTTATAGGTAGTCTCATGTATGCCATGCATTGTTCCAGGCCCGATATCTGCTACGTCGTTGGCGTGGCGGCTCGATATCAAGCAAATCCTAGACAAGCTCATTGAACTGTTGTAAAACACATACTCAAGTACCTTAAACGGACTAGAGAGTATGTGCTAGTTTACCAGTCATGGGAACTAACTCTAGTAGGTTATGTAGACTCCGATTATCAAGCTGATAAGGACAAATGGAAGTCTACAACAGGCTATGTGTTTACTTTTGGAGGTGGAGCCATAGTGTGAAGAAGTGTAAAGTAGAAATGCATTTCACTATCCATAATGGAAGCCGAGTATGTGGCTGTTTGTGAAGTTGCCAACAAGGTTGTATAGCTCAGAATCTTCTTAGCAAAACTTGATGTGATTCCTGTTTTGCCGAGGGGTATCACAATTTATTGTGATAATGAGGCTGCAGTGTCGAACTGTAAGGGATCACGGTGTCATCAAGATGCTAAGCACATTGACATTAGATACCACTACATTCGGTAGCTTGTAAAGCATGGAGAAGTGGCAGTAGTGTATATTGCGGGAGTTGATAATCTGGCTAATCCAATTACAGAGTCTACCACCCTTGACTTTCAACAGACATGTTGAAGAAGTCGGGCTACACAACCTCCCAGTCCTAAATTAAACTTTAGTATAAGTGGGAGAAAGTGTAATAGATGGATATTATCAGGATTATCTATTTGAACAATCACATTGTGTTAAAAGTTTGTTTTAGTATAAGTGAGAGAATTGAAGGGTTGTATACTGAAAGCAAGCCTTTTTTGCTCGTATACATTGATACCTTATATCCACTGTTATTATCCTATCTGAAATATTGTTATTGCATGATCATATTATAGTTCAATTATCTCAAACCTAGATTATATGGTGTGTGGTTTATCACAGAAGATCTTATAATCAGTAAAGTTGAGATAGAAGTCGTGTTCACAGTTGAGACAATCGGACGAGTTGTCGATTTAGACTGTAGCATAAATGGAAAATAGTTTGTCTTGACTATTTATTTATGCTAGTACATTTATGTATTGAACGGATCACAGTGAGATGTATTCTTATATTCTGACTAGTTAAGAATCAAGATCTCGGTGATTTAAGTGAGCTTAACCTTTTGAATTAATCGGTGTGAATAATTAATTGTTTGTTGCTTTGATTTATCATGGTGAGAGTTCTGTCTGAAGCTCAATATACTCGATATCTTGAGTGATAGCGATTGTTATTTGATACGCGATTGAATTACAATAAGGATTCGTGTCCTGCTAATAACAGGCTGATAATATCCTCTAGAGGAACTTAATGAGTTTATCGTATTAAACCCTGTAGGTGAAATTAGTTCCGATACGATAATAATTTTAAGTGGTAGCACTCGAGATGTCGTTTATAATTAAATGACTGATTAATTAATTAATTGACCGTTAGAGGAATTAATTAATTAATGGATATTGAATATCTTAAACGCGGAGATTAATTAAGTCAAATGCTAGCCCCGACTCACCTAACGGATTTAGTGGTAATTCAGTATTAATTTTCTAGTGGAATAAATTAATACTTGTGTCTCTATTTATATTCTTGGGCTGAATATGGAAATCGAGCACTGGAAGACCAATACTTTATTCGAGCTAGTAGATTCTCGTTTGGCCCAATGAAGGCCTAGCTCTCTATGGGCCAGCCGCCTATTATTAATCCATTTAATCCTTTGGGCTTTGATTGATGGATTTAATTAGTGGACTTATTATTTAGGTATTTAATTACCTAGTATGAATAATAAGGAGCCCACTAATCTCCTCACTTGTCACTTACGTAAAAACATAGAGACAGAAATCTGAGAGAGGAGAGAGGCGGCGGCAGTCATCCATAGGAGGAGAGAACTCGAAGCTTGTAGCCACCCTACATCGAGTACTGCCTTGAAAAACAAACAGAAGATCAACTTTGAAGTCGTTAACCTCTTAGTTCGCAGGTATCTCTCATTTCCTACTTCTTTAGAAGTATGCTTAGGAAGGATTTTGTATATACTTTTAGACATCCAGAATGGATTGTGGGCACACGAACCGGCCTTCAAAAGTCGATTCCTACATTGTTCTAGCTAGTTAACTTCGAAACTCATTTATATAAATGATTTATTTTCTGTGATTTAGGTATATACAGTTATTGTTTATGCCCCTAAATTATGATGACACGACTAGCTAGTAATTGTAAGAAAGGGTGCTTGCAGTATAAATTGTAGGGGTAATGGCCAGTAAAACCTAAACTTTTTTTCAAAATCGTGAATTGCACATTAGCTTTTTTTCCCCCATCAAACATAACCGTGGATTTTTGTCTGATTTTGCACACGTTCATCGATTTCCCTCAACTGAAATCTGACGTGGAGGCCGGAATTGACACGTAGACGCTGGACTATGCAAAACGACGTCGTTTTGTTATATTTTGATTTAAAAATAATAATAAATAAAAAATTATATTCCACCTCATTTAAAAAAAATTAAAAACCCTTCTTCTCTCTCCAGATTATCAGCTGCTCCTTCTTCTCTCTTTCTCTCTCTTTCTTCCAACAACAACAGCCACCATCTCATCTTCTCCGCCGCTGCAAACACCACCACACAGATCTGCGAGCCAAGCCGACGATCCAGGTGCCCACTGCATAGATCTTTTTCTTGTCCTCCACCTCCTCCTCGTCTCCGCCAACCTCGCCGCCCTCCTCTCTCTCCGCTCCGCCTCAGATCTTCTGGAACACACCCTAAACCCAGCAAACATTAAAACTTGGAAAACCCAGCCCACATCTTATCTCTTCCTCCCTCTCTCTTCATCGCTCTTCCCCCTCTATCTCTCTCATCTCCTTGTTCTCACTCTCATCTGACTTCCTTATCTTCTCCAAACATTCATATCAAATCCAGCTGCCTTAACATGGCGGCGGTGTCGACGAGTCAATTTGGGGATCTTTGTAGTGTTGAGAACGATCAGAGAGAGACTGACAGTGCTACGTATGAGAGAGAGAAATGCACAGGATTGAGAGAAGAAATACAAACAATAACTCTTCTTATCACCGCCGATTTATGTTTTGCTTTTACAATTGGAGTAGATTTCTTGTTCATCTTTTGTACTACAAAAGTTTAATGATTTATGTTCTTCAAATTTTTAGCATTTTGCCGTGAATATTATTGGGGTGGAAGGAAGATGACCACCATGGATATGAAATTGGTGGTGGCGGAGGATGAAAACGACGATGACAGCAGTATGGTGGTGTGGTGGTGGTGGTGGTGGGAGAAGATAGATGGAAGAAAAGAGAGAGGTGGATAGAGAGAGACGTTGCGCCACCTTCATCGCGGAGCGGAGCTAAGCAAGGTGACGGCGGATGTCTGGTGTGGAATCCGGGGTGGTAACAAAAGAAATGGTGGTGCTCAGATTTGATGATTGAGGGATGATCGCGGTGGCGGTAAGAATATGGGTGGGAGAGAAGTTAGAGACAGAGGGGGTGGGAGGAGAGAGAAACATGAGTTAATTTTTTTCTTTTTGGTTGAATAATATGAGTTGGCATCTTATGTGTTTTTTTTATTTTTTATTTTACACAAACGACGTCGTTTTGTATATTCCGGCGTCTACGTGTCAATTCCGGCTTTCACGTTAGATTCAGTTGGGGGAAATCGGTGAACGTGTGCAAAATCAGACAAAAATTCACGGTTATGTTTGCTAGGGGGAAAAAAAAAGCTCATGTGCAATTCATAATTTTGAAAAAAAAAGTTTAGGTTTTACAGTCCATTACCCCTAAATTGTACTCCCTCTGTCCCGCTCATTTTGTCTCTCTTTCCTTAAATGGGCGTCCCACTCATTTTGTCTACATCCAAATATAGACATAATGAATGGTTGTAAGAGTTTCTCTTTCATCCCCTTCCAATCTCATCCACTAATTTATTAAACAAACAACTTTCCTTAATCTCCGTGTTCAATAATAAGGAGACAAAATGAGCGGGACGAAGGGAGTACTACGTAGGATAAAATTACTGGGGGATTAATAATTTCAGAATGAAAAGATTCGTATTTAATTTAATAAAGGCAAACTATTAGTAACTGACAAATGCGCCGGCGATGTGCAGTACAATTTCGACATCCAATCTAGCGGACAGACACAACTCGAAATTGACGATTCAATATATCTGTTGTCGTCAGCAAATATATACTGGACGGGCCGACCATATGCTTAAGTATTTATTTCCTTGATCGAGAATTTAAAAGTTAAGTTTGCTAAAACTTTGGGCGACAACTTTTAATTACAAAGAATAAAAAAATTGACTACTTATTTATAACGTTCTCAAGGGGCACTCTCCTGTGCGATCGGGTCCCATGCGACCGGATTCGGGTCGGGTTAACTCGGTCAATCCGAGTTGATTCGTTGATCGGTCATTTTTCTTTTAGTTTTTTGTTTAATTTCAATTTTTTTTTCATCTCCACCTTCGGTTCCGATTTTACGGTTTCACCTTCGCTCCGATTACTAATATAAGGATAATCGGCGGCAACAATTTGGACATTTTCGGCTCGCTACGAGGTCTTCGGCTCCCCTCGCTCGAATCTTGACCAAAGAAGAAGCGGCAAACAAAAAAACGAAACGGCAAACAAAAACTCGAAGAGGCAAATAAAAAAAAATAGATTTTTTTTAAACAAAAATTGAAATAAAAGCTGAAAAAAAATAGAAAAATAGGAAAACAGAAAATAGGAAATTAAAAAAAAATGGAAAATAAATAAATAAATATGAGCGCGTGCACCCCACGCACCACACGTGGGTGAGGCGCGTGCACCCCATGCGCCCCACGCGCGGTCGCATGGGTTGCGATTGGTCTTATACAAGTATTTGCGCGTTCTCAAAATCTAATCCAAATTACAAATTGAATCAAAGGACACGATTTAAATTAATAATAGCTACCCGAATTTAACAAGATTCAGTTCTTAGACTGTCTGCAGTGGTAGTGTCTTTAAGGGGTGTCTCTAAGGATTTTTTGGAGATAGAGACAGTGAGCTACAGTGGGGCTGTCTCTAAGGGGTGTCTCTAAGGATTTTCTGAATTTGTATTTTGAATTAATTTTAATAAGAAAATTTGAAAATTTGAAAATTTCATTAATTTAAATAAAAATACATTACTACAAATAAAAAAAATACATTACTAGAAAAAAAAATCAATACTACAATTCAAAAAACATAGCCGTTGGAAAAAAAAAAACTAAGCCCATCCGCGGCGACGCTTGACGTCGTCAAACAACATTTGGTGGAACTGCAGCTGCTCCGGCGTGTAGTTTGACGTATCCGTGTTGATGATCTTCAAATCGGTGACGTCTTGTTTCGCCCGAGCACGCTCCCTCATTGCCTCCGCAAGGTTGTTCTTCGCCGCGATGATGTTGCTTAGCCTTTCATTTGTTGAGTCGACCATCCCAACAAACTCCGCCTCCTCGCTCACCTTCTTCTTTCCCTTTCCTCTAGCCGCCCTCGCCTCCGCCTTTGCCGCGTCTCGTCCCTGTGGGCAGGGAGGAGCCGAGCTTTCCTCTTCTGTTGGCTCACTCGATCCGTGCGGCGTTGATGAGGTGTAGGCGCCTTCTGTCGTGTTCTTCGTCCGCTTCATGGACGGAACGTCGGAAAATTCTTGGTGGAGGAATTTGGGGTAGTCCGCCAAAATTTCTCAGACACCAAAATGCTTGAAGGTGCTCCCTTCATGGGCGCTGTATAACGCCTGGGCCGTGTCACTGACCATGTCGTCGGAGGCGTCGCTGGGTCTTTTCTTCTCTGCCTTCTCGAAGGCTATCATCCACTCCTTCACCTAGTGGGAGATCTGGCCGAAGAAGCTCTTCACTGTCTTTGTGTTGAGGTCGTCGTTGAACATGGCGTTGTACCTCTCCGCCACACGCCCTCAGTACTTGTCGCCACTTTGATCTCGTCCGAGGATGGAGTTGCACGTCTCCTCTTTCCAGATTTGGGCGACGGCGGTGCCTTGTTCCACCGTGTAACTGCGCCTCTTTGATTTGGCGTCGGCCGCCGGACGAGAAGGTGGAGGGACATTTGCGACAGCCTTTCCCTTGCCTTTGGGCCGTTGCTTCCCCTTGCCTTTGGCCTGTGCCAGCTCGGACGACGGACTATCCCCGTTGCCGATCAAGGTGTGGAAGGACTCACCGACGGACGAGTTGAGGTTGATAGAATCAAGCTCCGCCCCGGTGTATCCTCCGTATTGCCCGTCGTCCGCCATTTCAGAGGGGCACCATGACGACGATCATGGATTGTTAGGATCCATTTGCGAGATGATAATGTGAAATTTATGCGGAAAAAAAGATGAAATTATAGGAGAAATGTGGAGATTTGAGGTGTGAATATGGTGTGAATGTGGTGTTATGAAATATGGTATTTATAGGAGAAAATGTGAGGAAAAAAAAAAAAAATCGGCACAAAGTAGCCGTTTTGAACCGTTTGAAATTGTAGTCGTTGTCTGATTTTTGATTTTTTTTTATGTATGGCGCGTGCAATGCACGCGCCGATTTGTACAATAAAAAAAAAAGTCAAGCGCGTGTAATACATGCGTCGACTCGAGACGATCTCGTCGGCTCGGGACAGCCTCGAGACAGGCGGAGCTGCAGCGGCGTGTCTCGTCGCCGCCGCTGTCTCGAGACAGCGGACGAGACACCCGTTGCAATCAGCCTTATAATTTGCAGATGCATGTATATATGTTTAGATCCGACTTATTAATGTACATTTTTCTAGTTTTTGCAAACTTGGTGGCTCGAGTAATAAAGAATATAAACCCTTCTGACAATAAAATAGACAAAAGTTAAATATTAGTAAAATTTATTATAACATATAGTTATAGAAAATATATACTATATCTATTAGCTATAATGGGCATTAAAACGCAATATTTGGTCTATCATTTTCATAAATACTAATTTTGGCTAATATTTGTACTTTGAGACGGATTTACCCTTAATGAAGAGGGGGGGTTGCAAGTTGGTTCGCTTGCCTGTATCAAGATTATGGTACTATTGGTACATCTAATACAAACTGAGTTATCTGTACCTACTGACAGCAGTTTCTCTGTCCATCAACGGATACTCAGTTTTTAGTGATTCGATTGTTTTTCTATTCCGTTCATCACCTTAGGAAGTTAATTTCGATCAATTTCATCCCAAATTTCGTCCAAATCGCTTGGATTTTGGGAAAAATTGGATCGCGATTCAATTTATAGGGCTATTTCGTCACCGGGATATTATTTTCATTTTCCGACGCCGTCGTCGGTTGTTTTTTATTTTCGACGCCACAATTGAGGTCGCATTGATATTGCTACTTTGTTGGTGGTGGTGGTGAAGCCTCGCCGTCGTTCACCAAAGTTATTTCTGATGCATGTTTTCGAGTTTGATGTTCGCGACTTGGTACTATTGGTACAAATGGACTACATTCATACTAATTGTACCACAACCGTAATTTGACACAATTGGAACACATTAGACCGTTTGTCCCAATTGTAACAAATTTAGAACAATTGACACTAATAAGACTAAAAGTGTACCAAATGTACCACAAAGTAAAAGAAAAAAGAAAAAAGACCTGAATTTGATACATTTGAGATTAATAATACCAAATTCGTATCAAATGTACCAATTGTACTAGAATCCTGATACTCGCCCGCGACTCGACCCGCGACCCGCGAGCCCTTCATTAGGGGGGGGGGGGGAGGTTTCCAAATTACAAATAATAGCCGAAATTTGTATTTATGAAAAGGATGAGGGAAAATTTGAATTTAATCCCTATTATTGTTATTTCAAAAGTTTGATTCAATATTCATAACTCACTTAATTAATAACTTATGAATAAATTAATTTGTCCTAGTTCAGTTTACACCTTAATGCATAAACTGGGGAGCAATCTTTGATACTCCGGTGGGATATAAATCACGTATATATATATGTTTTTTTTTTTGTCTATTACGTACTGCTAAAAAAAAAAAAAAGTACAGAACCGTATTCCGTTATTTGAAGAATTTAACAGTTTTGTATTTATGGATTTGATTTGCGAAAAAAAAAAATTAACGATCCGGGCAACACTTCGTTTAAGAATCAGAAATAGGATCGTTTTTTTAGGAATTTTGGCATAATAAACTTAATATTAATGTTTTTGCAATATCTCTTATTCTTAAAGCTTTGTAAATAATGCACTAACAAGAGGTCTGTTAGTGTGTTCAAACTTTTTCTGTGTATTTTTATATTTTTCAATCGTATATCTTATTAAATACAAAACGATATGGTTTCGTTTAGGTCATATATCTCATATTTTCAATTCATGTTCCGACCGGAAAAATTGGAGACATGCCAATTACAAGAATTATAAGGTTATGGATCAATTGGGAGTGTTTTGAAAGATAGGTCAAAGTTGTAAGAACTTCATATTGGAGTTCAATTATAATCGACCAAATTGGAGTTCGATCATACGATTGGAGTTGACCTATTATTCCATTAAAAATTAGAGTTCGACCATAATCGTTAAACATTGGAGTTTGATAATATTCCGTTAAAGATTGGAGTTTGATCATGATCGATCAGATTCTCAATTTTGGAAGAGCTCGACTGATGATTTGTTTCATACAAGGGATCTTTATTTCACTGTAGCAAATACATCACCAAGTGATGAAGAAACTATAGTTCCATGGTCGAAATTGTGGTGGAAAGCTTTCCTGTTGAAGGTATCGACTTTGTTTGGAAAGCATTGCAAGACAGATAACCAACGAAGGACAACTTGATCATAAGGGAAATTTTACGTTCAGGAGAAAATGTTGATTGCGTTATGTATTGGGCTCAAATTGAATCATCCTTCCACTTATTACCTACTTGTTCCAAGGTACTTCTAGTTTAGTCTAAAGGTATATATGTGATTGGTTTGATCGTCACTTAATTTACGCAACTAATTTGAAAGATTATTTCGAGGATTTTGTGAGCTCTAGTCTTGGTAAAGTAAAGAAGAAAATCTTAGGCCTTATATGACTATGTACCTTGTGAATAATTTAGAAGTCGAGAAATTAAAAAATTCTAAAAAACTCAACACCGGCTGCCGAGAATATTATGGAGAGTATCAAAATTTTACTCTTAGAAATAGTTGAAGTCACACTATTCATCATCTTTTTATGTTTCTTTTCACGGTTGGAGCTCACGCCCTCATTTGTATCATTACAATTCTTTAGTTTTTTTCTTTCTCTCTTCACATGTCCGTATTATCAAAATTGTATTGTCCTTCATGTTTTTAACTACTATTCTTAAATGAGAATATTATCTTTACTTTAAAGAAAAACATTAAGTGCGATTTATATTTTTTGTCAAAACAGATTTATCTTTTACTCAACAATAATTTATTTTTAATTGTGTTTGTTTATGGATACACAAATAGAAAGTAAATCCACTAAAGTTTGCCCAAACCAATTTCGTCCCAAAAAAAAAAAATCCCTTTATTTTATCTACTGCCCAAACATATATCCGTAGTCTTTCTTCTCCCTCCCCAAACAAATTCATTTATTAAAGGCTTCATTAAATGTCACAGCAATAACTCCTTCCCCAACTCTCACTCTCTCTCTCTCAATATCATGACAGCGTCTAACACATCAAACCTGAACCCTTTCGCACCGGAATACTACCGTATTCCACGCGGAGTCGCTCCCTACCCAAACGCCCCACCACCGACCTTCTTTCCGCCGCCGCCGCCGCTGCCCGCCGCCTGCATCCCACCGCCATCATCTCCTTACCTCCAACCACCGCTTCTGTCACCACATCAAATCCTCCCTTACCCACCCTCAACCCAACACAACGCTCAACAATTTTACCCTACTTCTTCTTACTCCACCTATTACGTCACTCCTCAAAACCAAGTTCCCGTAACCCCGCCGGCGGCGGTCGAAGTTCGGTGCCGCCAACTTAGGAGAGGATCCACGCGGCGGGGGAGAGGGTCTTGGAGAGCGCGAGAGAGCTTTCGGGGTGAGAAAATCAGAAACTTCAACTGTGCAAGCAATTTCAGAACTAGTGAGAGAAATTGCGTTGGATTTGCGGAAGGCCAACAGTTTTCACAACGGGGCATGGTGATGCAGAGAGAGGAGAATAGGCACAAAATTATGCCTCTCAATCGCGATGAAGACATTTCGACTGTCATGATCAAGAATATCCCTTATGATTGCCCGTATTTACTTCTACTCTTTCAGCTATTTAATTTTGTTTGCATTTAAGTTTCCATGTTTTTGGGTTCATTTTTTTAGTACAATCTTGGACAAACATATATGCTTATTCCTTTCCTCCTCCCTCTCTCTCACTAGCCGGAAAAAGCTCATGAATATTTTAGACGATTTCTGCTTTCTTGCAAATGAGAAAGCTTGCGGTGACGGCAAATCGAGAGAAGACGAACATTTCGCACCTTATGCTTATGACTTTTTATACCTGCCGATCGATTTTAGGTATGCTTCACTAATAAAATAATCCTGCTCATGTTCCTTGACTTGGAACTGATGAAATTTTTGATTATGACGACAAGGACTAAGAAAAGCAGAGGCTTTGCCTTTGTAAACTTCACTACTTCAAGAGCAGTGTGGAAGTTCTACGATTCCTTCCATCTCACAAAATGGGATTTTGTGGACCGATCGAAATGGCCCAAAAAGATCGAGATCGTCACCGCCAAAATCCAGGTACTAGATATATGACATGGTGGAGTATGTTCTTGTTATAATAATAATAATAATATAGGAGTAACATGTAAATAAAAATTAATTGTCAAAAATATTATGCATGTATATAGGGCAAGGAAGCACAAATGAAGCACTTTCTGGAATCATATTTTGAGTGTGAAACAGATGAGTATTTGCCGATATGCTTCAGCCCAGCAAGGGATGGTTCCGGGCAGCCCGTGGAGCTGACCGTCGTCGGGAACCGGCGACCTGCTGCCCGTTGGGAAGCCCGCCGTAATCATAAGCCCAAAACATGGTAGCTGCTACCTTTTTGCCCTTTTCATGATTTGGTGCACTGCCAAATGGGGAAAAAGATTTCAGATCCTTTGATTTGATTTCTCTGCAGTTTAGTTCCTGTTTGCCTTTCTCTCTCAAATTCGATTTGCTTGGTCTGATCTTATATAGATACGATCAGATGCCTCGTTTCGTGTGTTGGCTATCCTTATGGCTTATGCTGTGGCTGTGAGGGGCATATTGGTCATTTCGGGTGACCATCTTTTCATTGATGTGCCTCTCCTGTATGCAACATTAATTATTAGGGGGCGTTTCTGGCTTAATTGCAATTTAAATCCGGATTTGATGTCCCATTTTGCAACCTCCGCCGCTGGTTATGATTCCGCCCTTATTATTTATAAGGGGACTGGAATCATGACCGTTGGTTCATGTTGAGAATTGCAAAATGAGATAGGGCCAAGATTTAAATTGCAATTTATGTCTTTTTAACATGTGTATATAGTTTAAGGTAAGGTAATTGGTATTTCGGAGGTCTGCCCATTTTTCCAATTCGAGGTAAAACTCTTAAATACCTATTTCAATTTGTGGAGGAAATCGAAAAATATGTAACACTGGGTTTGTTGTTGAAGCAAATTAGGGTTTCAGTATAGGCAAAAGTTGGAAGGAGTGTGGATCCGGGCACCTGCCCAGATGACGTGGCAGGTGATGGGGTCCACCTCTTTTGACATTATTGTTTTTCTTCGGCTTGTCTGTAATCTCTGTTACTGTGTGTGTACTATGATTAATTAGAATATTTTGTTCTGCTGTTTATTTTGTTTTTGTTTGCATGTCCAACAATTTTTCCTTTCTATGCATAGATATTCTGCTGCAAATTTTGATTGGGACTGTTTGTGTAGTCACGTTAAACTTTACTAGATTATGAAACGTTTTTCTTGGGAAGAGAATCAGAAATTATGCAATATATCTGAGTTCTTCAGCTGTTTTTAAGGGCCATATCTTTTGCAAAGGTTAAGCTAAACTTACAAAATTCATGAAAGCTAGAGTTACAAAATATAATAAATATGATATGCAGATGTGAAATGATGATGTACAGCAAGAAAAATAACTTAATTACTATAGTGATTGTCGAGTTATTTGTTTATTAGGTTGTGTTTTTGCTTTCAGAAAGGATAGAAACTGTTTTTGGGAAAAATTCCATGTTAGGTGCATCCCTTGACACATCGCAATAAATTGGAAAGCTTATAACGAAGAAATACTTCATGATTCCAAGCTAGCTAATCTTAAATTATTTGAAATGCCATCTAATGTAAACTTTATAAAATCATCAGTTTCGGCTAGATATTATAACTAGTTTGTGCATATGCTTTTTTTTTCTTTTTTGGGTCTTCAGTCAAAAATAAGTATTAGGGTTGATGAAAAAAAGGTCAAAAACACCCTTAACATTAACTAATTATAAGAGCATTCACTACGGTAGTAATGAACCCTGGGTTTATCGTCGGGAAATGTAATTTTGGCAGGGTCCCAATGATTGGATAGACTCCGATAAAAAAATTAATAATGAGGTTGATATATAGTCCCAGGTTTATAATCATTGGCATTGGTTATTTTTTTTTGTATTTGTAATAAATAATAACAATAATAATAACTTTCTAATTTACATTTATACACTATTAATAATTTTAAATTTTTTTGGCCTTTTCTTTATTACAATTAAATAACAAAAAGTAAAGTCCACCGTTTAGAGCCCAAATTAGCCCAACCCACGACACTAAATCCTAGAAGAAATTAAAATTGACATGCGGCTCTCATATCCTCTCCTGCCTTCTTCTCAATTCTTCTGCACTTCTCCTTCACTTCTGCTTCTTCTGCACTAAATCATCAGTGCATTGCATACGCCGGATCGAGACAGTCTCGAAAGATGAGGTAGGTTTGAGACGACAAGCTTGAGACAACGCGTGCAATGCACTGGGTGTAGTCTTATAAATATTAAGAATTTAATCGTATATATCTAAGAAAACGTTAAGAACCTATTTGGTATTCATATACCAATATATCAGATATCAAGTATGGGTATGAGTATTAGATATCAGGTATGAGTATCAAATTTATATTTGATATTCGTGTTTAATACGTTGAAGATATTGATTGATATAAAATAAGAATGAAAATAGAGGTACGAGTCATGTACTCGCAAAAATGAAAATATTGAAAAATTAGATTAAAGCAGTCCGTAAATCTTGTAAAACAACCCATACTCTCCTGCATTCTGCCCTTATTGTGAGCAAATTCATCCATTCCAAAGTTTGTTCAGTCATTGAGATTAAAAAGATGATTTTTTAATACTCCCTCCTCTCAAAAGTTTGCATCAACAGTTGTGGCACTAATTTTAATAACAGGTACTAATAGAAAGTAGTTTAAGTAGAGAAAATGTCTCACAAATTAAGAGTTAAGGTTATTTCATTTATCTACGAGCCCAAACGCAAGGAAAATTGTATGTGGGTAAATCGTTTACTGATGAATTTTGATAGCTTTACCAGACGAAAAAGTACATTTATAAAGCCCGTCTCTTTTTTCAATAGGGGCATCCCAAAATTAAATTAAATGAAATTTTTTGGAAAACGGATGGAGTATATATGTCACCTAGACCTAGGAATGTAGACATGAATAATTTTTTCGCCTTTATAAATAATGTAGAATTTAAACAAAAAATGAAAATATGAATATGTGTGGAGCGTAAATGATCTGAAATTGATATTCATTATTGAATTTGTTACTATACTATATATAAATAATTCAAGTTTTCAATTGTGTTTACCATATACTATATATATATGGATGAGATCTGGTGAAAATACCTCTATAGATGAGAAAAGAGAATAATCAAGAGCCCTTGATTACCACTAAACAAATGGTTGGATTTCATTAAAACCATTTCACACGGATTTATTCAAAAATCATCCAAATTCATAATTTAACCAAACAAGGGTATAGTCGTAAAAGGAGTTACCATAGTATAATTATCCCTAAAATAATGCGATTTGCAGCAATTTTTTTACTCAAACTCGCTCCCAGCATATATCCATTTCAACATCAATTCCTTCATTAGTTTCTTTTATATTGAATAATCAAAATAAATTAAAAAAAAAACAGTCGTGTTTCCTACTTCTACTTTGCAAAATTTTAGTTACAAAACACATTTTTAAGTAATGTGTAGATATCAATAATATGCTCAACACATAATGATTTAAGCATTTGGTAATCTATATTAGTGCATTATTATATACTGATATATGCATTACTGTCAAGCAGATTGTGCATTATCTTAATTAATCATCATTGGATATTAATCAACTGAATTTATAGTATATTACATTATGCATTATTTTTTTTTTCATATTGATGCATACTGTTTATGCATTGATAATCTATATGTATTATTGTAAGGTTATTTGTGCATTATTGTAATGAAGAAAACGCATTACAATAAATCTGATAATTCTAAAATCATTAGAGCAATAAAATAATGCATTAATATGCAGAAAATAATGCATAAAGTAATTAACAAAATATATCGCATGTTGAATTGATTTTAATGCATAATGACTTGATTTCTTTAATTTAAAGTGATTTTGTCATTGGGAACCTTGTTTCCTAATATAACTTCCCGATAAATTAGATACACGTAATTCTCTTTCATAAATAAAACAAAGCCTAATTCTATAATTATCGGTAATGGGCTGTTACCAGATACAAAATACACTTCTAACCTTAATGAATGATTTAGCAGATTTTATTATTTATTAATCTAGATTTAATAGTACCCATAGATCAAGAAATATAAGCGGTGAAGATTTATTTTCAATTCTCATATAAGATGGCATTCTCATATGACCTACACTATATATATATAATATATATATATATATATATATATATATATATAGGAGATAGATCATATGAGAATAAATATTATCCTAAGAAATGAGAATAGATCTCCACCATAGATTTATTGGTGATGGAGGGTCAAGATTTGGCCAAGTCAAAGCGGGTCAAACCCGGGTCAATCAGGGTCATCCCGTTGACTTTTTTTTTCGATTTTCTTTTTTTTTAAACTGTCACCCAAGATGCACAACTTCACATATTCGGATGCACCACTCTACATAACTAGATGCACCACTAAGTGCATTTAGATGCACAAGATTTTCAAGTTTTTTTTTTTTCAATTTTTTTTTTAATAAACTATCACCTAAGATGCACAACTTCACATATTCAGATACACCGCTCTATATAACTAGATGCACCACTAAGTGAATTTAGATGCATAAGATTTTCAGTTTTTTTTTTCATTTTTTTTTTAAAACAGTCACCCAAGATGCACCATTTCACATATTCGGATGCACCACTATACATAATGAGATGCACCACTATGTTAGTGAGATGCACCGAATTTGTAAAAAAAAAAATTGAAAAAAAATTGGATGCACCACAATGCGTAACTAGATGCACCACACAATGTAACTAGATGCACCACATAGTGTAACTAGATGCACGATGTTTTACGAAAATAAAAAAAACGAAAACAAAACTAGTGCATCTTAATGCACTTAGTGGTGCATCTCATTATATAGTGTGGTGCATATGAATACATGATGTGGTGCATATGACCTAACCTTAAAAAAAAACGAAAAAAAAAAACATAAAAAAAAAACTAAAAATCTTGCGCATCTCAATACAGTTAGTTGTGCATCCGAATATGTGAATTTGTGCATCTTGTGTGACAGTTAAAAAAAAATCGAAAAAAGTCAACGGGGTTGACCCGGGTTTGACCCGCTTTGACCAAGCTAAATCTTGACCCTTCATGTAGATAAGATCAATGGTGGAGATTAATTCCTATTTCTCACTTTAAGGGGAGTTTGCATAGGAATCACTCCCTATATGTATATATATATATATATATATATATATATATATATATATATAGATGAGATCTACTGAGAATAGCCTTTAAAGTGAGAAAATGGAATAAATTTGGACTACACATCTCAAAATAAGGGCGGGCGCGTGAGATACACTCGCGGGCGCGTAGCTCACGCGCCAATTTTTTATTTTTATTTTTATTTTTATTTTTATTTTTTTTTCTGGCCGATTTTTTCTTAAAATACGGTGCATCTAGATACACCGTGTGGTGCATCTAGATACATTGTGTGGTGCATCTGGTTACACATTGTGTTGCATGTCTGATTTTTTTTCAGTTTTTTATTTTTTTTATTTTTTGGGCGATTTTTTCTTAAAACACGGTGCATCTAGATACATTGTGTGGTGCATCTGGTTACACATTGTGGTGCATGTCCGATTTTTTTTTCCAGTTTTTTTTAACATTGTTTTTCTCGGTTCCGCCTTAAAGCATAGTGCATTTCCTTACACCTAGTGGTGCATCTGATTACACTGTCCCGTGCATATCAGTACACATAGTGGTGCATCTCATGAACCACAATGTGGTAGATGCACCACACTTTACAATGAGATGTACCACAACGTGAAACTAGATGCACCATACGTTGACATGAGATGCACCCAACTTTATGGAAAAATCAAACCTTAAAAAAAGAAAAAAAAACTGGAAATTTTTCATCCGGATGCACCGCTCTTCTTAGCGAGATGCAACAGATGAGTGGCTGAGATTGATTCTTATTTCTTAGGATAAGGGTCATTCTTATATGATCCTAATTCTATATATATATATATATATATATATATATATATATATATATATATATATAGAGAGAGAGAGAGAGAGAGAGAGAGATAGAGAGAGAGAGAGACAAATGGTAATGTAGCATTAGGGTACATGATAATATCAAATTTTGTCAAGAGTTCACTTTTGATAAAAATTGGGTAAAATTGTACCTAATTTGACTGAAATACCCTTATAGAGTAGTGGATTTGTACTGTTATTATTCAAAAAAATTAATTACAGCTTTCTCTCTCTTCCCTCTCATTCTCTCTTCCCGCTTTTCTCTCTCTTCCATTTCTTCCATCAACGATTCCTCTCCTGCTTCACCTCTTCTTCTCTCTCCACCGCCAACCACCTCTACTCCGCCGTCACATCTCACTACCAACCACCTCCTACATCCCGACTAGATGGAGCCGCGCACGAAGACGGTGAAAACCGCCGAACCAGCAGCGGAACAAACCCTAAACCGGGCGGCGACGAGCCCAAACCTAAACCCGGCGGTGACAAGCCAAAACGCCGCGACCAAGCCGAGTAAAGCCGCACCAAAGCCAACCAAAGCAGCGACGCAGCCGACCAAAGCCGCAACGAAAACTAGGAGTAAACGCACCGAAATTCCTCCGCCGCCGCGCGACGATACCAAAGCATCGACGCCACCGCGCCAAGAGGAAGCATCACAGTCAACGCTGCGCCAAGAGCAAAAAGGACAGTCGCCGCCGCGCCAAGAGCAAGAAGCGCAATCGTCGCTGCTGTGGCAAGAGGAAGAAGAACAGTCGTCGCCGCCGCACGAAGAGGATGAAGCCGGTGATGAAGACGTTTTTGCAGATTTGCCGGTAACTTTTCTCATTTTTTAATTTGTAAAATCCAGATCTGAAAGTTATGGTGGTTGCATGCTTGATTATCACTTGATTTCTTCGATTTGGCAAGTTTACAATGTTTTGAATGTCAATTGCGTACCTAGTTTGTTGAGTAGAATGGAAATTAGGGTACGATTTGCAGATCTGTAATTTATGGGAAAATTGTACTGGTACACCCGGTACGTTTTGTGAAACACGTACCGGTAATTCCAGATCTGTAATTTCTGGAATTGAGGATAGCTTGTTGTTGAATTTCTGAGATTGTTTATGCATGATGAATTTTGCATTCGGTTCATGTGAATATGGCATTGTATGGTTAAAATTGGTACGATTTTGTAAATGCGTACCTAATTTCGAAGCATATAAGTTTCAACTTGGTAAGCATTCGCATATATGTACCAAGAAAACTAGTGTGTTTCTAGTACACTCGGTATGCATTTTAAAAAACGTACCGAGTGTACCGGTATTTCATTGTCATATAGGTACGTATTTACAAAAGTGTACCTACTTTATTGGTACACTTGATACGCATTGTAAAAAATGTACCAAGTACATTAGGTATGCATTAGCAAAAACGTACCAAGTGTACCAGGAATTTTAGTACGTATTTGTAAAAGTTTACAACTTTTACCAAGCAGATTGTGACTAAAGAGTGAATATGAATTTGTTATTGAATTGTTTTCTGTCTTATTGCGGCACAACTGGACATACAAGCGGCTGGAGCTTACCACCTTCAAAACCAAGGTGATGACTCATGGTTATGAATCACTTATTTTAGACATTCGAGGATGCCTCATTGCAAGTGGCAACTCAACCTTGGAGAAGCTGAAGCAGTCCTGCTTCGGGCACTTTATGGGGATGGAGGACTTCAACACGCAATCGGGAAAGGTCATACACTGGATGGTGCTTCGTTGATGAACCCATATTTGTGTAAATCTTTTCTTGTGTTTTTCTTGTGTTTTTAATCTTTATCGAGTCAATATGTGTCTGAGAGGACACGCAAGTCGAGAGATAATGTGCAGGGAAGAATAGGTGGATGCTGGGCAAATCCGATGAAAAATCTATTGTTGAGATGGCGATACGATGCGAATGGGCATGGGCTGGAAGCTTGTAGCTGGGCAACATCAGAATATCCAATCTACAAGTCAGGAATCACCTCCCCATATCCTTAAGCCAACAGATAGAGTACTCGGAGGAGCTAGGATCTTGGTCAAGACCGGAGGCAATTCAGGATGCAGACGATGAAGGGTAGAATGCGAGTCGGACCAGCAGTAGCAGGTTTTTCTTTTCCTTCAAGGAAGAGGATAAGGATTGGATCTTTCTTTCCTTATCCTAGCTGAGCCTAATCAAAGGAGATATCTACCACGCAAGGAAAAAAGTATCGTGCATGTATGAAGAGAGAGGGCGGATGAGATATGCATGGAAGAGACCTTCATCAACAAGGAAACTTCCCTAAACCTTAATTTCCATCGCCTATATATATGGCCGACTCCATTGTGTATTACGCGCTGATTTTATTCTTAGTTCTGCATTCTAAGTTGAGAGAAAGTGAGGAAGAAACAAGTCCTACGGGCAATTTACTTTTATTTCGTATTTTACTGCTTTAAGTTTAGTTATTGGCGTGAAGCCAAGATCCTAGTTGCTGACTACGCTTTTGGGCAGCAACCCGTTTCCAGATTTATGCTAAGTATGTTTTTCTTTATTTGCTCTGTATTCTTATTTAATATTATGTCTAGCTAAGTTTATCGTTTGGGTTGGATGTAGATGAAGTGATTCTAAATTACTCGTTCAAACTCGTGAGGTCTAATTGTGTTAGTTCGTTAATTAATTTTGTTCCCGAAATACTTAGGATTAATTCTAGACTTAATTGATATTGAAGTTGATTGATCACCATCTAGATATTAAGATTAAGTCATTAACAGGAATTGGGATCAACACGAGAGTGTCTTTCATGCCCAAGAAGGTAAAGGGTGTTGGAGAGCAGTCGGTATTGACCTACCTCTTGGCTGTCTTGGGTCTGTTTATTCTTAATGCCTGTTGGGCAGCATCGTTACTGAAGTGTCTTCGTGACTTTGCTGATCAAGAGAGGAGATCTTGCCTTCTGGTCAAGATCTGTAAAATTGATTAGACATAGGTTAAGTGTGTTAGCGTCGTGACTTCGTGACCTTAGGGTGTTAACTAATCTTTGCCTTAAACCAAGTAATAAAATTAGTAGATTGAATATCTTTGCACCAATGAACGAGTAAAGAGTAATTAGGATCATGGATTCGAAACTCAATCCAAACTCTTTTATTATTTGATATTGTTATTTGTTAAGTACAAGTTATTTAGATATTTAGTGACCAAAACCCTTTTGTTGAGCAACATCGGAAGAACAGATTACACCAGGTCCCTTGGGTACGATCCCACTTGCCGCTGACTATTACCTTGTTGGGCAAGAGGTGTTTATAAAAATTATTTGTATGAAGTGTGTGACGACAGCGCTCCGTCAATTTGGCGCCGTTGCCGGGGATTTGGTTTTAAGCTAGTTTGTTCTTCTAGCTTGTGTTGAGCACGGTTTATGCCCAAGCCACATCTACGAAGTGACGGAAATCCAAAAGATCACGGTGCTTGCCCGGAGGTGATAGCTAGGAGAAATCGAGCAGAACAACGCAAGAAGAAGAGAGATCGGAGGAAGGCGTCAACGAACCTTCAGAGTCGCAGAGCTTGACAGACGATCAGGATACTGAGCAAGAAGTCGAATCTTGCTCAACAGCCAGTACAGACAGTGAGAAGTCAACATCCAGTTCAGAAGCAAAAACATCAACAATCATGGCAGGAACACCGGAGAGAACCATCCGTCAGATCATGTTCCCTGACAACAAGGAAATCCGACCATCAAGTATCCAGTTGCCCACCATCAGTGGCAATTGGGAGCTCAAGCACTCGCTGATACACACACTGCCCAAGTTCAGTGACCATCCTAGAGAAGACCCCCAAACTCATCTTCAAAACTTTGAAATGGCGATTAGCACAGTAAGGAACAATGCCACTACTACTAGGAACAATGACGATAGACAAGTTGTTAGGAACGATGCTGAAGTTATGAGGAAACAAGATGCTGCCCAAGACACCTTTCCTGACTACGTAAGGTTGCTCACGTTATGAGGAACCAAGATGCTGCCCAAGACACATTTCCTGACTACGTAAGGTTGCTCACGTTCCCGTTCTCACATTTTGACGGGGCACGTGAGTGGCTTTACACCTTGCCAGAGGGAAGCATTGATACATGGAACAAGATGCAGCAGACCTTTCTTGACAAATACATACCCGTTGGCCGGATACAAAGTGGGAGGAATGCTATTTCATCGATTAAGATAGGGGGAAATGAGTCATTATATGACTATTATGAAAGGTTCAAGAAGCTGTTGGCGAGATGTCCTCAACATCGGATTGAGGATATTGATTTGATCGAATATTTCTTGAAGGGCTTAAGGGCATCAGAGAGGAAGTACATAATTGCAGCGTGTGGAGGAGCAATAGTCGATCAACTACCATCTGAAGTGTTCAAGAAAATAGCCGCCATGGCTGAACAATCACGAGATGAAGATGATATCCCAAAAGGGGGGTATGAAGGCAGCAAAGGGAACCAAGACAACTTGGTCAGCACCATGAAAGACTTCATGACCAATATGTCTGGCCAAATGGAGGATTTGAAGAAGAAGGTAGATGGCAAGGAAGTCCAAAGAGCTGTGAAGAGATGTGAACTATGCCAGGCAACATCACATGTCACCTCAGAATGTCCCAGTTGGTTCGTGGAAGAAAGAGAAGAGGTAAAGGCAATAGGTCAGAACCAGCAAGGCGGTGGGCAACAAAGGTTCCAGTATGGCAATAACAACAACTATGGCAACAACTACGGCTATAGGCAGAATCAACACGAGAACTTGAGGTATGGCAACAACCACTATCAAATGCCTTCTACCCACCAACAACCGCAGCAGCCTGTTCAGCAGCAATATGTGCCTCCACCTCAACAACAGCCTCAACAACAAAATAATTATGTGCCTCCATATCGAGAATCAGTAAAGACGGAGTTTATGAAGGAGACCATTGATAAGTTTACCAACGAGAACCAAAGCCTGAGGAGAGACTTCGAGAACTTCTAACTAGAAAGTCGAGGACAATCCAACAACCTTCAAGCTCAATTGACTCATATCAATCAAACCCTGTCAAGGTTGGTAGAAGACAAGCCAGAAAGACTTCCTGCCCAAGTAGAGGTCAACAAGGAGCAAGTCAATGCTGTAACATTGCGCAGTGGGAAGAACTTGCCAGAGATGTTGCCCAGGACCCAAACTAAGGAACCAGCTCGAGTAGAGGAAACCAAAATGAGTTCAGGAGATATCAATGACATCTACGAGGAGTTGAAGGCAAAGCGTGAAGAAGGGATAAAGACCAACAAGAACCCAGTCTTTGATAATGAGGAGGCTGAAGCCTTGTTTGATTACGTGAAGATGGAGAGATCTAAGCTGGGATTTGACGAAGATGACGTGATCCTGGAATCTTTGAAAGCTGAGAAAGAAGCAGAGGCTTTAGCCAAAAGGACCGTTCCTCGCACTACTAAGGCCAAGATCCCATATCCAAGACGTTTTGCCCGCGATCGTGATCAGAAGGAGTTGGAGGACATGATGGAGGTGTTCAAAAAAGTGGAGGTCAACCTGCCGTTGTTAATGGCATTACAATCTATGCCAAAGTGTGCAAATTTTTTGCGAGAGATGTGATTGAAGAAGACCAAGTACCCAGATAATGCCCGTTTCCATATGGAGAATTTGTCAGCACTAATGAATTCCCATATCCCGACCAAGAATAGGGATCCAGGCATGTTCGCTATCCCATGCACGATTGGTACTACGTCAATACCCATGGCGATGCTTGATCTTGGAGCTTCGATAAATGTGATGCCAAGAGCCATGTTCGACGAGATGAGATTTGGACCTCTTTCTCCTACACGTGTTGTCATTCAATTAGCAGATTTATCCACAGTCTACCCGGATGGAGTGTTGGAGGATGTGTTGGTCAAAGTGGGAGATCTTCTGTTCCCAGCCGACTTCTATGTTCTTGACATAGGAAAGAAAGCAATCAAAAATCCAGTGATCTTGCTCGGGAGGTCATTCTTGAGGACATCATGTACCAAGATTGATTGCGATACGAGGAACTTGACAGTCCAAGTAGCGGGAGAAGTAGTAGAGTTTGATGCTTATACGCAAAATCAGGATGATGCCCTGGAACACCTCAACACCCTCAGTGCATGTGGAAAGCAAGTGGAGACATTGAATAGCTTAAGTTGTTTCGTAGAAGACAATAAAGATGCAATCCAGGCGGAATTCAACCTAGTTCAGGATCTTGACCAGAATCCTGATTAGCATGAGGATAACGAGGAAGATGGGGCTCTGATGCAATTCTACGAAGGAGATGAGTACAAGAGTGAAGAAGATTTTTGAGAAAAATCAGTCTATGGACATAGTTTTGATTCCACCGACGTGGATTACTCCACGGATAAAGATGAGGACCAAAATTTAGGGGACCAAAAACCTCTTGATGAGTTTGATGAAGAACTTGAGGAGTTACCCCATGATGAGACTGAAGAGTTAGTAGAGGAATTTTGGCAACAAACAGTTCTCGAGGAGGATGCCAGCTTACAAATAGAAGATGATCTTGCCCAAAATGAAGAACCAGCAGATGTGGAGGAATGCAGTTATGCAAGGATTCCGGACAACATGCAGCTTCAGGGGTTTGAGCCACTCAACATCCCTGAGTTGAAACCGGAGGACAGGTTGATGCCATCCTTACAAAAAGCCCCTACATTGGAGTTGAAACCTTTGCCCAAGCACCTGAAGTACATATATCTTGGCAAGAACGAGACCTTGCCCGTGATCATATCATCAGAGTTATCAAGCATGGAGGAGGTCAGAGTTGGAGAGGTGCTGAGCAAGTACAAGGAGGCATTAGGGTGGACGTTGGCTGACATCAAGGGCATTAACCCTTTAGACCGTGTTCATCACATTTTGCTTGAGGAGGATGCTGACCCCGTACGAGATCCACAAAGAAGATTGAATCCAGCCCTGAAAGAAGTGGTGATGAAGGAGATATTTAAGCTTCTCGACTTAGGGATCATCTACCCCGTATCTGACAGCCGGTGGGTGAGCCCCGTGCACGTGGTGCCCAAGAAGTCAGGAATTCAAGTTGTTGAGAACGATAAGAATGAGATGGTGGCCACGAGACTACAAACCGGATGGCGAGTGTGTATAGACTACCGAAAGCTCAACCAAAAGACGAAGAAGGATCATTTTCCTTTGCCCTTTATCGACGAGATGCTTGAGAGGTTAGCCGGTAATGACTACTACTGCTTTCTTGACGGTTATTCTGGTTACATGCAGATCTGGGTTGCTGACGAGGATCAAGGCAAGACCACATTCACGTGTCCGTTTGGCACTTTTGCATATAGGAGGATGCCATTCGGATTATTCAATGCACCAGGGACATTCCAAAGGTGTATGATGTACATTTTTTCAGACCTTCTTGAAGAGTGTATCGAAGTCTTCATGGACGACTTTACCATCTACGGCAAGACCTTCGAATCATGCCTCAACAACCTGGATCGAGTCTTGAAGAGATGTGTTGAGAAGAGCCTTGTATTGAACTATGAGAAATGCCATTTCATGGTAAGAGAAGGAATCGTTTTGGGGCATGTTATTTCAGGAAAAGGTATTGAGGTGGATAAGGCCAAGATCGACATTATCGCCAAGTTGCCCTACCCAAGATCGGTGAAGGAGTTAAGAGGATTCCTTGGGCATCCTGGATTCTATAGAAGATTTGTCAAGGACTTTGCCAAGATCGCCCAATCAATGACGAGATTACTTCAAAATGAAATACCATGGGAGTTCGATGAGGATTGTAAGAAGGCGTTCCATGCTTTGAAGGAGAACTTGATCACTGCCCCCATCATCCAACCTCCGGATTGGGGGATGCCTTTTGAGTTAATGTGTGATGCCAGTGGTTATGCCGTAGGAGCAGTTCTTGGGCAAAAGCACGGAAAGGAGAGCTATGTCATCTATTACGCATCCAAGATGTTGAACCCAGCCCAATGTAACTATGCCACCACGGAGAAGGAGTTGTTGGCCATTGTCTTTACCTTTGAGAAGTTTAGACCCTATTTGCTTGGAGGCAAGACCATAGTGTATACGGACCACGCGGCGCTAAAATACTTATTAAGCAAGAAGGAGTCCAAACCAAGATTGATTAGATGGATTCTTTTGTTGCAAGAATTTGACATAGAGATCAAAGACAAGAGTGGTGCCCAGAATTAAGTTGCCGACCACCTAAGTCAAATACTCCAGCCAGACGATGGGGTGCCGATCAAGGAGACCTTTTCCCGACGAGCATCTGAGTCTTGCCCAAGATGAACCATGGTATGCTGATATCGTGAATTACTTGGTGACTGGAGAAATTCCCTCAGATCTTGGGCGTTATAAGAGGAACAAGCTTAAACATGAGAGTCGTTTCAACATTTGGGACGAACCATATTTATGGAGGGAATGTGCGGATAAGATAATAAGGAGGTGTGTCGAAGATAAAGAGCAAAGAAACATTCTAGAGCATTGCCACAACAAGGAGTGTGGAGGACACTTTAGGCACCAACGTACTGCAAGGAAGATTTTGGAGTGTGGCTTTTATTGGCCAACATTGTTTAAAGACTATTACGAGTGGGTCAAGATGTGCCAGAAGTGCCAAAGGGAAAGCAACATCACAAGAAGGAACGAGATGCCCATTATCCCGATCTTGCCCGTGGAAGTGTTCGATATATGGGGGATGGATTTTATGGGACCATTGCCGAGTTCCAAAGACAACAAGTACATCATATTGGCAGTGGATTATGTCTCGAAGTGGGTAGAGGCACGTGCTTCATACAAGGATGATTCAAAGGTGGTTTCTCATTTTTTGAGAACTCAAATTTTCAATAGGTTTGGTGTACCTCGAGCTATCATTAGTGATCAAGGTTTTTATTTTTGCAACGCGACGGTGACCGCCTTGTTCAAGAAGTATGGAGTTACTCATCGCGTATCAACAGCTTACCACCCACAAGCCAATGGACAAGCGGAGTTGTCCAATAGAATAATCAAGAAGATCTTGAGGAAGACCGTGGGCGCAACAAGGAAGGATTGGAGTATGCGTCAGGATGATGCCTTGTGGGCGTATAGGACTGCCTTCAAAACACCTTTTGGCATGTCCCCTTATCGCATGGTCTATGGCAAGAGATGTCACTTGCCCGTGGAATTGGAACATCGAGCACATTGGGCTGTTGCCCAACTTAACCTCGACTGGAATGAAGCAGGTGAATCAAGGAAGCTCGAGATCCAGGAACTCGACGAGATCAGACTCCAAGCCTATGATAATGCCGGTCTATATAAGAAAAGGATGAAGAAGACCCATGACCTCGTGATTAAAGAAAAGGAGTTCCATTTTGGGCAACAAGTGCTCCTCTATCAAACTCGGTTCAGGCTATCTTCAGGGAAGCTCTCGACCAAGTGGGCAGGACCTTATGAAGTACAAGCTCAATTCCCAAATGGAGTTGTTGAGATCAAGGATCCCAAGAACGAGAAGATTTTTAAAGTTAATGGCCAGCGCTTGAAGGCCTATCTTGGGCAAAAATAGTTTGATGAGGGGGAACCATCTGGGTTTCCTGTCGAGGAGGACCTCTGACTTTTAAAGAGGGGGGTGTCGTGCCCAAGACCTTAAACAGGGCGCTGTCCAGGAGGTAATCTGGTTAGTTTTTAATTTCTCGTTATTTTTTTTCTTTTATTCTTTATTTTCGTAAAAATATGAAAATCTAAAAATATCATAAAATTATGAAAAATCCAAAAAAATTAGTGTAGTTTAGCTTGTTTATGTTTTAAGTATTTTATTTTAAAATATTTTATGATAGAGTCTAACCATAAGGGAAAGTTTGTTTCCGAAGTGTATTTGTGTTTTTAAGTGTGCAGAAGATGTTGAGCAAGATGCAGGTTGTAGATCAGGAACCACTCTAAGGGAAGGAACTGTGGGAATGGAGCAAGGTTTTTTGGGCAAGAGCTAAGATGTTGGTCAACAACGGTTGAAGGTTACTGTACCCCTAAAACTACGTGCCCTTTAAAACCACCCTACCACGTCTATACCCCCACTACCCGATTTCAAATTCAAATCTACAATCTCTCATCTTCTCTCTTCTCTCTCTCCATCAAAACTCCAAAATCCTCTACAATGGTGTCTACTCGTCCCAAAAACAAACTTAACAAGATCCCTGCCGGAACCAACATCGACCTCACCACTGAACACCCCACTACCACCACCACAAAGCCCAAAATCACCACCAAGCGGAAACTACCCATGGAACCCGCTAACCCTTCTGCCGACCAACACCCAGAAATTACAATCGGAACCACCGTATCCAAAAGCCCGCCGGTCGACGCCACGCTTCTGATGAGCGACGAAAACCCTAGCCTGATGGAAGAGGCGGAGAAGCAGTAGGAGGAGAAGACGCAATCGAAGCAGGTTTTCGAGCAAGAGGAGTTAGAGGAAGAAGCAGAAGAGGAGGAACACGACGGCGAGGATGAAGAAGAAGAGAAAGGTGATAAGGGAGAAGGCAACAACGATGATGTGAACGAAGCCATTGACGAGTGGCGGCGACGCTGGAAACGGAGGCATTGGCGGTGGCGAGGGGACGCCGGCGAAGAAGCACAAGTCTGCTGCTTCGGACGCCGGGTCTTTTCAGTCGTCGATTTCGAAGGGGACGACTGTCAGCGAACAAGAGGATGAAGGGGACGATGTTAAGGAGGAAGGGGACGATGAGTAGTCTACCCCAGCAAGTGGAAAGAGTAGGAAGAAGAGGAGGGGTCCTATAGTGATGATGTGTAGGAAGCCCAGAGAGTGGAAGGTGACTACGGCCAGGGTTCTCGACTTCAAACTCTACGAGAACCTAGGTGTTGCCCAGGAAGTTAGGAAGCTATTTGAAGGGATGTGCTGGAGTAAGTTTTTGGAGTGGCCTGTGGAGGTCTATGAGGAGCAGGTTAAGGAGGTGTATAGCACGGCGGCAATAACAAGTGATCCAGAGAATGGGGTGAGCATGATCTTCTTCTCGCTGTTGGGCGAGAAGTATGACTTTCAAGTTAGTGCCCTTAATCAAATTCTGGGAATGGTGAGTTTGAGAGACTTGGCCAAGAAGGAGTTCATGGAGGCCAAGACTAAGGTGCCACCCCCAGGAGATGTGGCTTACGAGGAGCAGTGGAAGGAGATCGGGAATGGAACGCCGTACTATGGGGCCAACAACAAGGGAACCGAGCTGAAGACTCACGCCCTTAGGCTTTGTCATCGCATCCTTGCCTACAACTTGTATGGCAAGAGCGATAGTGGTAACAGCTTGAGCAACAAGGAGCGGTATTTACTGTGGTGTATGTACACCAAGACCAGGGTCAACTTTGCGGCGTTCCTTGGTGAGCAGCTCAAGACGGTTCTAGCGAAGCAATCTCTGGGATACACTTGTGGCCATGTTGTAACAGCCTTTGCGCATGGAGTCGGGGTCTACGGTGAGCTGAAAGGAAAGCCGGTGATGGTGGTCAGCAAGCTGGGAGAAGCTGCCTTGAAGAAGATGAACGACATTGAGATAAGGAATGACAGATACATGTTTGTTGAGCACGATAAACCAAAATCCACCAGGCTACCACCCTTAGGCAAGAAGGAGGAGGCAAGCACCAGCGCAGCGGTGCTGCCCAACATCGGGATCGAGACCAGACTGACCAATGTGGAGAGGTTGTTGACCGAGATCAGGGATGCCCAACTGGCATTCTTTGCACACCAAGGATTTAGGTATCCACCTGAATCTTCTCTTTGATTTGTGTTCCTCCCCTTTTTATTAGTTTAAGTTTTTTGTTTTTTATTTTTTTTGTGTTTTATTATTGAGTCTTTTTTTTTTTTTTTTTCATAAAGTGTTTTGTTGTTCAAGATGGCGATTTTACTGTCTTCACCCACAATTTGCCCAGCAAATTGTGTGGTGAAGACCTTATTTCCTTCTCGGTTGTTGTTGTTGAGTCAGTTTTTTTTTTAATTTGTTGCCCAACATTTTACCCACTTTGCCGAAGGCAAAGTGTGTGGGTGTTGGGGTGTCAGTTTGTGTTTTGGTTTTAAAGTATTTTTGTGTTATTAATCAGCATGTTAGCATGAAAGTTGGAATAGGTTTATGGATTATGCCGTATGTAAATAGGTAGGATGGAATGAGATATTGGGCGTTAACTGTGAGAATTTGAGCTTTTAAAATGCTATATACATATGCAACATTATTCTTTCTAGTGTGATAATGATCATTTAGCATGTGTTGATCTAGAACTTTCCTGCATCTCTTAATTAAAGCTTCATGTAACTTAGTCGAATATAAATTTGTTATTGAATTGTTTTCTGTCTTACTGCAGCACAACTGGACATACAAACGGCTGGAGCTTACCACCTTCAAAACCAAGGTGATGACTCATGGTTATAAGTCACTTATTTTAGACATTCGAGGATGCCTCATTGCAAGTGGCAACTCAACCTTGGAGAAGCTGAAGTAGTCCTACTTCGGGCACTTTATGGGGATGGAGGACTTCAACACGCAATCAGGAAAGGCCATACACTGGATGGTGCTTCGTTGATGAACTCATATTTGTGTCCATCTTTTCTTGTATTTTCTTATATTTTTAGTCTTTATCAAGTCAATATGTGTCTGGGAGGACACGCAAGTCGAGAGATAATGTGCAGGGAAAAATAGGTGGATGCTGGGCAAATCCGATGAAAAATCTGTTGTTGAG
Source organism: Schizonepeta tenuifolia (assembly GCA_029490685.1). Lineage (NCBI taxonomy): Eukaryota > Viridiplantae > Streptophyta > Magnoliopsida > Lamiales > Lamiaceae > Schizonepeta > Schizonepeta tenuifolia. Next base: position 86,908,356 of record CM055958.1, read on the forward strand.
ATGGCGATACGATGCGAATGGGCATAGGGCTGGAAGCTTGTAGCTAGGCAACATCAGAATATCCAATCTACAAGTCAGGAAGCACCTCCCCATATCCTTAAGCCAACAGATAGAGTACTCGGAGGAGTCAGGATCTTGGTCAAGACCGGAGGTAATTCAGGATGCAGACGATGAAGGGCAGGATGCGAGTCGGACCAGCAGTAGCAGGTTTTTCTTTTCCTTCAAGGAAGAGGATAAGGATTGGATCTTTCTTTCCTTATCCTAGCTAAACCTAATCAAATAAGATATCTACCACGTAAGGAAAGAAGTATCGTGCATGTATGAAGAGAGATGGCGGATGAGATATGCATGGAAGAGACCTTCATCAAAAAGGAAACTTCCCTAAACCTTAATTTCCATCGCCTATATATATGGCCGACTCCATTGTGTATTACGCGGTGATTTTATTCTTAGTTCTGCATTCTAGGTTGAGAGAAAGTGAGGAAGAAACAAGTCCTACGAGCAATTTACTTTTATTTCGTATTTTACTGCTTTAAGTTTAGTTATTGCCGTGAAGCCAAGACCCTGGTTGCTGACTACGCTTTTGGGCAGCAACCCGTTTCCAGATTTATGTTAAGTATGTTTTTCTTTGTTTGCTTTGTGTTCTTATTTAATATTATGTCTAGCTAAGTTTATCGTTTGGGTTGGATGTAGATGAAGTGATTCTAAATTACTCGTTCAAACTCGTCAGGTCTAATTGTGTTAGTTCGTTAATTAATTTTGTTCTCGAAACACTTAGGATTAATTCTAAACTTAATTGATATTGAAGTTGATTGATCACCATCTAAATATTGAGATTAAGTCATTAACAGGAATTGGGATCAACACGAGAGTGTCTTTCGTGCCCAAGAAGGTAAAGGGTGTTGGAGAGCAGTCGGTATTGACCTACCTCTTGGCTGTCTTGGGTCTGTTTATTCTTATTGCCTGTTGGGAAGCATCATTACTGAAGTGTCTTCGTGACTTTGCTGATCAAGAGAGGAGATCTTGCCTTCTGGTCAAGATCTGTAAAATTGATTAGACATCGGTTAAGTGTGTTAGCATCGTGACTTCGTGACCTTAAGATGTCAACTAATCTTTGCCTTAAACCAAGTGATAAAATCAGTAGATTGAATATCTTTGCACCAATGAACGAGTAAAGAGTAATTAGGATTATGGATTCGAAATCCAATCCAAACTCTTTTGTTATTTGATATTGTTATTTGTTGAGTATATGTTATTTAGATATTTAGTGACCAAAACCCTTTTGTTGAGCAACATCGGAAGAACAGATTACACCAGGTCCCTTGGGTACGATCCCACTTACCGCTGACTACTACCTTGTTGGGCAAAAGGTGTTTAGAAATATTATTTGTACGAAGTGTGTGACGACAGCGCTCAGTCATTCGTCAGGTGGAGTCCTTCCCCGAGTATGATGAATCAACTGTATGGTTCAAGGTTGACGGGAAGCTCTTGCGCTTCTCCAGATCAGAATTTGCTTTGGTGAGCGAGCTGAGATTTTGCCCTGCAGAATTCAACCCATACGCCAACCGCACTATACCGCGATCCTCGCTGTACACCCTACTCTTCGGCAACGAAATGATCACCCCTACAGAGGTGTGGACACCATTTAAGAACCGAAAGTGTTTTCGCAAGGAATCTGTTCTCAAGCTCAGCGCCGACTACTACTTGTAGTTGGCCAAAATTCTGTTGGCAGCATCGTACGTCCTGGGCAATGAGAATGCCCAGAAAAAAATTTTGGACTGGCTATGGGTCTTGGTTGAGGATGAGGAAGCTTGGGAAAAATTTCCCCTGGGGCAGTTTCTCGTTTCAGATGGTTGTCGATTCTTTTAAAACAATCGACACAGAAGATAAAAAAAAAACAAATCCGGCATCGCTTACCACGTGAATGGTAAAATTGGTACGCATTGGAAATCTTGGTACGATTTTATAATTACGTATCACACTTAACAGTTTGATACTGGTAAATTCGGTACGCATTTACAAAATCGTACCAAGTTTTCCAAATAAAAGTATAAGATAATTGAAAATCTTGGTATGATTTTATAATTACGTACCAAGCTTAAAAGTTTGATACTAGTAAACTCGGTATGCAATTAGGAAATTGTACCAAGTTTTTCAAATATAAGTATAAGCTATTGGAAAACTTGGTACGATTTTATAATTACGTACCAAACGTAACAGTTTAATACTGGTAAATTCGGTACACATTTTCAAAAACGTACCAAGTTTACCAAGTAAACCTATTGTATCTTGTATATGATTACATACTAAATCCCTAGGATGTTGAGGTACAGATTCCTCAGAGACACAAAAATCCCCCATAAGAAAAGATAAAATTGGTAAGATATCTTCTTAGATCTAATCTAATTTTATAAACATCACAGTATGTTTTTAGTAAAACATGATACGCAATCACAAATACGTACCACTTTTACCAGTGTCAAAGTGCTACATTGGGTACGCACTGACAAATGCGTACCAAGTGTGCATAGATATATTGGTAAATTTGGTACGTAATTGTAAATGCGTACTAAATATACCAAGTTAAACGAGCAGTTTATTAGGTACACTCGATACACAATAGGCATTTCGTACTGAGATTGCTTAAATAAATTGGTAAACTCAGTACGCAATTGTCATTGCGTACCAAGTGTACCAAATTTACCGGCAGTTTATATAACCAAATTGTATCCTTGTCAGAATTTTTGACAGGAGCTTAAGCCCTCCAATGCTGAGAAGAAAACACCATACTGGCTATCTCTACAGAACGATTCAGAATTCGGCAAGTTTGCATTTCAGTATGATCCGAATGACGCCAAAAAGAAAAGAAAAAGAGAAGTAGCCGACAATGCTGAAGATGATGAAGAGCCTGTTGCCGACAAAGATGATGAAGACACTCCTTCTCCTCCTCCTCCTCCTCATACCAACACTGCATCCACCTCCACCGCTCCTCCTGCCGCCGATACTGGTTCCTATGTCCTTGCCACCTTAATGCAAGGGCCGGAGAGGGCGGGTCTTGTGAGAGAGATAGCTGAGGCAGCATCAAATCTGCTGATATCATGGCTCAAGGATGAAAGGCAGCACCCCGTGAAGGATGTTGGGAGCTATATTGTTAACCAGCTCCAAGAACAAGGGATAGTCCAACCCTTCACGAGTGCACATTATACATCTCCATCCTCTCCTCACAATGACATCGAACCCAACTCCGGCAGCATCCCCGTGGGCCATGGATGGCAAGAGGGGAAGCGCGGAGAAAGAGGAACAGGAGGCAGCAGCCGTGGAAAGCGACAAGACGAGCATGGAGAAAGAGGGAGGAGCACCAGCAGAGCAAGCCGGCGAGAAGACAACAGAGCATGCAGATGATGATAAGGTACAAGATGCATCTTGAGTTGATGCATAGCAATATTTGAACAATTTGATGGTGGGATAACATAAACAATTTGATATTTTATTTTTCATGTTGTGAACAATTTACATTTATGTTACTATTTATTTGATGTTGTAACAGAATTCGTAATACATTGGATGCATTATTTTTCATCATTTGATATGTATTGTAATTTGGTGCGTATGGTACGATATATAAAACCGTACCTGTTTCCACGCGTACGCATAGTACGTTTTTCTGAAAAACGTACCATGGGTACCAACAAATGTTTGTTCAAAACGTACTGAGTGTACCGAGTTTACAATACAAATGTAGTACGAAATTCGAAAAAACGTGCCAACAGTTCTCTTTTCTCAAGCAGGGCCCTGAACAGGCAGGCGATCAATTTACCGACACTCAAATTAACATGTTGTGGGACACCTTCCTGGAAGCTGATCAATTTACACCTACAGCTTCAACTAGAACATTCAAACCGTGTCCACAATTTGAAGATGCACAAGGTCCACCTCCACAAAATCCACAAGGTTCACCTCCACAAGACATAGCACCACAAGTTCCAGCTCCACCCCAAGATCCACAAGCAACACAAGCTCCACCAGCACCACAACCCGCAGTTCAATAAGCTCAATCTCTCCAAAATCAAGCTCTTAGAATCTCGGTACACATCTTGAATTCGAGGCCAATCCGAAGAAGATTTCCAACTCCACCTCTACGCAGTCCATTTCTCTCGGATGACGTGCGACCAACCCGTCACACATTTGAGCATTTGTTGAAGTCAAAGGATATGGCAACGTAAGTTAAATTTTTCATCTTCAAATATCAAAGTTTACACGTTTAATACGTACAATTTTGTCAATGCATACCAGGTGTAACAGGTATTCTTTGGTAAACTCGATACGATTTTGTAAAAACGTACCAGGTGTACCAGTGTAGAATTGGTAAACTGGGTACGATTTTGTCAATGCGTACCCGGTGTACCAGTGTATAATTGGTAAATTCGGTACGATTTTGCAAAAACGTACTAGGTGTACCATTTTGCAATTGGTAAACTCGGTACGATTTTCTCAATACATACCAGGTGTACTATTTTTAATTGGTAAACTCGGTACGATTTTGTCAATGCATACCAAGTTTAATTAATCTAATATTCATTGAAAACATGAGGAATGTCGGAGCCTTTTGTGGTGTTGAGAATACCTTTTTCCAGTCTATCATGAATCCAATAGGACAGCTCGACATAGAACACATTGAGGCTTACTTTGTTGTTCTCGTAGCAAATACTATAATGGCCGGATTGGGAGAAGTTGACCCGAAGATTGTCGTGACGTTTTGTTATTTTATGGTAAATTCAACCAGTTAGACTAATTTTAATTGTTTACAGTAATACTTATACACAGATAACATATATATATATATATATATATATATTTATATTTCTTACAATTATTTGTAGAAAACGGTGGAGAATGTGTCCGACTCGGTCAACCAACCCAAGAGACCCAATCTTTTTGAGCCGTACAATCACAAGATATTTAACCCGAATGTTGAAGAGGTCTTCCCGAAGATGAAATGAATAGGTTGCTTTTGTTTGCCGAAGCAGCTCAGCCAGCTTGGGGGGAGAACGTAAGGCCTTGGGTTGACTGCGACAAGGTATGATTTTATTAATACGTAAAAATAAATCTTAGTACACTCGGTATGCATTGCTAAAATCGTACTAGTTTTACCAAATGCATGTATGGTAAATACGGTACGATATTATAAATGCGTACCGAGTGTACCTGGTTCGGCAGTACGCATTTACAATAATGTACCGTGTTTTCTTAGATTTGTTGTACGCATTTACAATAACGTACCATGTTTTATTTTGTTTTTAGGTAGTTGCATTGTGCTTCTATAAGGATCATTAGGGTACCCTGTTGGTAGATTTAAAAAGCAGAAGATCACTCTCTATGACTTGAAAGAACATACATTCGAAGACAACCATTTCGATAATCGACGAGATTTATTTCTGCCAATGACAAGAACGATGCCACAAATCATGAAGGCTATTGGATATTACAGAGAGCATCGCATAAAAGACCCACAATTCGGCCGGTAGGAATTATGCTTTCCTCCAAAGAAGGGCCAGAAGAGAAACAAATTCCAGCAAGATAATGGATATGATTGTGACATCTAAGCACTCAAGTATGTGGAGCAACTCATCTCAAAAAATCCAATACCAATGCGAAGATGTTTGGAAGAGCCTGAAGACCGGGTGGAGTACAAAGATCACATAGCAAGGAGGAAGTGACATCGAAAGTCATGGATTTCGATGGAGGCAATGAAGACAATGAATGAACAGTGAATTGGTGTTAATATTTTGTGCATGATAGATAGTATTTTGTGAATTCATAAACATTAGTATATTTTGAATGTGTTTTTTGAATAACTATTAGGATATGCTACTGATGCTATGTATATTTTTTATCTTTATTGGTATTATGCATAAGATAACTATGTATTTGCATTTGATACACACGGTACGTAAATGTAATTTCGTTACAGTTTTTCTAGTATGCAAGGTAAGTAATAAAACAAAACGTACCAAAATTTACTTACTTATATATGTAAAAATGTACCAATATTTACAATAATATTTGACACAAAATTCATAAAAACGTCAAAAATTTCAAACAAAAACCATGACAAACAGTACACATCTGATAGAATTCAATAAATCTCAAATTATCAACCAAATCTATGTGGATCTTGACATATTTGGCGAGTATGACCCGTAACACCACAAATACCATATTTCTTCATTTTGCGGGTTCTCGTTTTGATGCTTAGTTGGTTGCTACTCCCTTATTCTTTAGGGTTAATCAAGCGGTGTCTTAGAGGGCATGTACTCATATAATGACCTTTCTCATGACACCACAAACACCCTCGACTGCATTTTGTATGAGATCCAGTTGGAATCCTCTTTGTACGTGGTCGTCCAACTTGCTTAGGTTCCTTGGGTGTAAGAACAATCCTTGAAGCAACACGTGGCGGCACACACCACGAATCTTTATCCGGAATAGGCATCAACATCATCAGCATAAATTTCACGCCACGTCGCAGTAGAATAATATTCATGCACATATGATAGTGGGGATTCCCTCTTAAACCTAAAACTGTGTAAAAAATTAATACTTCGTCGAAGGAAAATATGGTACGTAATTATACTGCGTACCAGGTATACCACATAATAACTTGAACACTTGGTTCGCATTGGTTAATGCGTACCAGATTATCAAGTTCTAATAAGTAAACTTGGTACGCAATTGTAAATGCGTACCAGGTGTACCGCATCCGAACTTGGTACGACGGTACGTTTTTTGTCAAAGCGTACCGGCGTACCAAGTTCTGATGAGCAAATTTGGGACGTAATTGTAACTACGTACCAAGTGTACCGCATTGGAACTTCCTAACCAGGTACGCACTGATCAAAGTGTACCTGCGTACCAAGTTTTCCTGCGGTACAGTTGGTACACATTTACAATTGTGTACCATGTGTACTAAGAAGTTTTGGCAAATAGGTACGAATATGCAATTAATCCCAACACATAAAACATCAACTTCACCTGATTGTTGCAGTAGCGTGAGAGCAAGGTATTAAGTCTAGATCTCATGCCCGACACGAACATTTTCTGGAAGCCACATCAATAACATTGCTCTTTACTCCAGAAATGACATTAAATTTCGTATCAGATATCGGTTCAACTCTCATCACGCGTCCCGCCTCGACAGTTATACCTAATTCTCTTGTTGCGTATACCGATAATTCTTTATTTCTAGATCCAAATTTTGTGCGCCGCTGGAAGAACTAAGATTGAACAAGATTACGACAATATTCTAGAAGAGAACATGCCGGAAGTTTTCTAGCCCACCGAAGTCTTGAATTCATATTCTCTACAGCGTTGGATGTACCAAATCCAAACTTCCGTACGGGGCATAGTGCAACAGACCATCTGCTCGGACCAATACTCATAAGCTTTTCATAGCAACTACGAGAGGCCTTCTTCAAATTGTTTATGTACTCCTCATAATCCTCTACTTTGTAAGCATTGGCAGCAAGATGGAATAGATTAGTCACAACGGTACCCCAAGTCTTCAGGTTACCCTGTATATGAAACGTACAAAGACCATGAGGTATGCCAGGATAAACGCGATCAATAGCATTCTTGATGCTCAGATGTTGATCAGAAACTATCATAAAATCCGGGGGGCAACAAAACGTCTGATGGACATGCTCCAAAAACCATGACCAAGATGAAGTATCCTCCACATCACCAATGTTAAATGCTAATGAAACAATCTGTTCATTAGCATCTTTCGTAGCTGCGACAAACAAAATTCCCTTATATTTCCCTTTCAAGTGTGTGCCGTCAATGACAATCACGGGCCGACATGCACGAAAAGCTCTTATGCACGCAGAGAGCAAAGTAACAATATTGAAACAAACTTTCTGGACATGTCTGAAGGTCTACAATTGAACTCAGATTCATCTGCTCTAACATGTATAAAAACTTGGGAATCATCTGAAAGAATTTATCTCAATTAATAGAAAAAATCACTGAAAGTACACTCGGTAAACATGATACGCTTTTGAAAAAACGTACCGAATGAACCAGTAATATAGTTGCAAACTAGGTACGCATTTACAAAAACGTACCGATTGTACCAAGATAATTGGTAAAACTTGGTACGTTTTTAAAAATACGTAACAACATGCTATATTAACTATTGTACACTGATGGTCCCGAAATGAGTTCTGGTGTATGGGAGGGGGGGAATACACCAAATAGGATTTTAAAACAAAACTCCTGAAAATTATCTCAACCGAGTAAGGAAGCTCAGTTGGAATCACAACCGAGTAAGAAACACTCGGTTGGAAGTAATGTGTTGTGCGGAATGTGGTGGAAATTAACTCGTTAAAATTAACTCACGCTTTTATGCAAGGTCGGTCAAAAACCAAGACAGTTGATAATGCTAAGATCAGTTTGTATGCTGGTTAGAAGGTCAGTTGAATATGCAAGAAATAAACAAAATAAACACTAGCACACAGAGATTTACGTGGTTCGGAGAAACCTCCTACGTCCACGGGGAGTTGTGAGTCCACACAACTCTGTCCAAGTTCTTCTGGACAAACCACTCAGCTTACGCGGGCTGAGCAACCGTTAAGGATAAGTTTGCGGGTACTTATCAACCTTACAGTTTAGTTTTCGGGTACTAAACAACCTATCTACTAGTTGCAGGAATAGCAGGATCCTAAAACCTTTTCAAGTGAAAAAAATGGGGTTCCAACTAAAAGCTCGAACACGAAGTGAGCTGTGATCTAACACTCTACTAACTCTCACTAAGTGATGTTCTCAAGGTTCGATCTAAAGACACAAAAACTAACTAACTCTAGAACTCTCAACAAGTGATGTTCTAAGAGATTGAATTCAGTTCAGCTCGTGAAGAATATTGCTCTTTCTTTTGCTCTCTGGGTTCTTCTCGCGTGTGTGTCTTGTGTCATTTTCGAATGAATGAAGGCCTCTTTATATAGGCGGAGAGAATCAACTAGCTGTTGGAGGAGCTGTTGATCTCTGTTCTTTGAAAGCGATGGCTTGTCTCTCATCTCTGCAGACTTTCCGGATTTGGCATTTGTGCTCTTCTGCTTTTCATCTAAGACAATCTTGTGTTGGGCCAAATGGGGTAATGACTGAACGGTCAAACCCTCACGTGACTTCCTTTTTGAAATTCAAATCTTAACAACAGACTTCCAACAAGGAGTGGTCGGTTAAGACTTTCGATCTTCAACTAACTTGTTCTTCAGCCGATGTTCTATCTGACTACTAACAGTTGAACTCTCAGCTGACTTCAACTTCAAGCTGTTGGTCTTCTTGGTTGAGTTCTACAACTGATGTTCTGAAACTAAACACTCAGTTGTCTTCTTTGTATCTGATCAGTTGGGTTCGAACGCTCAGATGGCTTCCTTTCATCTGATGTTCTCTTCCCCCATACTGCTTTTCATCCGATGAACACTCAGTTGTTTTTCTTACAACTGATATTCTATCTCTTCAATGTGACTTCCTCTTTTTGGATACTTGACTATTGATCTGAGACATGAACGTAACTTTCTCCTTTTTAATATATTGAACGCTCAGTTGTCTTCCTCACAACTGATGTTCTATCCGAGTGAAGCCTTGTTGCCATCTTCAGCTGGAGACCTGTAAAGATAAAATCTTGACAATGCTCAAACAGCGAGCCTAACTACTAATATTAGGTTCTGGCAACATCTACTCGGTTGGGGTCAGTTGGTTTTGGAATTCATCAAAACTCTTACTAACAAATTTTCCAACAATTTCCCCCTTTTTGATGATGCCAAAACCCCTTACAAACTTACAGATCAAGACTCTAAAACTTTAAAACCCTTATACAATTCTTACATATCCAAAATCTCAGTTGAAATTCTAGACAGTCTATAAGATTGAAACATCAAAAGGTTAGCACAGTTATAACATGGTATTGAAATAACTTTGCGATTCAGAGCTCGGACAATGAGGGATTGTACGTCAAGTTGAATCTTATAACTGAGTAGTTTTCATTACAATTGAGTGTTACAAGGATAAGCGCAAAAGCCAAAAATTACAACAGTTGCTTGAAAACTAACTGAGCTAAAATTGTAGCCCATACTTACTAAAAATCCTAACAAAAATCTCTCTCTTGGCAGGTGACTCCTTAGAAATGTCCACTCCATGCTCCTTACAAACCTGCCTCGCCTCAGCTGCGATCTTTGTGCGGTTCGGGTTGCGAGAGTTTGGGATGAAGGGAGGCCGGTAAGTAACCTTCTGGGGAACCGAAACTGTGTTCAAGTCCAGGTTGGCGTCAATCATAGCCCGCCTGAATTGGCTGAACATGCCCGGGTCTCCTGAGTGCAACTCGGTCAGCGCTTCCTTGAACGCTTTCCTTGGGTCATCAGTTGCGTAAACCTTCCTATAGTAGAAGTCGTTCACGAACTCCTGCTTGAACAACTCCCAATCTTCATTCCACTCGGTCAGCATCCACTTGTCAACATGCCTAAACCGACTCTCGACTTTGGACTTTGCTGGCAACCTTTGTTGCTTCAACCGAGCTTCCGCCTTTGATTGATGCTTGTTGATGCGGCGTCGGCTGCGGGAGGCAACATTGCGGTCCAGGTTCTGGGACAATTTCTTCAGCTCTTCCTCAAACTGGTTCACCCTCCTCGCCTGGCTGGCGGCAAACTTTCTGATCCAGCTCGAGTTCATGTAATCCTTCTCCTCTACATCCATAGCCTTGGCCACTGCAATGCACTCTTCGGTTGTTATCCCGTCGAGTTCAGAATCCAGTTCGGCTGCGATCTCGGCTATGGAGTTGTAGGAAACTCCAAACTTCTCTGCCTGCTCCAAGTCCTTTTCCATTCCAGCTCCATCGACTTCGGTTGGCTTGGGAGCAGTAGACTTCGTTTGAGCAAACCTCATTCTCTTCAGCTGAGATTTCCCTTGAGCTGGCGTCTCTCCTTCGGCTTGGGTCTCTTCTTCTTCCTGCACTTCAACCTCCATCTCCTTCTCTTCCCCCTTTTTGGCATCAGCAACAAGGCTTGCTACTGAATAATCCAGAGAGGTGAGTTGTTGTTCGGCAAGTTTGAGGCGGTTGAAGAGTTCATCGACCGCGCACTCAAGCTCCATCTTCTTCGCCAGATCCGAGTCCTGGCGTTCTTGTTCGGCTTTCTTCAAGACAAAGAGGTTCTCGATGGCCTCTGTCTGAAAAACAGCGAACTCAGCCTATCGCGACTCGAAGTGAGACTCCCATTCAGCATCTTGTGTCTGTTGGGACTTGGCCAGATTGGAGTCGGCCAAGGATTTGAAGACGTTCAGCTCCGACTTCAATCCCAACAGAGTGGATTTCAACTCTGACACTTCTTGACTGGTGGAGGAGGAGAATTCATTCAGCTTGGTCTTCAGTTCAACATTCTCCCCCACCAGTTGTTGGTTCTTGACTTCTTGTGCTTCCAACGCCCTCAGCTGGTCATCTTTTTTATGCTGGAGGTTGGCAAGCAGCTCGGTTCTTAGTTGGTTCACCCTCTCAGCCACGAGTTCACATATCTCTTCAGTTGTGGGAGCATGCTGATCAGCTGGAGGGGCTTGAGCAATCAGAGCTAGAGGCTCAACTGTGACTGTGGCTTGTCGGTTGGCCAGGTACAGCTTCAGCTCTTCTTCTTCTTCCTTCGCTGCTGCGGCAACTGCATCCACATCCTCAAGGAAGTCAGCTGACTTGATCAGCATGTTGTCGAGGAAGTCAATGCACTCCTTTCCAGCTGCCTCCCTTGTGTCCGTCCCTTCAGCTCTGCTCTGGTCCAGCTGACGAGTGAGCAGCGCAATCCGGTTGTTGTAAGCTACCTCCAGGTTGGAGTAGTTGAAGTAGGCTCGGATGCAGGACTCATCTAACTTCAGCCTGTCCCAGCTCAGCACCCTGATCGTATCTTCTTTGACGTACCAATGGCTGAAGATCAGGTGGAACTGGTACAAGAGCTCGGTTCCCAGAGTGGCAAAGACTGGCATGTTGCGAGCTTCAGGGAACATGCCCACCAGCTTCTGGAAGCAGTAGGCCACCCTGCCCTCGTGCTCCAGCGCAACTGCCTGAAGGTCGTCTTCCTCATTGATTGGGGAGGGAGAAATATCATAAGGCAATGGTTCAAAAGGTTCATCGATGTTGGCCAAAGAGGCGGTCACAACATCGGCATCGAGCTGGGAGCTCAGAATATTGAATTCGGTTGGAAGGGGGGTTTCAATTGTTTCCTCAACATTGGCCGAAAGAGCGGTCACAATGTTGGCATCGAGCAGAGTGCTCGGAACATTTGGCTCTGGTTGAGTAGAAAGAGCAAGAGGCTCTGGGGGCGGTACGGCATCAACTCCTGCCGTGGGGGAGGTGGGAACGTCTTCAACGTCCTCAGATGAGGAAGAAGCATCTGACGTCAAATCCGTCTCCAATCTGTCAGCCTTGTCAGCTCCGGTGGCTCGAGGGACGATCTCGAACGTGGCGGCCTCAGCTGAGCGGCTGGACTCGGAAGGCTCCTCAGCAGGTGTCGACTCAACCGGTGCCTCCTCCTCAGCTGGCTCCTCAGCTGGTACCTCAACTGGCTCCTCAGCTGACTCATCAGCTGACACCTCAGTTGGCTCATCAGCTGGCACATCAGCTAGCTTCTTAGTCGACTTCTTGAACCGTACCCGTAGCTTTTTCTGGGCAGGTTCCTCAGCTGACTCCTTCTCCGACTTAGCAAGTCGGCGTGCAGCTTTGGACTTGGCGGGGCGAGCGACAGCTGGTTCCCCCTCAACTGTTGGCTCAGAAGACTTCTCAACCTCCTTTTTCTCCTTTGGAGTGTACACACTCCTCAGCACCTCCTGTGCTTTCTTGGCTGTCGGGAACAACAGCAACTTCTTAACCGCCGTCTCCTCGCAGTCTGCCCAGACCATGTTGCGGTCCTTGGTCGCGAGCAAGATGAGGGCAGAGATCTTGCAGCCGAAGTTGAGTGTCCCCTTGACACTGAGCAGCTTCTCTCCCGAGTCGGTTGTTGTCTCTGTGATCTTCGACTTCTCCACCATCAACTGGTTCGAGAAGTATTGGAACCAGTTGATCTGGTGTTGGTGCTCCAATTCCACCAACTGCCTCAATTTGGGTCGGCTGATATCGCCGAAAGCGCCACTGTAACCAAACACCACCTTTGAAATAACATCGAACAGCAGGCGATGTTCTGGCTTCAACTTCATCCTCTGCATATTACTCCTTAACTTCTCCGGAGTGATCAGAGCTTTCTCCAAAAATTCATCGACGTGCTCGTCGGATATATTCTCCAGAAGTTCAGTGGCGGTGTGGTTGATGGGGATGATGTAACGGAGGACATCGGAAATGTCGATGGGGAATGAGACACGACGTATGGTCCTGGCCGGAACATCTCTTTGCCGACAGGAGACTTCCGTAGAAATTCCTTCTGTAGATTCAAGGGGGGCCTTCAAGTATACGTAAAACTCCCCCACTTGTCGCCTGAGAAGATGGGATGGGCAAAGCTTGGCCCATTCTAGGAGGCCATTCTCACGGAGGATGTTTGCTAGGGGAGCCAACACCGGTGACTCCAATTCCTCATCGGAGAGGATTTGCTCAAAGTGGATCTTCGACACCAACATGTCGAAGGATTCTTCAAACGAAGTAGGGACGGGGGAAGATCCTGATGAGGCCATTTTCTTACTTTTCGGTGCCATTTATGATCACTGCAAAAGTAATATATATAGAGAAAAGGAAAGAAGATCTTTTTGCAGAAAAGGGTTAGGCAAAATCTGTGAAGACGATGAACAGTTAAATCAGATATACACGAATGAAGAAAGTAGGAGATTTCTTCCTGATTTAGCGCCTTATATAGGTTTTTGACTCGGCAGAGATCGACGGCTGGGGTTAAATGGCGCGAATCCATCAACGGCTGAGATTACGCGACTGTTGACTATCTTTGACTTGACGTCATGTACCGAGTTCCAACCCGCGCATGAGAAGGTGTACAGTTTTCTTGTCAGCCCAGTCGCACTATAAAATAGGCTATGGATGTTCAGCCGTACTTTACATTTAATGCGACATGATGGCTATTTTTAATGTAACTGACATGTTAAGGAATGTTTGAATTTATTTCAAACATTCTCATTTAAGATCATAACACCTTCAGCCATAAATGTTACCTGCCAGCTAATGTTGGAATCAGCTGAGTTCCCATGTTACAGCATACCATCACCTGACTCGAGTTTATCTGTTCAGCTGACGTCTGATTCCTTCGGTTGGCAATCTGCATCTGATCGGCATACCATCAACTGACTCGAGTTCGTCTGTTCAGCTGACGTCTGATATCTTCAGTTGGCGATCCGCATCTGAGATTCCCCCTTCATCTGAGCTTTCCCCTCAGATGGATATCTATCTCTTTACCTCAGTTGACTCCTTATCTGATGGATCCAACAGTCCAAGGAGGTCACATAGCATCTTGAACTGTGCTTCAGCTAGAGGTTTGGTGAAGATATCAGCTCTCTGAATCTCAGTTGGAATCTTCTCTATGGATACATCCTTCTTCTCAATATGATCTCGGATAAAATAATGACGGATGTCGATATGCTTTGTCCGAGAGTGGTGAATAGGATTCAAAGAGATAGCTATGGCACTCGAGCTATCACAATGATTGGGAACCTGTCCAGTTGCGACTTCATAATCTCTCAGTTGTTGCTTCAGCCATAACACTTGCATGCAACAGCTTCCGGCAGCCATATACTCTGATTCGGTTGTAGAAGTGGCAACACATGCTTGTTTCTTGGAGAACCATGAAACCAGCTTGCTTTCCATGAACTGACAGTGTCCAGAAGTAGACTTCCTGTCCAACCGATCACCGGCTAGATCTGCATCTGAGTATCCGGTCAGCTGAATATTGTCGTTAGTTGGATACCACAGTCCAACATTGACTGTACCCTTCAGATACTTGATGATGTTCTTTGCTGCCAACATGTGTGCTTCCCTCGGTTGAACTTGGAACCGGGAACACACTCCAACCGCGTAAGATATGTCTGGCCGACTGGCGGTTAGATAAAGCATAGAACCGATGATCCCTCTATACTTACTGGCATCCATGAGCTTTCCCTCAGATCCAGGTTCAATCTTCCAGTTAATATTCATCGGGATCCTTGTTGTCTTACTTGTCTGCAATCCGAATTTGGTGATGAGCTCTTTTGTATACTTGGACTGATTGATGAAGATCCCTTCTGGAGACTGCTTCACTTGTAATCCAAGAAAATAATTCATCTCGCCCATCATTGACATCTCGAACTTCTCCTTCATGAGATTTGAAAATTTTTCACATAGTTCCTCGACTTAGAACCGAATATGATGTCATCAACATAGATTTGCACAACAAGAATGTCATCTCCAACTTTGATGGTGAACAGGGTTTTGTCAACTGACCCTCGTTTGAAACCCGAGTTCAGAAGAAAATCACAAAGAGTGTCATACCAAGCTCTGGGTGCTTGTTTTAGTCCATAAATTGCTTTCTTCAACTTGTACACTCTTCCATCTCCAGTCTCAAAACCAGGAGGCTGTTCAACATATACATCTTCCTTGATATCTCCGTTGAGGAATGCACACTTCACATCCATCTGATATACCTTGAACTTGTGATGTGCGGCATAGGCTAGAAAGATCCGGATGGCCTCCATCCTTGCAACCGGCGCGAAGGAGTCCTCGAAATCGATTCCTTCTTGTTGGCAATATCCTTGAGCTACCAACCTTGCCTTATTCCTCACTATGAATCCAATGGCGTCTCTCTTGTTTTTGAAAATCCACTTCAATCCAATAACCTTGACACCATTTGGTCTTTCTACCAACTCCCATACACAGTTGCGTAGAAACTCATTCAGTTCTTCTTGCATGGCTGTTGTCCAATGAACACAGTTGAGAGCTTCCCCAACATTCTTCGGTTCTGGCACATCAGCTACAAAGCAAGATATCATGGCAACATCTCCAGCCTCGAACTCCTCTAGAACTGTCAACTCCTCAGCATATTGGGCATAAGTGTTGGAATCTTCCTCGGTTGAATCATGAGTCGCAACTCTGCTTCTTGTACGCACACCTTCGGTTGGATCTCCAATAATGTTGTCAGTGGAATGATCTTCATACCATCTTCTGTTGCGTCTTCCTTCTTCTTCCAACTGTGGTTGTTCCGTGATCTGAGTTGGAGTCTTCAGAGCTGGTGATTGATCAGCTGTTGAGTCTGGATCCTCAACATTGACATTATTTTGAACTGGACTCGGTTGGGCTTCGGATGCCGATGCAGTTGGAGAAGCATCAGCTGAAGTTCCCCCTTGAGATGAGCTGGGGTCTTCGCATTCATCTTCAGAGGAGTATGGATCCTCATCCTCGGTTGCCCATACCAGTGATTCAGCTAGATTCTTTTCCCTTAGAGCTTGTGATCTGGTGAGAACATGTGGAACTTGTGGATTACCCTGTTGTCCTTTAGCCTGTTCTCTGCACTCAAAAGTAGATTCATCAAAACTAACATGAGGTGTTATCTCCACAACACGAGAGCTATTGTTGAAAACTCTATAAGCCTTGATCCGAGCGGCATATCCGAGAAATATGCCTTTAAAAGCTTTGGCATCAAAAGTTTTCAACTAAGTCTTCCCATTGTTGTGAATATAACACTTAGAACCAAAAACGCGAAAATAAGAAATATCGAGTTTCCTACAACTCCATAGCTCGTATGGTGTCTTTCCCAACCGCTTGGTCAGAAGAGACCGGTTCTGAGTGTAGCATGCAGTATTGATGGCCTCAGCCCAAAATCTCTTTGGCAGAGCTGAGCTTGTTAGCATGGATGTAGCTGCATCTTTCAATGTTCGGTTTCTTCGCTCAGCTACTCCATTCTGTTGCGGAGTACGCGCTGCTGATGTTTGATGTGTAATTCCATGCTTCTCGCAGTACTCGATGATGGTTTCATTTAGAAACTCAGTTCCACGATCTGATCGGATAGAAATGATCTTCATCTCTTGTTGGTTCGATATCCGATCCATCAACTTGGGTAGCTCATCTCGGGTTTCACTCTTGTGGCGCATGAAGATGGTCCACATATATCTTGATTAGTCATCAGTTACAACCAGGGTGTACTCGTTACCATTCATGCTCTTTAGTGTAACTGGCCCGAAGAGATCCATGTGGATCAGCTGTAACACTCGGTCGGTTGAGGGAGTTGTCTTCAACCGGAAGGAGGATCTAGCGAGCTTTCCCAACTGGCATGCACTGCAAATATGTGTTGTTGAAAACACTCGGTTTGGTATGCCTCTTGCATGTTCTTGTCTGGCAAGTCGGTTCATAGTCTTGAAGTTCAGATGGTTGAGCCTTTTGTGCCACAGCCAGCTCACATCTGAACTGCTCTTTGATAACAGGCAGGTGTCAGGAAGGCTGCTGTTCCAGTCAGCGTAGTAGACATTCCCGGTTGGCGATCGATTTCCCAACAATATCACCTGCTTTGATCCGACATTTTTAACCCTGCAACCCTGTGCATCGAACTTGACAGAGAAACCATTATCACAGAATTGGCTGATGGAGAGCAAGTTATGCTTCAATCCATCAACATAAGAAACATTAGAGATTGAAACATGATTGGTTTCAAGTGTACTGTAACCTCTGGTGTAACCTTTTGAGTTGTCACCAAAAGTAACTGATGGACCTTCTTTCTCCACGAAACTTCCAAGCAAATCCTTCAGATTCGTCATGTATTTCGAGCATCCACTGTCCATCACCCACATTGTTGCAGACGCTTTATTCTTCCTCAACTGTTTCTCCTGTACCTGCAAAGAGAAACTCGCTTAGGTCCCCAATTTCAGTTGGGTCCTGGAGGGTTAGAACCAGTTCCCCCTGGAACTGTGCGTCGCTTTTCCCTGTATACTCGGATAGATTTATCATTCCAGATCACTTTTCCTTCATCATCCACTATAACAACACCTCGGTTATCCTTAGGCTTGTTGTTAGTAGTGATGTTCTGTTTCTTGGGAGGAGTTGGATTTCTCCCATTCTGAGCTTTCGGAGGAGAGGCTTTCCTCCTGTTTTGATGGCGATTCTTATCCTGTTGAATTTGTCTGTGAGGTCGGACGCCATGTTGGAATCTTTGTGGCTGATTCTGATTCCAACTCCCTGAGTGTTGTCTGTAGCTGTTCATGCCCTATTGGTGATTCATATTATGGCATGAATATCTCCAGTTGTTCGACCTGTTCCTCATTGGTTGACTCGGTTGGAACCTTTGGTTGAACTGATGTTGGAACCGTTGTTGACTCAAATGATTGAACCCTTGTCGGTTCTGCGGTCGGTTCCATTCTTTCTGATGTTGACTCTGAGGTTGATGCAGAGGTCGGTTCTGATTCTGAGTTCGGTTGCGATTATGCCTTCGACGCCTTTGATTCCTCTTCTGACTTTTGGAGCATTCCCCCTCGGTTGATGTCCCAACCGATGGAACATTTTGTCCTCCATCTGCTGCTCTTTTTCCCTTCTCAGTTGTGGTTGCCTTGGTCGGTTGAGCTTGCTGAGAGGTGGAGGTTGAATTACTTTGTGGTGACTCAGGTTCCACTGTGTTAGGTTTGACAACCTTGACCTCAACAGCTTTGATGAAGGTTGCTGGAGGAATTCCACTATCTTTAATCACATCATAACCGAGTCCTAACACGTCATCCATCTGCCTACTGTAACTGATGAGATTCTCGATGATCTTGGATGACTGATACAGCTTGATTAGATTATCCTTCTCAGTTTGCAACTCCTTGAGGAGGACAGTTATCTGCTCGGTTTGTCCATCTGACTTCTTTATCAGCTGGTCGATCTGAGTCTCTTGATTTTTCAACTGATCTTGCTGCTCCTTGATCTGCTTTGTCAACTCCTCATCAGTTGGAGCATTAATTCGGTTGACCGTATTCAGTTGACTCTTGAGATTCTCAATCTCCTCTGTTTGACTCTTGATCACATCGTCCTTCACGGTTAAGGATTCTTCAAGTTTTGAGAACTGTTCTTGAAGACTCTTAAACTCAACCGATTGCTGATGTAGTTCCTCACTGAGTTCTTGAAAGTCACTCCAGGAGGGTTCCAACTCTTCGTCCAGTGATTCCTACATGTTAGAAGTATTGGAAGAATTTATCTTAGCAGGATTAGAGTGTACCTCAGTATCATCTTGGTCGGTTCCAAGTGCCATGAGGCATTGATCCTGACTGATGGCATTGTTTGTAGAAGTCAACTCATCCTCATCTTCAGTGTCAGTGAAGATGTCCATGTCGTCAGCTGCTTCTTCTGCTACCATGGCCTTGTTCTTTCCAGCTTGCTTGGCCCTCAACGCTTCTCTCTTTTTCTTTGAGAGGTCTGGACAGTCAGCTTTGAAGTGTCCCTCCTTGCCGCATTCAAAGCAACCGTTGGTCACAGGCTTTGAACTGTCTCGAGTTCGGTTGGACTTATAGAATCTTTTGTATTTTCCGAACCGAGTATCCATGTCGGCTAGTTTCTTTGACAGGGCGGCAATGTTCTGTTGCATTTCCTCTCTGCTTGGCTCCTTTGCAGCTGTGTCTGCAGATCTTGTTGGCCTTGATGTTCTCGATTTGGAGTAGTCAGCTCAAAGTGCAACTGACTTTGAGGCTGAACCAACATCCTCAAGTCGACTCGTCTGAGCTGAGGACTGAGATCTTCTTCGGTTCACCTTATACTCATTTCCCTTTAAAATTGAGAACAATCTTTCAGTTTCCATTTCACCAAGGTCAGCTCGGCTCTCGTAGATATTAGTGAAGGTATCCCACTCAGCCGGTAGAGCTTGCAACACTTTGAGATTGATTTCTCTTAGTGTGTATTTTCCTCTTCGGATGGACTGGATTCTTCTGAGGATGTCCATAAACCGGAGCTCTAGCTGATCAATTGTTTCATCTGTTCTCAGACAAAAGTTGTCGAAGTCTTGGCATGCATGTGAGAACTTGTTCTCCTTTGTCTCATCGCTTCCTTCACTCAGCGATGCCAAGGTATCCCACATTTCTTTGGCAGTCTCACACTCTTCAATCTAAGGGAGATAATCTTGTCCAACAGTGGACATAATCGTGCTTTAAGCCCAGATATCCAACTGGCTCACCTTGGCTTCCTCTGGAGTGTAGTCTTCCGGCTGCTTCTCCACAAACTCCACAACTGTATCCCCATCGTTGGGATTTGTAGGAGTGCGATCGATTCTCTCTTTGATGATGATCGGTCCGGACGAGAGTACTTGTTGCATCCTATGATGCTTCGACAGTAGGATCTTCTTCATCCGCGTCCTCCAAGATGTATAATTTACTACCGAGAACATGACCACGATCTTGTCCTTGACGTCCATCTGCATACAATAACAGAACAAATATGCGAGCAAAAATGCACTAGCGTGAAAAATAGATCTGTTCAGTTGACCACTGAAGAAACTTTCTCGAATTCACACCTTGTGAAATAGAGTCAGTAGTCTTTTGAACCACTGCTCTGATACCACTTGATGGTCCCGAAACGAGTTCTGGTGTATGGGGGGGAATACACCAGATAGGATTTAAAAACAAAACTCCTGAAAATTATCTCAACCGAGTAAGGAAGCTCAGTTGGAATCACAACCGAGTAAGAAACACTCGGTTGGAAGTGATGTGTTGTGCGGAATGTGGTGGAAATTAACTCGTTAAAATTAACTCACGCTTTTATACAAGGTCGGTCAAAAACCAAGACAGTTGATAATGCTAAGATCAGTTTGTATGCTGGTTAGAAGGTCAGTTGAATATGCAAGAAATAAACAAAATAAACACTAGCACACAGAGATTTACGTGGTTCGGAGAAACCTCCTACATCCACGGGGAGTTGTGAGTCCACACAACTCTGTCCAAGTTCTTCTGGACAAACCACTCAGCTTACGCGGGCTGAGCAACCGTTAAGGATAAGTTTGCGGGTACTTATCAACCTTACAGTTTAGTTTTCGGGTACTAAACAACCTATCTACTCAGTTGCAGGAAGAGTAGGATCCTAAAACCTTTTCAGGTGAAAGAAAATGGGGTTCCAACTAAAAGCTCGAACACGAAGTGAGCTGTGATCTAACACTCTACGAACTCTCACTAAGTGATGTTCTCAAGGTTCGATCTAAAGACACAAAAACTAACTAACTCTAGAACTCTCAACAAGTGATGCTCTAAGAGATTGAATTCAATTCAGCTCGTGAAGACTATTGCTCTTTCTTTCGCTCTCTGGGTTCTTCTCGCGTGTGTGTCTTGTGTCATTTTCGAATGAATGAAGGCCTCTTTATATAGGCGGAGAGAATCAACTAGCTGTTGGAGGAGCTGTTGATCTCTGTTCTTTGAAAGCGATGGCTTGTCTCTCATCTCTGCAGACTTTCCGGATTTGGCATCTGTGCTCTTCTGCTTTTCATCTGAGACAACCTTATGTTGGGCCAAATGGGGTAATGACTGAACGGTCGAACCCTCACGTGACTTCCTTTTTGAAATTCAAATCTTAACAACAGACTTCCAACAAGGAGTGGTCGGTTAAGACTTTCGATCTTCAACTAACTTGTTCTTCAGCCGATGTTCTATCTGACTACTAACAGTTGAACTCTCAGCTGACTTCAACTTCAAGATCTTGGTCTTCTTGGTTGAGTTCTACAACTGATGTTCTGAAACTGAACACTCAGTTGTCTTCCTTGTATCTGATCAGTTGGGTTCGAACGCTCAGATGGCTTCCTTTCATCTGATATTCTCTTCCCCCATACTGCTTTTCATCCGATGAACACTCAGTTGTTTTTCTTACAACTGATATTCTATCTCTTCAATGTGACTTCCCCTTTTTGGATACTTGACTATTGATCTGAGACATGAACGTAACTTTCTCCTTTTTAATATACTGAACGTTCAGTTGTCTTCCTCACAACTGATGTTCTATCCGAGTGAAGCCTTGTTGCCATCTTCAGCTGGAGACCTGTAAAGATAAAATCTTGACAATGCTCAAACAGCGAGCCTAACTACTAATATTAGGTTCTGGCAACATCTACTCGGTTGGGGTCAGTTGGTTTTGGAATTCATCAAAACTCTTACTAACAAATTTCCCAACATACACTAAGTACGCAATAGTAATTTCGTACCAACTTGCAAGTGTATTACCGGTGCACTGAGTACAATTTTGTAAAATCGTACCTGGTGTACCGGTAAAACAATCGCAAACCTGGTACGAAATTTCAAAATCGTACCAAAATTACCAATAATAAATAGGCAACACTAATATAGAAAAGGATAAAAAAACCTGAAATGAATTATCCGCATCGCTAAATGAGAGTTCCAGAGCATGGTGCTTACCAGCCAAAGCAGTAGAATATTTTATGTTCGACTAAATTTATCCTAAAGTCGCCCGCAATTAAACGAGATCAAAGTAGCATCAATTAATCAACCCAAGTCGTATCTCTCGAGGAAGACTTAACAGGGCAATGTTCGTATTGCAAAAAGAAAAAGAAAATAAAACGAAAGCAATAAAGATTGATTGTAGTTTTTCTAATATAAAGAAATTGAAAGAACGAATTAATCTAGGCGGAAACATAAAACCCTAAATCTAAGAGCACAATCAAAATCATAGACATAATTTAAGAACGAAATAAGAAACTTACGATAATTAAAGATGAATTTGTGGTGGAAGTCTGTCACAATTTCGTACGAATCACTAATCTATGAAAGCAATAAACTAAGAACTAAGAACTTAAAGAAAAAGTGTCTTGAATGCTCAAAAACTAGGTAAAATCGCGTACAAGGAGAATTGGGGCGAAAGGAAATAAAATAACCCTATTTATAGGGTTTCTGAAAATTCTCGCCGCCATGGGCCAGGCGATCGCTCGGGGTGCCAGGCGAATCGCCTGGTCCTCTTCTCTGTCCGTAGTCGAAACCGGCTGAGCGATCGCTTGGAATTGAGGCGATTGTCTGGCCGTCGCCTCTGTCCTGCGTAACTTCTGGCCAGGCGATCGCTTGGGATGGTGGCGATCGCCTAGCCGTCGCTTCTGTCCCTCGGCACCTCGCGCCAAGCGATCGCCTGGCCTGCTGAGCGGTCGTCTGGCATGCTACACAATCACGCTCTTTTCGACTCCTGTCATCTCGACTTCATCTTCTTTCTTACTTGATCTAAATACCTGCAATTCCATAACAAAACAACCAAAATCCACTCAACACTTGGTTCAAAGAATTAGTACCATTTTCAAAGCAAAAATGAATCATTTTGCAATAAAATCAACGGAAACGAACTAACTCAACTAGACAAATCACAACCAAATGACGGTGAAACATTTTACATTCACACCAAATTCCCTTCGTATCTGTGATTGAATATCCTTTGGTCTAAGACACGAACCATCTTCCCCAAAATTTGGGCCAAAGTGTGCAGCAACAACTCTAGATGAAACCTTAGGATCAAGTGATATCTCAAATCATCCACACAAGAGTGACGAGTGAAGAGATTGATATGCCACAAATTAGATGCTGCACTTGCTCGCATCTCAAACTCACATCGTTCTACTAATTTTGCATCTCACATTGTAGTACACCTTGTTTGATCGAATCGTTTTACACTCGACATGCTTTTTCATGTGATATAAATCAAGAGCTGACTTTATTTTCTTCTTTCCGACAAAAGTGCCACCCTGAACAAGCTCATCCACACGCACAAGCGGTGCCACTACTTCATCCGATGGAGTAGATGCTTGCTGGGTGCACCGGGAATAACCCACAAACGCTGTCCTACACTACTTTCATTACCCACATCGCTATTACCATCCACATTGCTATTACCAACATCATGGTCATCATTCTCACCAATGCCATCAAAATCCAACTCATCACAAGCAACATCAAAATTGTTCTGGTCTTCATTTTGCACACCACAATCAATTAAAGGACTCCTCCTATTATGAGATTCATCAATCGTGGGAGAAACAGTCACATATACAGTAGGAAAATTCAAAACATCCATCAAATAGGACAACTCGAAATCATCTGTAATCTTCATTCTCATAGTTTCACCATTAGGAGACTGCACTAAACCATCTATATAAAACATATACATACTCTTATCCTTCTTCATTCGAACTTTAAGCTTTGCTAATAAAGATTCAAAACTTATACCACTAGTTAGTATAGGAATATACTCTTTCCTACCATCCTCATAAATGTTATCTTTTCAGTATCCTCCATGCGCAACCACTAAAGAAGATGGCCTTACCTGCACTGCGTATCCAGTAAACTTGGTAAGCATTAAAAAATACGTATTGCGTACCAAGTACACTCGGTAAGTACTGGTAAATACGTACTGCGTACCAATAAAACAAATTAAGGTACGCGGTACGTATTTATCAATACGTACTTCGTACCAAGTGAACTTGGTACGCACCAGTACGCAATTGTGAAAACATACCAACTCAGAACCAGAATTCAGTCGTGGGAAAATTACCTCCATATCTTTGACGCCACAACCAAAAATCGCCGGAAAATTACAATTGAACACCCGTAACACTTTCTAAACGAAAATTCAAGCATAAAACACAGCAGAATCGCAACAAATTTGCAGAATAAAAAAAAAAACCAAATTAAAAAAGTTCTCCACAAATCACAACCAAATTGTTGTAAAATCACAGCAAAAACAGGAGAAAGATAGACGACGAAGATGATGAAGCCACTTCGCGACAACAAAAGCAGAGGCCACAACGATGACGAAGAAGACAACGACGATGACGGAGAAAAAAGCTCCAAAATATGGAGACGAAAGAGACGACGGCGCGACGACGACGAAGCAGCGGCGACAGCGACGACGACGACGACGGAGGAAAATGATGGAGAGATCAGCTGAGGGAGAAAGAGTTCACGTGAGGAAGAAGAAAACAGAGAAAAAAAACGAGAGAGAGAAACACGTGAGGTGAGGGAAGAAGAGAGAGAAAAGAAAAAGAGAGAGAAAAATAAAAGTGAAAAAGTAGGAGAGAGAGTGTACTATGATGGAATAAGCTATAAAATATAAGGGTACAAATGTCCAAAAAATAAATATATGGACAAAAATTGATAAAATTTTAACTAGTGTCCATTTTTTATATTACCTTTCAACTAATAACATATAAGTACATTTCCTCATATATATATATATATATATATATATATATATAATTTTGATATCCTGAGCTCCAAGCCTCCAAATATGAACACCTCCTAAGCGCCTCAACCCATTTTCTTTATATTCTCTATTACTACTACTTCCTATCTCCCGTTCAATAAGTCTCATTTTGCTATTTTTGGTGTTCCATTCAATAAGTTTTATTTCTTTATTTGGTAAAGAATAACATACTAAAACTCAATTTATGTAACACTCAGACGTGAACAGTGTTGTTACTTTATTGTACAGTGTTTTTCCACTCGGCTCACTTTATTATCACCAATAAAATACTACCTTAATCACATTCTAATCCTCTTTTTCTTAATCTACGTGCATATTTCAAATGGAACTTGTTGAGTGGGACTGAGGAAGTATAATTTTCTCTCTCTCTTCTTCTGCCCTCTCCCCCCTGTTCTTCAGCGCCCCATTTTTTCTTCTTTGCATAATTTTCTTCTCCTCTCTATGGAGTCCTCGACAATTCAATTGATTTTATTATTTTACACAAAATCAACATAAAATTCAAGGTAAGTAGGGTTCATCAATCCCAATTAGGGTTTATCAATCCTAATTATAATTTACTTTGAGTATATGAAATTTTATATTACTTCATATTCAAGAACCAAATTTACAGTAATTAGCCGCCCTGTTGTACTATTCATTCATGGATGATAGAGGAAAACCAATCTCTGCATATATTAGGCATTGGAAGCGAATAAAAGATAAAAATTAATTCGTGGATATATTAGCCATCACAATTACCAATTGAAAAAAAAGAAAGAGAGTTTTGTAAATTGATGGATAGAGAGCAACAATCAATTCTGATAGGAAGAAAAGAGAGTAGAGAAAACTGGGTTTAATAGAGCAACGTGGGTAGGTAAAGGAAGAAAGAGGAAAGAGAAGAAAGAGGAAAGAGAAAAAAATAAGAGAGGACTCAAGAGGAAGAGAATGAAATTGCGCTAATATGGACCGAGTGAAAATAGGAGTCGCGCTCACATGTCGCTCAACCTAGACGCTTATCAATCCTTGTGTAGAAATTAAAAACCACGTCTACACCTTTGATTTCATTTTATTTAATTAATGAATGAGATTGAATTGTCTAATAAAGCTCCTTCTAATAGACGTGTATATATTTTGGGATATTTAGGTCTTTTTGTTTATGTAGTAACCGTTTATCCTTAAATAATGGCTCCATACTCACAAGTTGTCAGCTATTTATGGTAAATTGATAAGATTATGTACGGTTTTGAAAATAAAAGGATTGACATTTGTAGAATTTTTTTTCCTACTTAATTTCATATATATACTTTTTTTTTGTGCAACGATGCTATACTTAATTTTGTAATCCACACATTGAATTGTTTAATATTATTTTTTCATCCAAGATATTCCACTTTGTTCAATCAATTTATTTTTTGCGTGACTACAAATTTTAAAGTGGGTTGGTTTATTTTATTTTTATAGTTAGCATGTAAAGCATTATTGTTATTGTTTTTAAGCATTAAAGAACATATAAAATTTTAAGTCATAATGCTTTTAGTTAAATTATTTGTATTTTT
The DNA here is from genome assembly GCA_029490685.1 of Schizonepeta tenuifolia. Classification (NCBI taxonomy): domain Eukaryota; kingdom Viridiplantae; phylum Streptophyta; class Magnoliopsida; order Lamiales; family Lamiaceae; genus Schizonepeta; species Schizonepeta tenuifolia. Next base: position 86,935,068 of record CM055958.1, read on the forward strand.
CTGTAAATTATGATTATTTTATTGCATCGAATACTACTTTTAACCGTCAAACATAATGTTATAGTTGTCATACAATAATGTTTTATACATCTTGTGGTTAAACATATTTCTTCAAGATATATAATATTTAGAATAATTTTTACCTAAGAATATAATGTTTTTTAGCGTCCAACATAGTCTTTGTGTTGTTACATTTTGATGTTTTGAACCGTTAAACATAATGTTTTAGTTGTCATATAATAATGTTTGTTATATTTGCGGTTAAGCTTATTCCTTCAAGACACATAAGCATTTTGAGTATTTTTTACCTTTCAACATATTGCTTGTTAGCATCCAATATAATGTTTGTGCTGATATACTATAATGCTTTGATACATATTCAAATCCTAGTTGATTAAGAGCACTTACATCGGAGGTCTTACGGGGGGTGTCGATGGGGTGTCGATCTCGCTCGACCCACCTGTTGGAAAATTTATTAGTATAAGTTTTGATGAATTCCAAAACCGGCTGACCCCAACCGAGTAAATGTTGCCAGAACCTAATGTTAGAATTTAGGCTCGCTGTTTGAGCAAAGTTAAGATTTTATCTTTACAGGTCTCCAGCTGAAGATGGCAACAAGGCGTCACTCAGACAGAACATCAGTTGTGAAGAAAGACAACTGAGAGTTCATTTGTTCAGATGCAAACAAGGGAAAGTCTTCAGAACATCAGTTGAGAAGGAAACCAACTGAGCGTTCATCAGATGAAAAACAGTTGAAAGGAAGAGAACATCAGATGATGAGGAAATCATCTGAGGGTTCAAACCCAACTGAGTAAATACAAGGAAGACAACTGAGTGTTCAGTTTCAGAACCTCAGTTATAGAATCCGAACAAGGAGTTCAACTGTTTGAAGTTCAAAGTCAGCTGAGAGCTCGACAGATCGGAACATCAGCTGAAGACCACTCAGACGAAGGTCAAGACTTTCAACCGACAAACCGAAGTTGACTGTCAAAGATTTGAATTTCAAAAGGAAGTCACATGAGGGTTTGACCGTTCAGTCATTACCCCATCTGGCCCAACACAAGGCTGTCTCAGATGGAAAGCAGAAGAGCACAGATGCCATATCGGGAAAGTCTGCAGAGATGAGAGACAAGCCATCGCTTTCAACCGATCAGAGATCAACTGCTCCTCCAACGGCTAGTTGATTCTCTCCGCCTATAAATAGAGGCATTCTCTCATTCGAGAAAATACAGAAGAGACACGACGAAAATTCAAGAGCTTTCACGAGAGAAATCAAAACAAAAAGCAATTCTGCAAAATCATCATCTAAGAGCATCAGCAGCTGAGAGTTCCAATTTGAGAGAACATTAGTAGCTGAGGGTTCCTAGAGATCGAAACTGTTTTTGATATTAGGTTGAGTGTTTATTCGTTCAAACCTTAGATCCAGCTCTCATTCGTGATCGAGCTGTAGTTGGAAATCCTACCCATTCTCACACCCTAAAAAGTGTGTTAGGACATTACTCTTCCTGTAATTGAGTAGTCAGGTCGTCAAGTACCAGCAAACTTGACTTAGGCTGTTTAGTGCCCGGAAACTAAACTGTAACGGTTGCTCAGCCCGCGTAAGCTATGGAATTGTCCAGAAGAACTTGGACTGAGGTGTGTGGACTCACATCTCCCCGTGGACGTACGAGTTCTCTCCGAACCACGTAAATCTTGTGTGTCGTGTTTATTTGTGTTCTGTCTTTATTTGCAAATCTCAACTGACAAACTAACCGCATACAATCTGCATACTTTCACATCAACAGTTTTGGTTGTGACCAACCGTGCATAAAAGCGTGAGTTTGTTTTTACGAGTACATTTTCCACCACATTCCGCACAGCACCACTCTTTCAGCTGTGGTTGCTTACTCAGCTGTGAGATCCCAACTGAGTCCTTTTACTCAGTTGAAGTTGATTTCAAGTGTTAAGTTTTTCAAAAGTTTAAAAATCCTAACTAGTGTATTCCCCCCCCCCCCCCCATACACCAGTAACTCGTATCGAGACCATCACCACCCCTCACTCGACACACCCTGTGTCGATCGCGGTGTCGTAGGCGAGGTCGATCCTTCGATCCCTCCCTCGACTCCGCCACGTCAAAAAATGGGGACACGTCCGTCTTTTTTTTTTAATTTTCTGAATAAAAAAAATAATGGTAACAAAATTAAATACACCCCAACGGCTACATCCCATTTTTTCACTATATATATCCCTTCATCTCATTCATTCTACACACCAAAAAATTTATTTCTTCCTCCAATCTTCCCTACAAACAAAATTACTCTTTCACATCATATTTTGTGCAAAAAAATGGCCGACAATCAGTTTAATTCGTGGTATTCGCAAACTTTTGGTTCAATCCCACCGAACCAATCTCCAAATCCGGCGAATCCACCTCCCAATTCGGCGAATCCAAGCTCCCAATTCACATCATATTATTGTATATTTTTTTTAATTAGTGTATGTTGTAGTTTTTTTAAAATTCAATAAAATTGTCATTTATTAATTTCTGAATTTAATTAAGTTAATTTTTATAATATTTATTACAAATAAAAAAAACAACAAAATAAAATCTATTCAATCATTAAAATCACGTTTCCCAGTGCTTAGACCTAGGTCTTACTCAACCCCATTGTAGTGGAAAAATCAACCTATGTCTAATTCAACACCACCAATCATTAAAATCACGCTTTCCAGTGCTTAGACCTAGGTCTAACAAAACCCTTGCTGTAAATGCTCTAAAAGATGCAATTCTACTATAGTAGAATTTGAAAAAATATGCAAAATTCACACAATATTCATCTTAATTTTGCAGTTTGCAATTTGAGTTGGTATTAGATTAATTTGAATAACACACACAAAAAAACCTAAAATAATTAGAAAAATCAAATCTTCATTATTAGCGAAACATTTTTTTTTCTCTCTTTCTCGGTGCCACGGATTTGTTCTGCCGAACTTTAATGTTTTTGGCTAATTATACTACACTAGGAATATTCTGGATTTGTTTAAATTTTGCAACACTAAATTAGGAGGTGATGGAAACTATAGCCGTAATAATTGGAGAAATAGAGGGGAGAGGAGAGATATTAAGGTTAAGAAAGTTACATACTCACCCTTTTCGTATTTTAGGTATTAATTAAAAAAGAAAGTCCAATATATGTACTTTTAATCTTGGCCATTAAATAGAACATAATCTATGGTAAATAAGGAGTTTATAGTTTTCACATGTGGCATGGTTTTCACCTAACCTCATGCCTATATATATATGAAATTCAAATCAAGAAAAAAAAGACTCTTTTCGTCCCATTTATAATAATCAATATTTCTTTTTGGAACATTTCACATGAGTTGGGCAGTTTTCTTTTTTAATCAAATATCTTTTCACCCCCTTGAGGATGACCTAGTGATAAAAAGTGAGCGCCTTAGACCGAGAGGTCTCAGGTTCGAACCTCATGAAACGCCTTTATAGGTCGAGCTTGTCACACTTGTACTTAAAAAGTATGATTTACCTGCCCTGTGTGGTTTGCAGGCTACTGCACAAGGGACGAGAATTTACCCAATGCGCACCGAAGTCCGAAGATAGCGGTTGCAGGTTCCACGACATCAAAAAAAGAAAAAATCCATCTTTTCTTTATACTAACACTATTACATCTACTCCACTCTTACATTCACATACAAAAAAAATAAAATATTTTTATTACACTATCGCAATATTATTATACTATTGAGTAAAAAATCCACTAAAATACATTTCATCCTTAATTAATTCTCTTTTTCTCAAAACCTGTGTTGAAAAGAATAAATGGGAGGGAGTATATAGATTAAGAAAGGTCATTTGCTGCAAAAGTAGCTGGCACATGGGAAGCGTCCATTACGCATGCCAAGCAGTGCTTGAGGTATTGGATCTTCCGACACGTCATCACCTCATTTTTGAGCCAATTTAAAAAATAATGTTTTATTGAAAATATATATTATTATTATATTCTAACCATAGTTTAAGTCATTATCCCACCTTAGTTTTCTAGTCAAAAGGGATGTTTGGTCAAATTTGAGTGGTCCCAACTCACATATGCATGGCCAACTCGGAAAACTCTATGGCCATCGACGTCGACGCTGCCGGAATGTTGTCGGATTTTGAAGATTTATTATGGCGATGAAGAATCTCTTAGTTTAGTCTTCGTTAATACGTATTTTTGTGGATGGCGATTTTTTTTTTGTTTGTAACGAAAGTTTCGAAATTAGGTGTCCTTCATATTTTTTTGCTGAAATTTCGAATGGCAAGTTATTCTCCTCCACCTCCAGCTGAATTTGTAACCTGCGAAACTTTGAGAATCTTATTACGTGAACGGCTTCGAATCCATCTCTTGGCGCGAAGCTTCATCTGGAATGGGCTGCTAAGGAGTAATAGTTTTGGGTTTAATTCATTTCGGCTAATAGAAGTCGCGTTAGAGCTTGGGTTCGGCTCGAATAGGATTTCGTGGGTCGTTTCATATCGTAATATATGGTGAAGAGGATTGACTGGTGAAGATGATTGCGTGGGGTGGTAGGGATTTGCGCTTCTGATTTTTTGATAGAAAGTAAGTCTCACTTCTGTGTTCTTCATTCTTGGGGTTCTTGGATTTTTGGCAAACGTTGAGTTATTGTAATAAGTTGATTGCATTTGTTCTCACGAATGATCAATCCCTGTTTTCGTCTTGTTTGTGAACTGATCTTTTTTTTTTTGGTATGTTGCAGGTTGATTGATTTTTTGTGAATTGAATTGGCAGGGTCATGGATGGAGTGGCAGGTACGGGTTAGTTTTGATCTCTGCTTCATTGTTTGAAATCTCTTTAATAACTCAATTGTGGTGTTCTTTGGCATAATGGCTGGAAGTTTTTATTTGATTATGTGAATTTATTGAGTGTTGTTGGAAGTTCTGAAGTTTTTTTTTTATCTGTAAGACTACGTGAACTGATTTAGTGGCATTGTAGTATGATGTTATGATTGTATGTCAATTGAATTGAATGAGTTCATTTAGCATTTTGAAGTGAATGAAGTAGTCTTAGTGGCAATGTAGTTTTGAGTGTTAATGAGATTATGTCAACTGAAATGAATGAGTTCATTTAGCAGTTTGCATTGTTGTGATTTCATGATGTGATGATGTTATATATTTATTTTAATTTATTTGCTTGACAGATTTGCATAGTGAAGCTGATTTGAACGTGGCTTTGGGTTTAGCAGTGGCCCCTCCTCAATTTAATTATGTTGAATTTGAGTCAAATGCAGAGCGACAGTGTGTTGATGAGAGTGATTCAGATGTAGGGGGGAATGAGTCGGATGTTATTATTGTGAGAATTATTGAGAAGGGTAGTGGGAATAAAGCAAGTTCGAGTAAGGTAGTGATTGAGGAGGATTTACCCTTTCCGGAACAGAAAACTGGAAAATTTGATGTTGATGATGGAAAACCTGTTGATGATAAGGATGTTCCATCGAAGGATTCCAAGAAAAATGAAGAATGTGATGTTGATGGTAACGAAGTTCCGTTGAAAGATTCAGAAAAGAAAGATGTTGATAGGAAGGATGATAACGAAGTTCCGTTGACAGATTCAGAAAAAGGAAAATGTTGATAAGAAGGATGATGAGGATGGTGAAATGAAGATGAAGACACCTAAATCAGAAATCGATGGAGATGTTACTGATCGAAGGAGTGCCGCTCTAAAGTCGTTTCAACTTGAGGAGAAACTATAGGTCGGTACAGAATTTCCTGATTTGGAGAAGGTTTATTTGTTATTTTGCGAGTACGCCCGCTACAAAGGATTCAGTGTCCGTAAAGGAGAGCAACGCTATTTCGGTAAGAGCACTACTATTAGGTGGAAGGAGTTCATTTGTTCATGTACGGGCCTGCCTAATGACCGTAGTTCAAATCGCAAGGTAGCTGTTTATAAGAAGCTTGTTATCCGATCCGATTGTAAAGCCCGGCTAATTGTTTCAAGGGTTGACATGGGTTCATTTGTGGTGTCTTTTTTTGAGAAGGACCACAATCATGTCCTTGTAGAGCCTGATCAGACATTTCTCTTAAGATCCAGTCGTAACATGAATTATGCAAAGAAGTCCGTAATGGAAGCTCTGAACTCTGCCGGTATTGGTGTTACGTCTGCTTTCAAATTTATGGCGAAAGAAACTGGAGGGGTGCAGAATATTGGGTTCACAAAAAAAGATGCATATCATCACATGGACCGAGTTAGAATGGAAACGAAAGTAGAGGATGGAGATGCAAGGCTGCTCCTAGAATACTTCAGTAATAAATCACTTGAAGACCCCTTCTTCTTCTGTAAGTATCAATTGAATGACGATGGCCGTCTCATGAACATTTTTTTTAGAGATAATCGATGCGCTGTGGACTATGATGCATTCGGCGATGTGCTTTCTGTCGACACCACATACCGCACCAATAAATACAACATGATTTGTGCCCCGTTTGTTGGTATAAACCATCACACGCGCAACGTAATGTTCGGCATGGCTTTGTTGTCCGACGAGACTACTGCAACATTCATGTGGTTGTTTGAATCATTCTTGCAATCCATGCATGGAAAACAGCCCACGGTTATCTTCACCGATCAGTGTAGGGCAATGATGAATGCCATCGACGTCATGTTTCCTAATTCGAAACATTATGAAGAATTATGCAACACACTTTGGAAAATTGCATGGTGATTCAACATTCAAGGCTTTATGGTACAAATGCATGAATATTGTTGAGACAGAAGAAGACTTCAACACTACTTGGAAGGAGATGATGGAAAATTATGACATCCCCAAGAGAAGTTGGTTTGATGGAATGCATAATCTCCGTGTACGGTGGGCCTCCTGTTTTTCACGCGGCACTTTTACCGCAGGTCTCCTCGCCACTTCGAGGAGTGAGCTGACGAATAAGGTTTTGAAGGATGTTGTACGCCACACTGTGACCTTGAGCAAGTTTGTGAAAGAATACGAAGGTATTTTAAGTAGTTGGAGAAGCACAGAGCATAAGGAGGATACTTTTAGTATTTGGAATCCAGGTCGTGCCATCAATCACAGTGGACTTCTTGAAAGAGCTGCTTCAGTGTTCACGCGTACAATTTACAAGCAATTCGAGCACGATTATGCCAACTGCCTCACAGTGCATGTATATCCCAAGACTGGTGTTATCCTTCCCAACAACAAAATCCAATACCATGCTAAATTCAAAGAATTTTCTGCTCGAGAACGAAAAGTAGTGTTCAATCCGGTGACAAAGGTTGCCACATGTGATTGCGGGAAGTGGGAAGCTGAGGGATTGATATGTCGTCACATTTTGAAAGTATTCTGCATTGAAGATGTTGATGACATCCCTGATTCAATGATATTCCGGAGGTGGACTAAAAGAGCCAAAGATATGAATGCGTTTGTGCATGAAAATGTTGCCGAGGAGAGTGCTGTAATGAGGCACATGACATTTAGTAATGAGTTCATGAGATTCATGTCTGAGTTGGTGTCGAGTTCCATGCATTGCGAGCCTCTACGTTTGGAACTCTATGAACGGTTGAAGGAAGTGAAAGAAGAATTCTCCGGCTTGCTTTGGAAACACGTTGCTGCTGACCGTGCCGTGACAGAATCCCCCAGCTTAGTAGTTCCTCTTTTTCGTGATCCTAGAAAGATTTGCCCCCGGGGATTTGCGAATGTTCGAAGCTCGAAGCCCTACGATGGCAAAGGTCGAAAGAGGGCTCAAAAAGAGCGCCCAAAATCAGCTAAAAAATCAGGTCCAAAATAATCACCAAAATATTTTTGCCTATAATTGTTTATACCATGTGTTTGAATATTGAGTTAATTTCATTTTGTAGGGAAGAAGGCCAAATTCAGTCCACCACCAAGCCCCACAATCCACCAATTCATGCCAACAAATCATGGGGAGAACAGTGAGCACTGCAATTATGATTCTGAAGATTTGTGGCCCTTGACTCTGTGATGGTTGTAACTTGTATTTTTCTGCCGTTGATTTTGCATACTCCACTTTGCAATTTTCAGTTTTTGTGGCTTTGTAGTTTTGCATCGTTTTATGATAGAATTAATCTGTTGTTTTAGGGTTTTCTTACCATGGCTATCTTCATTTCATAAGAATGGTCATCTAACAGGTTTAATCAATATAAGATGTTGTGTCGTTTTAGGGTTTTGTTACTATGGCTCTGTTCATTTGCATGGTGATTTAACAGGTTAATCGACATAATCACTGATGGCAACACATTTGCAAATAGTAAAAGTTAAAATTTTGTTTGTCTGTATTCAATTTTTTTGTCTTCTTCACAGAAGAAATGCAACGAAATCTGCATGTATGGCCAGGTTTATCACATGATGCATTAGACTACTATTCGCCCGTGTGCTGCAAAGCTTACAACCTCTATTTTGTGGCCAGAAATTTCTTTTAATTGTTGCAGCTTTTTTGTCAATATCCTCACTACGCATATAAACAAATATCTGGGAACTTTAGTCTATATAATCAATGTGTGTAGTTGAAATATATGCAGTGTATTGTTGGTTGCAAAAAATGGCACCCCTAAGAGCAATCTCTCAAGATGAAGTCTTCTACACGGGTGTGTGGACACGACGCGTAGAGGCCTTTGCTCTGCACAAGCTGCATTGGGAGTGGCAGAGTGGTTACACCCGAGAGGCGATGCTCCATCGAGCGAAACAGGCAACGGATTCCGCTTTCCGAATCATCCCGGTGGAGGAGTGGCGGCGTAAACTTGCAGAGTGGGAACAACGTTACAATAACTTCAAGGCTCTTAGTGAAAGGGATGATGTACGGTTCATTCAAAATACAATACTGGATGTCAAAGTGGAGGCCACGCAAGCTACATGGCGTCGCATCGCAAGGGTAAAATAGTTTATCGTATTTATTTAATGGGTATATGGTGTGGATATAATGCTTATAATCTTACATTTTTTTAATATCGGTGTAGGAAAATCCCCAACTTCTATGCTACCTTAATGAAGGAGAGCTGAATTGGCACAATTTGAGCCGCATCTTCACAGAGTGGAAACCGCCAACCCCAACGCCTTCGCCACCTTCAGATTTAGAGGCACAAGTTGAAGCCATAATGATGCCTTCAAGTGATGATGAGGGTATGAATTACTCGGATTGAATTACGAGGACACCGCCAACCCCATCGCATTCGGCAAAGTAGAAATGTTTATTTGTTTTTTTTTTATATTTTATGAATAAAGTTATGCTATGATGTTTAAGTTCAGTAGTAACAAATTTCTCGTTTTTTTTAATTATTTTTCTTTGGCATTGCACCTACGGATAAATATGATTTTTGTTGATTTTTTCGAATGCACGAGTCAGATGAGTTTGTAATTTTTACTAATCGGAAAATACATTAATAATAAAAAGTTGGGTACCACACTTGCACACTAATAAAAAAAAATACATGCATATTAGATATGCTTCATTGTACTATGGTTCACCCGATACACCGCACGCCTTAATCGAGTATTCTACAGAAACACTTCCTAGATGTGGTGCAAATACAACTTGTATGCGACGGCCTTTTCCTAAGCGTACAGATTTGCGCTTGTGATCAACAATACTTTTTTGAACGAAACTCATAAACAACCTCGTGTTCACGCAATTCGCCCACAAAAGATCCAACGCAGCCGTTACATTTCTTCCTGATGTCATTAACCATTCTCCTATTCGTATTACATCAGAGTTTGGAATAACGTCTGTGACTTGATTCGTTACAACGATAGCTATTTGAAACTTGTAAGCGATGGCCCTAAGTTTCACCGAAATCTTGAAGAATAAATTCATTCTTTCCTTCATGGCCTTCGAATTGTTGCCGAAAACTCCTCTAAATAAAGAAGCCACAGAGTCAATAATAATGAGCTTTATATTAGATGCAGGAACCATACCTTCCAACCGGGGCAAGATATCTTGTAGCGTGTCAATTGAACTACATTGTTGAATGAAAATTCAGTCGAACACTGTCTCCTCGTTATGGCCCCGTTGAAATGCTATTTGGTGAAGACGGCGGAATGGGAAAAGCATTTCCGTGTGCAAATAAAGGGAGAAACCATGTAGACCCCCTCGACTCACCGGTAGTTGAACAGTGATTGCCAATTGCAAGGCGAGTTGTGTTTTTCCAACACCACTCTCGCCTACAATTTCGGTGATGCTACCGCACGGTATGCCTCCATCAAAACTCGCATCGAGGCACGCACATCCCATGGTCAGTGTAAGTGTTGGTGCATGAGGAATCGGGAGACAACATTGGAAATTTGGCTCTTCATCTGGATCCATGTTCAATTATGAAGTGTGTATTTGAATTTGCCTGATCTTCCTAACTATAATCGGCTAATAAATTCCATTATATAACATTCTAGCAAGCAAAGAGAATAATTTCCAAACACTAAACGCCAAAGATGCTTTGACAACAATTTTTTTTTTCTTGAGAGGAAACATGCCCCCTGCCAAGTTCCCAACTGCTTTTGCTAGGAGACTGCACTTTTTCTCCTTGTGCTTGTGCATAGATAGCCTTTGCAGGTGTAGGGAATCTTGAGTAAGGAAATGTGTTGTTACGTCAACAGCAACAGGACTACTATTTTGGGAGTTAGTATGCAATTTAAATAATAATCCTAAACAAGTGAAAATGGATAAGTGCTACTAGGTTCATACAACCTTGCATGGCCAAAAGTGCCATACAACAATATCATTACTACAAAGTCGCATCATAATAGATAATAAAAGTCTTTACTACGAGGTTCATATATAGAAGCATGGCCAAAAGTGCCGTGCAACAACAGATTCTACTAGAAAGTCGCATAATATTCACATACGCCGACGCTCGAACACTTGCATGGTGTTAGAATCTTCAACCAGCTGTCCCCTCGTGAATGGCATCAACTATTATGCCTTCAGGGTTTTCGCCCAGGAGGACCTCGGCGTGCTCGTCCTCCATTTCCACCTTAAAAAAATGGCACATTTTAGGACAATGTACCCAGATTTTCAACCACAAATTACGCAAACGTACGGAAATGTAAGAAGTTTACCGTAGCAGGCGTGTCACTTTCTTTAAGCTTCCTCCCGTTGTAGATGAAGGTGTAAAAATGAAGCGGTTTGTGTCTCACGTAACAATATTCAGTAAACAGTTTCCTAAATTCAGTGGTTGTACGCATCCGGAAAAACATGGGCTCTCCCTCCTCGTCCTAAACCAAGGCAACAACGAATCGTCAACCCCACGTGCAAATGCAATAAACAATTGCAATATAAATTCAATTCTAAAAAGAATAAGATGATTCACATTGCATTAAACACGTATACTTTCGTGCAGAGAAATCGTCCACAATCCAAAATTCAATATTTCTCGGTACCTATCGCCTAAATCCAGCTATATTTCGGCCTTGACAGCCAGTCAAATCACTCAGCAGTTGGAACATACAAAAGCTAATAGAAAATATTACTGTTAATAGATCTGAGCATAATTCACATTAAGAGACAAAACGAAAGAAATTAGATTCAGTCGCCACAAAGTATGGTTTCTGTCGTAGGAAAGAAGCATCCTTTTTTTCTGTCTTTTCTCTATCTCTCATATACACTTGCACAAATACACTACCTTTGTATCCTCTCCCTCTCTCCCTCTCTCTCTCTACAGATAATTCTTACTCATGTTTCCAAAATGTAATACTAATTCGAATATTTCCTAATTCGACTATTTCTACGGATTCTCCATCGATTAATTAGCATTGTCATCGCAAGACTTCATATGCCAAGATAAATACAGAATCGAATAATAGTGAATGCTAGAATCATTACAATTCCAAGGGGAAGAAATAATAGCACGAAAAAAATGTCGAAGAAGACAAGAACCTGGGGTTTCACTTGGAAGACGAACTGGTTCGCCGCCGCCGCCATGGGTCGTGCCGTCGTTTTCAATTTGCCGATTTTGGGAAGTTTTCCCCCTTTTTGAGTTATCGCGTGCGTTTCTTATTTAGGGAACCCTAATTTTCATATTTATACTAGTAGTTGAAAGGTAAATTCCTTAACTTAATAGAAGTCATTTATTTTTAACACAATTTCCTTTATTTTCGTAAGTAATTCTCCTAATTTTGACTATTAATAAGGTAAAATTAGCCAACAATATCCATATAAAAAGAGTAAGTTAAAATTAAAATTATACTTCAAATTTAGTTATCTACTACATCAACAAATTAATTGGCCACATATTTTTCTTCGTGCAAAATATTATGCACGACGAGGTAAAGAATGCTTATTTGTAAACGCACGTATCGCCTGCGATATAATTATTAACCGTATAATTAACTTTATGTATAGGTTAACTTGATAAGAAATGAGTTGCCATTGTCAACTGTTATTCAATTCGGATTGGCCAATTTGTTATAGTCCTAAGGTTTTAGATGTTAATGGCCCTTGTCCGACCACATACTTATGACATTGGCGAGTTAATATTAGTGATAGGAAAACAATTCAAAATACTGATTCTACTAAAAGACCTCTTACATTGGCGAGTCAGAATTATTGATAAGACACAACCACGCCATAGATGTCTTGCATCACTGCAGTATGTGATAGTATTATCCCATAAAGGACGTATTGCATGCGATGTAATAATGAAATGTATAATTAAGCTTATTTATATGTTCATTATCTAAGGACGGCTGAGATGCAATGAGGAGTTGTTTATGGGATAGTGAATTAACATAATAAATTGGTAGTGGCCATTTTCTTTTATTCTAATTCTTTTAGATGTTAATGGTCGTCGTAAATGAAAGACCTTATTACGTTGACAAGTGAAGATTCTGAAGATGTTCAAACATAGACGTCTTGCTTCACTAGAAAATGTATTTGTCTGATCTTGATATGCACGTATCACCTAAAAATTTAATAATTCAACGTATTATTACATTTAACGATACCTAATGGATCTAAGAAATGATTTGGCATTGTGAACGGAATTGCATTTGGTAGTGGCCAATTAATTTTATTCTAATTTTCTTTAGATGATAATGGCCGTCATACATAAAAGACCTATTACGTTAGCAAGAGAATAATAAGTAATCGGTCGACACATTGTATGTGGATCTCACATAAATAATGGAACATCTCGAGAATTGCATGTAAGTTGAATAATCATTACTGACCATTGTATTCTCATCTTTTTTTAGATACCGCCATCGTGGTCGAAGTTGTGAACGCTCTATTAGTATGGCTACTGTTAAATATGCCCAATGTCATAATGGCGAATGTTGTGAACGTTGTATTAGTATGGCTATTGTTAGTTGTATATGATAATTCGACTTCAACACTAACTAGAGATGCAATAGTAGGAAAGAATGGATTTATTCTTCAAAATTTACGTGAAACTTAGGGCCATCGCTTACAATAAAAGAAACTTAGGGCCATCGCTGCAACACTCTCCTCCTTTCTACTTTGCTTCCCTCTATCTCATCGCCGCCGTTAGGGTCGCCGATGAACTTCAAATTTGATCTTCGTTTCAGTCACCTGCCGCTTCCTTTCTCCACTCCAGATCTTAAAAAAGTTACAACTCTTTGCGTTACTATACATCTTTCTTCAAATGTTGAAGTATTAATAATATTCACTTGCCAACGTAATAGAGTCTTTCATTTACGACGGCCATTAGCATCTAAAAGAATTACAATAAAAGAAATTGACCACTACCAATTGCAATTCCGTTCACAAAGGCAAATCATTTCTTAGATCTTTTTAGTATAATTAAATGTAATCATACATTGAATTATTAAATTTTAAGCGATACATGCATATAAAATTGGACTAGCACACTTTTCTATGAAATAAGACTTCTATGCATTATCATACCAATATGGTGTAAGTTTAAATTTATATAATTAATATAACTTTAGCCTTGAACAAATTTGGCTTAATTGAGTCCTATTAATTCATAAATGGAATGAAATTGAAAAAGCCTACAAAGCATCTCAGCCGTTCGTTCAGGGCTCAAGTAATGCGAGTCACGCATATTGGACTTTTCCGTTGTTAACTATACCATATAGTGACTATTATTGTAGTTACTTCAATACTAGTGCATCTCTAGCTAATCTTAAAGTACAATTATCATGACGAAGTAACAATAGACATACTAGTCGAGAATTGACAACCTCGCCATGATGCCATTGGACATATTAACCAACAGCCATAGTAATCGCCATATCACAACTTCGGCCACCGTGGCGGTATCTAAAAAAAGGTGATACTACAATGGTCAGTAATGATTATTCAACTTACATGCATGATAAATCATCATGTCTGATTATAATTCGTATTCTATAAAAAGGTAATCCAATGTAACGAACAATAGTGGATTCTCCAGATGTCCTACTACAACATTCAAACCTAGAAGTCTTACTTCACTCGAGACTGTGATAGTGTGAACTCTGAAAGCATGTATTGACTAAGATATAAGTATTAAATGTATAATGGCCTATATTTATACTTTAACTTGAAAAGAAATGAGTTGCCATTGTCAACGGTTATTCAATTGGGAGTGGCCAATTTCTTATATTCCACATATTTTAGATGTTGAAGGCCTTCGTCTAACAAAAGACCGATCATAATGGCAAGTCAATATTATTGATAAGACATCAACTCTGATACAGTCTATCTATTTTTTGCCAAAATCAAACGCATGCTTAATATTAACAATGACAAATAAATTATTTAAGTGCTACACTTCATCTGCGTAGATGTAAATGGATGCTTATCTGCCACCACAATTAATTCTAAAAGCACCTAATGGAATGGCGAAGCAATTAATTAAATATATAATATCCTAAAGTTTTGGTAGAACAATGTGCTATCCATAATCTTAACTATATTGGCCACAATTAACACCGGCTACGTCACAAGAGTCTCAATATGCATATATGTACCATGGCTCCATTTTTTACATATTTTATGTAAATGGTCTTTTTGATATAATGCTTCAAAGGCCATAATGATTTACAATGATAGATTATTTTGGTAGATCTTAAAAAAGTTACAACTCTTTGCGTAAATATACTTCCTTCTTCAACTGTTCAACTATTGAAAATACGATCTATTGTTATTTAAAATATGAAAAAGTACAAATTTTATGTGAGATCTAGATACGTTTTGTCGACCGATTACTTAATATTCACTTGCCAACGTAATAAGGCCTTTCATTTACGACTGCCATTATCATATAAAGAAAACTATAATAAAAGAAATTGGCCACTACCAACTGCAATTCCGTTCACAATGGCAAATCATTTCTTTAATTCGTTACGTATAATTAAAGGTAATATTAAGTTGAATTATTAGATTTTAAACGATACATGCATATCACAACTGGGTAATCACATTTTCCAGTGAAGCGAGACTTCTATGTTTGAATATTGTGCCTCAATATTTTGAGAATCTTCTACGGTTGTCAAAATTGTTAGTACATTTTTTTAGAAAAGAAAATATAATCAATTATAATACGTGTAAGTTGAATAAACATTATTGGCCATTCTAATTTTTTTGTTTTGCTAACGCCATCGTGGAGCAATTTGTTAACGCTCTATTAAAATGGCTATTATTAAATATGCCCAATATCATCGTGGCGTAATGCAAGTGTTGGTCTCAAAGGTTGAAGGATTTTTCACTACATTGACATTTCCGATTCTCAGTATTGAAAATGCAGTCAATTTTTATTTAAAATATGAAAAAAAAAAAATTATTTATGTGAGATCCACATACAATGTGTCAACCGATTACTTAATATTCACTTGCCAACGTAATGGGTCTTTTATTTACGACGACCATTATCATCTAAAAAAAATTAGAATA
Organism: Schizonepeta tenuifolia; assembly: GCA_029490685.1. NCBI lineage: Eukaryota > Viridiplantae > Streptophyta > Magnoliopsida > Lamiales > Lamiaceae > Schizonepeta > Schizonepeta tenuifolia. The sequence goes on from CM055958.1 coordinate 86,950,930, forward strand.
AAATAAATTGGCCACGACCAATTGTAATTCCGTTCACAGTGACAAATCATTTCTTAGATCCATGGTACAATAAAAGAAAAGGTAAAATCAGATTTTATGTGCGAAATGTATATTTTAAAAATATCTATAATGAAGGATTATTATCAAGTTAATCTTAACTAATTAAAATATAAATTTTGAATAAAACATTATATTTTTAAATGGGTATAAAGTGAAGTGATGAGGTGTAAGTAGATCCATGTCCTCATGTAATACGTGACACACGAATGCAAAACTTAGAACAAGTTAACATCGTAAAATGCATTCGAACTTGAAGATTAATTAGTTTCTTTACTTTCGCCAAATTGAAGATTAAATTTTTTATTCTCCACTTTTTACCTATTATACTCAACACTTGAACAAAAAATAAATTGGGCGGCAATATGGTAAAAAATTGCGCCAAATTTCAGGCTGCAAAAGTTAGGAATGAGTATTTATATTTAATCTAACTAGGTTTATGCCAATTTTCTCATACACCTCAAACTCAACAATGTCTTCTTCTTCTTCCACTACGTCCGCCCATCAAGGCATTGGACAACCGAGGCTCTGCAACGCACACGGTGTGGAGCTAACAATCAAGCCCTCAATCTTTCTGATGAATGCCATTGACCTGCAACTTTTCGTGAACTCAAGGTGTTTGTGCAAAGCTCTATGTCAAAGGCCATTTTCTTGCTAGTATTATTGGTGAATGCCAACTGTTTGTTGAAAGTTCAGAAACAAAAATGTAATGTTTTTTGTTTGATATTTCTCATGGTGTGGAAATGGCTGTAAGGTAAGGTGTTTGTTGAAAGATCATTTGACGTGCCTCTTTCAAATTCGTAGAATTCAAACTGACATTACATACAAGAAATTCCAATTATAAAAAATTACCTACATTTGCAAACTTCCTGATTTCAATAAGACTTCAAACACTTGTTTGGTGAATACAAAATACAAAATGCAGCTCCTATGAGATATATATACATACAACAAAAAGCTTCAAATACAGTTTACAACAACTTCCATCAACATACAATATTTGATCATCGATAGGAGTTTTGACAAAAAATACGGAGTTCTTATATCATGTACAAGACTCTGCGAATTCGAGCTTCGACAAAAAATATAGAGTTCGTCATCCAATAAATTCACGAGTTAGAGCAAGCCCTACTGTCTCACCCTCGAGTTGAATAACTCGGCACAGTAGTTGTCACGAGCACGAGCACCAAATGGCTCCGATGGCAAGTACGAGACCGGCCGCCCCGCCGCCAAGCACTCGATGCATTTAAGTGCATAAATGCCACAGTCATGCCCATTATCTTGTTGTGGGGTGTCAGGATTTTGTATGATGTCCCATGCCTCTTTCACAGGGCCATTGAAGTGGCTAAGGCCGGCTTCATGGCACAACCAAGGCAGCCTCGATGACATGACAGCAAATTGCTTCTTCACAGCTACCCACCTTCTTGAGGTTTCGCACATAGAATCATAAACGACTATCTCTTGTTCTGGAATGCAGAGATCAAAAGCAACGAAGTGATTTTGGAATAAACGAGCAATGCCGTAAACGTGATCAACCTCGCTCCACGGTTTGGCATACATCTCAGGACTCTTGCCATTTGGATATCTCAACAGAAAAGTCTTGCAACTCGGTGTAAGGTCACGACCTAAGAGAAAATACTGAAAAATAGAAAAAACATATTTAGGAATTACGGTATAACGAATGATCTTAATAATTAAACACTAATCAACTGGAAAATTTTTCACCGCAAACCAATTTTCGACAACAGTCCACCGCGTCACGAACAGGTCAGCTCGAAGGTTTGCTTTAAAAAGGAGCAAGTTCAACAGAGCATCGCAATTCTGCACAGTGGGCATGAATAACAATATTCACTGTATCAATAAAATAAAAGTAATGGACATATACTTCAAGAACACCAGTATTAATGTGATCCAACTACCTGAGTGGAGAGCCATTCAGTATGGTTAGTCAATTTTTGAAAGAACCAAGGCCCAACCTTCAACGGGCAATAAGTTCTCAGCTTCAATGACCTGGGCAATTAGGGTTTGTCAGAAACCCTAATTTCTCATGCAGATACATATAAACAAAAGAAAATGACGTATTTACTGAATCTAAAATAAATATACCTCTCATACTGTGGATTTTCGAAGTTTGAAATGGTCTCAAAAAATCTGCTGGATATTCCCTCATTGGATCATACATGGTAATCACTGTTTCCCCTTTAGCCGGTGCGGCAAACCTACTGGCCACCATTCCCACCCCGCGTCGATTCCGGATAAAACTGTTTTGTTTAAGCGATGAAGACCCTTCACTGCTCGATGACACTTGGATTGGGTTCGACCGAGTGGTACGCCTCTTTCCCATCTCTATATCCCTCACAACAACCTGTTCTTCCTTCTTAGAGGGTTCAACTTTCAAAGAACCAAAATCTTCTTGGTTGCTTACTATTTCGGCACCAACCTCCACTGCCCCTTTACCTCTCACTGTAGTATTCTTCACCTTTACGAAATTTTCCACAGCAATATTGTCAACTAAAGCATCAAGCTTACTAAAATCAATAACAATATCACATGCATCCAAATCACCTTCCTTGTTATCACCTCCCTTCTTATCAGCTCCTTCTTCCAATGCATCCAAGTGAGATTCCTTCTTATCACCACCTTGGTACACTGCATCCAACTCACTTTCCTTCTTATCAGCACTGTCTTCCAGTGCATCACCATCACCTTCAACTCCATCACCATCCAATTGTTGGAAGAAATCATCATCAAGATGATCAACACGGATGTTGGCAGTATCATCACCATTTTTCTTAGCCCTGCCCATAAATTTTTCCTCAAAATGGGTCACAGAATACTCATCGTCATTAAACATATTTTGAAATTCTACATCAACACCTACCTCACCACCTAACTCAGCACCTACCTCATCAACTACATCATCAGCTACATCATCAACATGGACCATCAAAACCTGGCCATTATCATCAAGACAGGCCTCATTGAGACCATCACCACAGTCCTCTATCTCAATTATGAGAATGCTTCTTAATTTGTCATCATCTACGACCAACTCAGAAGGACATTTACCACAAACCACATTCTCCTCATTACAAAAATCATTATGTGGAGTTGATGCTCTACGCATGCTCTCATTTCTACTAAATGCATTAATAAACTCCAACACAATTCCCATTTTTTCAGTCATATTACCCATGTTGGCAGTGAGAGTAGCCAAATTCTGATTCATATTGTTGCAACATTCTTCCAATTTCTCCATCCTTTCAAACAACATTTTCAAAACTTGCTTCGCCTGCCAACAAAAAGCAATGGATTAACACAGATTTCAACATAGATAAGGATCCAATAAAAACTTACAAAAATAGAGAATAATTACTATCACCTTAGCATCGGGAGTTGAAACTGATGGCAACGACTGTTCATGCTCATCTAATGGCATCTTAGCAGAACGCAAACCGGGACGACGCTTCGTCTCGGGCTTCTGAGAACAATCACCACTATCTAGATTAAGTTTCCTCTTCGCTGACTTTTTCTGTGGAGAAGCAACATCTACCGCCTCCTTCTGATGCTCATGGTCATCCTCGTCCTCATGCTCCAACAGAAATCCATCATCGAAATATTGCTCAACCCCATCTAATCGAACTTGCTCTTCATTAGAGGTTGTGAGAGGATGCTGCAAGAAAGCAAAAACAAAATTTGTTACTCATGTTACTTTTGAAAAAACAGTACATGAAAAACTATAAACAAACCAATTCTTTAAACCGCCATTACCAAAGTCTTAGCATCAGCAAGCAGAAGCTTCAAATGCTTAAATGTCCTTTGTCCAGGTGCCGTCTTCCATCTCAGAACGCGCGGATAAATATTCTCCCAACCCTCTAGAATATCAGCACAATCCGCACCAACCGTAGGCAGTATTTCATAAATCCAGGATTGAAAAACAAATAGGAATCCAAATATCTCTATGTTGGGTTTCCCACCAACAGCTCTTCTCACTAAACCTTTCATCCGATCGCAAGACTTCTCAAACTCCTGCACAAAGTACTTGTACGAATACAATCCCCAAGGAAACTGCCTTACTCTTTCCATATCATCACAAACATGCAAGTATTGAATATCGAGCTTCTTCGCCTCCGCATCACGAGGAAACAATACACCGTAGATAAACAAGACATGGGCAATCTTCAAGCAGGTCTCCCCGCCCCCAGCACCATGCTCGCTGTTTTCCTTGGCAGATTGAAAGGCTTCTTTAATTTGACTCATTGTCAGGGTTTTAGTGGAGCCAAAAGATTCTTCCCACAAAATTGAAGTCGTGGGACAGTCTTCAAAGGGACCAAAGTTTAAACCCGACATCAAATAGAAATCATGCGGACCGAAAACAACCTCAGAGCTATTCAAATCAAACGCCAATGAACACTGCCCACCTTTCAATTCCTTCCTTAGTTTCATGAAGTGATAGAATAACTGGCATTGGTAATTTTGGGGGGCATGCTGTAACTTAAGCAACTCACCAAATGGACCATCTCTAAACAGCGCCATATTTTCGTCATCTAGAGTGTCACTAATCAACTTAATCCCACTATGAGAATGGCACCTTGCTGCAACAATTGCACCTATATATACAAATAATAACTCATGTAAAGGACCAACATGATTAAGATTAATACAAATACTAATCAAGGGTTTAACAACTAATGTAATTAAATCATTAAAATATATACTTATTGCTTAATTCTAGACAACACACATGCAGTTGACCAAACTACATTATACATTTCATATAGTATGAAATTACAAATTACATATTTACCAATAATCACAAACCCCAAGCCCTAAACTCCAAGCAACATAAAAAATTGCACGTTTTGATTACAAATTAATATAATCACAATCCCCAAGCACTGAAAAGGAATTCGAGCCCTAAACTCCAGAAGCAACCAAAACTAGAACATTCACATGAATATAAGCCCTAAAACCATTTACAAAATGACAAAAGAGAAAAAACATGAATTCATTAGTATTGCTCTATCAACTACAACCTCTAAACATAACAGCCAACCACTTTTTTAAAAAGAAAAAGCTTCAAAAATGTTACTGTCTCTAAGCTTACAATCCAATGCCATACGAGTACGTAAAAAAAGATTAAGCAAATTTCTACTTTAATTTTGCATCATGAACAGACATTCTATTAACTGTGTGCAAAGAAACGATAATCTAAAACAAAATAAACCTAAGGGAGGAGCACCTAACAGAGCAATACTAATCAATTTTGTCATTTGGTTTTAGGGCTTATATTCACTTCACATGAATATAAGCCCTAACAGATGCACGAAATCAGAAATGGCAAATTCGAGCTTCCACATCGGTGGAATAACCACTCACAAATTCATCTTCTCTATACCTAAAACAAAACCCAAAACTGAGAAAACAGAGAAATACCTTCCGACGGCATTTTCGGCCGGAATTTCTCTTCCACCACCAAATTTATTCGAAGCTACAGAAAAACTCGTTCGAACACTGATTATTTACCCAACATGAAGCCCGCTCCTCGCTTCTTCACTTATTCGACGTCGCCGGAATCGCCATTCAAGCCGCCGCCCTCTCTCTCTATCGATTTTGTGCGAAGGGAATAATAACTCAAGTATTGCTTGAGTACAAACATTTAATGCTTGGGTACAATACTTCAATAAAACAACACGAAAAAATAAAGTACTGCTTGAAAAATTAATCTCTGTCCAATGAAGGATATTTTAATTGCTTTTTTTTTTACCAAATTTAGAAAATAACTTCTATTAATAATATATTACGAATATATGCACAAAATTCAGATTAGCCCAAAAATATATTAAAACTTAACTATAATAAACAAATCTTTTCCCTAAAATAATTTTTTCCACAATAATTACTAAATACTACTTTATTACCATTTTAATCACTAAATATTAATAATATTATAAATACAAATAAAATCATAAAAATTATTCTTACAAAAAACTGCTATAAAAATTAAATATAATTCAATATTATAATCATTGCAAATTTCTAATTTTGTCATATCAGTTTTTTATAATTACAAAACAATTAGTCTTGAAAAATTAGTCTTAAGATATAATTCTATAAGAAATTAAAAAAATTTCCCTTCAATCCAATACATGCTAGAAAATTACTATTAATTTTCGTCTACAAAAAAACTGTTATAACAATTCCAAACAAAAAGCCATAAATAAAAAATAAACATATCAATCTTACACAATATAAACTAAAAAGAAAAAAAAAACCTGTAAAATATTGGGGGAGAGAGAAAGAGGGATTAACAAAAGTCAATACAAGTACAACAACATTCAAATTTGTCTTAGAATAGGAGCCAACCATGGTTCAATATTCCATTAAAAGAAATTCTATAATCAGATTTTAGCTAATAAAATTAATTCATAAATGTAAAGAAATTGAAAAACCCTTCAAAGGATCTGAGCCCTTCATTGAAGGCGCCAGTAGTGCGTTTCACGCACAATGGAATTTTCCCTGGCACATGTAGTCATATCCCAAATGATTGATGTCACGACTCACGCATGTTTTCTCAAATCCCGCAAAATACTGTAATTAACAGGACATATTGCGGCATGAGCATATATGCGCGAGATTTGGATTATATGGGTTGTAAGGGTGCTTCCAACAGTGGGTTCCGAAAAATTGGAACCCAACTCCAACCATTGTAGCTGCTTCTAAAATATGGAAGTTAGGAAATGGGTGCGATTTTGGGCAGTTGGGTTCAAAGCCATGTGTGGGCTCCATGGCGCGTGAGGAGACAAAGCCGTGGAAGGCACCGCCTCATTTGATTTGTAGTGGAGGCCAAAAGCACGTTGGGTAGGTGCAGGAGGAGAAAAAAGGTGGCAGCTACCTTTACTTTTTTTTTTATTTATTGTTATTTTTTCTTTTCTTTTTATTTGGTTTCACATCTTGTTTTTCATTATTTTGGTGTCTAAAATTTCATTGAACATATATCTTATATTGAAGATCACAAAGAAAGCTTTCATTCAACATATAACTTATAAAAATCGGAGTTTAATATCAAAGTTATAATATTTTAAAGAAAATATCAAATTAATTTATATATTAAATAAATATTAAAAATTAAGTTAATATATTTGTAAACATTGGTCACAAAAATTTAACTCTCATATTGCTTCAATTTCACGTTTGTTGCTTCACTTTGCAACGGTAAAATTTCCATAAAATTATATACATATATATATATTACCATTTTTGTTTACACATTTTATCAACTCTCAAGCTTCTTTATTTTAGTTTGATTTCATTAATGCAATTTTAATTATTATTTATAATTACAGAATTTTATTTTAATTTATTTTATTAATTTGTTATATATAATTTTACTTTAAATATTTAATCGAACAAATATACAAAAAACATAAAAATAGTTAAGTAAATAAAATTAATTGAAAAAATATATATAAAGTTATAAAGTGGTATGTATTGAAGTGGGGTCCTATTTTTATTGGAAGCTGGGTTCGGTGTTGGAGAAATTTTATAGAAAAAAATTGTTGAATTCCAAAAGCTGATGTGGCAGGTTGGAAGCTGGAAATAGTTGTCAACCATTGGAACCACCCTAATGATGTGGGAAACTTCAGATTGATTGTGAAAATATATAGGATAATTATCACATATCATAGGTGTAATAATTAGAGTTAAATAGATATGTAACTATTATCACACAATTAAATAAAGTGACAATTAAATGAAGGAAAAGAGTTTTCCTAAGAAAACAAATTCATCATGCTCGGGAATACACAATCATCATTATATTATTAAAAGTAAAATAATTTTTGTTTTGAAAAAATCCTACGTGACACTTTTATATTCCTCCATGTATATTCATCTAAATTCTCAAAATTTTGAATTTTTAAATATAAAATAATAGTAGATTTTAAATATCTATACAAAAATTTTGTGTCCCACATTGATTTCTCAATGAAACTTCACCTATTGAAAAGACTATAAATACTTAGAATCAATTTGTATTTTCTCATCTTTTGCTCCACCAGTTTTATTTGACCAATTTATTTATTAATCGGCCGAATAAATGATTATATTTTATAGTTTAATTTAATTTAATTTGGTCAATTTGTTAATTGGCAGAATAGATAATTATTTTTGTAGGAGTTTTATTTGGCCAATTTATTTATTAATCGGCCAAATAAAAAACTGCTATATTTTTATAGTTTAATTTAATTTAATTTGGTCAATTTATTAATTGACCGAATAGATAATTATTTTTATTAGGAAACCAATTTATTAGTTGACAAAATAAATGGTTCCAAAATAGTTTGAATAATTTATTGGTTGACCGAATTAAAATTAGAAATAGTCTAATATTTTTTTATTTAATTTGATAAAAAATACTAAGTAATTTCTAATTTGTCAATTAATTAGGTAGACAGACCAATTCCCAACTGACGGGTATCTCAAATCGGGATCCCACGTGACACATTTTCATTCTTTATTCTTATTAATTTTAAAATTTTTATTTTATTATTTTTTTCATGTATTTTCTAAAATCTGGAATCGTCAAAAATTATGCATTTATAAATCAAAATCGTGGTCAACGGGTCAATTCTGATCCGAAACTGTGGCGGTAGACGAGCCAATTCCCAACTGACGGTTACCTCAACTCAAGAAATTTTTCATTTTATGTTTTTTTTCCCATGTATTTTCTAAAATCTACAATCGTCATCCAATAAATAATTTTTACCTTTTGTAGTTGGGTTTCCAACTTTACATAATCTTTAATTTTAATTAACGAATATTACTATATGATTAAGGACGATAACGAATAGTACAATAATTATTTTTTATTAAATTTTTGGATCTATATAAATTCTAAACAAATTTTATAAATTACGCACTTATAAATTAGAGTCGTGGTCAACGGGCTAATTCCGGCGCAGAACTGTGGCGGTAGACTAATATACAGATTTTTTTTCAAAAAGGAATACAAATGACTAATTTTTTAATCGGATTTTAAACAAGTACGAGTATATAAATTTCAAACAAGTTTGAATAATCCTAAACACATCATGTCAAATTGTTTAATTAATCGTCTTCGTTGGAAAACGTAGAATATGTAGGAAAATTGGCAGAAAAATTACTAACGATTTATCAACGAGCCAATTCCGATCAAGAATCGTGCGCGTAGATAGGCCAATTCAGTACTTGCGGGACAATTTTTTTTAAAATATATTATATAATTTTGAACTCATAAAATTAAGGATATTTATGGTCAACTTTTATCTTATATCATTGACTAAATAATTTTATGAATCACAATCATTCCACATAAAGTTTTGTAAAAAGGAAAAATTACCAAGTACATAGTGAAACAATTCTTGAAGTTCTATTTTCAGTTTAAAAAGTTATTCTCGAAGCTGGTAAAAAAGAAAACGAATGTCATCATTTATTTCTTTATGATTATATGTGGAAGATGATTATTTATATAATATTACAATTTATAATTACATTTTTATTTATTAAATATTATGTGAATATTTTTGAAATATAGTTATGTATATAATTAAATATTAATTTCATGTAAAAAGAAACAAATGTCATCATTAATTTTTTTGTAAATATATTTGGAAGATGATTATTTATATAATTTAAAATCAGTATTGTAGTCAATAGGCCAATTTCAGGTCGGAACAATCGAGGTAGACGGGATGATTGTGAAGCGGTGGTTTAACTTATTTTTTTTCTTAATCTTGTGTTGAATTCATAATGTGGGGTATTTAGGGTTACTTTCATCTTAGACAATCTTAACATCTATAGTATTATTCGCTATCTATATATCTCTTCTCTCTCTCTCACTATCTACTCCTTCGCTTGCCTCTTTTTCTTCATAAAAAGTTAAAAGATCCAGCTTAAAAGCCGCTTTATTTTGAGAGACAAATATATTTTTGCTCACATAGGTTTTGTAGAAAAATAGAGCTTTGAAAATTATCGAAAGTAATGCGAATATATTAGATTATAATTTCTAACAACCATAATTATATAGGTTTGAGACGTAAACATGTGGCAAAATTACTTTTTATTTGAATTTTAGATGTATTCAAGGGCATATAAATTCTAAGCGAGTTTAGTATATTACATAATCGAATGATTTAACCCTAAAATGGGGCCCAATTAATCGGTTGATTAATAAATAGTTTAATTTTTCTATACTAAAATCTTATGTCCCACATCGGTTTCTCAATGAATCTTCACCTATTGAAAAGCCTATAAATACCTAGAATCAATGTGTATCTTCTCATCTTTTGCTCTACCAGTTTTATTTGGCCAATTTATTTATTAATCGGCGGAATAAATAACTATATTTTATAGTTTAATTTAATTTAATTTGATCAATTTATTAATTGGCCGAATAGATGATTATTTTTTGCAGGAATTTTATTTGGCCAATTTATTTATTAATCAGCCGAATAAATAACTGCTATATTTTTGTAGTTTAAGTTATTTTATTTTGATTAATTTATTAATTGATCGAATGGATAATTATTTTTATTAGGGAACCAATTTATTAGTTGACAGAATAAATGGTTCCAAAAAAGTTTGGATAATTTATTAGTTGACCGTATTAAATTTGAAAATAGTCTAATTTTTTATTTAATTTGATAAAAAATAAGTAATTTCTAATTTGTCAATTAATTAGATAGATGGGCCAATTCACAACTGACGGGTACCTCAACTCGGGATCCCACGTGACACATTTTCATTCTTTATTCTTATTAATTTTAAAATTTTCATTTTATTCATTTTTTTCATGTATTTTCTAAAATCTAGAATCGTCATAAATTGTGCATTTATAAATCAAAATTGTGGTTAACGGGTCAATTCTGACCTGGAACCGTAGCGCTAGACGAGTCAATTCCCAACCGATACTCAATAAATTTTTCATTTTTTGCTTTTTTTTCCATGTATTTTCTAAAATCAATAATCGTCATTCATGAAATAATTTTTACGTTATTTGTAGTTGGGTTTCCAACTTTGCATAATTTATAATCGTAATCCCATGTAGTTTGGGTAGACGGGATGATTGTGAAGCGGTGGTTTAACTTATTCTGTTATCTTAATCTTGTGTTGAATTCATAATGTGGGGTATTTAGGGTCACTTTCATCTTATAGACAATGTTAACATCTATAGTATTATTCGCTATCTATATATCTCTTCTCTCTCTCTCACTACCCGCTCCTTCACTTGCCTCTTTTTCTTAATAAAAAGCTAAAAAATTCAGCTTAAGAGTCGTTTTCCTTTGAGAGAGAAATATATTTTTGCCCACATCGGTTTTGTAAAAGAATAAAGCTTTAACAATTATCGAAAGTAATGAAAATATATTAGTTATAATTTTTAACAAACATAACTATATGGGTTTGAGACGTAAACATGTGGTAAAATTACTTTTAAATTGAATTTGAGATGTGTTCAAGGGATATAAATTATAAACGAATTTAGTATATTGCATAATCGAATTATTTAACGTTAAAATAATTAATAAATAATATTTATATTAATCTATCATATATTATACTATTTCATAGTTTTATTAATTTTTATAATTTCTCGTCGATTTTAGATGGGTCATACGCTAGTTTTCCTAGAAAGAATGCAAAAAAGGTAAATATATGGAGTGGTTCCATTTTCTTTTATCAAAGAAAAAACACCATTCGAGTTAATTCGATTTAGGGTTACTCGTATTTAGGGGTGGACTAAAATACCGAAATATCGATATACCGACCGAACCAAACCGAAAAATACCGTATTTTATCGAATTTATAGTATACCGTATTTTCGGTATGGTATGATACCGTACCGAAAGGTTTTGGTATGGTAACGGTATATAAATTTTAAATACCGCGGTATACCGTACCGAACCGAAACTTTGGTATACCTAAATTTTCAATAAATATCGATATTTGGTACATACCAAAATCGCGGTATATGCCGAAGATTTGGTATATGCCGAAAATTCTAAACAATTATATATAAATTGATATATTTATATAACTATATATGTATATATATTAAATTATTAATGAATTATTCATTATATTAATTCATTAATATTTTCGGTATACCGTACTTTTACGGTATACCGAAAATAAGACGGTATACCGAAAATAAGGTACGATAACGGTATGCCTTTTGAACCATACCGAAATTTCGGTATACCGAAAAATTCGGTATGGTATCGGTATGACCAAAAAATCCCGGTATGGTATACCGAACCACCCCTACTCGTATTTGACTGTTAGAATTTTATTTTAAATATATTGATTTCCGTACGCTATCATGATCTGTAACTTGAAAGAATATTAAAAGTTGAAACAATATTTACGATTATTGAAAACTTTAATTAAATCTACTGGGATCTAGTATCCTTTTTTTCATTATTTAATACTACAATTAAATTACTTAAAGATTTTAAATGAATTTAATTAGTTTTGGGAATAATAATTTTTATTAAAAATTAATAAATTTCAACTGTGTTTGATTATATATTAATTAATCAATTTAAAATGCAAAAATAATTAAAAAAAAGGATGAATTGTACCAACTGTTGGATTGTATCCACTGCAAACATAAGACAATTATGTAGTTCATTAAACATATCAGGTTTATGTTTTATTTTTTAACATTTAATTTGCATATTTTAGTTTTTAATTGATTGTTAGGGTTGATTATTCCATAGGGTATATTATATTTTTAAGTTCCACTATTTTGAATAAATATCAATTAAGGTTAATCACATAATACTATTAAAATTTTATTTTTAAATAGATATTACTAATATTGTAAAATTGATAGTGAGACGTGTAGGATAAGACACTTTTGGGACGAGGGGTTCACATTGGAGTTACCCGAAGGAAACTCTATGTTTTTAAAAATTGTTGAAGCAAAAGTTTTCTCCATGAATTAGCTTCATATAAATTTTTTTTTTTTCATAAATCGTAACGTTAACGTGTCTGTGACTGTAAATACTTTCAAAAATGAATAATAATACTACTACAAATCAATTATTTTATTTATTGCAACAAAATGCAAGTGAGCTAATTCGAGTAAAATAACAGTAGAACGTATAACAAATTGTTCAAGATAAAAAAGCCCGTAAAAGCGAATGCCTCTGGGCCAAGTAAGGCTAAGTAAAAAGTTCGTTTTGTTAAGGGCTCGTGAAAATAGATCTAGGCCCAATAGAAATTTCAATGACTTTTAAATTATTCATTATTGGCGAATTCTTAGATGAGACGGCGAGACCGAATTTTGCAGTGCATTGCACAAGCACTTCATTTATGTGACACGTGTAAAGTGATAACTTTTATTATTATTGGATTTATTATTTATTATTGATTCCTAATAGGCTAACTCCGTCTTCTTATCCTCAAATATCTATTCATCTTCTTACTGTAATATGACTATTTTGTCCTCGAAATTCTTAGTAGTTGTGGGCATTTGATGTAATTTATATTATCTCCATTACATTCAAATTTCCTCTCTGGTCCATCCCGCCCGCCCCGTTCCCTCTCGTATGAAATTCGCGCCGATCTAAAATTTCATACACTCTGCTGCTTTTCGTTTCTCTGCTCAGTTCATGTTGTGTAGTTGTAGTATTTTAGTGTTAAGGCTCCGATATGAAGGTAATTTTTTTTTCTTTGGTTTGCAATTTATTTTGGTAATTCTTCATAATCTCATCTGGATTATTTCCAGCCTATGAGATTCCAAAATTTGGAATGTGAATTGGTAGTTTAGATGTTTAATATCGTTGAGGGTTTAAGCAATTTTTAAGATAATTTAATTAACTTGTTGAGGGTTTAAGCAATTCTTTCACTTTTAAATCTATATCGTAAGGTAATTAAATTTATTAATTATTTTTTTGCCTTGTTTTGCAGGACTGAAGTCTGCATCTTTGATTGTAGGTATGCATATGTTTTAATTTTAAAAATAATTTTCTTTAAGGTGTTTATATTATGGTGTTTTTTTTTTTGTGTGATAGTAGTGCAATTAAGCAATTTATACGTATGTCACTACCATCATTTAAATTTATGTATTTTTCATCTGTGTAAAATTTTAGAAAAATATGGATATCGACCTAAATTCTGCTTTCAATCCTGAAGACTGCAATTTATTACAATCCATCTATAATGATGACGATTTCTACAAGATGCGGTTTGATGAAATAGCAGCTCATCCGTTAGAACCAATTCCACCTGAAGAAGAAATTGCTCATGAACAAAAGTCAATTGATTCCTTTAGTGATGATGATGATGAAGTTAGAAATGGTAGAGATGGGGGGGATGGTTTTCGTATTAATGAAGATGGGGGAGATGGTTCTGGAGGCAATGACGATGGCGTATGTGATGATGAATTTTTAATTTTTTTTATCAAATTCCATTGAGAAAAGGATTGAAGTTGGATCTATTGTTGATTCCCTTGAGCAGGCCTACATGTTGTATTGCGAGTATGGGAGGCTGAAAGGGTTTAGTGTCAGGAAAGGGACACAAGGTTATTTCTATAAAACCACAGAAATTCGTTGGAAAACATATAATTGTTCTTGCCATGGTCAGAGTATACATGCAACTAATGTGGAAGGATTTCCTAGTTTTAAAAAGCAAGTTCATAGGACTGAGTGCAAAGCTCGTTTACGTGTAGCTCGAGAGAAGAATACGCCATGGAAAGTTGTGAAATTTGATAAAGAACACAACCATGAATTGGTTACTTACGATCAGAGTTATCTATTGCGGTCATGTCGGCAGATGACACATGCAAGCAGAAGCCTTATAGAATCCTTAAATTCAGCCGGAATTAAGATTAGCAATGCATGTCGATTTTTGGAGAAGCAATCGGGCGGAGCTAGTAATATTGGTTTCACAAGAAAGGATGCCTACAATCATATGACCCGTTTGAAATTGAAGACCAAACTTGAAAATGCCGATGCGGCTGCCTTGCAAAATTATTTTCAAAAAAAATCAAACAATGAATCATTTTTCTATTTTAACACGCAATCCGATAGCGATGGTCGCTTAATGAATTTTTTCTTTAGGGATTACAGATGTGCTATTGATTACGAGTGTTTTGGTGATGTTTTGTGTGTTGACACAACACATAAAACCAACAAGTATAAGTTGGTTTGTGCTCCTTTCATAGGAATCAACCACCATTGGAAGAATGTTTTGTTTGGCATTGGATTTTTGTCTCACGAGGACACTGCTTCATTTGATTGGTTGTTCTCCGCTTTTTTAGAGTCAATGTATGGTAAAGAGCCGGTTGTGATATTCTCTGATGAATGCAGAGCCCTAATGAAGGGGATTGATTTGAATTTCAAAACTTCAAGTTATCGTCTCTGCCAATGGCATCTTAACAGGAATGCTCCTTCATTCTTTGGGAAGCTGAAGGGCAACAGGGAATTTATGAAGCATTGGCATCGCTGCATTAGTGAGTGCGAGAATGCCGAGGAATTTGAGCAAGAATGGAAATCATTACTTGAAAAATATGAATTTTCTGAAAAGGGTACCAGGTGGTTGAATAAACAATATAAATTGAAGCGGCGTTGGTCTACTGCATTTACGAGGGACAAATTTTGTGGCGAGTAGCGAATTCCCGAGTAGAAGTAACAAACAAGGTTATTAAGGATTTGTGCAGTTGTAGTGGTTCACTCCACGAGTTTGTTATTGGTTACGAAGAGGTTTTGAATAATTGGCGCACAAAAGAGCATGCAGATGATACGTTATGCATTGGGGTGCCCGGCCAATTTATTCAGAATAACAAGCTATTAAAGCAAACTGCACAATTTTTTACAAGAACAGTGTTCAAGTTGTACGAGGTTGAGCAAACTTGTTTAATTAATGCCCAAATAATTAAATCTCCCAGTGACCCATCACTTTCTATGTTGGAATATTTAGTTCTTGGTGATATTGAAAACGGACGAACGAGAACAGTGACTCTCAATAAAGTAGATAATTCTATAAAGTGTTCGTGTCATATGTGGGAGACGAGCGGTATTCTATGCCGTCATATTTTCAGGGTATTTTTGGATTTGAATGTTCAAGCAATTCCAGATAGGTATCTTTTGAGGAGGTATTCCAGAGCAGCGAAGCAACGTAAATGCAAGATTTATGACCCTCGTGTAGCAAAGGAATTGGGTGCTGAAAGTATTGAAAACTTTTCGTTTGCCAGTTATGTAATGCGAGACACTGCTGACCTCATTGAATTTGCAAAAAATAATCCTAAATGTCGTTCTTTCATTCTTGAAGAAAGTGCTAGAGTTCGTGCAGAGGTATATAAGATTATGGACTTAGATCCTACCAACACCAAACCACTTGCTTTCAATAGATTTTCTGTTGATAATGGTGTTCGGTTTCGCGATCCGCCCTTGCCAAAACGTGGAGCCAATACAAACTTTCGTATGAAGCGCCATCGGGAAGATTCTAATAATAATAGGCCACGAAATACTACTACTAACATACCAAGAGGGGGTGAGTTTCTATTTATTTTCATGCCTTTATTTAAATTTTTTTTATTAATTGAAATTTTTGTTTGCATGTTTAGAATTTGATAAGGGTTTGCAAGCCTCGGAAGCATCACAACCTGCATCTTCTTTTGGATCTTATAAGTCCACATATCTTGACCAATTTGTGGAAACCAGCAATCCGGGCACCCCTTCATCTTCGCAAATTGGTTGGACTCATTCCATGCAATGTGTATGTGCATCCACCAAAGTAGTGTTATTTTGACTATGATATTGGCTGGATTATTTCTGCCTTTATATTGATATCCAATTTTTTTTTGAACAGGATAACTCACTTGATGATCCTTTGTTTCCTCATCAAACACAATGATGTGAATGTGCAGGTACACTATATTAATGATTTAATATTATTATTTTGTGTGAATAACTTTTTTTTTTTTTTTGCTTCATGCTAGTGGTCCCACCTAAAGAGCATATAGACTATAAATATGTGAATCAGTGGGTGTAAACTAATAGAGGGAAAATGGTTTATCCTATACCAATCCCTCAAGAAAATGTTTTTTTTTTCCATCTCCTTGGTCTAGAGATAACGAATGTCTCTTGTTGAGTAATCTTGAAAGAGACAGGTTGAGAGGTAACTGGATAGCGGGGATGGATATGGAAAATAAAAAATGTGATGAGCGTGTGTATAATAAAAATGAGTAGTGAGCCCTACTCTCTTCCGATTCCACTGATTGAGTATCACTGTAAAGTTAACCAGTGGGAGACTCGTTACTATCGTTTTTCAGGTTTGCTCAAAATTGATGGTGTTACCTATTGTCAATCGACAAACAAGGTTAGAGCTACAAGAGCAAAATGGTCAGAAATTGCTCAGGTTGTTCTAGATTTATTATTTTTCGTCCACTGTATTTAGTACGTATATGTAATTTCACATAGATTTTAACATATGAGTACATATATTGTTGCCCAGAAATGCCCAGAAGCCATGTTATTAAAAAAAAAATAGTGAATAAAAAAATATTGTTATCCAAAAGAGAATCCTTTACTTTTGCATGCATATGTCATTTCCTTTTAGACTGATATCACAAACAAATAATTACTTATTTACTTCATGCATACTCATTGCAACAAAAAACAAAAAACAAAACAAAACAAAACAGACACAACAATACATACATCATGAATGACTACACAACCACAACACTACTAAAATATAAGAAATATAATTCCATCCATAATGAAATCTTCAATTACTATTCGATAACAACCCAATACCTATTTCAAAATAAACACAAAATTTGCTGCTAACCCTCATAATTAGATTAAAATAGTAATTTACAATGATCTTGACAAAAAAAAAAAAAAAAAAAAAGAGCAGCAGCAAACATGAAAGATACTCAATACACATTGGGCACTTTCTTTCTTTTGTACATAGACCAATCAATTTTCTCCCCAGCCTCCATCAATTCAATTGAGTAAGATTGCCTTATGTAACCGCAAAATATCTCCAATTGATCCCGTGTCATCTTAGGAGGCCTCAAGATAGATATTGAGTGTCCGGAAACGAGACATTGCAAGAATTTCAAAGCCATGATTCCACAATCATAACCATTATTCTGTTGGGGCGGGTGTTTGAAGTGAATAATAGGCCACAGTTTGTTCAGTTCTATTCCGTTACCTATCTTAATCCATATCCCGATCTCTTCCAACAACAAAGGAATGTTCTTTTGCAAATGCTTGAAAGCATTTTCGACATCCATGTATTCCATAGGTTCTCTGGACAGAGAATCATACACAACAATTTCTTGTTTCTTCAAGTCAATCTCGATGCATACCCAATGATCACTTAAAAGATGTCCAATGCTATAGATCTTTTCAGCACTTGACCAGGGGATAGGTCTTTCTTTTGGCAACTCCCCTTTGACAAATGGAAGAACAACCCTTCGTTGCACTTTTTTTTCACAAATTGCTCGCTATAAGTAGTCAATATATAGCAATAACTTTCATCAATCATAAGTATAGTGACATAATTAAATATAAGAGTGGCTGTAAATTTATGATTCCAAAAACCTACATTTAATGAGAAATGATCAATAAAACCAATATTATAGGTCCTTATAAAAAACAACACTTACCAAGGCAAATTGACCAAGAATAGTCCACTTGTCAATGAATATATGTGGAGACTCAGCCGCAGTTATAATGATCATTGTCGTAATTGCTTCAATAACCTAATTTGTGAGAAAACAACTTGACTTGAGTACGATTATACCTTAAAAAAATTAATAAGTACATTTCCACAAAAAATCAAGCTACTTACAGCAGTATTTAGCAAACCATTGAGACTCCACAATGGCGTAAACCAATGAGCTGAAACTCCACTATATCCAGGTACAGGAATAGTGTTTGTGTTGCTGCGCCAAAAATTAAAGAAATAATAAAACAAACTCCCTCATTAACTAAATTATAAATAATGTACTTAGTACAATATCCATACCCTGTTACGTTGTTCTCAGTGTACCAATTTTTAAATATGTCTCTCGATTTTTTGGATTGGATGATGAGAGGATATGGCCCATTTTTTTTATTTAGGTTGGAATTTGGCAATAATGCCTTGTAGGGCAGTTTCCCATTGCATTTCTCTTCACTATCATGTTGTTTCACCTTGTCTTTCTCTTCATTCTTCTTCATCTTCCCTTCATTTTCATTTGTTTCTTGATTACTCACCTTGTCGTTCTCTTCATCCTTCTTTATATCTCCATCATTTTCATTTATTTCTTGATCATTTACCTTCACATTCCTCTTATTATACTGGATAATTTTGGGTTCATTCTCTTCATCAAACATTTATGCATCCCACTCATCATCACCCTTAAAATTCTCCTTCAACTTGTTTAGTTTTATATCATCTTGTATCTCCTTAACCAGAGACTCAATCCTCTCCTCATTAGTGATATACGCACTTCCTATAAACATTCTGCAAGGCACCGACGCTTTTCTGAGATAAGTTTTCTTCGACAACTTTTTAGAACAATTCTCTACTTGATCCGCACCCATCTTTTTGTCTTTTTCTATCTCAGAATTAATCTCCTTCATCAAACCATGAAGCCCTTGTATATCAGTCTTCTTCTCTTTATTTTTTCTCTCAATGTTCCTCTGCTTATCATGAGCCCTCTTTAACTTCATGGCATCTTTGGCAATCATATGCGGAAGACGTGCACCACGAGGTAGACGACTTTCATTTTGAGCGCACCATAGAGGGCTTTGCTTAGTAGTCTGGATCACAGCTGCTTCTTTAACAGCGTGTGGAATGAAAATTGGTTTACACACACTTGCATTTGTTTCTTGAACATCGTACAAACTGGAAAGATCCCTCCTTTGAGAATCTTGATGTTCACGATAAACAAGAGCTTGAAGCTCAATTGAAGGATCAAATATGGTTCTCTCAATACTCTCCTCTTGAATATAACCGACCCTACCACCCTTATAGCGTTCATCTAGTAGCAACCTCACTTCTTTCTGAAGTGCGCTCAATTTATCAAGTACAACATTCAGCAAATTCATCACCTAAACATAACAATATAATCTCAGAATGATATTGTTACCTCACAATGATATTATTAAAGTATATTAGCTGAAGATAATAATATATGATAAAAGATATTACCCCACAATGAAAGAAGTGAAAGTTGAAAAATTATTGTTAAACATGACAGATGATCATCATATTCACTTACAACCTCAGATGATGGTTTCTCTGTCGTTGGAGTATCATCATCTTTCCCTACAATTATGTTGGATGTTTCAGTGCTTGGAGTTCCATCGACCTTTTGTTTTTTGGAAGATTTGGCATCACTGAGATTTACCTTTCTCTTTGCTAGCTTAAAGAGTTGAGGATTCAATAATTTCATCATTTCAAGCAATTCTTCGATTGGTACAGGTAAGGTGATTGAGTTGGTGATCTCATTAGCAGTAATTTCCGTGAAATATTCACTCTGTTTTAGAGAACAAACATTGGCACCTACAAATACAAACACAAGTGACTACAAGTAACTACCACAAGCACAATACTACTAGAATATAAGAAATAAAATTTCAAACAAAATGAAATATTCAATATCTATTCGATAATAACCCAGTACATATACTACAATAATCATATAGTGTGCTGGTGAAATTGGTAATTAGATCGGAATAGTGAGTTGCAATGATTTTCACAAAAAAAACAACAACAACAACCAGGAAATTAACAATCTATTCAATTCACATTGATGATGAAGGATCCTTCATCTTCGGATTTTGTCTATTTCTTTCGATAAATTAGAGTTAGGTTTTGTTGGGAAATTTATTAGTATAAGTTTTGATGAATTCCAAAACCGGCTGACCCCAAACGAGTAGATGTTGCCAGTACCTAATGTTAGAATTTAGGCTCGCTGTTTGAGCAAAGTTAAGATTTTATCTTTACAGGTCTCCAGCTGAAGATGGCAACAAGGCGTCACTCAGACAGAACATCAGTTGTGAAGAAAGACAACTGAGAGTTTATTTGTTCAGATGCAAACAAGGGAAAGTCTTCAGAACATCAGTTGAGAAGGAAACCAACTGAGCGTTCATCAGATGAAAAACAGTTGAAAGGAAGAGAACATCAGATGAAGGGAAATCATCTGAGGGTTCAAACCCAACTGAGTAAATACAAGGAAGACAACTGAGTGTTCAGTTTCAGAACCTCAGTTATAGAATCCGAACAAGGAGTTCAACTGTTTGAAGTTCAAAGTCAGCTGAGAGCTCGACAGATCGGAACATCAGCTGAAGACCACTCAGACGAAGGTCAAGACTTTCAACCGACAAACCGAAGTTGACTGTCAAAGATTTGAATTTCAAAAGGAAGTCACATGAGGGTTTGACCGTTCAGTCATTACCCCATTTGGCCCAACACAAGGCTGTCTCAGATGGAAAGCAGAAGAGCACAGATGCCATATCGGGAAAGTCTGCAGAGATGAGAGACAAGCCATCGCATTCAATCGATCAGAGATCAACTGCTCCTCCAACGGCTAGTTGATTCTCTCCGCCTATAAATAGAGGCATCCTCTCATTCAAGAAGCACAAACATGCAGATAGACACATAGACGACGAAAAATTCAAGAGCTTTCTCGAGAGAAATCAAAGAAAATCTGCAACATCATCATCTAAGAGCATCAGCAGCTGAGAGTTCCAATTTGAGAGAACAGTAGTAGCTGAGGGTTCCTAGAATTCGAAACTGTTTTTGATCTTAGGTTGAGTGTTTATTCGTTCAAACCTTAGATCCAGCTCTCATTCTTGATCGAGCTGTAGTTGGAAATCCTACCCTTTCTCACACCCTAAAAAGTGTGCTAGGACCTTACTCTTCCTGTAATTGAGTAGTCAGGTCGTCAAGTACCCGCAAACTTGACTTAGGCTGTTTAGTGCCCGGAAACTAAACTGTAACGGTTGCTCAGCCCGCGTAAGCTGAGTGGTTCTGTCCAGAAGAACTTGGACTGAGGTGTGTGGACTCACATCTCCCCGTGGACGTAGGAGTTCTCTCCGAACCACGTAAATCTTGTGTGTCGTGTTTTCTTTTGTGTTCAGTCTTTATTATCATATCTTAACTGACAATCTAACCGCATACAATCTGCATACTTTCACAACAACAGTTTTGGTTTTGACCAACCGTGCATAAAAGCGTGAGTTTGATTTTACGAGTTTATTTTCCACCACATTCCGCACAGCACCAACCTTCCAGCTGAGGTTGCTTACTCAGCTGTGAGAACCCAACTGAGTCCTCTCACTCAGTTGAAGTTGATTTCAAGTGTTAAGTTTTTCGAAAGTTGAAAAATTCTTACTGGTGTATTCCCCCCCCCCCCATACACCAGTAACTCGTATTGGGACCATCAAGTGGTATCAGAGCAGTGGTTCAAAAGACTGCTGACTCTGTTTCACGAGGTGTGAATTCGAGAATTTTCTTCAGTGGTCAACTGAACAGATCTTTTCACGCTAGTGCATTCTTGCTCGCATTTTTTTGTCCTGTTTTTGTTTGTGCAGATGGACGTCAAGGACAAGATCACAGTCATGTTCTCTGTTGTCAACTATACATCATGGAGAACTCGAATAAAGAAGATCCTTTTGTCCAAGCATCATAGGATGCAACAAGTTCTCACATCTGGACCAATCGTCATACGAGACAGAATACTTCGCACTCCCACAAATCCCAACGATGGAGATGCAGTGGTGGAGTATGTGGAGAAACAGCCAGAGGACTACACTCCGGAGGAGGCCAAGGTGAGCCAGCTGGATATCTGGGCTCAGAGCACAATAATGTCCACGGTTGGACAAGATTATCTGCCCTGGATAGAGGAGTGTGAGACCGCAAAAGAGATGTGGGACATCCTGGCCTCGCTAAGTGAAGGAAGCGACGAGACAAAGGAAAACAAGTTCTCGCATGCATGTCAAGATTTTGACAATTTCAGTCTGCGACCTGATGAGACTATAGATCAGCTAGAGCTTCGATTTATGGACATCATCAAAAGAATCCAATCCATCCGGAAAGGAAAATACACTCTAAGAGAAATAAACCTCAAAGTGTTGCAAGCTCTACCGGCTGAGTGGGATACTTTCACAAATATCCACGAGAGCCGAGCTGACCTAGGTGAAATGGGAACTGAAAGATTGTTCTCAATCTTGAAAGGAAATGAGTATAAGGTCAACAGAAGGAGGTCGCACCCCTCAAGTCAGACAAATAGAATTGAGGACGTCGGCTCAGCATCAAAGTCAGTTGCCCTCCGAGCTGACTACTCAAAGTCGAGATCGTCAAGACCAACCAGGTCGGCTGACACGACTGCAAAGGAGCCGAGCAGAGAAGAACTGCAACAGAACATTGCAGCGTTGTCAAAGAAGTTAGCCGATATGGATACTCGGTTCGGCAAATATAAACGTTTCTATAAATCAAACCGAACTCGAGACAGTTCGAAGCCAGTCACCAATGGTTGCTTCGAATGCGGCAAGGAAGGACACTTCAAAGCCGATTGCCCAGACCTCTCAAAGAAGGAAAGAGAAGCACTGAGGGCGAAGCAAACTGCAAAGAACAAGGCCATGGTAGCTGAAGAGGCAGCTGACGATATGGACATCTTCACAGACACTGAAGATGAGGATGACCTGACCTCTACCAACAAAGTCATCAGTCCGGATCAATGCTTCATGGCACTTGGAACCGACCAAGATGATATTGAGGTACAATCTAATCTTGCTCACTTAAATTCTTCCAATACTTCTAACATGCAGGAATCTATGAACGATGAGTTGGAACCCTCCTGGAATGATTTTCAAGAACTCAGTGAGGAACTGCATCAGCAGTCGGTTGAGTTTAAGAGTCTTCAAGCCCAGTTCGCCAAGCTTGAAGATTCCTTAACCGAAAAGGACGATCTAATCAAGAGACAAGCTGAAGAAATTGACCAGCTGAAAAGTCAACTGAGTATAGCCAACCAAACTGAGGCTTCAACCGATGAACAGTTGAAGGAACAGATCAAGGCACAGAACGAACAGTTGAACAAGCAAGAGGCTCAGATCGACCAACTGATGAAGACATCAGATGCCCAGACCGAACATATAGCTGTTCTTCTCAAAGATCTTCAGACTGAGAAGGACAACCTGACAAAGCTATATCAGTCATCCGAGATCATCGAGAATCTCATCAAATACAGACGGCAAACGGATGATGTGTCTGGACTCGGATACGACGTAGCAAAGGACACTGGAATTCCACCAGCTACCTTCACCAGGGCTGAGGAAGTCATGGTTGCCAAACCTAACACAGTTGAGTATGCAACTGAACAAACACCCTCGCAACCGATAAAGGTAACTACGGCTGAGAAAGGCAAAGGAGCTGCAGATGGAGCACCAACGAAACAGTCCCTGGAGTCTACAACCGAGGGAGAATGTTCCAAGACTCAACGGAGGAACCGGAGACGTCGGAGTCGCAATCAAGCTCAAAATCGACAACATATCCAAGCTCAGAACCGATGTGATAACCGACCAACAAACCAATCACAGCAGAGATGGAACCAACAGAACCGACCAAGCTTCAACCGACATAATCAACAACGGTTCCATCACCACAACAATCAGAGGTTCCAACAGAGTCAACCTATGTGGAAAAGTTACGACAGCTATGGTTACTCATGCTACAACATGAATCAACATCCGGGCATGAACATCTATCGTCAATAGCCAAGGCAATGGAATCAGAATCAGTCAAGAAGATTCCACAATGGCGTCCGACCTCACAGACAAACTCAACAGGATAAGAATCGCCATCAAAACAGGGGGAAAGCCTCACCTCCTAAAGCCCAACATGGGAGAAATCCAACTCCTCCCAAGAAACAGAGCATCATTTCAAACAACAAGCCTAAGGATAACCGGGGTGTTGTTATAATTGATGAAAATGGGCAGATCATTTGGAATGACAAGGCTATTCGAGTGTACAGAGAAAAGCAACGCACGGTTCCAGCGGGAACTGGTTCTAACCCTCCAGGACCCAACTGAAATTGGGGACCTAAGCGAGTTTCTCCTTGCAGGTACAGGAGAAACAGCTGAGGAAGAAGAAGGCATCTACAACAATGTGGGTGATGGATAGTGGATGCTCGAAACACATGACAAATCTGAAGGATTTGCTTGGAAGTTTCGTGGAGAAAGAAGGTCCATCAGTTACTTTTGGTGATAACTCAAAAGGTTATACCAGAGGTTACGGTACCCTTGAAACCAATCATGTTTCAATTTCTAATGTCTCTTTTGTTGATGGATTGAAGCATAACCTGCTCTCCATCAGCCAATTCTGTGATAATGGGTTCTATGTCAAGTTTGATGCACAGGGTTGCAGAGTTAAAGATGTCGGATCAAAGCAGGTGATATTGTTGGGAAATCGATCTCCAACAGGGAATGTATACTACGCTGACTGGAACAGCAGCCTCCCTGACACTTGCCTGTTGTCAAAGAACAGTTCGGATGTGAGCTGGCTGTGGCACAAAAGGCTCAACCATCTGAACTTCAAGATGATGAACCGACTTGCCAGACAAGAACATGCAAGAGGCATACCTAACCGAGTGTTTTCAACAACACACATCTGCAGTGCATGCCAGCTGGGAAAGCTCGCTAGAACCTCCTTCCGGTTGAAGTCAACTCCTTCAACTGACCGAGTGTTACAGCTGATCCACATGGATCTCTTCGGGCCAGTTACACCAAAAAGCATTAATGGAAACGAATATACATTGGTTGTAACTGATGACTACTCAAGATATACGTGGACCATTTTCATGCGCCACAAAAGTGAGACCCGAGATGAGCTGCCCAAGCTGATGGATCGGATATCGAACCAACAAGAGATGAAGATCATATCTATCAGATCAGATCGTGGAACGGAGTTTCTAAATGAAACCATCATTGAATATTGCGAGAAGAATGGCATAACTCATCAGACATCAGCCGCGCGTACTCCACAACAGAATGGCGTAGCTGAGCGAAGAAATAGAACTCTGAAGGATGCAGCCACATCCATGTTAGCGAGCTCAGCACTGCCTAAGAGATTTTGGGCTGAAGCGATCAACACAGCATGCTACACACAGAATCGATCTCTTCTCACCAAGCGGTTGGGAAAGACGCCCTACGAGCTGTGGAGACGCAGAAAGCCAGATATTTCTTATTTTCATGTTTTTGGATCTAAGTGTTATATTCACAACAATGGGAAGACTCAGTTGAAAACCTTTGATGCCAAAGCTTCGAAGGGCATATTTCTTGGATATGCAGCTCGGATCAAGGCATATAGAATTTTCAACAACAGCTCTCGTGTTGTGGAAATAACACCTCATGTTAGTTTTGATGAATCTACCTTCGAGTGCAGGGAACAGGTAAAGGAACAACACGCGGATCCAGCTGTTCTACCAGTTCTCACCAGATCGCAAGCTCTTCGGGAAAAGAACCGAGCTGAACCACTGGTATGGGCAACTGAGGATGAGGACCCATACTCCTCTGAAGATGAATGCGAAGACCTCAGCTCGTCCCTAGGGGGAACTTCAGCTGATGTCCCTCCAACTGCATCAGCATCCGATGCCCAACCGAACTCAGCTCGATCTATTGTAAATGTTGAGGATCCAGACTCAACAGCTGATCAATCACCAGCTCTGAAGACTCCAACTCAGATGTCTGAACAACCACTGTTGGAAGAAGAAGGAAGACGCAACCGAAGATGGTATGAAGTTCATTCCACCAACGACATCATCGGAGATCCAACCGAGGGTGTGCGCACACGGAGCAGAGTTGCAAATCCAGAATCAACCGAGGAAGAATCCAACACTTATGCCCAATACGCTGAGGAATTGGCAGTTCTAGAGGAGTTCGAGCAAGCTGGAGATGTTGCCATGATTTCTTGCTATGTAGCTGATGTTCCAGAACCGAAGAATGTTGGGGAAGCTCTCAATTGTGTCCACTGGACAACAGCTATGCAAGAAGAATTGAATGAGTTTCTACGCAACTGTGTATGGGAGTTGGTAGAAAGACCAAATGGTGTCAAGGTGATTGGACTAAAGTGGATTTTCAAAAACAAGAGAGACGCCATTGGATTCATTGTGAGGAATAAAGCAAGGTTGGTAGCTCAAGGATACTGCCAACAAGAAGGAATTGACTTTGAAGATTCCTTTGCACCAGTTGCAAGGCTGGAAGCCATCCGGATCTTTCTAGCTTATGCCGCACATCACAAGTTCAAAGTATATCAGATGGATGTGAAGTGTGCATTCCTCAATGGAGATATAAAAGAAGATGTATATGTTGAACAGCCTCCTGGTTTTGAGACTGGAGATGGAAGAGTGTACAAGCTGAAGAAAGCTATCTATGGTCTAAAGCAAGCACCAAGAGCATGGTATGACACTCTTTGTGGATTTCTTCTGGACTCGGGGTTCAAACGAGGTTCAGTTGATAAAACTCTGTTCACCATCAAAGTTGAAGAAGATATACTTGTCGTGCAAATTTATGTCGATGATATCATTTTCGGGTCCAAGTCGGAGGAGTTGTGCAAGAAATTCTCCGATCTTATGAAGGAAAAGTTCGAGATGTCAATGATGGGCGAGATGAATTATTTCCTTGGTTTACAAGTGAAGCAGTCACCTGAAGGGATTTTCATCAACCAGTCCAAATATACAAGGGAGCTCATCACCAAGTTCGGATTGCAGACAAGTAAGACAACCAAGATCCCTATGAACACGAACTGGAAGATCGAACCAGGAGCTGAGGGAAAGCTCATTGATGCCAGCCAGTATAGAGGGATCATCGGTTCGCTGCTCTACCTAACTGCCAGCCGACCAGACATTTCATACGCAGTTGGAGTGTGTGCTCGTTTTCAAGTCCAACCAAGAGAAGCACACATGTTGGCAGCAAAGAACATCATTAAGTATCTAAAGGGAACTGTCAATGTTGGATTGTGGTACCCAACTGATGACAATATCCAGCTGACTGGATACTCAGATGCCGACCTAGCAGGAGATCGGTTGGACAGAAAGTCTACTTCTGGACATTGTCAGTTCATGGGAAGCAAGCTGGTTTCATGGTTCTCCAAGAAACAAGCGTGTGTTGCTACTTCGACAACCGAGTCAGAGTACATGGCTGCCGGAAGCTGTTGCATGCAAGTATTGTGGCTGAAGCAGCAGCTGAGAGATTATGAAGTCTCAACTGGACAGGTTCCCATACATTGTGATAGCTCGAGTGCCATAGCTATCTCTCTAAACCCTGTTCATCACTCTCGGACTAAGCATATCGATATTCGTCATCACTTCATCCGAGATCATATTGAGAAGAAGGATGTGTCCATGGAGAAGATCCCAACTGAGATTCAGAGAGCTGACATCCTCACCAAACCTCTTCCTGAAGCCCGGTTCAAGATGCTGTGTGATCTTCTAGGACTTTTGGATCCAAGCTAAAAACTCATCCGAGCTGAAGAGTCATCCGAGCAGAAGAGTCATCCGAGCTGATAAGGATTCATCCGAGCTGAAGAATCGGATATCGACTTAAGGGGGAAGCTCAGATGAAGGGGGAAGCTCAGCTGAAAGGGGAATATCAGATACGAATTGCCAACTGAGGACATCAAACGTCAGCTGAGGAGATGAACTTGAGTCAGTTGATGGTACGCTGCAACAATGGAACAGACGTCAGCTGAACAGACGAACTCGAGTCAGCTGATGGTATGCGGCAACTGAGGAATTCAACAAATAAACACAGCTGATTCAGACATCAGCTGGCAGGTATCATTTATGACTGAAGGTGTTATATTCTTAAATGAGAATGTTTGAAATAAATTCAAACATTCCTGTGTTAGTCAGTTATATTAAAATAGCCATCATGTCGCATTAAATGTAAAGTACGGCTGAGCATCCATAGCCTACTTTATAGTGCGACTGGGCTGACATGAAACTGTACACCTTCTCACGCGCTGGTTGGAACTCGGATCAAAACGTCGAGTCAAAGATAGTCAACAGTCGCGTAATCCCAGCCGTTGATGGATTTGCGCCATTTAACCCCAGCCGTTGATCTCATCCAAGTCAAAGACCTATATAAGGCGAAAAATCAGGAAGATATCTCCTACTTTCCTCATTCGTGCTTATCAATCATACTATTCATCGTCTTCCAGTTTTTCTGCCTAACCCTTTTCTGCAAATAGATTTCTTCCTCCCCTATATATTTTACCTTTGCAGTGATTTAATGGCACCCAAAAGCAAAAGAATGGCATCATCCGGACCTTCCCTCGTGCCTACAACGTATGAAGAGTCGTTCGATATGTTAGTATCGAAGATTCACTTCGAGCAGATCCTCTCCGACGAGGATCTAGAGTCGCCGGTCCTAGCCCCTCTCGCCAACACTCTCCGTGAGAACGGACTTCTGGAATGGGCCAAGCTCTGTCCCTCTCACTTGCTCAGGCGTCAAGTCGGAGAATTCTACGTCAATCTTCTTCGCCCCCTTGACGGTTCAGAGAGAGTTTCTACGACGGTGTCCTGCCGACAAAGGGATGTTCCGGCAAGGACAATACGTCGTGTCTCCTTCTCCATTGACGTGTCCGATGTCCTCCGATACATCATACCAATCAACCACACCGCCACCGAGTTCCTGGAGAATATTACCGACGAACAGGCGGATGAATTTCTACAGGACGCTCTGATCGAGCCAGAGCGGTTGAGGAGCAACATGCAAAGGACTAAGCTGAAGCCTGAACACCGCCTGCTGTTCGACGCCGTGTCGAAAGTCGTGTTCGGATACAGTGGCGCGTTCGGCGACATCAGCCGACCCAAGTTGAAACAGCTGTTGGCCTTGGAGCACCAACACCAAATCAACTGGTTCCAATATTTTCTGAACCAGTTGATGATGGAGAAGTCGAAGATCTCTGAGACTACGACTGAGTCTGGAGAGAAGCTGCTGAGTGTGAAGGGCACGCTCAACTTCGGATGCAAAATCTCCACCCTCATCCTCCTCGCAACAAAGGACCGCAACATGGTCTGGGCTGACTGCGAGGAGACGCCGCTGAAGAAGCTGTTGCTGTTCCCGACGGCCAAGAAAGCACAGGAGGTGCTAAGGAGTGTCTACACTCCCAAGGACAAGAGGGAGTCGGGAAGGCCAGCTGAGTCAACAGCTGAGGGAGAACAAGCTGTTGCTCGCCCCACAAAATCCAAAGCCTCACGTCGCCGAGCTGACGTTGAGACGGAGTCGACTGATGAACCTGCCCAGAAAAAGTTAAGGGTAAGGTTCAAGAAGACAATCAAGAAGGCAGCTGAGGTGCCAGCTGATGAGCCAACTGATGTTCCAGCTGACGAGTCAGCTGATGAGCCAGTTGAGGTTCCAGCTGAGGAGCCAGCTGAGGAACAAGCTCCAGACGAGGAGGGAGCGCAGGTCGAGTCCACACCTGCTGAAGAGCGTTCCGAATCCAGCCGCTCAGCTGAGGCCGCATCATTCGAGATCGCACCTCGAGGCCCCGGAGCTGATGAGGCTGAGGGCATGGAGACATCGGATGCATCCTCCTCATCTGAGGACCTCGAAGATGCTACCACCTCCCCCACAGCTGGAGCAAATGCTGTACCGCCCCCAGAGCCTCTTGCTCTCTCTACCCAAACCGAGCCAGAAATTTCGAGCTCTCAGCTCGATGCCAACATCGTGACCTCTCCTTCGGCCGATGTTGAGGAAACCATTCCACCCTCTTCCCCAACTGAATCCCAAATTCCGAGCTCTCAGCTCGATGTCGGAGGTTGTGACCGACTCTTTGGCCAACATCGATGAACCTCTTGAACCCGAACCATACAATCTCACCCCCTCCCCGATCAATGAAGCGGAGGACCTGCAAGCTGTTGCTGACGAGCACGAAGGCAGGGTGGCCTACTGCTTTCAAAAGCTGTTGGGTCTATTCCCTGCGGCTCGCGACATGCCCATCTTCGCCACACTGGGAACCGAGCTACTGTACCAGTTCCACCTGATCTTTAGCCAGTGGTATGTCAAGGAAGACACGATCAGGGTACTGAGCTGGGACAGGCTGAAATCTGACGAGTCCCGCATCCGAGCCTACTTCAACTATTCCAACTTGGAGGTGGCGTACAACAACCGGATCGTGTTGCTCACTTGACGGTTGGACCAGAGTCTGGCTGAAGGGAAGGACACAAGGGAGGCAGCTGAAAAGGAGTGTGTCGACTTCCTTGACAGCATGTTGGTGAAATCAGCCGACTTCCTTGAAGATGTCGATTCAGCAGCCGCCGCCGCAAAAGAAGAGGAGGAGAACCTGAAGCTGTACCTGGCAAACCGTCAAGCCATGGTCACAGCTGAGCCTCTAGCTCAGTCTGCTCAAGCCTCTCCAGCTGCTCAGCTCGCTCCTTCAACAGAACAAATCTGCGAGCTAATGGCTGAGAGGGTAAACCAGTTGAGGACCGAGCTGCTCGCCAACCTCCAGCACCAACACGATGACCAGCTGAGGGAGTTGGCAGCTCAAGAAGTGAAGTATCAACAACTGATGGAGGAGAATGCCGAGCTGAAGATGAAGATGAATGATCTCTCCTCCTCCACCAGTCAGGACGTGTCGGAACTGAAATCCACTCTGTTGGGCTTGAAGTCGGAAGTGAATGTCTTCAAGTCCTTGGCTGACTCAAATCTGGCCAAGTCCCAACAGACGCAGGATGCTGAATGGGAGTCCCGGTTCGAGTTGCGTTGGGCTGAGTTCGTTGCATTTCAGACAGAGGTCAACGACAACCTCTCTGTCTTGAAGAAGGCAGAACAAGAGCGCCAGGACTCCGAACTGGTGAAGAAGATCGAACTGGAGTGTGCGGTCGATGAACTCTTCAACCGTGTTCAATCCACCGAGGCCAAACTCAACTCTCTGGACGGTTCAGTAGCAAGCCTTGTTGCTGATGCCAAAAAGGGGGAAGAGAAGGAGAAGGAGGGTGAAGCACAAGAAGAAGAAGAGACCCAAGAAGAAGGAGTTCCAGCTGCTCAACCTTCCAAATCTCAGCTGAGGAGAAGGAAGTCTGCTGCTGCCAAGACAACCGAAGTCGGTGGAGCCGAAATGTCTAAGGACTTGGAGCAGGCAAAGAAGATTGGAGTTTCCTACAGCTCCATAGCCGAGATCGCAGCCGAGCTGGATTCTGAACTCGACGGGATAACAACCGAAGAGTGCATTGCAGCGGCCAAGGCTATGGATGTAGAGGAGAAGGACTACATGAACCCGAGCTGGATCAGAAAGTTTGCCGCCAGCCAGGCGAGGAGGGTGAACCAGTTCGAGGTTGAGCTGAAGAAGGTTTCTCAGAACCTGGACCGCAACGTTGCCTCCCGCAGCCGACGCCGCATCAACAGAATCCAATCAAAGGCGGAAGCTCGGTTGAAGCAACAAAGGTTGTCTCTAAAGTCCAAGGTTGAGAGTCGGTTCGAGCATACTGACAAGTGGATGCCGACCGAGTGGAATGAGGATTGGGAGATGTTCAAGCAGGAGTTCGTGAACGACTTCTATTACAGGAAGGTTTACTCAACTGACGACCCAAGGAGAGCGTTCAAAGAGGCGCTGACTGAGTTGCACTCAGGTGACCCGGGCATGTTCAGTCAATTCAGGAGGGCCATGATTGACGCCAACCTGGACTTGAACACTGTTCCAGTTCCCAAGAGGGTTACTTATCGGCCACCTCTTCTCTCGGATTCCAGCAACCCGAACCGTCAGAAGATTGCATCTGAGGCGAGGCAGGTCTGCAAGGAGCATGGAGTGGACATCTCTAAGGAGTCACCTGCTAAGAGGGAAATTTTTGTAAGGATTTTTGGCAAGTATGGACTACAATACTAGCTCAGTTAGTTTTCTAGCAACTGTTGTAATTTTTTTTGTTTTTTGAGTCTATATTTTGTAACAATCAGTTGTAATGAAAACTATTCCGTTATAAGATTCACCTTGATGAACAATCCCTCATTGTCCAAGCTCTGAATCACAAAGTCTTTTAAATACCATGTTATAACTGTGCAAACCCTTTGATGTTTTATCTTATAGACTGTCTAGAATTTCAGCTGAGATTTTAGATAAGTTAGTGAGGTTTAGATCAGGAGTGGTTTCAAGTTGTAAGTGGTTTTGGCATCATCAAAAAGGGGGAAATTGTTGGGAAATTTATTAGTATAAGTTTTGATGAATTCTAAAACCGGCTGACCCCAAACGAGTAGATGTTGCCAGTACCTAATGTTAGAATTTAGGCTCGCTGTTTGAGCAAAGTTAAGATTTTATCTTTACAGGTCTCCAGCTGAAGATGGCAACAAGGCGTCACTCAGACAGAACATCAGTTGTGAAGAAAGACAACTGAGAGTTCATTTTTTCAGATGTAAACAAGGGGAAGTCTTCAGAACATCAGTTGAAGGAAACCAACTGAGCGTTCATCAGATGAGAAATAGTTGAAAGGAAGAGAACATCAGATGAAAAAGAAATCATCTGAGGGTTCAAACCCAACTGAGTAAAGAAGTGGAAGACAACTGAGGGTTCAGTTTCAGAACCTCAGTTATAGAATCTGAACAAGGAGTTCAACTGTTTTGAAGTTCAAAGTCAGCTGAGAACTCGACAGATCGGAACATCAGCTGAAGATCACTCAGATGAAGGTCAAGACTTTCAACCGACAAACCGAAGTTGACTGTCAAAGATTTGAATTTCAAAAGGAAGTCACATGAGGGTTTGACCGTTCAGTCATTACCCCATTTGGCCCAACACAAGGCTGTCTCAGATGGAAAGCAGAAGAGCACAGATGCCATATCGGGAAAGTCTGCAGAGATGAGAGACAAGCCATCGCATTCAATCGATCAGAGATCAACTGCTCCTCCAACGGCTAGTTGATTCTCTCCACCTATAAATAGAGGCATCCTCTCATTCAAGAAGCACAGACATGCAGATAGACACATAGACGACGAAAAATTCAAGAGCTTTCTCGAGAGAAATCAAAGAAAATCTGCAACATCATCATCTAAGAGCATCAGCAGCTGAGAGTTCCAATTTGAGAGAACATTAGTAGCTGAGGGTTCTTAGAATTCGAAACTGTTTTTGATCTTAGGTTGAGTGTTTATTCGTTCAAACCTTAGATCCAGCTCTCATTCTTGATCGAGCTGTAGTTGGAAATCCTACCCTTTCTCACACCCTAAAAAGTGTGCTAGGACCTTACTCTTCCTGTAATTGAGTAGTCAGGTCGTCAAGTACCCGCAAACTTGACTTAGGCTGTTTAGTGCCCGGAAACTGAACTGTAACGGTTGCTCAGCCCGCGTAAGCTGAGTGGTTCTGTCCAGAAGAACTTGGACTGAGGTATGTGGACTCACATCTCCCCGTGGACGTAGGAGTTCTCTCCGAACCACGTAAATCTTGTGTGTCGTGTTTTCTTTTGTGTTCAGTCTTTATTATCATATCTTAACTGACAATCTAACCGCATACAATCTGCATACTTTCACAACAACAGTTTTGGTTTTGACCAACCGTGCATAAAAGCGTGAGTTTGATTTTACGAGTTTATTTTCCACCACATTCCGCACAGCACCAACCTTCCAGCTGAGGTTGCTTACTCAGCTGTGAGATCCCAACTGAGTCCTCTCACTCAGTTGAAGTTGATTTCAAGTGTTAAGTTTTTCGAAAGTTGAAAAATCCTTACTGGTGTATTCCCCCCCCCCCCCATACACCAGTAACTCGTATCGGGACCATCAGGTTTTAAAAAAGTGCTTGAATTTTCCAGGGGTTTCAGAAAGAGGGTTTCAAAAATAAATTTACAATTATCCACAAAACTATGAAAAGGAAAACGAGGTTTCGAAATAACCAAACAAATGGACAAACTTATGAAATTTCAGAAAAGGGGTTTACTCACTTAATTTAGGAGATTCGTTGTTATGGGAATGCATCGAAAAAACCAGAGCCAAAAACTCCAAGAATGCACCTAATTTGTCAAAGAAATATAAACCTTAAAACTCCATATATGTGTAAGTGAATAAGAAACAGAAAAGCCTCCACCCCTCGAAAAACCATTCAAACATTACCTTTCACGTTTGAAGATAGAGAGGGAGATCCCGTCGGATTACATCGGCGTGAACAAGATCCCGTCAGATTACATTGGCGTGAACCAGAAATTGGGAGGGAGAGAAAGAGGCGCGAAGTTCAGACGGAATGAACAAAAGAATATTTCAAACAAGGGTATATTTCAATTTTGGGGGAAAATAAAGCTTCTCCTGGAAGCTATCTACTTAACAGATAAACTAACGGCGCTTTCATATTAAAACTTTAATTTGAAAACAAAAATATTAACTAACTTTACACGTGTCACGTAAGTAGCTTGCCTGTGCAATGCACCTGGGTGTGCACAAGCCTCTACTGCGAGACCGGGTTGACTAACTTGACTTTCCGATATTTTTTTTATTTGACTTTTCTTTTTTTATGTGTTAGATGATATATTGATATGCATCATAATGTGTGGTGTGATTTATCATACTGTATAATGAGATATATCATAAAGTGAATTTGAGATGCATATTTTCAAATTTTGTTACTCTCTTCGTCCCGAAATAAGTGGTTCATTTGGTTTGAGTAAGGTGAAGAGTAAAAATTGGTTAAAGTGGTATGACCCACAACTTTTGAAGAGTTAAGTATTTCTTTATTTGGAAATAAGCCACGTGTTATGAGACACCTCAATATGGAAAACAAGCTACTTGTTTCGGAACAGAGAGAGTAATGGTTTTTTATTCACTTTTTTTTGAAATGCACGACCATATATTTTAAGGTGCACCACATAGTGTATCATATGTATCACCATGTATAATGAGATGCACCACCATGTGTGCTGAAATATACTACAATATGGTAGACCGTAGATGTACCACTGTTTAATAAAATGCATCACACACTATAAAATACATCACACTTTCTCTATATATATATATATTACAGTGTGAGACCGATTATACCCAAGTATTTAGACTATCTGTAACCGGGCTTGAGCAAGTGTGCTCGAGCCGACATCGAGCAGGGGGGGCTCGAGACGTCTGCGTGGCGGAGGGGAAGAGCTCGAGCATGGCGCGTGTGGCCACGCGCTCAACAAATTAAAAAAAAAAAAAAAACGTTCGGCGCGTGTAATACATGCGCCAACTTTAAAATTTTTAAATGCAACGGGCAATTTTATCCGGCAACGGCTATTTTGTTGGTTTTTTTTTTTTATATTTATTTATTTGACCTATAAATACCCATTTCATCTCCCTCATTTTCACACCTCTCATTCCTTTCATCTCTCAATTTTTTTTCATCTCCTTAATTTCTCCAACAAATTCATCCCCAAAAAAAATTATGGATCCCAACAATTCATACAACTGGTTCGGCGACAATGCTGACGACATGAACTATTTCACGGGGGTGGGGCTTGATTCAATCAACCTCAACACTCCGGCCTCCGCCGAATCCTACCCGTCGTTCTCCCCCGACGCCGACAGTCCGGCGACAAATACAGAAGATCGCCTCATTGTGGCACCGCCGCCGTCCCAGCCCGCTGCCGGAGGAAGAAAAAAGAAGGGGAAGGGCAAAGCCATCGCCACCTCTGTCGCCGCTGCCGACGAAGATGACTCGGAACCCGTCCGGGCGAAGAGGCACAACTACACCGACGAACAAGCCAGCTACATGGCACATATTTGGGTGGAGGAGACCTGCAATTCCACGTCGGATGCGACCAGTCCGGCGAGAGATATTGGGGCGCTATCCAAGAGCGCTTCAACAAGAAGTTCAACTTGGAGCTCAACAAGAAAGCCGTTAGGAGCTTCTTCGGCCGCATCCAGACTGCCGTTAAAGCCTGGATTAGCGCTTTCCAGAAAGCCCAATCTCGCCGGCCAAGCGGTGCTGATGACGGGTATGTGATTGCCCAGGCCCAAGCCATCTACCAGTCCAATACCCAGGGACCTGCTTTCCGCTATTTCACAGCCTGGGACATTCTCAAAGACAACCCCAAGTTCGTCCATGAAAAGGACGAAGACTACGGCGGAGGGCAACTACACTTTTTCTCAGTCCCAGCCGTCTGCGGAGGAGGCCCAGTCCACCGAAGGAGAAAGCGCGTCTCCCCGACCGGAGGGTCGAGATGCGGCAAGGGCCAGGGCAAGGTCCAAAGGAAAGAAGCCGGTAGAGGGCTCGTCCCAGTTCGAATCCGTCATGGGTCGATATGGCGACTGACTTACCCAGTTCGCCGAGGCCAAGCATGAGATCGCGGTGCCGTTGCGTGAATCAGCTCGAGCGAAGCTGGAAAATGCACGCATCCGGGCCGAATGTGTTCAACAGACATGTGATGCGACCGACTTGGAAGTTGTCTCTAGGGACACGAGATTTATGACGCCGGAGCAGCAGGAAGTTCACCGGAAGATAGTGGAGGAGGTGAAGCAACGTCGGGGTTGGGCGTAGTTTTATTCGTCGGATGTAGTGTTTTTTTTATTAATTACTATATTTTAATTTATGTAAAATTTTTCAATTTTCAAATATTAATGGAAAATCCGTATTATTTATTAATTAGTGTATTTTAATTTATTTACAAATAAATGAATTAATTTAATAAATGAAAATGGATAATTGTTTAATATTAAAGATAGAACATCCTTAGAGCACACTTGGATTGCAGAGGTAGAATGCTCTAAAGGTACTCTAGTGCTAGAGCACCTCTTAGAGCATCCTAAAGGTGCTCTAAGGATTGCAGATAGCCTTAGAATGTGATATAATACATATATATATTGTAAGTATTATTTTGTTAATACAACTTGTTGGTTGTTTTCCAATAATATTATTAATATGTTGTGCTAGTGGACGCGCACATTAGAAAAAGAAAAGGAAGGTTTTGATTAAAAAAAAAAAACAATAACAATTAGTCCATTATTAAATTGATGGGAAGTGTGAATTTGGCTTAGTCCAAATTGGCCGGCTTCAACTCTTCTTCGAGGAGGACTGAGGACAAATTGACATGTACTTGGAATATATCAAAAAAACTTTTGCACTTCATTTTATCATTATTTCCTAGTCCATGAAAATTCAACGATTTTCATACCTGTTCATATATGTAAGTGAAAATTTAACGTGTCGGATTAAATTAAAAAGATCGGTTGATTAAAATATTATTGCTCACAATATTAGTGGTAAGGTTCTTTCGTCAAACAATTATTATATTAATAAAATATAGCCCACTTACTAATTAGGCAGAAGGAGAGTACTGCGAGACAGCCAACAATACTCGATAGTATATTTTGCATTCTCACAACCATAATAGGATACTCTCTACATCCTATTCATTATATTTATGTAGTGATGAACACAAAGATTAAAAGGATAAACAAATAGAAAAATTTTAAGATTCGTGTGCATTTATTAATCTAGCAGTATTGCTGAATTAAGATTTTTTAAGAAAGAATTACGACCAAATCATTAGAGACTGTCAGATTTAGTGAGTTTTATTGCATCACCAAATTAATGATCCATAAATCAACAAGAGCTTAATCAATCACATAATCACCCCCAAGGCTACTAATAGTGTATTTTATGAAATATGGAGTACTTCAAACAAATAACTAAATAAAAATTTAATAATCTCAATATAATTTCTAAGATATTTCAATAAAATACAAAATAAAAATATATCAAGTGTGATGCACAAAAAAAGTGACTAACATATCACTTTTTGGGTAGAATGTTTCGTGAAGGAAAATGGAATAACGAGCTAAGATAGACCTTGATGGCTCACACACTTAAAAAAAAAAAAAGAAAAAAAAAGAAAAAAAAGAAAAAAGGAACTATGCCATGAAATGTTAAATGACGAGTTAACTAATGATATTTTTTTTTGAAAGGGAGTTAACTAATGATATTAATGACATGCATTTTCCATGTACACACGCTTTGGTAAATTAAACAAAGACCCATAACTACAATGCGTTTACATTTTTTGTACTATTTTATTACTTGTACTTCAATAATTAGGTAGTTAATTAATATACGGATTCCAAACTTTTAGTAGGTCGTCTTATATACATGACTTTATCCATTATCATTATTTTATGCCTGTAAGTTTAGAATTTTATATGATTATGTGTTTTCAACGCAATCAGATAGTAATTTCATTAGAATAAACACGAATATATGAGTTGTAATTTTACAAATGTGATAAGTAATTCGATTTAAATTTCAACTAAAAAAGAGCTGTCATCTGAATACAAAAGTCTATTAGATACTACCTTTTTTTTTGCTTGCTTAAGAATTAGCCAATAAATATAATTTATTTATAGATTTGTGATATTCAGGCAGTAATAGATCATGAGAAGGTTTCAAATTCAATCTTTACTGTAGAAAATGAAAAAAAAAAGACAATATTGTATAATTACAGTAGTATTATATCTAAAAACAC
Source organism: Schizonepeta tenuifolia (assembly GCA_029490685.1). Lineage (NCBI taxonomy): Eukaryota > Viridiplantae > Streptophyta > Magnoliopsida > Lamiales > Lamiaceae > Schizonepeta > Schizonepeta tenuifolia. The sequence continues at coordinate 86,990,435 of CM055958.1, forward strand.
AAATATGAGATAGAAAAGTTTATATAAGACTTTTAAATCAAATATGATCAATTGAATAATCATTATCCTGAAAATATAGCCTTTTTGGTCCAATACTTATTCGTAAATTTTTTACCTCTTCAGAGTGCGTACCGTGAAGCTGAATCATTTTCTATTTTGATTATATACTATACAAGATATTGATTTTCAGCGACTTATTTGCTCTTGATTTTAGTACGAACATTATTTGTATGGAATATTTGAATTGCATCACATGGAAATTCAAAGGCATTAAAATTTAATTAGCCATTGTTTATTTTTTTTTGAAATAATTATGCATTAATTAATAAAAAACTAAAATAAATAGAAAAAGTCAACGCACTACAAAATTCATCCGAACTCGCGGTCAAAAGTAGTAATGAGATTTCTCGTTTTCTTATTATTATTTTTTTTACACGAGGAAGGGAGAGCAATGGGGTTCTGCGTATAGACTGAAACTGCACTGTTTGGGTGTTCCTTTAGGGACCTCGTTCTCTTAGAGCATTTGTAATGGGTATTGATATATATACTGGGTCTATTGCCAGGAAGCGTGATTTCAATGATTGGTGATATTGATATAAATACTGGTGCATAATTTCACTATGATTTCAATGATTGGTGATATAGATACTAGTATCTATAATCATTGACAATGATTGAGTTGATTTTATTTTGTTATTTTATTTTTATTTGTAATAAATAACATTAAAAAAAACTTAATAATTAAATTCAAAAATAAAGAAATGACAATTTTATTCAATTAAAAAAATAAAACATACACTAATTAATAAAATAAAAATACAATAATTAATAAAATAAAAATACAATAATTAAGAAAATAAAATTACAATAATTAAGAAAAAAAAATAGGACAACTACTCCTACCGAAATTCTTTTGCAAGTTTGGAGCAGACTTTTTATAGTGGAAGGAGTGATGTAGCCGTTGGGGAATTTTATTTTTTTTTATTCTGAAAAAAAATTGCTCTACTCAATGGAGACATGCCACGTGTCCCCTCATCGCTACCACGCCGGTATCGAAGGCGGTGTCGATATATTGACACCACCTTCGATATATACCCGCTCGATACCGCCTCCTCTCATTCCACAACAATGCTCGATATACCCTATATCGAGTGAGGGTATATCGAGGGGGATTCAAAGGGGATCGATACGATACCCCCTTCGATATCGCCGTTGCAAATGCTCTTATTTAAACAAATACTATCACCGGTATATCACAACATTAATATGTTATATGCTTGTGTAATCCCAATTAAATTGGCAAAATCCCTTACATTCATAATTAATTTTGAAATTTCATCAGAACGCCTTTCATTTCCATTCGCCAAAAAAAAAAAAAAGTAAAATTGTATTCTATAATTAATAAATGGTTTTAAAATAAAAACTGAATGTTTATTTGCCACAAATTCTTGTATTGATGCAACTTATTCTCAACCCTGGTTGTCACATGCCACAATAATAATAGACAAAACAAGGTTCACATGCAACACCGAAAATGGGTATCAACAGAAACTGCCTAACACCATTTTAAACGTTATTACCAAAATACCCCTCAGCTGGCAATTCATTAAGAAAAGAAGAAAAGTAGTGTAGACAAGACAGCGTAACGGAACTACTTATTCGTCAAAGATTTCAGGCTCTTCAATTTTCTACAAACCCACACATTTACACACACTACACGCACTATCTACTTAAACAGCAGTCTTTTCTTTCAATTACTCCTACTACATTACACCCCCACTACAAAATACTACAAAGTCGTCTTTGTATTTCCACATTTTCAGCAACACGCACAAAATTCCTCGTCGTAATTACTGCACAAAATTCGCGATCGATCGTTGTAGGAATCTCCAATTTCAGACTAAACAACAACTCTCGGAGTCCGCAGGTAGTTCCGAATACTGTTCGAGTTTGTTTCAGTATGTTAATGATCGGATGATTTTGCCGCCAGCTTGAAATTATATTTAGCGATCGTGCTGCGTTGGATTGTGTTCGACTTTCTCGAACTTTTGTATCAGTAGCGAAGAACGTTTTGATTTACTGATAGTCATAGATTTGGTGTTGAGCAGGGTCGAAATGGCGAATCTGCGGGCGATTTTGAAGCATCCGGATGATTTTTATCCGTTGGTGAAGCTGAAGCTGGCGGCGCGACGAGCCGAGAAGCAGATCCCGACGGAGCCGCATTGGGGATTTTGCTATTCCATGCTTCATAAAGTTTCTAGAAGTTTCGCTCTCGTTATTCAGCAGCTTGATGTTGATCTTCGTGATGCTGTAAGTTTATTCAACTTTTTTCCGCTTTTATTTATTTTTAATTTTGTAACTACGTTTTTGTTTGATTGTGTGATTTTGTGTGCGCGCGAGCTCGCCGTGTTCTTCTAGTCATAAACTGGAGCTCGGCAAGCTATATTGCGTTCTTGTTCGTTCTCGGTTTTATCTTCTTACACACTTTAACGAAGTGCTGACGAAGTTAAACAAAATATATAAACTTTGCAGTATTATTGTAGCATTTGTAAACGTTAATATTGTGATAAGAAGAAATAAAAACTTGCTTGTCATCTCATGGATACTTTATATGAAATTTGTTCTTTTAATAACACGGATTTGAAAAGCTTGAGCTCAAGGTTGAGACTTATGTCAGCTGATGCAACTCGCCAAGCACCACTTAGGTCAACTACTTATATAACGTTAGCTCAAACTTTGAGTATACTGATTACCGCATATAAAAAATTAAAATGGAGGAGACAGTTGGTAAGCTTTGTGTTTCATGAAGGTGGCTATCTCTTTCATAGACTAGAAACGAGTTCTGTGAAGATTCATAGATTCAGGATGATATTCTGCACTTTCCGTATTCAAAATTATTCTCTGGTTTTTTGTTGTTTTCCCAGGATAATCATAGTCCTTTCATTAGAATTTTAATAAAAATTAACCTTGATGTACAACACAAGTGAACACTAATAATTTAGGAATATTGGCCCCGGTTAACCGGTTTATAGATTTTACTAGAAGGTCAAATCGCTCTGTCGCTTGAATACGACTGGCCATTATGAGCTATACAAATACGAGTGTACATGGTGAGTCCTGGATGTCAGTACTTTTGATTATGAACTTGCCTGTAATATCTAAGTATGTTTCCTTGAATAAAAAATCTTAATGCAGCCATTTTTGAATCTTTCAGGTATGCATATTCTATTTGGTTCTTCGAGCACTTGACACTGTTGGTATGCTCTTTTACTAACAAGTTTTGTAGTAATTGTTTTTTGTACTCCGTGGAAGAAACTTTTGTGAGATTTATTCATAAAAATGCTCTTGGTAAATATGTCTAGCTTGTTAATGGTGAATCAAATCAAGAAATATTCTTAAAGCTCTTTTACGTTGTGGTTGTTGCTGATAAAAATCAGATTTTTCATGGACCTTTTTCACTAAAATACCATGTCAGTATATATTTCACTCTATGGCCGTTTAGTTAACATATTGGTTGAGCATTCTCACCTCCTAGAAGCAATAAATTAATACACACAAGGAAATGCTAGATTTTCTTTACTCACATGAAGCGAATCTGTTGAACAGTCGTAAATCTAAACATGCCATTTGATTGATTATTTCTGACTCGATCTTATGTATTTTAGAAAGAGCCACTACTTGATCCTTATTAGATTAAGCCAGTTTTACAATTGCTAAACATTTCTCCCGTTTGATATTTCTGGAGATACCAATCGTAGAAACCTAACTATTCAAGGATGCCTTTTCATTGTCCATGCTGATTGTCATTCTTCTGGTGTTTACTGATTGTTGTGTTTCCACTTTAACTATTTAAAGTGACTATATTCTGAGTTTTTGTCAACTTGCAGAGGATGATACAAGCATAGAAACAGAGGTTAAAGTACCTATTTTGAAGGCATTTCATCGTCACATATATGACCAAGACTGGCATTTTGCATGTGAGTTTTAACGTTCGACCTTTGGCCTACTTGGCACTCTTTATAATTATTAGATTATTTGTCATTTAAGGATGCTTCAACAGAGCTACTTATAAAACGTGAATATAGTATTTACATCTGATCCTTCCTTGGCAGGTGGTACAAAGAATTACAAAGTTCTCATGGATGAGTTCCATCATGTTTCTACTGCGTTTCTGGAACTTGAAAAAGGGTATTTTTTAACTAGCAAAATTATTTTGTGTAATTTTAACAGAATGAATTTCATTTTCAAATTGATGTGCTCCTCATGTTCACTATTCTGGAAGTTGAAGTTAATTTCCACATAACTGCTTAAGAAAATCGATACGCTCCCCATGTTCATTATATCACATCACATGCAATCTGCTGTTCCATGCATGATAATTGTCATTCCCTTTTGCAGTTATCAAGAGGCAATTGAGGATATTACCATGCGAATGGGTGCAGGAATGGCAAAATTTATATGCAAGGAGGTATACTAAAAATATCATGCTAGCAGTAGTTTCTCGTTATATTTGACTCTGTATTAAATTGTTGGACAAAAATTATGTGGCTGGTGCTTGAAAGGAACTGTTTGAAAAGAACTGTTATAAATCTCTATTGGGCTTCTTCTTTTGCAGGTAGAAACGGTCGACGATTATAATGAATATTGCCACTATGTAGCTGGACTTGTTGGATTAGGGTTGTCAAAGCTGTTCCATGCTTCAGGAAAAGAAGATCTGGCATCTGATCATATCTCCAACTCAATGGGTTTATTTCTTCAGGTACTGACATGTAGCTTTTAGCTTCGTGTGCGTTACACACTGTACAGTCTGTACTTCAGATATATCTGGCAATTCTAACTCTCAAGTTTTGGTTACTTCTTTGGCCAATTGCAGAAAACTAATATTATTAGAGATTATTTGGAGGACATTAATGAGATTCCAAAGTCACGAATGTTCTGGCCTCGAGAAATTTGGAGTAAATATGTTAACAAACTTGAGGTAATTTAACACATCTTTGATGCATTCAACTTAGTTGTTCCAGAACAGATTTACTGCTTAGTGAATTGTGTTCTGATCAGTTTATTTTTTTATTGTTCTCTCAGGACTTAAAGGACGAAGAAAACTCAGTTAAGGCAGTGCAGTGTTTGAATGACATGGTTACAAATTCCTTAACACATGTCGAAGATTGCCTGAAGTACATGCTTGCTTTACGAGATCCAGCTATCTTTCGTTTTTGTGCAATTCCACAGGTAGATATATTTTTATTTTTTTTGTGGTTCTTTCATATATCATATTTGAATAAAGAAAAATATGGAGTTTGGACTAGAAAATTAGCATCTGTTGTACTAATGAAACCATCTAAAAGCTTATGTGTCTATATGCTGGTTTGACATGATGCATCCTACATCCAGGATTGGTTCTGTCCTTGTATTCATATTTTCTGTTGTAATATATCTAATTTTGTTATCTCAAATAATACTACCAGATCATGGCAATTGGGACATTAGCTTTGTGCTACAACAACATTCAACTCTTCAGAGGTGTTGTGAAAATGAGACGTGGTAAGATTCTGAAGCTTTCGTATATGAAAATAATAAATAATCGCCCGGATAAACTTAACATGTAGGACAAAAAGGTTTATACAGTAAACTTCTGAAATGGAATTTTGCTGGCCTGCACATTACTGATGATTGCTCAGTCCATCTTCCATTGGTTTTGAAATTATTTATATAGCGCATTATATGTGCTCAAACTCTGACATGCTATTTAATAATTTTAAGTGATTGAACTAGCTAACTAACAAGAGTATTATTGAATTTCTAGATAGTATACAGATGTTTTTCGTCCTACGACTTTGTAAAAGATTAGATTGTGTTTTAGCTTGCATAACGATAAGTTTTTTGCACCATTGCAAACTTTCGTTCTATGTTGCATCTTGGTCTATTCTTTTTTCATTTCATCTCATGTTCCATCGCAATTGAACATTTTGTGTTTCTTGTCCCAGGACTAACCGCGAAAGTGATTGACCGAACTAAAACTATGTCAGATGTTTATGGGGCTTTTTACGACTTCTCTCTTATGCTGAAATCGAAGGTATGAGTTAGATCTAACAGTGATGTTATTCCAGAATTTGTGTGTTAAAATTATTTTCCTTTTAGCATTTTTGAAAACCATTTCTATATGAGATTGCAAACTGTAAGTTTATTAAATTTATGGCCACCATTTAAGACTGAAACTGGTTTTTTTGTTATCTGCAAATAGTATCTGTGCTTTTAGTCCCAACCATTCTGTTTATGCGTTTCAAATATAATTGAAGAACCGAGTTTTGTGCCGGAGAATCATGTTACTGAGGCATGCTACCATTTACTGCTAGCAGATGCCCATGATCCATGTACAATATACAGTTTTTGAATGTTAATGCTCTTTTATGTTCAAGTTGTAGGTTGCAATATAAACTTGGATAGACACAATATTTATGCCAGTGAATCTTGATCCAAATTGTTCAATTGTATTTATAACTCCTTGTCGCTAAGAACATTTTGTTTTATTGGACTTTCTTAGGTTGACGAGGCCGACCCTAATGCCAGAAAGACAAAAGACAGCTTAGATAAAATCTTGAAAATTTGCAGGGAGTCTGGAGTTCTAAGCCAAAGGTGGTTATTATGCCCTCTCTCTACTTTTCTATAATTGAGAAGCTCTTCTTGCCAAATTTTTTATAGCAACATTTTTTCTTCTTTACCAGGAAATCTTACATTATCCAGAGCAAGCCACAGTACAATGCAACTTCGGTTAGTTTTCATCACCTTCTTTGCCTATTACTATCTAATATTGTTTTCAAAGTGACTTTGACATGAGAGTTTTATCCCTTTGTGTAGTTTATTAATCACACATACATGTCCAAGTTGCTAAGTTCTTTTAACTTTCTTTGCATTTTATGAATAAAATAATTTTAGGTGTATGTTCTTTATTGTTCAATGTAATTTATTGACCTGACATTACTTTTTCATGAGAACCAAAAAACATAATTTGACAACTTATTTTTAATCTATATTATATGTGCCATTTAAAGTTCCGTTTCCCCTAATTTGTATTATAGCTAGAGCACAAGTTAAGCCTAAAAAAAGGTATTCTAGTATGCTATGTATCATTTGAAGTTGTACAATATGCAAAACTCTTTTAATTTTTTATACATTTAATGCACATGTTAACGAAAGCTAGTTTGATGAAGTATTGTGTACCCAGAAGGTGATGCTAAAATTATTATATATATCAATGTAATGCAGATCGTTGTCATCTTCATCATAATTGCTATTCTTCTAGCTTACCTTTCAGCAACTCGAGCAACCAATATGTGTAAGTTCTTGTCCATATCGGTTAATATACATACATGCAGGATTGAAAGTTATATTATTGCTCAAATTTAGCTCTCAATATGCAGGAATGGTTTCTTGCGAACCTATTGTAGTTACTCATCAAAGTAAATCTCTAGCCATGGAATGGAAGCAGCATGATTATATATATTGTGATAATTAGAGCCTGTATGCAACCCCACTATATTTTACAGTTATAAGTACACTCGGTTTCTGGCATGTATGTAAGCATAAGCTGGAAAGGGAAGAAATTCAGCATAATATGTCAGGGCACAAATATGCATCTACTTTGTTCCTCTTTGTCTAAGGTTTGCATACAGTGTAAGATGCAGACAAAATGTATTTTTTGAGGCGAACAATGTGCCTATGTGTGAATTACTTACTGTTCATGTTTTTTTCGCCCCTTTGTTTTCTCCTATTTCCTATTTTCCTTCTCTGGTTTCAAGAACAATATTTGTAAGTTTTGAAATTCTGACTACTCAGATGTGAAGGGCTTTGTGGCTTGCTTGGTAATCGGACTTCATTGCACTAATACATATTCTATATTGTATTTGTACCTGTGCTGGATCGCGTTTACATTTTTTTTTTCTTGACCAACTGTCGTAAGTTTCAGTCAACGTTATGAAATTACAATTCCATTCAGCAGATTCCTTCTGGATACAAACTATAAGAAATCTATATAATTCATGTCTCATATCATTCCATTTCCAAATTCATTTCACTCACTTAATTTTGTTTTACATTACATCATAACTCTAGGACAAGGATAGTGTCACTATGTAAATGCGGACACATTGTAACATAAGATAAGGAAATCCCATAATTCATCAAATGCACAGCAAAACTTCAATAAAAACAAAATCATTCATAAATGTGTCGCGAACAAAATGAGATAGCCACCCTGGTTAACTATGGTCAACTACAAGAATGAGGTGTCAAGTGATCTATGAACAAAATTATATGGTTTTTGAAGGGGGCAAAAAAAGGAATAACGTTCTAAACCAATATTACAACATCAGCTAAAACAGAGAAACGAAGCTATATAAACCTCAAGAAGCAGACTCCTTGTAGCTGTATGAGCCAAGATTCTTCATTGTCTATAATAAATATCCAAATACACAAATACAAACTGTGCTTTGGTAGCAAACAAGCACAGATTAGGTTAATAAACTTCAGCTACCTTGCTTGCTAGAACACGATCTCGTCTCTCAACATACCCAAAAGGAAACCAACCTGCTTTCCCCTTGCATTCACCTTCAGCCCAACCATTATTTGAGACCTTAAAGAAGATATCAACATATATCAGCTACAAAACAGAAAAAAAAAACTGTTTCGCGAAATCCGGTTATGAGAGATTACAAATATATATGGCTTCCAGAACGGAAAAAGGAGGTAATTAATTAAAGTTCAGGAGTTGAGAAAAGAATTCAACTCAAACAAGACTATCAAACCTTACGAACGACAACGTAGTCTCCAGTTGATAAATTAAGCTCCACATCAGATTCAGCTTGATACGAAAACACAACCTGTTGATAGAAGCAACGAGAGATTGGAAAAATAAAACAGATTTATCATATGCTGTTGGAAGCAGTTTCTATAACTCATATCCTGGTATATAGTCGTCAATTTACCTCCCCGAGAAAGTATCCCAAGGTATCAGTCGCCCCATTCTGCATTGGAGAAGTAGATACATCATTTACTTCTTCATATACTGGAGGAGCTGAAATACTGTCCATGCTAGGGCTAGGAGCTGCTTCAATTCGTTGGCGCTCGGACATCATCTAAACAATGACAAAATCAAAGCTTAAACTTAGAATTTGATGGAGCTTCAGCTCACTTTTATGAAGTATGAAACACTGAAACAGTATGCCTACCTCGCCTTCTAGCTGATCAAGTATCTGAAGAACTCTTTGATGGTAAGCACGTTCAGCTTCGACCTTGAAAGCACAGCAATTAATTAGACAGATACTTTGGAAATTATCCTAAAGGATACTTAAATACACTGGAAGTATTACCATGGCTATCAGCCGTTGCAGAGTCAACCTTTGTTGTTGAGCCTCAACAGCAGCCATAGCAGCAGAAGCTTCTTTCCCCAGTGTTGCCACGTTGGATTTCAGATCTTGCAATTTTGCTTCAGCTGCTTCAAGTTTAAAAGCTATGTCAGGATGGGCAGCACTTTCTCTAACTTTTGCTTGTCTTCTGGAAACTTCAACTGCCTATCTAGGTTCAATGTTATAACAGCAACAGTTGGTGAACGACATCCATCTGAGCACTAGAGATAGGTTGCAACACACAAATGTAACAAAAGTACCTGAGCTTCTCCCTCTTGTCTCATCCTATCATATCGCTGAGCAAGATGACGAGCATCTTCCAACGGAGCTCCCATTACCATGGCTCTCAATGGTTCCGCAACCTGGTACACAGCAAGTCTGAACATTACAGGTCTCAGACAAACACCAGATGATATATCATATCACAAATTTGGATGAATCCTCTAGATAGTAAGATTATGGCGAAGATTTGCTCTGACTATGGCCCCTTGAGTGTTTAGATTTTAAGGTAACCTACCAAGTACTAACTAGGAAACGGGCTTAATCTTCTAACTTTTAGAATGTTAAGATTCTCCCAGCCGATGAACATTCATATCAAATATTTCTGAATAAAACCAGTTCTTTAGATCATGTCTGATACAAGTTAGGTGCCTCTGGGAAAGCACCGAAAAGTTGTCCTACAGATATTATCATAGAAGTAAGGAAGGCATAATTGCAACCTGTGTGCCCAAGGCTTTCAATAGATTTCCATGTTCTTTCTCCATTTGAGCACGAGCTCGTGAAAAATTGGATGCAGCTTTTGATAGTGTATTTCCAGTAGTGCAGGTATTCTCAACACCATATTTCCTGCTATCTTCTGATAATTTAGTTCCTACAAAAATCAACACACAGAGAGCATGAAAATCTTCATAGCAGGTAAAATGAAATTGAGAAATCATAAGAGTTTTCATGTTCAGCAGCCAACCTATCTCAACTTGTTTGGACCCTGTAACTATATAACCTTCAACTCCACGAACAATGTCCCTTTGGAAATGCTGAAACCCAATAAATATTCAGCTTATGATGTTAATACTTGGTAAATAATTTCATCAGAAATTTAATGCAGCTACTGCATGTGTTCAGAATACATTGTTGCCAGACTTAATTGCTTATTAAGATCAGAAAGCCACTCCCATGCTCACCAAACACGGATAAAAGCCAACAAAATTTAACCAACTCAAAACAACCTTAGCAGCTCGAGTGGATATATATAGTTTTTCGAGTTTCTGGTGTTGTTGGAGCTCAGCATCATCAGTTGCTAAATTATCTAAACCTCCGTATGCTCCAAACTGCTTCAGGACAGCCTGAAATGAACTCAAAATACAATGTTAGTTTTCCACTTTCCAGGATCGAAAAAATCGAAATGTGAACAGCAGATTGAGCTTAAACCAGCTAACATATACAGATGTGCCAAATACACACATCAAATGATCGGCCAAATTAGGCAGACTTTTCATGATTCACTACATATTATGCAAATCACCTCGTGACATTCTAATGCTAAATCTTTAGCAGACAACAGAAAAATGTACGCAAAAAATGTTTGCTTTGAAAATTAAGTTGACTGTCACAGCAACCAACAAATAAGAAATCGCAAAAGCACCGCATAACCTAATCCGAACTAATTACGCAGCGTATCGCTTCAGAATAAAAAAAAATCAAAATCAAAATGCCAGAGAGAAAAAGAAAATGAAAGACAGAAATCTCAATTTCGGTGCAGAAACATAATCAGAAATTATCATCAACTCGCGCAGATCTGAGACAGTTACGTCTGTAGAGGCGAATCACTGATCTGAGACAAAGTTCCGTACACATCCTGAATCAGCGAAAGACGAATGTGGAGAGAGAAAGAGATGTGTACCTGCTGTTGCCTGGCGACCTGTTCTCGGAGCCGGGAGGCTTGCTTTCTGATGGCTTCCATTGACGATCAATTGCTTTTCAGTTCGTACGTGAAAATATAGCAGGGATTGTTTGGTGAGATGAGATAAACACACAACTTTAGGGGTTTGAAAATGAAGAACGTTGGAGGAGCCGTCTCTTCCTTCACCCCCAACAAATCTAAGCACTATATTTTGATTTTTTTGTTTCTTTTTTATGAATGTCTAACCATTTTTCAAAGAGTCAAAACTTAAAATAACACTTTTCAAATAAAAGATGAATTAGTTATAGCCCCTTAAAAAGAAAAAAAGTTTGAAATGGTTTTTTTTAAGTTATTTCATGATATTTATACTTCTTACTCTACCTCAATTTCCTTCTTTCTCCCAAATTCTCACCTCATTCACCTCTTCATTTAATTTAATATCATATACGAAATTTAATTTTTTGTATAAATTTCCGGCAAAAATTTTCAGGCGAAGGCCGGCGTAATTTTCCGACGAAAAATTTTCGATGAAAATTTGAATTATACACAAAGCCTAACTTCAAGTATACATCATACATGAAAACTTATCTTCGTGTATAATCATACATGAAAACTTATCTTCATGTATGATACATATTTGAATTTTTTGGAGGCAAAAATTTTCGTGTTCGTGTATGATGCATACACGAAGCTTAGACTTCGTGTATGATACATACATGAAAGTCAGTTTTTGTGTATGTATCATACATGAAAATTTATCTTCATGTATGATACTCCTTCCGTTCACCAAAAAATGAACCATTTGGAGCTCAGCACGGAGATTAAGAAAGCTGATAAAGTAGTTGTGAGTGGGGTAAAAATAGCGTAGTAGGGGTATTGTTAATTATTTGCTTTGTTTCTTAATCTCTTTCTTTTTTCTCTCTCCTCTTTTATTCTTTTGTTCAATGTAGAGTTAATTTGTCCAACTGTCTCAACTTTTGCACTGAGATCATCAACTGTGCTGCGATCACTATTGGTGACATTTTCAACATTAATCTCGCCATGATCATCGATCTCATTAATACTCAAATTGGCAAAAGCCTTAGTGTTGGGAAATTTAGTAAAATTTTGATTGATTTCAAAACCAACTGACCCCAACCGAGTAGCTGTTGTCATATCCCAATGTTAGTATTTAGACTCGCTGTTTGAGAAATGTTCAGATTTTATCTTTACAGGACTCCAACTGAAGACGGCAACATGGCTATACTCGGATAGAAATTCAGATGGAAACTCGCATGGAACATCAGATGTAAGAAAGACAACTGAGCGTTCAAGCCAACCGATCTGATCTAGATCATCGGATGAAGGAAAACATCTGAGTAATCAACTACTCGTCAGATGTGACAATCCACCTGATCAGATGTGGAACATCAGTTGCAGGACTCAGTCTGATAGATCGACAACATGAAGTTCAAGGCAGCTGAGGGTTCAACTGTTCCTCTTCAGACAGAATGTCAGATGAAGGTAGCGATCAGATGGAACATCAGCTGAAGACCACTCAGATGAAGATCAAACGTCTCAACCGACTAACCAATGTTGAAAGACAAAGGTTGAAATTTGAATTTCAAAAAGGAAGTCACGTGAAGGTTTGACGTTCTGTCATTACCTCATTTGGCCCAACACAAGGTTGTCTCAGAAGGAAAGCAGAAGTTCACAGTTGCCAAATCGGGAAAATCTGCAGAGATGAGAGACAAGCCATCGCTTTCACAGAACAGATATCAACGGCTCTTCCAACGGCTAGTTGATTCTCACCGCCTATAAATAGAGTCATTCATTCATTCATCAAGAGAGAACATAGAGAAGACATAGTAGAGAGATAGACGAGCGAAAGAACGACAATATACTGCACACAAGCTAAACTGCAATTAATCTCTAAGAACATCACCAGTTGAGAGTTCATAGAGAGTTAGAATCTGTCTTGGTGTTTTCGATCTTAGTTTGAGTCTTCCTTTGTTCAAGCTTAGATCCTAGCTCACTTCTTTGTTAGAGCTCGTAGTTGGAAAACCCACCCTTATACACATCCCCTAAAAAGGTTGTTAGGATCCTGCTCTTCCCGAAATTGAGTAGAAAGGTTGATAAGTACCCGCAAACTTATCTGTAAGGTTGATAAGTACCCGCAAACTTATCTGAACGGTTGCAAAGCCCGCGTAAGCTTTGTGGTAGTTGTCCTAAAGAATTTGGATTGAGTTGTGTGGACTCACAACTCTCCGTGGACGTAGGAGTTCTTTCTGAACTACGTAATTCCTTTGTGTTGTGTTTTCTGTTTAGTTACTTTTTGCATATCCAACTGACCAACTAACCAGCACTCAAAACTGCATCTTTACATTTCAACTGTTTTGGTTGTTGACCGACCTTGCATCTGAGCGTGAGTTATTTTATACGAGTTATTGTTGTTTTCACCACATTCCGCACAACACCACTCTTCCAGCTGAGATTTCTTACTCAGTTGTGATTCCAGCTGAGTCTTTTTACTCAGTTGTCGTAATTTTTGGGGGTTGATTTTAAAATTCCTATCTGGTGTATTCCCCCCCCCCCCCCATACACCAGAACTCGTATCGGGACCATCAAGTGGTATCAGAGCAGTGGTTCAAAAGACCGTTGTCTCTGTTGCACGAGGTGTGAATCGAGGTGTTTTTCTTCAGTGGTCGACTGAATAGATCTTTTTCACGCTAGTGCATTTCTGCCTGCATTTGTCGTCTGTTTTTGTTGTGTGCAGATGGATATTAAAGACAAGATTGTTGTCATGTTCTCGGTTGTGAACTATACATCTTGGAAAACTCGGATGAAGAAGATTCTACTGTCCAAGCATCATCGAATGCAACAAGTGATTACATCCGGACCGATCACCATCATGGAAAAAGTCATTCGCACTCCTACAAATCCCAATGATGGGGATGCAACTGAGGTGATGGTTGAGAAAAAGCCAGAAGATTTTACTCCTGAGGAAGCAAAAGTGAGCCAGCTGGATATCTGGGCTCAGAGCACTATCATGTCCACAGTTGGACAAGACTATCTTCCATGGATAGAAGAGTGCAACACAACTAAGGAGATGTGGGACATTTTGGCATCTCTTAGTGAAGGGAGTGACGAAACCAAGGAGAACAAGTTCTCCCATGCTTGTCAAGATTTTGACAATTTCTGTCTAAAAGTCAATGAAACCATTGATCAGTTGGAGCTTCGGTTCATGGATATCATCCGAAGGATTCAGTCTATCCGACGAGGAAAATATACTTTGAGAGAGATCAACCTCAAAGTATTACAAGCCCTACCAGCTGAGTGGGACACCTTCACCAACATTCATGAAAGCCGAGCTGATCTTGGAGAGATGAGAACGGACAGACTGTTCTCAATTCTGAAAGGAAACGAGTACAAGGTGAACCGACGAAGATCAACTCAGTCCTCGGTGCAGATGAGTCGACTTGAGGATGTTGGTTCCGGAATAAAGACCGTAGCACTTCGAGCCGACTATTCCAAGCCGCGAACATCAAGGGCAACAAGATCTGCGGACACAGCTTCGAAGGAGCCAAGCAGAGAAGAGCTGCAACAGAGTATAGCCGCCTTGTCAAAGAAGCTAGCTGACATGGATACTCGGTTCGGAAAATATAAGCGGTTCTATAAATCCAACCAAATTCGAGATAACTCAAAGCCTGTGACCAACAGTTGCTTTGAATGCTGCAAAGAGGGACACTTCAAAGCTGATTGTCCAGATCTTTCGAAGAAAGATAGAGATGCGTTGAGGGCCAAGCAAAATGCAAAGAACAAGGCCATGGTTGCAGAAGAAGCATCTGATGACATGGACATCTTCACCGACACCGAAGATGAGGACGAGCTGACTTCCACCAACAACGCTATCGGACAGGATCAATGTCTCATGGCATTTGGAACCGACCAGGATGATGCTGAGGTACATTCTAATCCAGTTAATTTAAATTCTTCCAATGCTATTAACATGCAGGAAATAGTGGATGAAGAGTTGGAACCCTCTTGGGGTGACTTCCTAGAACTTAGTGGGAATTGCATCAGCAATCGGTTGAGTTCAAGAATCTTCAAGAACAGTTTGCCAGACTTGAAGAATCCTTAACCGAAAAGGACGATCTGATCAAAAATCAAATCGAGGAGATTGATGATCTGAAAAGTCAACTAAATGAGGCCAACCAAACTAAGGCTCCAACCGATGAGGAGTTGAATGAGCAGCATGAGCAGTTGAACAAGCAAGAGGCACAGATCGACCAGCTGATGAAGATGTCAGACGCACAAACCGAGCATATAGCTGTTCTTCTCAAGGATCTACAAACTGAGAAGGACAACCTGATAAAACTATATCAATCATCCAAAATCATCGAGAATCTCATCAGTTACCGAAGACAAATGGATGACGTGTCTGGACTCGGATACGACATGGTCAAGGACACTGGAATTCCACCCGCAACCTTTATCAAGGCTGTGGATGTCACGGTTGCCAAACCAAATACGGTTGAGTCTGCAACTCCCCAACTTAATCCAACCTCCACGTCACAGCAAACACATACAACACAACCTGCCAAGGGAACTGCAACTGAGAAAGGAAAAGGAGTTGTGGTTGGAGAACTGAAGAATCCATCGGTTGGGATAACAACCGAGGGAGAATGTTCCAGGACTCAGAAGAGGAACCAGAGACGTCAGAGATACAATCAGAACCGACCTTTGAACCGACTTCAGAACCGACCTCAGAACCAACCTCTGAACATACCTCAGAACCGATCTCAGAAGAGATGGAATCAACAGAACCGACAGGGATTCAACCATCAGAATCAACATTGGTTCCATCATCAGAACAACCAGAGGTTCCATCAGAGTCAACCAATGTGGAACAGTTCCAACAGCTACGGATATTCATGCTAGAACATGAATCAACAACCGGGCATGAACAGCTGTAGTCGACAGCCAGGAAAATAGAATCAGACTCAGCCACAAAGATTCCAACATGGCGTTCGACCTCATTGGGAAAATCAAAAAGGTCAGAAACGTCAACAAAACAGGGGGAACGCTTCTCCTCCTAAAGCCCACAATGGGAGAAATCAATCTCCTCCCAAGAAACAGAACGTCAACAATAACAACAAGCCTAAGGATGACCGAGGTGTTGTTATAGTTGATGGAGAAGGAAAGATAATTTGGAATGACAAATCTATCCGAATCTACAGGGAAAAGCGACTCACAGTTCAAGGGGGAACTGGTTCTAACCCTCCAGGACCCAACTAAAATTGGAGACCTAAGCGTGTTTCTCTGTGCAGGAGCAGGAGGAACAGCTGAGGAAGAATAAAGCATCA
The DNA here is from genome assembly GCA_029490685.1 of Schizonepeta tenuifolia. Taxonomy (NCBI): domain Eukaryota; kingdom Viridiplantae; phylum Streptophyta; class Magnoliopsida; order Lamiales; family Lamiaceae; genus Schizonepeta; species Schizonepeta tenuifolia. Next base: position 87,007,081 of record CM055958.1, read on the forward strand.
CATACCATATGGGTGATGGACAGTGGATGCTCGAAACACATGACAAATCTGAGGGATTTGCTTGGGAGTTTCGTGGAGAAGGAAGGACCATCAGTTACCTTTGGTGACAACTCAAAAGGTCACACCAAAGGCTACGGTACCCTTGAAACCAATCTCGTGTCTATTCCCAATGTTTCATATGTTGATGGATTGAAGCATAACTTGCTCTCCATCAGCCAATTCTGTGATAATGGTTTCTCTGTCAAGTTTGATGCGCAGGGCTGCAGCGTAAAAAATGTTAGAATAAAGCAAGTCATATTGTTGGGAAATCGATCCCCAACCGGGAATGTCTACTATGCAGATTGGAATAGTAGTCTTCTTGACACCTATCTTTTATCGAAGAGCAGTTCAGATGTGAGCTGGCTGTGGCACAAAAGACTCAACCATCTGAATTTCAAGACAATGAACCGACTTGCAAGACAGGAACATGCAAAGGGAATTCCGAACCGTGTGTTTTCAACAACACATATTTGCAGTGCTTGTCAGCTGGGAAAGCTCGCTAGATCCTCCTTTCGGTTGAAAACGATTCCATCAACCGACCGAGTATTTCAGCTGATCCATATGGATCTCTTTGGGCCTGTTACTCCCAAAAGCATGAATGGTAACGAATATACACTTGTTGTTACTGATGATTTCTCTAGGTACACGTGGACCATTTTCATGCGTCACAAGAATGAAACCCGAGATGAGTTACCCAAGCTGATGGATCGGATATCTAACCAACAAGAGATGAAAATCATTTCTATCCGATCAGACCGTGGAACTGAGTTCCTCAATGAAACCATCATCGAATACTGCGAGAAGCACGGAATCACTCATCAAACGTCGGCTGCTCGTACTCCACAACAGAATGGAGTAGCCGAGCGAAGAAACCGAACGCTGAAGGATGCTGCTACATCCATGTTGACAAGCTCAGCTCTGCCAAAGAGATTTTGGGCTGAGGCAATCAACACAGCATGCTACACTCAGAACCGGTCTCTTCTGACCAAGCGGTTGGGAAAGACTCCATATGAACTATGGAGACGCAGGAAGCCTGATATTTCATATTTTCGCGTTTTTGGTTCTAAGTGTTATATTCATAACAATGGGAAGACTCAATTGAAAACTTTTGACGCCAAGGCTTCGAAGGGCATATTTCTCGGATATGCTGCTCGGATCAAGGCTTATAGAGTTTTTAACAACAGTTCTCGTGTTGTGGAGATAACACCTCATGTTAGTTTTGATGGATCTACTTTTAGTGCAGGGAACAGGCTAAAGGACAACAAGCTGATCCACATGTTCCACCAGCTCTCATCAGATCGCAGGTTCTAAGGCAGAAGAATCTGGCTGAACCATTGGTATGGGCAACTGAGGATGATGATCCTTGTTCCTCTGAAGATGAATGTGAGGACCCCAGCTGCATCAGCATCCGAAGCCCAACCTAGCCCGGTTCGAAACATTATCCATGTTGAGGATCCAAACTCAACAACAGACAAATCACCAGTTCTAAAGATTCCAGCATCTCCCACAGCTCAGGTTATCCCATCCTCTGAAATCATGGAACTGCCACTGTTGGAAGAAGAAGAAAGACACAACAAGAGATGATATGAAGATCATTCCAAGGACAACATTATCGGAGATCCAGCCAAAGGTGTGCGTACTAGGAGCAGAGTTGCAAATCCAGATTCAGCTGAGAAAGATTCCAGCACTTACGCCCAATATGCTGAGGAGTTGACAGTTCTTGAGGAGTTCGAGCAAGCCGGAGATGTTGCCATGATTTCATGTTTCGTAGCTGATGTGCCAGAGCCGAAGCATGTTATGGAAGCTCTCAACTGTGTTCATTGGACAACAACTATGCAAGAAGAGCTGAATGAATTTCTACGCAACTGTGTATGGAAGTTGGTAGAAAGACCAAATGGTGTTAAAGTCATTGGATTAAAGTGGATTTTCAAGAACAAGAGAGACGCTATTGGATTCATCGTGAGAAACAAGGCAAGGTTGGTAGCTCAGGGATATTGCCAACAAGAAGGAATTGATTTCGAGGATTCCTTCGCGCCTGTTGCAAGGTTGGAAGCCATTCGAATATTTCTAGCCTATGCCGCATTTCACAAATTCAAGGTTTATCAGATGGATGTGAAGTGTGCCTTCCTCAACGGTGATATTAAGGAAGATGTTTATGTTGAACAGCCTCCCGGTTTTGAGATTGGTGATGGAAGAGTGTATAAGTTGAAGAAAGCAATCTATGGATTAAAGCAAGCACCTAGGGCTTGGTATGACACTCTCTGTGGTTTTCTTCTGAACTCAGGGTTCAAACGAGGGTCAGTTGACAAAACACTGTTCACCATAAAAGTTGGAGAAGACATACTTGTTGTGCAAATCTATGTTGACGACATCATATTCGGTTCCAAGTCGGAGGAGCTGTGCGAGAAATTCTCAACTCTCATGAAGGAGAAATTCGAGATGTCAATGATGGGTGAGATGAACTATTTTCTTGGGCTACAAGTGAAGCAGTCATCAAAAGGGATTTTTATTAATCAGTACAAATATACAAAGGAGCTCATCGCAAAGTTCGGATTGCAGACAAGTAAAACCACAAGGATCCCGATGAATACTAACTGGAAGATTGAACCCAGATCTGAGGGAAAACTCATGGATGCCAGTAAGTATAGAAGGATTATTGGTTCTTTGCTATATCTAACCACCAGTCGGCCAGACATATCTTACGCGGTTGTAGTGTGTGCTCGGTTCCAAGTTCAGCCGAGGGAAGCACACATGTTGGCAGCAAAGAACATCATTAAGTATCTGAAGGGTACTGTTAATGTTGGGTTGTGGTACCCAGCTGACGACAATATCCAACTATCCGGATACTCAGATGCGGATCTAGCCGGAGACCGATTGGACAGGAAGTCCACATCTGGACACTGTCAGTTCATGGGAAGCAAGCTAGTCTCATGGTTTTCCAAGAAACAAGCATGTGTTGCCACTTCTACAACCGAGTCAGAGTATATGGCTGCCGGTAGTTGTTGCATGCAAGTGTTGTGGCTCAAGCAACAGCTGAGAGATTATGAAGTAGCAACTGGACAGGTTCCCATCCATTGTGATAGCTCAAGTGCCATTGCTATCTCTTTGAATCCTGTTCACCATTCTCGGACGAAGCACATTGACATCCGACATCATTTTATCCGAGATCATATTGAGAAGAAGGATGTATTTGTGGAGAAGATTCCAATTGAGATTCAGAGAGCCGATATCTTCACCAAACCTCTAGCCGAAGCACGATTCAAGATGTTATGTGATCTCCTTGGATTGTTGGATCCATCAGATGAGGAATCAGCCGAGGTGAAGAGATAGATATCCATCTGAGGGGGAAGCTCAGATGAAGGGGGAATCTCAGATGCGGATCGCCATCCGAAGACATCAGACGTCAACTGAATAGACGAACTCGAGTCAGCTGATGGTATGCCGCAACATTGGAACACAGCTGATTCCGACATCAGCTGGCAGGTACTCCCTCTGTCCCGCTCATTTTGTCTCCCTTTCCTTAAATGGACGTTCCACTCATTTTGTCTACATCCAAATATAGACATAATGAGTGGTTGTAAGAGTTTCTCTCTCATCCCCTTCAAATCTCATCCACTAGTTTATTAAACAAACAACTTTCCTTAATCTCCGTGCTCAATAGTAAAGAGACAAAATGAGCGGGACGGAGGGAGTATCATTTATGGCTGAAGGTGTTTAGTTCTTAAATGTGAATGTTTGAAATAAATTCAAACATTCCTGAGCATGTCAGATAGATTAAAATAGCCATCATAGTGCATTTAATGTAAAGTACGGCTGAACATCAATAGCCTTACTTTATAGTGCGACTGGGCTGACATAAAAACAGTTCATCTTCTCACTCGCGCGTATTGGAACTTGAAATTTGACGTCAGTCAAAGTTAGTCAACAGTCGCGAGATCTAAGCCGTTGATGGATTCGCGCCATTCAACCTTGACCATCGATTTCAAACGACCCACTAACCTATAAAAGGCGGAAAATCAGGAAGTGATTTCTTACCTTCTATACTTGTGTTTATCTGAGTAACTGTTCATCTTCATCTTTGATTCTATCTCACCATTTTTTGCTAAGTTCTTCTTTTCTTCTCTCTATATATAAACTTCTCTGGAATACATAATGGCACCGAAAGCTTCATCGCAAGGACAGAAGATGGCATCATCAGGACCAGCTCTTGTCCCGTCGTCGTACGAGGAATCATATGACATGATGATATCCAGAATCCACTTCGAGCAGATTCTGTCAACAGAAGCACTGGATTCACCGGTGTTATCCCCTATCACCGATCTTCTTAGGGATAATGGCCTTCTTGAGTGGGCGACGCTATTTCCCATCCACTTGCTCAGGCGTCAAGTCGGAGAATTCTACATGAACCTGCAACACGAACAGGGAGTAGGTCTTATCTCAGAAATCTCCTGTCGACAGCGCGACGTTCCTGCCCGAACTGTCCGCCGTGTCAACTTCCACCTACCAGTTTCCGAGTTGCTACGCTCCATCATTCCACCGAATCTGATCGCCACAGACACCGTCGAGAACATCACAGATGCAGATGCATATCAATTTCTGGAGAATGCTCTCATTACAGCAGAAAGATTGAGGAGCAACATGCAGCGAACGAAGTTGAAACCCGAGCATCGACTTCTGTTCGATGTTGTATCCAAGGTTATCTTTGGATACATCGGAGCCTTTGGAGATATCAGCCGACCCAAGCTCAAGCAGCTGATAGCTCTGGAGCACAAGCACAACATCAACTGGTTCAAGTACTTCGAACACCAGTTGACTATGGAGAAGCAGAAGATCTCAAAATCTGTCAATGATTCTGGGGAAAAGTTGTTGAGTGTTAAGGGAACTCTCAACTTTGGAGTCAAAATATCTGCCCTGATACTTCTTGCCACGAAGGATCAGAACATGGTGTGAGAAGACTGTGAGGAGACCCCAGTCAAAAGGCAGATGTTGTTCCCAACAGCCAAGAAGGCTGTGGATATGATTCGGAGTGTCTACACTCCCAAAGAGAAAAGTGAAGCTGTGAAATCAGCTGAGGAGAAAGATACAGCTGAGGAGAAAGATACAGCTGAGGAGCTGCCTCCAGCTGTCGGCCACTCTTCCAAATCGACAGCTGCACGCCAACTCAGAGATGAGTCAGATAAGGATCAAGAGGAGGAGCCGCGTAAGAAGAAGTCGAGGGTTCGTATCAAGAAGTCAGTTGCAAAACCAGCTGAGGAGGTGCCATCTGAGTCGAGTCACTCAGTTGACAAGGATGCTTTTGAAATTGTTCCTCGCGAAAGTAGAACAGATAGAATAGAAGGGATGGAAACCGATCCAGAAGATGAGCCGACCGTGTCCTCGGATGCATCTTCTTCATCCAAGGAATTCGAAGATGTTTCGACCTCCCCCACGGCAGGAGCTGATGCCTTACAGCATAGACAGGTTCTCGCAACCGATCCTCAGTCAGAAATTCCGAGCTCCCCGCTCGATGCCAACATTGAGACCACTTCTTTGGCCAATGTTGAGGAACCTCTCGATGCCAACATTACCACCCAGTCAGAAATTCCGAGCTCTCCACTTGATGCCAATATTGTGACCACTTCTTTGGCCAATGTTGAGGAAACCCTTGAACCCATTCCCTACGAAAATCTCTCTCCCTCCCCCATCGACGAAGAAGCTGATCGTCGAGCTGTCGCGTTGGAACATGAAGGCAAGTTGGCTTATTGCTTTCAGAAGCTGATTGGAATGTTCCCCGAGGCGCGCGACATGCCCACCTTTGCCACGCTCAGAACTGAGCTGTTGTATCAATTTAACATCATTTTCAGCCACTGGTATGTCAAGGAAGATACCATCCGGATACACAGCTGGAACCAGCTCAAGGCAGATGAGTCCCGTCTGAGGGAATACTTCAACTATACCAACCTTGAGGTTGCGTACAACAACAAGATCGCACTGCTGACTCGCCGTCTGGATGTCAGCAAGGCAGAAGGAAGAGACACAAGGGAGACAGCAGAACAAGATTGTGTCACTTTCCTTGACAACATGCTAACCAAGTCTGCTGATTTTGTAGATGATCTTGACGCAGCTGCAGCAGCAGCCAAGCAGGAAGAAGAAGAACTTCAACAGTACCTGGCCAATCGCCAAGTCATGGTTACTGTTGAACAGCCCGCACCTTCTGAGCAACCAACACCAGCTGAACAGCCAGCACCCTCCTCAGATGAAATATGCGAGTTGATCACTGAGAGAGTCAATCAGCTGAGGAAGGAGATGTTTGCCAACATCCAGCTCAACCATGAAGAACAGCAGAAGATGATTGAAGCTCAGGATGAGAAGCACAGGAAGCTGCTGGAAGAACATGATGCGCTGAAGATGAAGCTGGATGATCTTTCAACATCCACCAGCAAGGATATCAATGACCTGAAGACAACAGTTCTTGGAATCAAATCAGAACTGAACGTGTTCAAGTCCATCTCAGAATCCAATCTTGCTAAATCACAACAGACTCAAGACCAAGAATGGGATTCTCGGTTCGAACAAAGATGGGCTAAGTTTGTCGCTTTTCAAACTGAAGTCACTGAAACCTTCGCTGCAATGAAGAAAGCTGATGAAGAGCGCCGTGACAAGGAACTGGTGAAGAAGGTTGATGTGGAATGCGCAGTAGAGGAGCTCTTCAACCGGATTCAGCAGGCTGAACAGAAACTCACTTCTCTGGATGGCTCAGTCGCAGGCCTTATTGCTGATGCCAAAAAGGAGGAAGATGAGACCCGGGAAGATGAGATGCAGGAAGATGAGACGCATGCTGAAGAAGGGATGACAGCCAGCAAGGAATCTCGGCTGATGAAGACGACCAAGCTGAAGAAGACAGCTCCGAAGAAGAAGTCTGCTCCGAAGCCAACCGACAAGAAACAACAACAGCTGAAATCTATTATTGTCGGAGGAGAAGAAATGGCTAAGGACATGGAGCAAGCGAAGGAGTATGGAGTTTCCTACAATTCCGTAGCCGAGATTGCAGTCGAGCTCGATGCTGAACTCGACGGTATTACAACCGAAGAGTGTATTGTTGCTGCTAAGGATATGGATGTCCCGGAGAAGGATTACATGAATCCTGAATGGGTAAAGAAATTTGCTGCCAATCAAGCTACAAGAGTTAACAAGTTTGAGGAAGAGCTTGCCAAGGTTACCAACAACTTGGATAGAAATATTGCCTCTCGAAGCCGACGACGCATTGAAAAACACCAAAAAGGCTGAAGCAAGAATGAAGCAGCAAAGACTGCCGGGAAAGATCAAGCTCCAGGGACGCTTCAAGCGTGTTGACAAATGGATGCCGGAAGAATGGAATGATGATTGGGAATCATTCAAACAAGAATTTGTGAATGATTTCTACTACAGGAAGGTGTACACAACTGAGGATTCGAGGAGAGCGTTCAAAGAAGCCCTAACCGAGCTACACTCTGGGGATCCGGGCATGTTCAGAAAGTTCAGACGAGCTATGATTGATGCGAAGCTGGACATGAACATCGTCCCTGTCCCTCAGAAGGTCACTTATCTTCCTCCATTCATCCCGGACACAAGGAATCCTAACAGGCAGAAGATTGCAGCTGAGGTAAGAAAAGTCTGTCAAGAACATGGAGTGGATATCTCGAAGGAGTCAGATGCCAAGAGAGAAATTTTTGTCAGGATTTTCGGCAAGTATGGGCTGAAGTATTAGCCAAGATAGAGTTTTTGAGCCACTGATGTAATTGTTTTCTATGCATTTCTGTGTAAACATCAGTTGTAATGAAAACTTTCATCTTATATCCGATTCACCTTGACGTACAATTTTCCAGTTGTCCAAGCTCTGAATCGCAAAGTTATTTCAATACCATGTTATAACTATGCTAACCCTTTAATGTTTAATCTTATAGACTGTCTAGAATTTCAGCTGAGATTATAGATAGTTCAGTAGGGTTTAGATCAGTAGGGTTTTGGCACCATCAAAAAGGGGAAAATTGTTGGAAAATTTAGTAAAGTTTTGATTGATTTCAAAACCAACTGACCCCAACCGAGTAGATGTTGCCATATCCCAATGTTAGTATTTAGACTCTCTCTTTGAGAAATGTTCAGATTTTATCTTTACAGGACTCCATACACCAGAACTCGTATCGGGACCATCACTTAGCCTCATCCGATTCATTCCCGTCCGTCAACACATGACGGCCTCTAGATGCCGCCGATGTGGTGACTTTAAAGTCCATATCGTCATCATCATCATTCACTAGCTTATCGAAAAAATCCTCGTCTGTATTATCCTCCACCGTAAATGGAGGATTCAAAGCCATCCAATCAAACCTAACCTTAGATTCAACAAAACTCACCCCCAAATTCCGCAGTCACAAAATTCAAAACCCCAATTGATCCGAGCTAGCTAATAAACACACAGATCCAATAATAAAATCCGCCTAATTCCACGAAAATCAAACCGAACCAATCCAAATCGAATAAGTCAGACAAGATCCAGGGTTTTACTACTCTACCGATACGCGGGATACAGAGAGAACAAAAAATACGAGAATTCTGCAAAATTATGAATCAATTCAATACATAGAACCTAAAAATATACAGAATTGATGCAGAAAATCTTCAACTTACAGATCAAATTAGAAAATTGAAGAAACTGAAGGAATAGCCTATACATACATTTTTGTACGTATAAATGTAGAGAGAGAGAGTGTGTGCCTGTAAACTCAGAAGAGAAGACAAAGCCTCGATTTCGCTCCGCAGGTCTCAAAAACCCACCGAAAACCTCCCCCTCTTTTACCCCTCTCCTTACATTTGAAACTGAAATTCAAAATTATTTTTCGATGAAGATGGAGAGGGAGAGGAGATGGACCGATGGAGAGGGAGATGGAGCGGTGAAGATGAGATGGAGCGATGGAGATGGTTTCAATTTTCAGAGATAGAGAGTGAGAGGCGATGGAAGATGGAGCTTCGAGGTGGAGATGGAGAGGAGATAGATCTAGTGATGGAGAGAGATGGAATCGAATTATTGAGAGTGGGTTTGTGTGATTAAGAAATAATTTGGGTAGTTAGATTAATTAGTGAGTTTAATTTGTGGGATGGTGGGTTCATAATGGCAAAGGGTAGTAATTTCACAAAAGTAATGAGGGTACAGTGGTAAAAGAAGCACAACGGTTCAATTTTTTGCGAACAAAAAAAAATGGTGAAACGGTTCAATTTTTCGCGAACGAAGGGAGTACAAATTTGAATTTTTTGGAGGAAATTTTTTTCGTGTATGATGCATACATATAAGTCAGGCTTCGTGTATGATGCATATATGAAAGTCAGTCTTAAAGGAAAGAAAGCAAAGATAGAAAAAACTGAAATTAAAAGAAACAAAAAATGGTAATTAAAGAAAACAAACTAAAATAAAATATTGCATTCGCACTACACTAAACTTTTTTTATACACAATACCTCACTTTGATTTTCTATTTCTCATCTTATCTTATCTTCTTCTTTTCTCTCTCTCTCTCTCTCTCAATAGATGTTGGGCTGAAACTTGTTCGGATTGTTCGACGTCGACGCACCGCTGTTGTTAGGGTTTGTGATCGTCGTCGTCAGAACTATGGCGTCGATCATGGTGGAATTGTGCAGAGGAGGTGGCAGAGAGGGGGGAAATGGGGAGAGAATTTCGTTGGCGGTCGGTCGGAGTGGGTAAAGCGGCCCGAGACCGTCTAATTGGCTGGCTGACCTCAAGGCGGAGCCGGTGGAGAACAGATCGAGCCGCCGCGAGTAGGTGGAGTCGGAGAAGAGGGCGGACGGGATGCCGGCCTCCGTCCACTCTCTCTATCTCTAAGATCACTTCTGATGCTTTGACCCTCGCCGCCACCACCTACAGGCGTGAAACGATGAGGCGAAGCCAATGGTTTTGGTCCATCCTGCCAGAGAAAAATTGATCACTTTAGTAAACGTGTGAAAAGTTGGAAAAAGAGTGAAAATATTCCGTTTTCACCCTTTTCCATCAAAGTAAATGCACCCTTAATCTAAATTATTAGATATATAAAGATTAGTTAACTATGGAATATGGATAAACTTTATCAATAAATAGTGAGGAACCAATAAAAGGCTAACTATATCTGGATTAGTAGACAAAATATAAATATTAAAAATAAATAAAGAATATATAATAGCAATCGAAATGTAAAACAAACAAAAAATACATTATTATTTTTACATTTATAATAGCAAATTATGTAATTAAAGTTATTATATAAAATGCATTATTATTATTATTATTATTATTATTATTATTATTATTATTATTATATTTTTTTGATGCCAAATGCATTTTTTATAGTCAAAATGCATTATCGTAGTAAATAAAATACATTAATACTTTATTCTCACTGTAATATATAAGAAAAATATTACTCAAATAATATTATCCGAGGATGCATAATATATGAAATAATATTAATACTATCAATGATGCACAATAATATATCAAAAAATGCATAATAGTTTTATCAAATTTGCATTATAAATTGTATTACGTTTATAAACATATTCACACCAAAAAATAAAATAAAATAAGAACACCCGAAATTTGTTTATGGGGATATTTATAATTATTGTTAGCATGATGTAGAGACACTTGTGATAAAAAAATCAAATTTTAGAATGAGATATTGAGTTTCCCCACATCAGACGGCAACAATACGGGGAAGTTATTCAAATTGTGAAAAAATGTCGCTACTACCCTTATTTTACAGCAAAAATTGATGAAAATTTTAATTAATTACTACGACTCTCATCCACTTGTAAATATCTTGATCATCCATTTTTTCAAATTTATGGACTAGAAAAGTTTCTAAGTTTCACATATAATAAGTTTCTGCCTGAACCCTACCCTATATAGATATATATAGGGTGTGGATCATGTAAGAACACCCCTTAAATGAGAAATAAGAACAATTCATAGCTACAGATTATCACTAAATCAATGGATCGATTTGATTTTGACCAATTTCAGATAAAATCGTCCATAATAACAACTTAGGCTGAAGAGGGGGTAAACAAGTAAAACAAATAAATTTAGCATATTATTATACCACATCATTTACGGGATTGAGAAGTTGATTGACATTTATTCAAATTATGTTATTTTTGCTAGTTAATTACATATCGCTCTCGATTATAACATTGTTAATAATGTTTTTCACTGTCGCCTTCAACAATATTTAATTTAATCTTATTATTAGTAGGTTTCTTCTTCTTTTCCTACAATTAATTAATCTTATTACTAGTAAGTTTTTTCTTCCTTTTTCCTTTAATAAAAAACATTTTTATTATAATTAGTTCTAAGTAAATGCAAATGACAATATTTATTGGGAATTCTTATTATTAAGTTAATCAATTGAGCTATATACGCAAATTTACTTGTAATAGATTAAAGGGCCGTGTTATTTGGTCACACTTGGCCGACCACACGAGCTAAAAATGGTAATATAGGTTTTGAAAATGGAAATATACCCTAATTGGGTTGCATAAATCCTATGGGGAAATGTGATTATTTCCATTTTTACAGTCAACTTTTCTTTTTTTTACGCGTGTGGCTGGCCACTGTGTGACCAATTAGAATTGATGCATTAAGTTAATATCGTTTATGCATTATGTGTTGATGCATTAATTACTATAATGTTGTTTATGCATTATTATAATAAAGAAAATGCATTATGAAAAATCCGATAAATTGTTTTATACGATATTAATATTTTGAGTAATTTATCGGTCTCTTCAATAATATTATGTTTTTCTCATTATGCACAAGTCGAACAAATCATAAGTATATTTGTGAATTAGTGTGATGTATTTCTCAATTATCTATCAAATTGTAGCCTTTTATAATCAACTTTTTTTTTTGTTTAGAATCTTATTACCCGTAAGCTTCTTTTAATTGTGCAATAGATATATTAGTTATTACATAATTTTTTTTTGAATAATATTACAAGAAAATTTAAATACCGCGTGACGGAGGACTCGAACCCTTAACCTTTGGCCCGGGCATTAACCTCACTACCACTAAGCTAACACACACACACACTAGTTATTACATATTTACTGGAACAATACTTCTTGCTTTGTTAATATGTTCGTACATAATATTTTGCACTGTTTCTATAATATTATTCAACTAAGTTGTGTAGATTTAGTTTACAATTTTATTAGAATTGATGAATTAACTTAATAATATTTATGCATTATTTAATAATGCATTATCGTAAGATTGTTTGTGCATTATTATAAAGAATGAAATGCATTAATAAAAACTTATTATATATACAATGCTAATTAAAATAATGAATAGGAATAATGCATTCGTCTAAAACATTTTATGCATTATAATGTAAGAAATAGTGCATTAAATTAACTTAAGAGATTAATAAATTAATTAACTAAGAAATAATTAAATCCTATTTGTGGTAAATAAACTAAGTTGGTGCTCCATTAAAATAAATTCAGATGCATAAATGATTATAATATATACTACTTTTTTTACACATCTACATAATAAATTTAAATCATTTAAACCTAAGATGTTATAATCATAAAACATCTAGTCTAGTGGGAATGAATTGATGCATTAATAATCATAAAATAATGTAATAAATAGAACAAGATATGTCAGGACTTTGAATTGATTTTTGTAATTCACATACATGAAGATGGATTATAATAAGATTAATTATACTTTGTATTCTGAGCTTTTATTCCTTAGTTATTTTATAGTCCTATCTTTCAAAAAATACAAATATAATTTGATCTTTGCTTTTGTGTGACACTTATAGAATGAGAGCAAAAATTCGACGACGGAAAGATGATTAAGATCATCGGAGGGTGACGTGTATTATATGTCTAGTTGGATAATAAAAGACACAAATCTCTTTATTTTTCCCCAATCTCCTGCATCATTTCCTCGTCGGCTCCAATCGACGGCGGTGCAAAAGCTTATGGCTTCGAGCCTCTTCATCGGCTCCAATCGACGGAATCGCTACAGCCGTCGAAGGCGGATTATCTTCAGAGTATTTGTTCGCATCACTCAGTTCTAATGTTCTAGATTGAAGGCTTCGAATCGATGCATAACAGATTTGACACCATATTCACATCCAGGCGCAATCCCCACTCTCATCCTCTGTCGCCAAGTTTGTTAAAATTTGAGAAGAATCCATCAAAAATCGTAAAGCAATTTCAATTTGGCAACTGATAAATCTAGGGTTTGCAAAAGTAGCTGAAAATAATAATAATGCGATGACACAAGGATTTACGTGGTTCGATCAATGTGATCTACATCCACGGAGAGAATATCTAGTTTTTATTGCTTGAGAGTACAATGAGTATTTGAACGTATTTACACCTCTAATCTAGCATCTATATATAGGCCTTGAATTGAGCCCTAATCCTACTAGGATTCCTCATACATATCCGAATTTCCTTCATAATAGGATTCCTTCTTCTCCAAGGTAAGGCTTCGTTACTTGGTCTTCAAGGCAGTTAGTAATTTCGTCTGGGCCTAGTTCTGTGGGCCGAGCTTAATATATAGGCTCAATTAGATTGGGCCTTAGGTCAGGCCCAAGAAGAGGCCGGTACTATCACATCTCCCCCCAAAAAAAGAGAAAAGAAGACATGTAGATGTAGACTGCGAGGTCGAATTTCCGAGGTGATTAATCGCGCAGATCACCTTTCACGAGCTGAATTAGCGAGCTTATCTCCCGAGCTCAAGTTGCAGGTAGAACGAGATTAGCAATCAGCTTCTTGGTTCGATTATGCAGGTGGCCCATATCCGAACTAGTGAGGAGGGAAAGTTAGTGGGCTCTGTTTTTGAAATTTGTAGAAACGGTTCACGTTCCGAGAAAGACGGGCCCACGTTCACACGTGTGTAATGCGTAACGGCGGGATTCAAACATATATTACGGGATTTGAAACGTCTCTTTGCATATCACGCTATTTCACATCCGCCATTATAGCAAAAGGGATTTTTTGCCCAGAAAATCTTCTCTCTCCCCCTTCTCTGTTCACAAAGTCCTCAACCTTTCGTACCACCGTGCCGCCGGTTCTCTCTCCGTTGGGGCTTCCGTTCACAACCGCACCGGAACGTTCAATCGTAATTTCACAAGTAAGTATGGCTTCCCATTCTCAATCTACTAGAAGTAGTGAATCTTCTCCGGCAAGTGCCGTCGATAGCAGTGTCAAATTTAGGATTTTTTCCGTAGGATCCTCCATTCCCGCCATTGAAACTTTAATGGTTCCCCGGTGTGTAGAGGGGAAAGTGGCCGATTACCCCTCCATCTTGGACGAGTCTAGGATAAGGTTCCTTGCCCAGTCGTATAATTTTCCTTCTAATGTTGAATTAATAGAACCTCGTCCGGAGGATAGGGCGTGCTCTCCTCCGATGGGATTCGTTACTATATATGAGGACAGCCTGCACTCCGGTCTCTGACTACCCCTCCCTGAGCCCTTTGCCGAGCTCCAGAAGAAGCTTGGGTTAGCCTTGGGGCAGATAATGCCAAACTCGTTTAGGCAATTCACTGATTTGGGTGTGGCGGCGATTCATGAGGGTCACCGATTATCTACCGAGCTCATTCACGAGCTTTTTGTCTTCAAAAAGTCGGCGGGCTGGTACTATGCTTCTGCCCGGGCTGAGTTCAAGGGGCGAACTCAAAATAAAGTAGACAAATGGCACTCGAAATTTTTCTTTTGCCGACATTATAGCTTAGTTGAGCATATATGGAGGGTAAGCAAGCCTTTTGAGTGGATAATAGACGAGGTGGATAACGCTTTGGAGTCTGATGTTAAAGCGATGAAGAATCGTGGCCCTTTTGAGGAGAACTACAACGAATACTCCCTAGCTGAAGCGGGGTTAAGCCCGTTTGAGCCCCAAAGTATGGTGGATCCTGCAACGGGTAAGGCCCCGCTAGTGCTGTTAGGATTGTTTTGTTGATCCGTTTCCTAACCCCTTTACTTGCCTTGCATTTGTAGTGAAGTTCGGGAAGATAAAGGGAGCCGATGCCATGGCCGCAGCTCGCGGGGGCAAGAGGCCGAGGTCGTCAGGACGATCTGCGTCCTCATCTGACCAGGGTCAGCTCGGAGGATCCTCTGACTTAGTTCAGCGAACCGAGGTAGCAGGGCTTGCTGCGACGGATGTTCTTTCTCCTTCCGGCAGTCCATCTCTCAAAAAATCTAAGGTCGACGTGGAGATTGTCGACATCTCGGGTGGTGACGCGAGCCCGGTTGCTCCTCCAGCCCAGCTAGGGGATTTGCCTTTTCTCGAGGTGAAGATGTATTGTTTTCGTTACTTAATTTTCTGTAATTCTTGCTTATGTGTAGCTAACTGCATTCTTTCTCGCAGGGCATTGATATGTTCATGGGATGGCTCAAGAGTGGCGTCGGGGAGATGTCAGCGAGGCACGAGGACGAGAAATGTCAGTACTCCGAGAAGCTGATGTCGACCACGGCCAAGCTAAAGAAAGCTGAGGGGGAGTTGGCCAAATCCCAGGAGGAGGTGAAGACCGTCAAGTCCGAGCTGGCCGCTCAGCTCGCGAAGGCCGAGGTGGAGGCCGAGAAAGCTCAGAAAAGGTTTGAGGCCGAGCTGAGTGCAGCCAAGGACAGGGAGGCCAAACTGGCAGCTAGTCAAGGCGAGATCCTACGGGCCTATACAAAGAGGCTTCTATTGTCGGAGAGTTTCTCCGGTCTAGCCAATGAGTTGGCTGGGCTTATAAATGGAAACTACGCATTGAGTGCTTTGGAGGAGGCCGCCAGGGACTTCCCCGACCTGGACGTTTCCAAATATGGTTACGAGCACCTAGAGGATGAGGCTCTCCATTTCCAGTATGCCAAAGTGATCCGACGTCACCTCGGCCAGCTACCTGTTTTGGATGACCTCGCCCGCTCGTCCGTGCTTCTATCCGCCGAGCAGATTGCTGCCTGCTCGACAGATCAGGACCCCACACTCGACGCAGTCTTCGATTCTCTTCCTGACAAGGAAGAAGAAGAAGACAAGGGAGAGGAAGAGGAGCGTGAGGCCGCGGCTGATGAAGACCCGAACTCTAACAAGAGTTCGGAGGATCCCAAGAATGCTGGCGCTGATGGTTCTTCCAAGGATCTCCACTCCGGGCAGACACCTCTTCAAAACAAGGAGGTCGACGATCCTTAAATTTTTTATTTTATATATATATATATATATATATATATATATATATGTGTGTGTAATTTTGTACTCAGACCTTTTTGAATAAACGAATTTTGCATTTCCTTCTGTGTGTAGACTTTGGATTCTCCTGATATACCTTCTTTACACAAGCAAATAAGTCTTCTTTCTCAAGATCTGTCTGAACAACGATCCCTAGCTCAGCTATGGATGGAGAGATGTCGCCGAGCTGAGGCACTTTTTGATAAAAAGTGTGCTCTGTTGAAGTTAAAAGAATCCGAGCTTGAGGAATGGCAGGGGAAAGTTTGAGTCACTCTGCGTGGAGGCTGAGGTCAAGCAGCTCGCTGGTCAAGAGAATGCCGATTTACTTCAGGCCAAGCTTCTTCAGGCAGAGGAAGAGTTGGAAGTTGCCCGAGGTAGAGCTGGGCGTGTTCTGAAGGATCATGAGAAGATCGTCGAGGAGCATGCTGAATATGAAGATATCATCCGTCGCAATGGCGGTATCACCATATCCGAGGCGGAATTAAAGACGAAGGAACTGTTGGAGCAGTATTTCGATTTAAAAGCAGCATGCGGCCCCGAGTCTTGGGAGCTTCAAGGGGCTCGTGAGATGCTCAGAGAAAGCGCGAACATGTATAAATGCATGCTGTCTCGTCGTCCTAAACTTCATGCGTTTCTGTCCAATAGTGCGGATGAGTCTGCTCCGTCTTCTCGGACGATGCCTGCTCGTGAGGTGAAAGCTGCTTCTCGGGGACGTCAGGCTGGCCCGAGCCGAGGTGGCCGGGCTGTGGGGCGGAGTTCGGCTACGTCGCGAGGTCGGAGTTTTTCCTCTGAAAGAAATCGAGGTCGGGGACGAGGTCGAATTTCCATTGACGACCTTATGGGACCTACTCCATTCGAAGAGCAATGGCTCAACTTTAGTAGGCCAAATCCCCCTCCGTAGATTAGCTCGGTTCTTCCTGTAATTTATGTACATACAATGTTCTAATTAGTTAGAAATAAAGTAATATATATTGTGTTTTTTGAACTTCCTGTTCTTCGGGAAGAATGCTTCCTTGGTTTATTCGTGCTTTGCTTTTTGGAGAGAGTCGAACTCGGACCTCTCTATGTGACAAGGGAACCATGGTTCAGACCTCGTAGTATGATTCTCCCGGGGGAACTTGGTTCCGACCCCAGTTGAGAATTTTTTTTTCTTTTTTTTTTTATCCTTGATGAGGGAGTTTGACTCAGACCTCGTGGGATCTTCCTTTTTGGAGGGAGACGAGCTCGGACCTCGAAAAGGGTTTCCTTTGCGCATTTCTTAGGATATAATTACCCCATGTCGGGCCATTATTGATCTCGGAAGGGAACTTTAGTTCGTCCTTATGAGGGGATTTTATTTTGTGGATACTTCGTATAAGCAAACTAAAAGACACGAGAGTATGCAAGACGAAAAGAAACTTTATTAAAGAAAGAAAGACCAAAACAAAAAAAGGTTTTGACGAGCTCGTTAAAAACAAAACATTAAGACTCGAAAAAAAGAAAGAAAAAAGAGACAAAAAAACTTAAGACTCTATATGCAAGACTTCGCTGCTTATACGAAGAATCTCTTTAGGTGGGCGATGTGCCACGTTCTGGGTATCAGCTCGCCCGAAAGGTAGGCGATTTTGTAGGCTCCTTTGCCGAGAACTTCGTGCACTCTGTAGGGCCCTTCCCACGTGGCTTCAAGTTTGCCGAGCTTCTCCGAATGTCTTACTTCGTTGTTTCTAAGCACAAGATCACCGACCTGGAACTGCTGGGGTTTGACCCTTTGGTTGTAATATCGGGTCATCTGTTGCTTATACCAAGCTTCTTTTATGCTAGCTAGTTCCCGCTTTTCCTTGAGTAAGTCCAGGTCGGTTCGGCGTTGCTCTTCATTAGCTTCAGCTGAGAAATTGATGGTGCGGGGGCTCGGCGCCCCGATCTCTACGGGTATGACCGCTTCTGACCCGTATACTAAATGGTACGGGGTTTTTCCCGTTGATGTTCTGGGTGTAGTCCTGTATGACCACATGACGTTTTGGAGGTTGTAGATCCATTCCGTTTTATCCTTCTCTAGGCGAGCCTTGAGTCCGTTCACTATTGTCCTGTTGGTGACCTCGGCCTGGCCATTAGTTTAAGGTCGGTGGACCGAGGTGAAATTTTGCTGGATATTGAGTCTTTCACAAAATTCTCGGAATTCTCTGCTCGTAAATTGCGTCCCGTTGTCCGAGATGAGGACTCTTGGAACTCCAAACCGGCACACGATGTTCTTCCAAACAAAGTCGACGGCTTTCTCACTTGTGACTTTTGTGGAAGGTTCGGCTTCGACCCACTTGGTAAAGTAGTCGACTGCAACTATTAGAAACCGTTTTTGTTTAGGGGCCGGGTAGAAGGGTCCTACGATGTCAATGCCCCATTCCATAAATGGCCACGGGCTCTGTATAGTAGAGAGGTCGGTCTGGGGTACCCTCGTCACCTTGGCATGCAGCTGGCATTTCAGGCACTTTTTCACGAATTCTTCCGCATTTTTTGCCATTGTTGGCCAATAGTACCCCCACCGCATGATTTTCTGAGCTAGTATCCGAGCTCTGATGTGGCTTCCGCACGATCCAGTGTGTACTTCATTTAGTACGTAGTCCGCTTCCCTTGGTCCGACACACTTTAGGAGAGGCTGTAAATATGACTTTCGATAAAGGATTCCTCCTACGAGGACATATTGCGTGGATCTAGCTAGAATTTTTCTAGCTTTCGCCTTGTCCTCGGGAATTTCCCCGCTCTCCAAACATCTTTTTAGAGGGGTCATCCAATTCGGGTCGTCCTCTTCGATTGCATTGATTTCCGCCTCTTCTATACTCCGATTCCGGACTTCTTCTACTAGAGTCGAGCTAGTTGTGGAGTTCGCCAGCTTACTTAGCTCGTCAGCTCGGGTATTTTGGCTTCGGGGAATGCGAACTATTCTGAAGAACTGGAAGGATTGTTCTAGGAGCTTGACCTTCTCCAGGTATTTCTTCAGCTTCTCACTCTTCGCTTTGTACTTTCCCAGCACGTGGTTGACCACGACTTGGGAATCACAGTGGACTTGGATAGCTCGTACCTGGAGGGTTGGGGCGAGACATAGTCCGGCAATAAGAGCTTCATATTCCACTTCGTTGTTCGTAGTGGGAAACTCGAATCGCAGCGAGTATGTCAACTCCTTTTTCTCCGGGCTGATTAGAAGTATGCCAGCTCCGCTTCCTTTCTTTCCCGAGGCTCCATCCACGTACATCTCCCAGCAGTCTGGGGGTGTCTTCTCTGGGATTTTGTTGGAGTTCGATTTTGGCTCCAGACTTTTTTGGCTCGTCGATGACATTATATTGAGCTTCTACAAGGAAGTCTGCCAAAGCTTGTCCTTTTATAGCTCAGCGGGGACCGAATGATATGGAGTGCTCTCCTAGCTCGATTGCCCATTTCGCGATCCTTCCTGAGGCTTCCGGCTTAGTGAGGACTTGCCGGAGTGGTAGGTCGGTCAAAACTTGTATTGGGTGAGCTTGGAAATAAGGTTTTAGGCGCCGAGCTGCATTTACTAGGGCTAGAGCGACCTTCTCGAGAGGCTGATACCTTGTCTCTGGGTCTTTTAGGACTCTGCTGACGAAGTACACAGGTAGCTGTCGATCTCCTTCATCTCGGACCAACACTGCACTTATTGCTTCCTCCGATGCTGCGAGGTACAGGGAGAGGGATTCTTCTTTTTTGGGGACTGACAAAGTTGGTAAGTCACCGAGGTGGCGCTTGAGCTCCTCAAAGGCTAGCTCGTGCTCTGGTCCCCATCCAAATTCCGGTGCCTTCTTGAGAATTTTGAAGAACGGAAGTTGTTTCTCGGCAGCTTTGGAGAGGAAACGACTTAGTGCGGTTATGCAGCCTGTCAACCTATGCACGTCGCGAATAGCTCGGGGTACCTTCATTTCCTGCACGGCTCTGACTTTCAACGGGTTGGCTTTGAGACCTTCCAGCGAGATCCAGCACCCTAGAAATTTCCCAGATTGCACGTTGAACGTGCACTTCTTGGGGTTCAGCTTGAGATTCGCCTGCCTTAGTACGTTGAGCGTCGTTCGTAGGTCGCCCACTGCTGAAGCCTTTTCCTTACTTTTGACGACAATGTCGTCTACATATACTTCGACAATCTTGCCAATGTGATCTCAGAAGAGGAAGTCGACCATTCGTTGGTAAGTCGCTCTGGCATTATTTAACCCGAAGGGCATGTATTTGAATGCGAAGACACCGAAGCTCGTGGCAAAAGCTGTCATGATCGCATCTCCCTCATCTATTAGAACTTGATAGTACCCCTTGTAGAGATCAAGAAAGCAGAATACCTCGTATCCCACTAAGGATTCAATCTTCTCATCGATGTTGGGGAGAGGGTAGCAGTCCTTTGGGCAAGCTTTATTGAGGTCGGTATAATCTACACACATCTTCCACTCTCCTTCTGCTTTCTTTACTACTACCGGATTAGATAGCCAAACTGGATATTTGACCTCGAATAGAAGTCCTGCTTTCAGCCATTGTTGCACCTCATTGTAGATAACTTGATTCCGTTCGGCAGCAAATGTCCTCCTTTTCTGCTTGACCGGGGTTGAGTTCAGGTTAATGTTGAGTTTGTGCGTAATGATATCTGATGATACCCCCGTCATGTCTGTTGGCGACCAAGCGAAGACGTCTTGATATTCCCTAAGGAGCTGGATTACCTGCAGGCGGGTATGGGGTCCCCCTGCAAAGCCAACCTTGACATTTTTTGCAGGGTCTACTTCGGATAAGGGAACCTGTTCCGCCGAGGTGTCTGAGATCGACGTCGTTTCTTCCAACTCCTTGGGATACTTTGATTGCTATGCTTGCGGTTGACCTCGAAGAGTAACTTGCATGCACTTCTTGGCCTTTTTCTGGTCGCCTTGGACAGTTAGGATTCCGCCCGAGGTTGGGATCTTCAGTAACAAGTGATATGGCGAGATGATGGCTCTGACTGCATTCAGCCAATCCCGACCTAATATGATGTTGTAGGAGGAGTTCGCTTTGACCACGTAGAACTGGATTAGCTTGTTGATGCTGGTTGGCGGGCTGCCAATGGCGACGTCAAGCACGATGATCCCTTCAGGTCGCGTCTCATGCTGTGTAAAGCTCTTGAGGGGTAGGGGCGTGGAGTTAACCTGAGCTGGGTCGAGTCTCATCCTATCCAAGCAATGTTGGAAGATGATACTCACGCTGGCCCCACCATCAACAAATACGCGGTGGACCATCTTATTGGCCACTCCGACCTGTATCACCAGGGCGTCATTATGGGGCGTAGCTGTAGGTACAGGATCATCCTCGGAGAATGTGACGGTTTCACTTTTCTTGAACCTCTTTTTTGTCTGCTCCTCTTCTGGCGGAATTGGTGGTCTGCGGGCTTCTGTCCTCAGCTTAGTTTTTGTCACACCTGGGGGCAGCCCGGAGATGGTTGAAACCACCCCGTCGTATTGTGGTGCATCATACTGAGGGTCATCATCCTCCTCGTCGTGATCGACCTTAGCTCGCTTATTGCCTAGAGCACAGCAACCCTGTCCTCCTTTCCGCTTTCCTTTTCTGCTTTTCCTCCCCCCAGCTTCGTATTTCTTTAGAGCTCCCTCCTGGCCAACCTTTCTATCTGTTCCGTGAGGTTGCGGCAGTCTTCCGTGTGATGTCCATGGTCGTCATGGAAGGAGCAGTGCTTATTTCTATCTCGAGGTTTTGACCCTGACATAGGACGTGGTTTGGTGAACCAGTCCTCATGAAGCGCGAAGATCTCCGCATTTGTTTTCATAAAAGGAGGTAATTGAGATTGCTCTGGTCCCATTCGAGGTCCGAGCCGGGACTGGATAGGTCCTGGTCCGAGCAGAGATTGGATGGGTCCTCGCTGAAGACGTTCGTGAGCACTTCTCCGATCACGATCATTCCGACCTCGATCAACTTCAGTCCTCTTCTTCTCGGTTTCTTCTCGCTTCAACCGGTCCGCATCTTGGCCATCCGCGAACTGGTATACAATCCTCCACATTTCCTGAGCTGTCTCAGGTTTCTGTTTAGCGAGCTCTTGGTTCAGGGACCCAGCAGCGACTCCATTTCGGAAAGCCGAGATGAGGAAGAAGTCGTCAATTTTATCGACTTTCAGACTTTCTTGCATGAATCTGGAGGCGTACTCCCTTATAGACTCTTTGTCCTTCTGCTTCACCGATAGGAGATAGGTTGTGTCTCGGTGAGCCTGAACCTTTATATGGAATCTTTGCTTAAAGATTTTTTCCAAATAGGTCCAGGACCCTACACTGCCAGTTGGGAGGCTATCAAACCAAGCTCAGGCGTAATCAACCAGCATCTCGGGGAACAGCTTGCACATGTGTTCTTCTTTAAGGCCCTGGTTGTGCATTCTGTACTTGAAACGCGTCAGAAAATTGAGGGGATCCTCCAACCCATTGTAGGGTTGTATGTTGGGCAACTTATATGCCGCAGGAAGCTTGGTGTCAAGCAATTCGTCGGTGAACGGGCTGACAAGTCGGGTTGGTCCCCTTTCACGTCGGTGTCGATGTTCCTGGGGACTGTGACTCCTGCAATAGCTCGGACTTCGGCACCTTCTAGGGCTCCGATGTCGCCTTGGGAGGTGGTGTCACCTGGGCTCCGATGTGGACTAGAACTCCGGCGGTGGGGTGGACGTCGGGTGTCGTGCTTTCCCCTCAGCTCGGGCTCCTGCATCTTGGAGTGGTGAGGAGTTTTGGATATGGATTTCTGCGTGGAACTCTCCTTAGCTTCGGGTATTGGGGACATCCGAGCTGTCGTGAGGAAGCGTTTGAAGTTCTCCTGATTTGCTCTAGCGAATTCAGCTGCGACATAGGCAGTAGCGAGATCGAAGTCGTTGAGGAAATCATCTCCCTTCGACTCGGGCCCCTTTTGTTTGGATTCGTCGCTCACTTCGACAAACCCTTCTGGAGTCTCATTCGTGTTGAAGGATCGTCCGTTATGTGCCCTCCGACACGGGTTTTGTGGTGGATCCCTCTGAGGGATGTCTTCTAGCTCGGGCATCCCCTTGTATGGATCCTCTTCTGAGTGGTGATTATTACGTCCCTCCTTCGGGGTCGAACCGCCTTTATGGCGATTACCCTTATCCGAGGGGTGACTTTCCCCTTCGTTGGGATCCCCGTGTCGGCTTTGGGTCCTCTTCTCTTTTGCCATCACGCTTTGTGATCGCGTTACCATCATTAATCAGCTACGAAAGAACCGTCGATTTAAAGAGATGTTCCCACAGACGGCGCCAATGATAAATCTAGGGTTTGCAAAAGTAGCTGAAAATAATAATAATGCGATGACACAAGGATTTACGTGGTTCGATCAATGTGATCTACGTCCACGGGAGAGAATATCTAGTTTTTATTGCTTGAGAGTACAATGAGTATTTGAACGTATTTACACCTCTAATCTAGCATCTATATATAGGCCTTGAATTGAGCCCTAATCCTACTAGGATTCCTCATACATATCCGAATTTCCTTCTTCTCCAAGGTAAGGCTTCGTTACTTGGTTTTCAAGGCAATTAGTAATTTCGTCTGGGCCTAGTTCTGTAGGCCGAGCTTAATATATAGGCTCAATTAGATTGGGCCTTAGGTTAGCCCCAAGAAGAGGCCGGTACTATCAGCAACAAACAAAAATAATAATAAAATACAAAATAAACTCTTTATCTCTCTCTTTCGTTCTCTCTATTTCTACATAGAAACGATACCTATCATTTACAAATCTCAAATCTCAAAATACAAAATCAAGAGGTTAACTGGATTTCAGCAGATTTGAGGACCTACAGTGACACTTGCAACAAGAGTGAAGAGGAAAGAAAAGGTTTGACCTTGTTGGTCAATCAAGGAGGCTGGCTAATCGAGCAAGATCACAGCAGAGACGAAGATTTTTTCATCGATGAGGCTCAAGATGGTGGCGGGTAATCGGATGCAGCCATAGGCGGTGAAAGTAGTAGTGCAGGAGATTTGGGAAAAATTAGAGAGAGAGACAGTGTGTGTATTTTTTTTTAATTGTTCAATTGGACATGAGAATTTCCACATCACCCTCCAACGATCCTAATTATCTTTCCGTCGATGAATTTTTCCTCTCATGTCATAAGTGTCATACAAGGACAAATATCAGGTCATATTTATATTTTTTAAAAGGTTGAACTATAAAATAACTAAGAAGTAAAAAATCGGGACATAAAGTATAATTAACCCATTATAATATGGGTGGTCAAATTTATTTATTATTATTATTATTATTATTATTATTATTATTATTATTATTATTATTATTATTATTATTATAATATATCTAATGTGTTGTAATTTGTTTGTTTGGTATCTAATAAGCAGTCACGTTTCCTAGATCTTATTAGGCTATCTGCATCCTTTAGAGCACCCTAAGGGTGTTCTAAGGGGTGCTCTAGCACTAGAGCACCCTTAGAGACCTCTACCCCTGCATTTCAAGGGTGTTCTAAGGGTGCTCCAACACAATATTAAACAATTCCCTATTTTTATTTATTAAATTAATTCATCTATTTGTAAATAAATTAAAATACACTAATTAATAAATAATACGAATTTTCCATAATATTTGAAAATTGGAAAATTACATGCCGCTCACAATAAAAAAAACACTACATGCTCGGAAAAAAAGTACATAAAACTAAAAATTATGAAAAAATACTACACCCACCCCCGACGTTGCTTCACCTCCTCTACCATCATCTTGTGAACTTGGAGCTGCTCCGGCTTCACAAATCTCGTGTCCCTGGAGACAACTTCCAAGTCGGTGGCATCACGTCTCTACTGAACATATTCGGCCCGGATGCGTGCATTTTCCAGCTTCGTGCGAGCTGATTCCCGCAACGCCACCGCGATCTCATGCTTGGCCTTGGCGAACTGGGTAAGTCGGTCGCCATATCGATCCATGACGGATTCGAACTGGAACGAGCCCTCTACCGGCTTCTTTCCTTTGGACCTTGCCCTGGCCATTGCCGCATCTCGACCCTCCGATCGGGGAGATGCGCTTTCTCCTTCGTTAGACTGGGCCTCCTCCACTGACGGCTGGGACTGAGAAGATGTGTAGTTGCCCTCCGTCGTAGTCTTCGTCCTCTTCATGGACGGTACGTCTGGGAAATTGGCGAGGAGGAACTTGGGGTTGTCTTTGAGAATGTCCCAAGCTGTGAAATAGTGGAAAGAAGGTGCCTGGGTATTAGCCTTGTAAATGGCTTGGGCCTGGGCAATCACATACCCGTCATCGGCGCCGCTTGGCCGGCGAGATTGGGCTTTCTGGAAAGCGCTAATCCAGGCTTTAACGGTGGTCTGGATGCGGCCGAAGAAGCTCCACACGGCTTTCTTGTTGAGCTCCAAGTTGAACTTCTTGTTGAAGCGCTCTTGGATAGCGCTCCAATATCTCTCACCGGACTGGTCGCATCCGACGATGGAGTTGCAGGTCTCCTCAACCCAAATTTGTGCCATGTAGCTGGCTTGTTCGTTAGTGTAGTTGTGCCGCTTGGCCCGGACGGGTTCCGAGTCATCTTCCTCGGCAGCGGTGGCAGAGGTGGCGATGGCTTTGCCCTTGCCCTTCTTTTTTCTTCCTACGGCAGCGGGCTGGGACGGCGGCGGTGCCACAATGAGGCGATCCTCGGTGTTTGTCCCCGAACTGTCGGTGTCGGGGGAGAACGACGGGTAGGATTCGGCGGAGGCCGCAGTGTTGAGGTTGATTGAATCAAGCCCCGCTCCTGTGAAATAGTTCGCGTCGTCGGACATGTCGGGATACCACGCCGACGAATATGGGTTGTTGGGATCCATAATTTTTTTTTTTGGGATGAATTTGTTGGAGAAATGAAGGAGATGAAAAAAAATTGAGAGATGAAAGGAATGAGAGGTGTGAAAATGAGGGAGATGAAATGGGTATTTATAGGTAAAATAAATAATAAAAAAAAAAGGAAAAATGCAAGTTACCGTTGCCGGCGAACAAAAAATGCCCGTTGCCATTAATTTTTTTAACGTTGGTGCGTGTATAACACGCGCCCAATGTTTTTTATTTTTATTTTTTAAATTTCTGTCCGCGCATGAAGGCACGCGCCGTGCTCGAGTTGTGCTCGAGCTTGCTCTCCCCCGCCACGCAGCCCTCTCGAGCCACCCCGTGCTCGATCCGGGCTCGAGCACCCCCGCTCGAGCCCCGTTGGAGATAGTCTTAGATACATGTCATCTACCATAAATTACAATTCAAGCCTTAATATTAATTCAACAACCATTAAACTTGGATGAACAATAGCCATAGATCTAGATCAACTAAAATAAATGGTATGGATTTGTTCTCTTTTCTCATGAACGTCCACTCTTTTTAGTATAGCTAAATATAATCTCAATTTCATTTCCTTTGGTGAGTTTGAGAGGGTATTTGAGATAGGTTCATGTCGTTGTTTCTTTAGAAATCTCAATCTATTGCTTAAATTTCACACACTGAAATCTCTAACTTTATGGACTGAAATATCAGGTGCTGGAGCATCGGCAACGTCATTTAGACTGACTTAAATGTATTTTTCATTGTAGAAACGACTAAAGTTTTTGTTTTCACTATATGTATTTCTACAATTACTGTTCCCCTCAAATTGGATTTGACTTCATTTTTGTATGTTTCGATAGTTGTATTGTCTTTGTCTCTTTGATTATTTGAAAAGCATGTCTTTAATTTTTTTCAACAATATAAAAGTACTAAATGGTATGAATTCAATGATTTTGTGGGTGATGATTTTTCACAATAAATGCAAACAGTGAAAATTGATCTCTATCCTATATTTTACAGCGATAAATACAAGATGGTGATTTCTACCCCAGTGCTGATTGATAATATGAGTACAAGCAACGTAGAGTGAGACGATTGAACAGGGGGCAAGGGGAATGAGATCTAATGCTTTCTAATGATATTTGTAGGCTCCACCCGAACTGAACCAAAATTAACCGAAAACTGAATTGTGGTTTTTTCCATACCAAACCAAATCATATTATATGTGTAACCAAACTGAATTCAAACCGTAATTTGCAGTTTGGGTTCGGATAAATTCGGTTTTAGCCGAAATTTTTTACACATTTTTAAGTGCATATTTTTCACAACATTTGCACCTATTTTATTTCCTATTTTCTAATACATTTGCACAAAATAGATCAATTCTATTGGTTCAACCAAAGCCAAGCATCATCGTTAATGACATGACTCGCGGCATTGTAATTGGAGGCGGGAAAGAGTTTATCGTTGATGATTGGCATGGCAAAATGAGATTATGATTTGGCACGTGGGTATGTAAAAGTGACGGTTGGATTATCACAATTTCAATCATAACTTTTAAATTACTTTTAAACATTAGTTTGTAGATATAATTAAAAAATACTAACATATAAAAATATTTCGGTTTTCGAGTAGAAGCCAAATATTTTTGGCTCAACCCGAATCAAGCCAAAATAATTTCAGATTTCAATTTCTTAAGCTGAACCGAACCGTTAAATTAAAAAATCAAATCAAACTACAAATTACGATTTGGTGCGGTTCGAATTTTCCGTTTGGTTCGGGTTTTGCTCACCCCTAATTACTAGTCTGTTCGAATACTTCCTCA
The DNA here is from genome assembly GCA_029490685.1 of Schizonepeta tenuifolia. Taxonomy (NCBI): domain Eukaryota; kingdom Viridiplantae; phylum Streptophyta; class Magnoliopsida; order Lamiales; family Lamiaceae; genus Schizonepeta; species Schizonepeta tenuifolia. The sequence goes on from CM055958.1 coordinate 87,034,967, forward strand.
AGAGTCAAGTTTTAGGCTCTTAAGTATCTATGCTTTTACGTATTTCTCTATATATATCCCTCTATTATATATATCATGTATGTAATTGGATCATAATCAAATTCTATCAATAAAATCATAAAGCATAAGTTGTAACTTTGCATTCTAACATATATAAATATGTTATCATCAAATATTCTACAACATGATAAGAGTAAGCAATAACACAAGAGCAGCCTGCCAAAAGTGTTTTGTGTGTATGGAGTGTATATGGAACAATTGAAGTTGCAAAGCAAATTTACACAAAATTGTACTCTCTTCGTCCCATTTCAAATAACTAAATAAGTCTATTAAAATGGGATGAAGTACGTGTTTTAGTATATTTATATATTATTAGGGTGTATAATTTAGCTACCTTTTCCTATTTAGTAGTAATAATTATGTTATTTATATATTGTAGTAGTACAGTAGTGATATCCTAAGCGCCTACAATGAACGACTACTTTAAACGCCTCTATCCACATCAGCTCCTATTAATAGATAAATTTACGTGGCTTTTCTTTTTTCTTCTCATCATAATTCTTCTCTCTCCTTAGTTTACTTATGTTTTACGTCTTCTTTTTTGCTTTTTCTGCAATAATCTTTTTTCGTTGCATAATTTCATTCCCCTACTTCATCGTCGGCGATTATTTTCCTTTCAAGTTTCATCATTGCTTGGTGGAGAACATACTCTATTCTCCCTAATTCTTGCCTGCGTCGTCTTTGTTCCCACAGTAACATTCTCTATTGATTATATTTTTCTTGTTATTTTATTGCCCTCTAAATATGTGCACATCGAACCTATTATCTGTTTTTGGTTTAATTATTGCATGTTGATTTGCTTAATTTGTAGTTTCAACTGATCTAACCATTAATATACCTCTCTCAACATCAATACTCCCTCAACGAACAATGTATCTGCTATAAATATATGTATTTCTTAATTTTTAATTATTGTACTCTATCTAGTCTTGTTGGTCATTATATTTGTAACTTTTAGATGAGTGTTCAGGGGCCAAGATAGAGACAAAATAATCATATGAGAAATTTGTACATTAATCTAAAAGAATTTTGTTTTATTTGTTTACTTAGTTGACCTCTCTACAATAACCTTCGACATGTTTTTTTTGTTATAATTTTTCATTTACCCAAATAATTTCAGTTTATTTATTAGATATTAAATTGTTATCACTATGTAATTTTTATATCTAGCAATATGGAAGAAAATACTGGTAGTCAATTATATATTCCTGAAGTTGCGGATGATCGAAAGCCAAAGATCGGAATGAAATTTTTATCCATGGAAAAGGCATTTTTATTCTACAATCAGTATGCACGAGAAGCCGGCTTTAGTGCAAGAATGAGCAATAGCAAGAAGCATAAGGAGACAAAGGAAGTTGTTTGGAAACAATTTGTTTGTTTTAAAGAAGGACACACTGAAGAGTCTCGTTCTATTATAAAAGAGATAAGTAGTCAGCCGAAAAAGATAAGAGCTCGTGGGGAAGTTAGAACTGATTGTAAAGCAAAGATTTCCCTTGTCAAGCAACAAACTGGACCTGATTGGAGTATTAGTACTTTTGTAGAAAATCATAATCATGCACTTTCCACTCCTTCAAAGGTACATTTGCTTCGCTCCCATCGTAATGTTTCAACTGCAAAGAGAGCATTGACTCAACAATTTTCAGAAGCCATTATACCAACTTCTCAACAAATGCGATTATTGGAGATAGAGCATGGTGGACCTGAACATGTAGGTTGCTTAGAAAGAGATCTTAAAAATTTTGAGCAAAAACTACGAGAGGAACAAAAGGGTATTGATGCTGACACTTTGGTTGAGTTCTTTGTATCTGAAAAAGAGAAAAAATCAACCTTTTTCTTTGATTATGAAACTGATTCGGATAATAAGTTGAGTAGGTGCTTTTGGGTGGATTCTACATCAAGGAGCGCTTATAGTGTATTTGGTGATGTGGTTGTGTTTGATTCTACATATCAAGCCAATCGATATGGAATGATTTTTGTACCATTCGTAAGAGTCAATCTTCATCATTAGACAATTGTTTTTGGTTGTGGATTCCTAAGTGATGAGAAGACAGAATCATATATTTTGTTGCTTAAGAAGTGGATGGAAGCCATGACAACACACCCTCCAAAAATAATACTCACCGATCAAGATCCTGCTATGACAAAAACACTTGCACAAGTGTTGCCATTTACACTGCATCGATATTGCATGTGGCATATCTTGAAAAAGTTAGTGAAAAGATTCCACCAGCGACTTTACGAGACCATTATGGAAGAATAAAGAATGTTATAAAAAATTCTGTATCTCCAGATGACTTTGAGCAATCTTGGAAAGATATATCAGGTGTGCTAATTTAGAGCAAAATAATTGGATCTCGTTGATGTATGGACTTAGCCATAAGTGGATTCCAGTATACTTTACTAATGTATTTTGTGCTAGAATTTCAAGCAGTCAGTACTCATGCATTTTTTAAAAGATACGTCTCAAACGAAAACTCATTGGTGAATTTCATCACACGATTCAATAGGGCACTGAGACACCTAAGACATAATGAGTTAGTTGCTTGTCACGCCCCGACTCTCGAGGTGCGACTTACGAACAATAAAACAACTTAATCAACTAACAATCAACTCAAACATAGGGAACATGATCGGGGAAACATTAATGAAAAGCAATGCAATCGAATAAGGCTTTCAAAGACATAATGAAATAATAACCGAGCATTTCAAAATCACATATACACAAGAATATGATAAGAATTTCATGCTGATGGGGTAAGATTTCAACAAAACGTTTAAAGTCAACGAACCCATCGCTCGGAAGCACAAGTTAAGAAGTTAAGAATTCAACAAGTATTCAAAATCATCGAGTACAACACTCGGAATCAAAAACATGAGTATCAGAGTATAAGTGTCAACAGACATCAATTCAAAAGAGTTGCAGCGGAAACTTGCATCAAAACCCAACATTTGCACGTATGAAGACGTACAAAAGTCAGTCTGATATTCGAGTCGACTCAACCAAAAGAACCACACCACACCACCAAGTATCCATGCCATCGCCATCCAGTCAACCTGCACGTTTAGAAATACACGCAGGGCTGAGTACTTCGTACTCAGTGAACACAAGCCAAAACATTTGGATAAAGATGCTTATAAAAGCTATATCAATTGAACTTGCCTTGCCGAACACCACAAGTACTTAAACAACTTAAAACAGTTTTACTTGTGCATGTTAAAAACATTTTCTTTTAAACAGACTGTGCAGTCAAACATAACATATAATAATAGTAATATGCATCATCTGTCACAATCAATCTTACTGTGCCGAGAAGTAGGCCTCCTTCTCGAACACTGTGATCGGCCTAACCGAAGCAAGGCTCACAGTCACCTCAATCATTCAACATACCACACGTGGGTTTCCTACCTTTCACAGGATAATAACATCCTAACTAAACAGATGATAACACATACCAAACTTCAATAAAAACGGCAAGTCAATCGCATTTAAAATCAATCATAATAATACTCAATAGCATAAATATGTTCATCGGCAGTTTTGGTTCAGAAAAGCCCACCTGACTTCCGAAGATTCTAGCTAGGCGGTTTAAGGGCTATTTGTTCTCGCTTAACGATCCGTCCGGCTCGATCCTTCACAGTTCGACATCGATAAAGAAATTAAGATACGTAAAGACGGACAAAAAGGCGTTGAACTCAACTGAAGGACTTCTATTTGAGTCGATTCTCTCTTTGCTTTAACTTTTCTAAAGGATCTCATTCTCTCGTCTTTAAACCATTAACTCTACTCGATGATTGGTTAACATTACAAATCAATGTCTTAACACTTCTCGCTTTAATTATGAAACGTCGTCTATCTACATTCCATTACTCGAGCTTTGTTTTTTAAAAACTTAGTTACTTCTCGATTTAACAACTCATTAATTTAATCATCTTGCATACAAATAATTTAGTAATTTCTTCATATCACAATTAATATCATGCACTTAAACAATGATTAAAACACATAATAAATCCAAACAAATCAAACACACTTCAAGACACATTAACATTTATTCAATTTAAACATTAGAACTTAACTTGATTATGCAATTTAAACATTAGAACTTAACTTGATTATGCAATTTCTTTTCATAAAGACTCAAACAATATACTTTATCTCTTTTTAATTTGTAGACATCGCTTTGTTCTAAATTCGTTATCTTATAAAGTATTTTATAAATTTTTTATTCATTTAATAGAAATTCTCTTAATTTATTATTAATCTCTTATGAAATTGGAATTTCCTTTCCATTTCTAACTCGATTCTCACTTCTTAACTCAATTATTATTTTTCTAAGTATTAACTCGACAATTTTTCTCGGTTTATTTTTAATTCGCATGGTTTGAAAACAACTTTCATAATTAATTAACTTTTAGTTAATTTCTTTCAAAACCATTACTCGACATCTTATTCTATTATTATTTTCTTGATTAAACTATACGAGTATTTAACTTAACTCGTCTAACATCTTTTCTTGATTCGATTAAAACTTCTTTTAATTTCTTATTAATTAATTCTTTTTGACTCGATTTTCTCAATTCTTGTTTACTTATTTAGTAATTCTTTCTTCTTTGTTCTTAACTTAAACCACTTTCTTATTTAACAATTTCCTTTATTTTTCAATAAATATTTTTTATAAAAACTAGTTTATTTTATTAGTTAAATTATAAATTTTTTTTTTTACTTGATTTATAAAGAAAAATTCAAATCTTTAAGTTTTAATACAAGAACATTTATTAGAAATATTTTTCTATATACTTTTCAATTTTTAACATCTTAAAAGCTTTTAAACTTCATTCTTTTATTACAAAAATTTCTCTTTTCATCTATGATTTTAACTAATATTTATACACACATTATAACATCAAAACATTCAATCTTCTATATTATCATAAATTGTTTTCTTCAAAAACTTAACATGCAACTCCATTTTCTTAAGCTTAACAACATGTATGATTACATCAACATATCACATAATAATTTCATGATCAAAACATCACTCAAATCATCAACAAAATCAACAAAATAATTTATTCTTTTTCTCTTAAAATACACGGCACACTTAGTGTTTTTAGGGCATTTTATTTCTCAATTTTTCATGCATATAATCTCATTCCAAACATGATAAAAATCATAAATCAAGCATCAAAATAACAATAACTCAAAGAATTCATATTTTCCTATTTTTCTCTATTAATTTCGGCTTTCATCAAATTTTTAGGGATTTAAATTATTTTTCTTCTCTTAATTCACCGATTAAATCCTAGTGTTCGATTCTCCTAACGATTTCTTCTCACTTAATTCTCACATTAACAACCTAAGTTTTCCTAAACATAAATAAATACCATGCATGCATGTTTTCTTTCTTTTAGGGCTTAGAGATATACATATATACAATTAATCAAATGGAATATCATACTTTGAAAATTAAAATCGGATCTCTTCTCTTGGCTTCTTGGGATCGAAAGATGGGGAGAATGAGCTTCAAACTTTAGCTTGGATGTATGGAAGAACTCTTCTTGAATCCTCAAAGAAAAGAATAACATAATGATTAATCATCCATCTCTTTAGGCTTAAGAGCCAAAAATGAAGAAAAATGGGGATGATCATTTGATTTTTGAATCAAGAACTTTGATGGATTTTTACCTTTTTCTTGAAGATAAGGATGAACTAGATGGAGGATGATGATCTTCACTTCATCTTCATGGATGTTAAGCTTGAAAGCCAAGATTGCATGGAAGAAAATCAAAATGTATGTGTGTGTGTGTGTGAATGCCGTGAGTGAGGGAGAGAGTAGAGAAGGAGAGTTTTGTTTTCTTCTTTTTGGTGTTGGATGAAATGAATGAATGAAATGAAATTCATCCCTTTTGAATCATAGAGAGAAATCGAGAGAGAGAGTGTAGAGTGCATGCATTTCTTGCTTATTTTCCAACACATGGAATAAACATCATTGCAATTAGTGTTGGAAATTAGTTTGATGAGATGACTTTTGCATGCAATCTTTTGTTAAGATTGTGGTGACACATAATCATTAGTTGCATAGGAAATTGGAGAGAGAGATGGGAGAGAGATGGTGAGGTGGCGTGAGAGGGAGAGAGGTGACGACACTTGTCCTCGTCGTGTCGTTACGGGTATTAATTACCCGATCGTAAAGGTTTTCCGGATAAAACGATTCGTATTAATTCATTTATGCTATAAACGGGTCTAATCTCTCCTCGTCTCATTTCCGACACTAAAACATCTCAATTCTATTTCACATTTCAACTAAAAGTTTGACGGTTCCAATCATCTTAGTCTTTTAAATCTTAAAAGAATTTAGTCGGCTTATCAATCCGTTATTAATCCTTTAAAGATTAAATCTTCGTAACTCTTCTCAATTTATCTCGGATAAGCTCTTATCCTATCTCAATGTCCTTAGAAGAAATTCTAGGTTCAAAGATCTTAATTCAACTCTATTCTAAGTTCTTCGGCGCATAGAATTTTCTCGGCGATTAACATTATTCTTTTTCAATTTAACAAACTCTTCGGGGTTTTCTGGAAATTAATCTCATACTCATTTTCATATAAACAAACTCAACAAATATATCACATCATCATCATCTCAAGAAATAGAATAGATAAATTCACGCAAAAACACATTGGATATTCCAGACGTTTTACTCACTTCTCTTCAATTAGAAAGAAAAATTTTTATTCCTCAATTCTCATCTTTTAACTTACTCGGTTAGTTATAACGCTCTCAAAAGGTATAAAAGCTCGGGGTATCACATTGCTGACCACATTGACATGAATGAACGTCCATAAGCGAAGACAAATTGGCCTATGGAAACTCAAATGGTTCAAGTATACACAAAAAAGAAATGGATGAATTTTCAAGATAAAATTAGTCGAAGTCATGGCTATTATGTGCATCACGCATCTACAGAAGATGAACTGGTGGTTTACAACGTGATTAGTTCTCAAATCGGTTCATCTTCCAAACCAAGGTTACTCACAAATGACAAAACAACAGACCATATATCATGCAATTGTAGAAAATATAAGTTTGAAGGTATTCCGTGCCTTCACATGTTAGCTTTCTTTCGCATTAACCAAGTATTTCAACTGCCTGAAAAGTATATACTCAATAGATGGACACAAGAAGCAAAGATTGATGTGGTATGTGCCATAGATGATCAGAATATCAATGATACTCCACTTGGGTCTTTAATGACACGACACTCTAGGTTGTTGTATAAAGCTTCAGTATTAGTTGATGATGCATCTTTGACTGATGAAGGGACAAAGTTTTTGGATGAACAACTAGATCTCATTCATTGTAAAGTCAAGGATATGAACATTAGTCTGACTTTCAATGAAGGAAATCAAAGGAGGGCAAGTTTAGATAAAGTGCACAATATTAATGATCCAGCTGAAATAAGAACGAAAGGATGTGGGAAAAGGCTACTATCAGCAATGGAGAAGTTAACTTCGAAGTCTAGGGTGTGTTATAAGTGTGGAAAACGTGGAGTATCACACGACAAACGTAATTGTCCAATTTTACATGATGAGTATGTTGCATTCAATTATATTTTTCTATCTATGATTTATTTATTACCTATTTAATCTTGTTGCTAATTTTCATTATATTATGATTATTTTTCAGGTCAAATATTGATGATCATGAGAATGACAATAACAATGCAAATGAATAAGATTATTTGTGTCCATAATTGGTATATATGCACAATTTATTACGGAGAATAATTCTGTTTAGCAATCTCATTATATAGAACCGACAGTAGTTGTGTGGTTAATGATGTTATTATTATTCTACAGAATCTGATGCTTCAGTGCATTGGATTTAGTCAAGATTATTATTATAAAATTTGCTTTGTTATGTTTACTTATTATTCTAAATAGATATAATGTTTTGGAATTGTACATTTTGACTTTGGCACAAAGTACTACTTGTGATTAGTTTTTTTTTTTTTACCTAACTACTTGTTATTAGTTAATTACAAATGTTTTATGAGCTTTGTTCTTTTCTTGTTTCACCAATATATTGTTATGAAAATAGTAAATAATGTGTACTATGCTTGAGTAGCTCTCTACAAGATGAGGTATGATGTCTCATTTTAGGAATTATTATGATGAGTTGAAAAATTATTTATCATATATTCATGTGGTGGCCAAAAATAAAGATCATTATGAAATGATTGTATTACCTGTCTTGAGCCCAAAAAAGGGAAGAACACTTTAATTGCATTACATGCGTTTGATATAAGAGAATGATATTGATGATGACATTTGAGAGAAGAAACACAGACAAGTTCATTTGCCAAATTCTCTTATATAATTAATGTAGTATATCACTGATGAGATATATTTCGTTGGTGATTTCTCTGCTCATTCATTTAATTGTAGTTCTTAACAAAAGTATACCAAAAGAACCACTTTTGATGAGAGAATATAATGTTGGAAAAGTACTTCACCATAGCTCTTCTCTTTACTTGTTTTTGTCCCACGTAATTTCACCCGTAGGTAGAAGACCTGTGACAATAAATCGTTTCAAAGCAATCGATCGATCCAGTGCATCTCTCTTTATTTCAAGCACTTTTTATTCACCTTGACATTTCTACAACCATGTTGGGTGCATGATTTTTTCTTTTCAACACTATCTCATTGAAAATTCACATTCTTTTCCTCAATGTAAAAATCAAATTAAAGATGTTGTAGATATTGCACTTAGTAAAACGTATAAAACGATGTTTACAATAGACTTATACACCCACCAGAAAATAAATCAAGTCTAATGAGTGAAGATATTTTGTTACTTGCATACGATTTGAAAATGTTCTGACCTTTTCTTTTTTAAATAATTCCATTATCCAATAAAAACAAAAACTATATCAGAAAGATTGCAATACTTAAAAACAAATTTCAACATGTGCAGATTTTTAGTTTCCTGACCGCAGAATCAATAAAAAAATATGCGATTTGGATGAATTCGTTAATGAGCTTTGAAGAAGGCAGAATCAAAGTATGCAGACATAAAAATTGGCCACTTTTGCAATGACGCAGGCAGGAATTAGGGAGAATAGAGTATGTTCTCCACCAAGCAACGATGAAACTTGAAAGGGAAAATAATCGTCGACGACGAAGTAGGGAATAAAATTATGCAGCGAAAAAAGATTATTATAGAAAAAAGAAAAAAAAAAGACGTAAAACATAAGTAAACTAAAGAGAGAGAAGAACTATTATGAGAAGAAAAAAAGAAAAGCTACGTAAATTTATGAATTAATAAGAGCTTTATGAATTAATAAGAACTGATGTGGATAGAGGCGTTTAAAGTAGTCGCTCACTGTAGGTGATTTCTTAGGATATCATTATTGTTGTAGGGTATACTTATAATTTAGTTATCCTTTTTTGTTATTTAGTAGTAGTAATTATTACGGTGCATCACACGTGTACAAGTATCTTATTACATGTGGAGTAAATGTTGAACGTTATGGAGTGTATTTGGACTAATTGTCGAGTATGGAAGCCTCAACTTTTATTCAACGGCAAATGTTATTTTGAATTGTTTTATTAGTTAATTTTGTTATTCCCTCTAAATTAATTTGTTTAGACTATTGTTTCTTTTCATCTTTAAACAAATAATCATGATTATTCAAAATTGTAACATATAATTTATCCGTACATCGTACGAGAGCGAATACTAGTTTCTCTCCATTTGATACGCGGTATTGCTAAGACAAATTGCTTCTTATTAATGGAAATTTTAATTTTTCCTCGAAAAAAATACTTACCAAAAAATAAGAAACACTAATATTCCCTTTACATCAAATAAATAATTGTGGATGCTTTTATACTTTTCATTGTAAGTTGAGGTCTAATGATTTAGTTATATTGAAACTTTGAAAGGAAAAGTAAGATTTGCATTTAATTAAAGTGGCAAATTGTCTGAAATTGTACACGTAAAATGTTATTAGCTCATTTCATATAAGTCAAAGCTAGGTTAGTTTATGTTAACATCCATTTCTCACTCAGCAAAAGTTAGTTTATAAAAATATGCAGTTAGATTTAGAATGTAGTATACTATATAACACTACGTCATTTAACTAAACGGTTACCCAAATTTCCGACACATTTAGCTGATTTAGTAATTTGAGGGCGACGTGGATTATGTATGATGTGAATGTGATAAGTTCATCGGCACTTGATCGCAATATAAATATATCAATAATTAGTGTTAATTAAATATTAAGATTCCGTGTCGCTCGAGAAAAAATATATGAACAGCAGAAGAGAGAAAGCGGCAGTGACAGACACTGGTGGTTTAGGGAGGGAGAGGGAGAGGGAGAGGGAGAGGAGAGAGAGGGAAGGGCTTAGGCGGTTAGGCCTTGGGTTTCAGTGGGTCAAGGGTGATGCTGGGCTCAGGCCAAGAATTAGGTTCTGATTAAAGAATTACGAAAGTTCGGATAATTAGGTGTTATTTCATATTGAAATTTATTGATTTTAATTAGATCTTTTCTTTTTTGAAAGAATTTTAATTAGATCTTTTAAAAATTCTCAATTGAAGTTTATAAATATCAGTCAAAAGGGTCACAAATTTATTAAAAAGTTATTCTCTTAAAGAAAAATTTAAAAATTATTACTCATTAATTATAACATTAAATTAAATTATATAAATAAAAATAAAAAAAATCAATTTACAAGCGGACTGCACCGTGGATCAACCACATCGAAGTAGGGGTGAGCAAAACATAAACCGGACCGAAAAACCGACCGAACCGGTGAGTTTTGGTCGGTTCAAACCGAAAACCGATTACGTGTCGGTCGGTCGGTTCAAAAACCGAAGAAGGGACTGTCGGTTGGCGGTTTGCATAATTCCGTTCGATCGGACGCTGAACCGACCGAACCCCCTATTATGTGTGTAACCCTAATTTATTCCTACCCTTGAATGCGCGTCGCTCCTCTTCATTTTTCATTTTTTCTGATTCTCTCCTCCGTCTCTCGCTCACTCTCAATCGCTCTCTCAGACTCTCTCGCCTCTTGCCTCTCGCCTTTCAATTCCCCACTCCGGCAACCTCCATCCTCCGTCTCTCGCTCACTCTCAGTCGCTCTCTCAGTCTCTCTCGCCTCTCACCTTTCAATTCCCCACTCCGGCAACCTCTATCACCGGCGCCACTCCCCCTATCTGCCGCTCCGTCTCTCCTCCTCGCGGCTCCTCCACAGTCGGGCAGTCCCCATCCGACCATCCCCACTCAAAATCTGTAATGATTTGACTCTCAAACTCTCCCATCAGCCATCACCACCGGTCCACCGATGAGCTAGCGCCTCCCGCGTCAGCCTGGTTCGCCACCACCGATGAGTCTAGTGTTAAGAACTTTCTATGATTTGACTAATAGGATTTTTGGGTCTTCTTATGTCACTTCAAACAATTTCTTGAATGAGATTACCAACATGTATTGTTTGTTGAAAGAATGGATGCAAAATTCGAGTCCTGAGGTGAGGGAGATGGGAGTGAAGATGAAGGCGGAATTTGATAAGTATTGGGGTGATCCAAAAAAGATGAATAAAATTATTTTTTTTAGTTTTATCATCGACCCTCGATACAAGTATGATGTTGTTGAATTCATTCTCATTGAATTGTATGGAGAAGAAGTTGGGGGGAGAGATAGCTAGGAGTGTGAAAACTGAGCTTTACCAATTGTATGAGGGTTATAAACTATTGAGTTCATCGGAAACGAATGCTACACAAGTTGACATTGGTGAGTTAGGGGCTTCTACTCCTTATGTCTTGATTGAGAAGTACAAAAGGCAAAAGTTTCTAGGAGGTATTGTAATGTCTAATGATTTGGATGTTTATCTATCCGAGAAAGATAGGGGGATTGATAATTCACCGAATTTCGACATTCTAAATTGGTGGAAACTTAATGAACCTAGACTGCCCACCCTTGCCCTTCTAGCTCGAGATTTACTCTCGGTTTCCGTTTCTACGGTAGCATCCGAGTCGGCTTTTAGCGCCGGGGGAAGAGTCCTTGATGCTTTTAGGAGTTCGTTGACTCCTAGAATTGTTGAAAGCCTTATTTGTACTCAAGATTGGCTAAGGTAAAACAAGCAACCCGTTTCACTCGAAGAGGATTTGGAGGGCATTCAAAAGCATGAAGAAGGTCCTTTTAACTTAAAACTTTAAACTTGTGATTGATTTTTTTATTTGTTTATTTCATTTGTAAATTGTAATTGTTTAACTATTTGTTATGTTCTCTTTTATAGCTTTGCGAAGTCTTGATATTGGTGTAGATGAGATTGATGATCCCATATTGGAGACTACAAATCCAAGCTAAATTAAGGATGAAGGGGTTGAAGTTTGAAGGAGCATCTACTAAAACTACTTTTGTTATTTGTTTGGAAGGAACATGATGTACTAAAACTTGTTTATTTGTTTTTGGTTTGGACTTTTAAGTTTGGAATTGTAATGTGGTGTTTTTATTGGATATTAGGAAGGATGTTTCATGTTTGTGTGTTTTTATTGAATTGAAATGTGATCCACAATAGGTTTTTATGTTTTTATTGGAGTGAAATGGGTGGATAGTAGATTTTTAAGAGAAATTAGTTGTATTTGTTGAAATAAGGTCGGTTTGGGCCGAAACCGATCGGGTCGGCTCGGTTCAATTGAGTCAGCTGGTTTCGGTTGGTTCGGTTGGCCAAAATCCGATTGGGTCGGTTGGTCGGTTTGGGAGTTTTGGTTCGGTCGGTCGAACCGACCGACCGACCGATGCTCACCCCTACATCGAAGTCCACCCACACCAACGATTAAATATGAAGGATGATGCGACCACGTTCTTTTGAGTTGGGATCGGAGAGTTTTGCTCCCTTATCTCTCATCTTCATTTGCGTGACTTGTAGATTTTGATCAGTTTTTACCCAAGTAGTCAAGTACTATTAAGTAAACCGTTAAAATTTGACGGGAGTGACGGAAAATTATATTGGGTCCATTTTTTACATGAAACCATTTTAATGTAAAGTTTATATGAATACTTTTAAAAATAACTAAAGTAAATATATTTATTAGAAAGTAAAGTATAATAAATATTTTTTGTCTAAAATGTATAACCTTGAACATTTTAAAAATAATTTGACAACTCCTTCTCGTCTCGAACCATTGTAATACTTGAGGTGATAGTTTACAAATAATAGTCTATTCATCTCAATATAAACACGAACGTTACAAAATAAATATTAATAGTAACAAATGAAAAAAAAATCATGTAGGCATGTCGATTAATGTTTGGACGATCAATTTAAAATTTATATGCTCGTGCATGTCATAAAGATTCGGGCTATCTTCAGTTCGGACAATCATATTAATTTTTTTTTGTAATAGAGATTTTCAGTCATAACTCTCCATTTTTTTCTCGGTTTATTCAGTTTGATCTGTCAACTTCAAGTTAAATTGACATTCCTAGCTATCAAATTCATTTAGAAAGTAATAGATAAACATTAACTAATGTTGAGTTACAAATATAGGACAAAATTTTTCGAGATTGCAATTGAAGCCCAAATTTTAAAAAATAAAGCATCGACAAGACAATTAATTATCAACCCGATCAAACTAATGTCACGTGCTCGGCACGTGAGTTGGCGTGTACAACCTGAACTCAGTGTGGCTTCCACATACCCGCCTAATCAACTATTAACTTCTATAAGAAAAGAAAAAGAAAAAGAAAGTGAATAAAATGAATAAAAAAATAAGTGATAGACAAAAATATCATTTCTCTCTCTCTCTCTCTCGCCCAAGTCTTTAAAGAAATACCCCTAAATTAGGAGATAGAAATTATGTAAACAAATTTTCAAATCAATCCATTTGCAAAGAACTTTCGTCTCAAATTTTTATTCAATCATGATATGCGATTTCGAGCTCTAATTTCGCAATGACTAATAGTGTGGGAAACTTCTCGCCCATTCATTGAAGACATCTTTGGTGTAGAATTGGGGATTATGATTCTTCTATCTTTTCATGACATCTCATTTCTTATGAATCTTTGTTTGGTCTTTAAAATGTGATCCAAATATGTTGCGTATACCTGAATTGTAGCTAGTTCAGAAATATTATACACTCTGAAAATTCACCGAACAATGCTCTAAATTCGCAATGCTATAACGACATGTTTTGAATTTTTTATATTTGATCAATATATATAGTTCAAAAATAACATAGTACAATCCGAGTTCAAAACCTATATAATTCACATTTGAGCTTTTTATACAATATATATGTAGAGAGATGCACGTTTGATAGTTTAATAGTCTTTTTGTCTTCAATAAATTTATAACATTGTGAATGATACGTATTTTAACAATTGATTGGTTGATTGTGTTGTGAGTGAAACAAATATAATTATAAAATTTGAGTAGTAAAGTAAGTGAATTGTGTGTCGTCTATTACTATAAATAGATATGACAATTTTTTGTAAACGGACCTAAAAGTTAATTGTGACAATTTTTTCGTGGACGAAAAGAGTACCAACTTTTACTACAATATTGTTCAAAAGTCTTACTTAACAGAATATTTAAAATGCACATCCACATATATAAATTGAATATAAATATTTTTTTTATGTCGTGGAAACCCGTACCCGCTATCTTCGTTGCACATTGAATAAACCTCTGTTCCTGGGAATATAAGTAAAATTTATCAATGAAAAATAACGAAAACAATTTAAAATGAAGGAAGATTTGCATATATAACAATAACTTGAATAGAATCATTAAACCGAGAATTTAATTTTATACCCTTTGATTGAGTAGTTTTGAATTTCTAGCCATATTTGTCTATCAGTACTCTTTTTCTTTTAAAAGAATGTCTATTAGTTATTCATTTCTTATTCAATTTGACTACATGCATTAAAAACTTGATTTTCCAAACGCATTTAAAATCTGAAAAATGATACTACGCATAATCTTAGCCAAAATATTGAGAAAGTGTTGTTGAGTTAATTAAATATAGGAACTCTTCTTTTAAATTTTATTTTGTTGTCTGTACTTACCATTGAATTTTCGATATGAGATCATAAATTTTAGATAAAGGAATTTTTTTTAAAATATAAATATATTTTTCTCAGCCTTTTAACTAAGATTAGATATATCAATTTAGGATAAACCAACGAGATGATTCAAACCAACAAGACGATTCAAATAGACATAAAAAAGAATTTTTACTAATTTTGAGTTAATATTAACTTTGTTGTGTTCAATATTTTATCGGGTATACCAAACAGGTTTGCGATGGGTATCTGATTTGAAAATAGTTAATGAATGAGTATCTGATTTATTGTCATTCATAATTATAAATTTAGGTTTGTGATATAAAATTATTTTCCTAAGTTTGATTTATAATTAATGGAAAAAACATAACTTTTAAATAAGATATACAACTATTTTTACATATCAGTCAGTCTTTGGAGATGATATCTAGAGAGAGAGAGAGTGAGGGGAAACATTGAAAGAGAAAGACAAATTTTTTTCAAAGTTATAATGATGTGGTTTGTTGTTTGGTTGTTTTATAATTTGTAACATGTTTGTATTTCTTCACTTACTTACTTTGGTAAAATAACAAATTATTTACCAAAAGAAAATAAAAATTGAAACTATATACATATAGGTGAAAACATAAAATTATTTCCCGTTGAGTTTCGACGGACTACTTACTAATTATTATATGAATATATGTATATTAATGAGTTAATAATGTTGAGAATACGAGAATAAAGATAAATAAAAACAGAGATCACCATAAACGTCCCACGTAGTACGAATGTAAACTTCGCTATTATATATGCTATTGATAAGAAGAAAAGCAATGAATAATAAATCTAGACTTTATTAAGGCTAGCATCATATGGTGGATCTAAAGGTCGGCAATTCCAGCGATCGCTCGCCATTTAGAAAAAAAAAATATTTAAATAGGTTATTTTTGTGGACTTTTAGTTAAATAATTGAATATTAGTTTGTCCAAAGTTTTAATTTGCATGGTCACTTTTTTTTTAATAACAGACTGACAATTTAATGTAAAGGTCACGCCATGGTAAATTTGAATCCGAGATAGATCTCGACATTAATCACTCTAATGCTAGACCAATTCACGTACACAAGCATGATCACTTTTAGTATCCTAATTCCACTCCTGCCGTCTGGTGCATTAATAACCTAATAAAAGGGAAAATGAAGTGTGTGTGTTAGTCTAATGATAGTGTGGTTAATGTCCGGATCAAAAATCACGAGTTTGATTTCACCGTCATGTGGTATTTAAATTTTTTTGTAATGTTGTTAAAGAAGAGGGAAAAAGAATTGATTGTTTAGTCCATCATTTCTGAACTAATTTGGATTTTTCTACAAAATTTTCCAATTTATTGCCTCATTCCTTTTCAGTCGGTTGGTATTATTCAACAACACCTAAATGACTCGCTGTACCATTTAATTTACACAACCTCGTTTGTCTTTGTTGATTGAGATGATCCCTCACTATTATTTCATGTCAATTAATTTCAATTTATCGAGGACTTTGACCTCTTTGAGATAGAAAATAATCCATTAAATTGTTTTGAAAATACTTCGACATTCTTCTTTATCATATACTCCCCCAGTCTCACTCAACAAGTCCCATTTGGGATGTACACATAGATTATTATTTTAATGTTAATGTTAAAATGCGATGAGTGGTAAAATACTGTACAATAAAGTAAACAATACTGTTCACGTTTGAGTGTGATATAAAGTGGGTTTTATTGTGTTAATCTTTGCCAAATAAGGAAATGGGACTAAGTGGGACATCAAAAATGGCAAAATGAGACTTATTGAACGGGACAGAGGGAGTATTCTTTTCTGAAGTCGTAAGAACTCACGTCAATACATTCTGTATGTACCCAATTCTATATAATACTCCTTCCGTACACGAAAAAGAGTCCTACTTACCCCTTTTATTTTGTACGCTAAAAAGAGTCTCATTTCACTTTATAGACTCATACATCCTCAAGAATCTCTCTTATTTACACTCATTTGTCATTGATGGACCCACATCCTAACAACTTTATCATTATTTGTCAATACCACTACCTTTTTGTCAATACTACTATCCCTACTTTCTAACTTTTACCCCACTCAACTCAACTTTACCAACTTTCTTAATCTCCGTGTCTAGTCACAATTGAGACTCTATTTCGCGTACGGAAAGAGTAGTCTATAAATCTATCTATATATAAAAGTAAAACCAAAATCTATAGTATTTTCCCACCTAAAATGCCTCTTCAATAATATTTAATATTTTATTTTTTGCAAAAGTTTTCTTGAAGTCTGTAAACAATTAATGCATTTCACTGAATTAACTTTTTTTTGTCCACCTTTATTGAATTATTAATTTGATGAAATTATTATTGTGACTATTGTTATATTAATAACACACAAAGGCAGTTTTTATTTTTACGTTACATAGGGATGAATTTCCATGTAAAGTTCCTTTAGTGTAAGAAATAAGAAGTATTTTTAACCTTATAAGAAGTATCTTTAACCTTTGATTTGTCCTAATCTAGTGCGTACCCGCCCTAAATTCTATCGGGTATAGAAATTCATACTTGTCCCCGCTCTGTTTCTGAATTACTGAACCTCATACCCTCCCCATTAGGGGCAGGTACCCGCAGAAAATCGGGTGCACGGATATTATTACCATCCCTACACCTACCTTTCCGATCAAACCATGCAAATGGTACCCCAACTTCAAGGGAAACAGCATCCAACTTCACACAAGGTATCCCCTCTTCAACCTTGCTGCCGAGACAAATACACTTGAGAAAACTGACAAGTCAAATGAAGAGAAAGCTATCTCCGATCCTATAGCAAGAGTAGCTCTTTTAACTGCAAGTTTCGTTTTGTTAACTGCATGTCCTTGATTTCAAGAAGACAAAGTCTCCCGTGCAATAGATGCACAGTACAACACTTGACCCGACCTAGCCTAAGACCCGTGCGTGGCGCGTATATCTCACACGCCTAATTGTTTTTTTTTTATTAGATTTGGTTTCCCCCCCCCCCCCCCCGGCCCCCCCACCCTCTGCCTCTTCTTCTTTGGTTAATTAAGAGATCGAGCGGGGAGCCGAAGAATCCAAAATGTTGTCACTATGATTATCTTTATATTAGTAATCGGACTGAAGGCTGAACCGTAAAATCGGAGCCGAAAATGGAATTGAAAACCCAAAAAAAAAAAAAAAACAGAAAATGTCAACAGGCCGGGTTGACCTGGTTTGACTCGGTTCGGGTCGGGTCGGTGATCCATCTCTACGGTGGAGATGTATGCACAGGAGTCTAACTCCTTTAGGAATTAGTTAGCCTATAGTATAAAACTATTTAAGAGTATCCCCTCATTGAGTATGAAATTCTGAGTCTATCATAGGCGGTAATCTGGCTTTAACATATTATTGAAAACTTAAGGATATAAGTCATTTTGAAGGATGTAAGTCATTCAATTTTAATAATGCCAATAATGCATTATGTGAAGTTTGAGAAAGAAAAATTCATCTTTTTTAGGAGAGAAAAAAAAAAATCATCTTTTTTCTTTAATTAAGATTAATTAAAGATGAATTCTATATAAATATATTGACAATTGAATTATTACAGGCGGACTCCATTTTAACTTTTTTTTTACTTGAATTCATTTTAATTTCCTTTTTTTGACTGACTCCATTTTATCTAAACTCTACTTTATGAGTCAGTCTCCCATGCAACGCTGTGAGAACGCGCGTGGCGCGTACACTGTACGCAAGCGCCTCTCACGCGCGGCGCGTGTTGTGCACGCGCTTTTTTTTTTTGCAATAAGCACATATGCACTGCACCATATATTTATATGCACTACACTTTATGTTTCAATTTTTTCCAATTTTTTTTAATTACAGTTTTTTTCTTTTTCTTTTTTTCAGGCGGAGCCTTCGGCTGCAATTTTTACGGCTCCGCCTTCGTTCCGATTACTAATATAAGGATAATCGTCGGGTAACATTTTGGATTTTTCGACTCGGTTCGAAGTCTTCGGCTCCCCTCGCTCGAATTTTAAACAAAGAAGAAGCAACAAACAAAAAAAGAAGAGTTAAACAAAAAAAAAGGGAAAAATAAATTTGAAAATTTAGAAAAAAAATTGGAAAAAATGATTGTGTATATGAAAATACAACATGATGCAGATCAGCGAACATTTTGTTCATATGAATTGCGGGAAAAAAAAATAGAGGGAATGTGGTCAAATACCCATTTTTTTAAACAAAAGTTGCAAAATACCACTTTAAGTTTAAAAGTTGCAATATACCACTTTGAGTTGTAAAAAGTCTAATATACCCTTAATGAGTATACAAGAAGGTTAACTTTTATTTGAATTATACAAGAAGACTAATTTCATGTATGAACTTCCGGCGAAATTTTCCGGCGCAAAACTTCCGGCGAATTTCTCCGGCGAAAAATTTCCCGCGAATTTCTACGGCGAAAAATTTCAGGCGAATTTTCCGGCAAAAATTCGAATCATACATGAAGCTTAACTTCATGTATGCATCATACACAAAAACTAACATTCATGTATGCATCATACACGAAGCCTAATTCGTGTATGCATCATACATGAAAATTTTTTCCTCCAAAAAATTCAAATTTTCAACATACATGAAGATAAGTTTTCATGTATAATACATACACGAAGACTAACTTTCATGTATGCATCATACACGAAAATTTTGCCTCCAAAAAATTCAAATTTGTATCATACATGAAGATAATTTTTCATGTATGATACATACATGAAAATAATTTCATGTATGCATCATACATGAAGTTAGGCTTCGTGTATGATTCAAATTTTCGCAGGAAAAATTAGCCGGAAATTATCGCCGGAAATTTTTCGTTTGAAAATTAGCCGGAAAAACTTCACCGGAATTTTTTTAGCCGGAAAATATCGCCGGAAAATTTCGCCGGAAATTCATACAAGAAATTAATTTTCGTGTATGATACAAATTAAATGCAATCTTCTTGTATACATGAAGGGCATAAAAATCCTAAACAAACTCAAAAGGGTATTTTGAGTTGTTTTAAAAAAAAGGGGCTATAATTTATCTTTTGTGTTTGAAAAGGGGTATTTTGAGTTTTTGCTCAAAAAAATATGGGAAACATATATGAAAGGCGTTCAATGACTTGCCTATTAATTTTTTTGGGAAACGATAATTTCCATTTTTGCACGAGGAGAAAATCATTATTCAATTCGTGTCACACGATATTTTTCTTTCCGTTCCAATTATCAATTTCAAATTTCATATACCATACACATACTACGTTTTAATGAGATAAAATATGTAGGATCCGAGTACTAAAATATATTAAAAGAATGAATAATATATTACGTCACGTATTAATTATTTTCCTTTTTTATTGGGATTCATCGATATGTCGCTGTCCAAGCAAAAGGGAAATTCCAATATTAATGCCACCCCTATAAATTTTAAACACAAAGGAGTATTATACTTCAAAAACCTCAACAGCCACAGCCATGGCCATCACAGCTCTTCAAGATTATCCAAACATGTCCTTAGTGTTATCCCTTGTTCTCCTATCCGTCGTCGTTTTGGTAACCAAATTCGCACGAAAAAAACGATTTCCTCTTCCTCCCGGCCCGAAGGGATTACCCGTGATAGGCAGCATGGGGATGATCAGCCAGCTCAACCACCGCGGGCTGTCGGCGCTAGCCAAGATCTACGGCGGTTTGTTCCACATCAAAGTCGGAAAAGTCCACATGGTGGCGGTGTCGACGGCGGAGATGGCCCGCGAAGTCCTCCAAGCCCAGGACCACGTGTTTTCGAACCGGCCCGCAACCATTGCCATAAGCTACTTAACCTACGACCGTGCTGACATGGCGTTCGCCCATTACGGCCCGTTCTGGCGGCAGATGAGGAAAATCTGCGTGACGAAGGTTTTCAGCCGGAAGCGGGCCGAATCATGGGCTTCGGTCCGTGAGGAGATCAATTCCTTCATAAAGGACGTAGACTCCCGGGCCGGGTCGCCCGTGAATATCGGAGAAATGGTGCTCGGGCTGACGAAAAACATAACGTATCGGGCCGCGTTCGGGTCCATGTCACAGGAGGGCCAAGGGGAGTTTGTAAAAATAATGCAAGAATTCTCGAAGCTTTTCGGAGCTTTTAATGTTGCTGACTTCGTGCCGTGGCTGGGATGGGTCAACGGTCAGGATTTAAATAGGAGGCTGGTGAGGGCGCGTGGGTCGCTCGATGCGTTCATTGATAGGATAATCGACGATCATATTAAAAAGAAATATGAGAAAGATATAAATGATGATTATTGTGAGGATGATGATATGGTGGATGAAATGATGGAGTTTTACTCTGAAGATGGAGCAACCAGGGACTCAAAGTCTATTACCATTACTAGAGACAACATCAAGGCTCTCATCATGGTAACAAACATAAATTCATATCTATTTCATTTTATTTTATTTTCTAAATTATTTCACATTCACATAAACTTGTTTCAAATTATTTCCGCCTCTCTGTTGTCATTTGAGATTCTCTAACCCAACTTTCAGTGTCCCACTTTATATTTAGTTCTTGCTTTTTTTTACACTTCAATTTCAATTTATTGTATTTTAGTTTAATTTAGTTTTGAGTAATGATATTCGGACACACTGTGGCCAGCTACACACGTGAAAAAAGGAAAGTTGACTGTAAAAATAGAAATAATCACATTTTCCATTAAGGTCCATGCTTCCCAATTAGGGTATATTTCTATTTTCAAAACCTATATTACCATTTTTTACGCGTGTGACTGGCCACAGTGTGTTCGAATATCATTACTCTTTATTTTTATTAATTATGATTGATTACATCCGAGTATATTGCCATATATACTTTTAAACATTGATTTCACCTTTACTTAATTATTAATTATTAGTTTGATTCATTAATTATAATTTTGTAAACAATCAATTTTTTAATAGTAGATATTTAATCATGATTCATTATATCATCATAATTTTAATTTTTGTAATATTATTATACTAATATATTATTTAATAGTGGGAAATTGTAAGTAGGACGAATACAATATTAATCATATGACGTATATTTTCGTCAGGTGACGCCAACATGTTTTTAACCCTAACTAACCTAATCTTATCATAAACAAAATAAGTATAACGTCATCAATATGAGAGAAGAAAAGAAAAGGAAAGAAAACAAGATCATCTCTATTTCTGCTTCACACACACACACACATATTTTTTGGGGGAGTTTATTTTAACGTCATTGATATAGGAATAAATTCGCCCAAATCTCTTGTGAAAGATATTGAACCATATTATATATTGTACAGAGTTAGTTAAAAATACTATAAGTTCGCACGTTGTTGTCTCTGGTGGCTAAATAACTTAAAATCGGATTATTTCTATTTGAATTTGATTGCCTTGATTACTAAGTTTTTAAAAATAAACTAGTCTCTCGCTCATACTTATATACATAGGGGCATCGTTTGTCACTTTTTTTTTTTTTTGATATCGTGGAAACCCGCAACTGCTGCATACTAAATTTATTATCTCTCTCTTATATATTATTAATGTAGTAGTATCAAATCGTATTAGTACTAATCCTTCCTATCGCTAGTTGTCATCTATTAAGCATCAATTTATGTCAAATTTATTGTCACATGCCATATATGTCCATATTATAAATTTCTCATATTAATTAAAAAATTCCTTTTTTTCTAAAGGATGTCATGTTTGGTGGGACTGAAACCGTTGCCTCAGCCATCGAATGGGCCATGGCCGAACTATTGAAGAGCCCCAAGGACCTAAAAAAAGTCCAACAAGAACTTGATCAAGTGGTAGGGTACGATCGGAAAGTCCACGAGTCAGACCTCGAAAAACTGGCATACCTAAAATGCGTGATCAAAGAGACCCTCCGCCTCCACCCTCCGATCCCTCTCCTCCTCCATGAGACGGCCACGGACACGGTAGCCAACGGCTACAGAATCCCGGCCAAGTCCCGCGTCATGATTAATGCGTGGGCCATTGGTCGGGATAAATGTAGTTGGGCCGAGCCCAATATTTTCAACCCGGTCCGGTTCTTGAAAGACGATGCGCCCGATTTCAAGGGGAGTAACTTCGAGTACATACCGTTCGGGTCGGGCCGGAGGTCGTGCCCCGGGATGCAATTAGGGCTTTATGCTTTGGAGTTGACTGTGGCCCACCTTTGCCATAGCTTCAAATGGGAGTTGCCTAATCAGATGAAACCTGCTGATCTTGACATGAATGATTTGTTTGGGCTTACCGCACCCAGAGCAGTCCAACTTGTGGCGATCCCAAATCATCGTCTAAATGTTTCTTTGTTTTGAAATTTCTCTATATGTCGTGGATTGTTTCGTATTGGATTCTAGGGGTTTGGTTTGGGGGTATTATGGTTATCATTTTAAATTAGTACTACTTTATTTCTTTTTTTAAGCGCAAGAAACTTAAAGAAAAGTGTGTTGCATTAGTTTGATTTTGAAGTTGCGCGAGTTTGTTTTGTTTAATTCCAATGGGAAGATATATATTCTAGCGTATTGCAAATTCAAAATTCAAAATTCTCACTTCACACTAGGAAACTTGTTTTAATTTATGTATGGTGTGTATTGAAGAAAACCAGCTCAACATGAAAAGAATACTGTTTCATTCATCTTTTTCTCGTAAGCAGTACAAAGCATCTATTCCTATTTATAGAGCTTAGAAGCTAAGCAAAAAGCTGACTCAGCTAATCGCAAACTAATAGAAAACGTAAAAGAAGAAAATGCGACTTATTAAAACTAAAGGAAAAGAAAGAAGGAAGCCATGCGATCCCTTAAACTCGAATTCCATTCTCAATACTCCCCCTCAAGATGGAGAGAAGATAGTTGAGAAATCCATCTTGCTGAGTAGATACTTGAGTGCTGAAGAGGCAAGGGGCTTGGTGAAGATGTCAGCCAGTTGATGAGTGTTCTTGATATGTAAAAGCTTGATCAAACCTGACAAATAATGATCTCTTATGGTGTGACAGTCGATCTCTATGTGTTTGGTCCTCTCATGAAATGCTGGATTTGAAGTTATGTAAACTGCAGCCTTGTTGTCACAGAATAGCGGTATAGGCTTGGGATGCTGCATTCCAAAATCATTCAAGATCTTCTTCATCCATACAGCTTCACAACATGCTTGAGCCATAGACCGATATTCTGCTTCTGCAGATGATCTGGAAATCGTATCTTGTTTCTTGCTTCTCCATGAAATAAGGGAAGATCCAATAAAGGAGCAATACCCTGTAACTGATCTTCTAGTATCTGGGCATGCTACCCAATCTGCATCAGCAAACATACTCACATTCACTTCTGCCTTGCTGGAATAGAACAGACCATGTCCTAGAGTTCCCTTTAAGTATCGAAGCACTCTCTCTGCTGCAAGCATATGACCCTCACATGGTTTGGCCATGTATTGACTGAGTTTGTGGACAGCAAATGTAATGTCTGGCCTAGTAATACAGAGGTATAGAAGCCTTCCAATCAACCTTCTATAAAACTGTGGCATCAGGGAGATATTTTCCTTCTTGTTGTTTCAAATTCTTTTCTGATTCCATAGGTGTAGTGGCAGGTTTGCACCCAATCAATTCAGCATCATCTACTAGATCCATGGCATACTTTCTCTGACATATATATATCCCTGAGTTGTTTCTTGCCAATTCAACTCCAAGAAAATACTTTGGAACTCCCAGATCTTTATACTTAAAATGAGTGCCAAGAAAATCTTTAAACTTCTGTACAAGAGCATCATCATTACTTGCAAGCATGATATCATCTACATAGACCACCAATCCTAGGAAATTGTTCCCTTGCTTCTTGTAAAAGAACGAATGATCAGATGCAGATTGCTTCAACCCAAATTTAGCAAGAACTTGAGAAAATTTCAAGTACCACTATCTTGATGCTTGTTTCAAACCATAAAGAGATCTCTTCAGTTTACAAACAGATCCAGGAGGGTATTTCTCCCCCTCAGGTGTGAGCAAGCCTTCAGGTATCTCCATGTATATGTCCTCATCCAACTCTCCATAAAGGAATGCATTATTTATATCCAAGTGACAAAGGGTCCAACCCTTAATGGCTGAGAGAGCTAGCATGATTTTCACTGTAATCAACTTAGCAACAGGTGAAAATGTGTCAATGTAATCAATACCTGCTATTTGGGTATACCCCTTGGCCACAAGTCGAGCCTTATATCTATCTAGAGATCCATCAGCAAAGAATTTTACTTTGAAAAGCCACTTGTTGCCAATAGCTAACTTGCCTGGTGGAAGTTGAGTAATGATCCAGGTGCCATTTTTGATAAGAGCATCAAGCTCCAGTTTAATAGCTTTCAACCACTCAGGATATTTAGATGCTTGAGCATAGGTAGATGGCTCAGGCAGAACAGTGATGCAACAGAGGAAAAACAAATAGGCAACAGAAAGCTTGGAATAGGAAATGTATTGATTCAGGGGATAAGAGGATGAAGAGGAATTGATGGAGTTACACACAAAATCATTTAGGTGAGATGGTGGTTTGCTCACTCTACCAGATCTTGTGGTAACAAGTGGAGGTGTTGTGGGTTCAGGAACAAGGATAGAAGGACAAGAAGCAGTAGGTACAACAAGAGAAGGATCAACAACAGGAAAGGAAGAGAAGGGTAAAGGAGAAGTGGTAGAAGAAGGATGAGAAGGAAAAGAAGAAACAGGAAGATGCGAAAAAGGGAAGACTGATTCATGAAAAACTACATGCCTACTGATGGTGATGGTAAGAGTATCTAAAAGTAGGACTTTATAACCCTTGTACCCTGAAGGATACCCCAAGAAAACTGCCTTAGTAGCTCGAGGTGAGAATTTTGATCTGTCTTTGTCTTGTGTAGAAACAAAACACAAGCAACCAAACACTTTTAAATGGGAATATGATGGAGATTTATGGAACAACAACTCATAATGAGTGACATGGGATGATAAAACTGAAGAAGGAATCCTATTAATCAAATAAGAGGCAGTAAGAACACACTCTCCCCAGTACTGTATGGGAAGATGGGACTGAAACAAAAGACTACGAGCCACATTGAGAAGGTGTTGATGTTTTCTTTCAACTCTAGCATTTTGTTGAGGAGTATAAACACAAAAATGTTGTGTGACTGTGCCATGCTGTGAGTAAAGAGCTGTGAGGTTAAATTCAGGAGCATTATCACTCCGGACACACTTTATAGTTTTATGAAACTAAGTAGAGATGGTGTGGAAAAACTGGGTCATGACAGCTTTAACATCTGACCTAGATTTCAACAAGAAAGTCCACACAAATCTAGAATGATCATCAACAATAGTCAGGAAATAAGTGTATCCCTGATGAGTGGGGGTTTGATATGGTCCCCATACATCACAATGAATAAGATCAAACACACAATCAGCATTATTCTGAGAATCTGGAAAGGGTAAACGATGTTGTTTAGCAATAGGACATATTTCACAAAGAGAATGGCTACAAGAATCTAAGCTTAAAGCTTTTGACATAAGCTGCAATTTATTGAAAGACAAATGACCAAGTCTAGAGTGCCAAACATCGGCAGAAACAACAGCAGCAACTTGGACACCAAAAGTGGGAGAGACTGAATGTGTGGAATCCAAAACATAGAGGTTGCCAACTCTTCTACCCTTTCTAATCTGGATCCCCTGTGAAACTCCCTGAAGAACACAAAGAGAAGGAGTAAAAAGAACTGAGCACTGAGAGGCCAAAGTAAGAGAGCTGACAGAAATGAGGTTATAACTAAAAGTAGGAACATAGAGGACATTTTCTAACTGAATGGAAGGAGTAAGAACAACAGTGCCAACCCTATCAACTTGAACAGAGTTGCCATTTGGAAGATTTACAGAGGTTTGATCTACAGACATAGAGGAACTAAACATTGAGAGATCACAACACACATGATGTGTGGCACCAGTATCTAATAACCACAATTTTTCAGATTTACTCACAGCACCAATGAAGAGAGGAGTAGAAATGTTACCACTGAAAGGAGCTGAAGATGAGGAGTTTTGAGAAGAAGCTGGAGCAGGCTGAGATGTTGATGAAGATGTGTGAGAGGATTGAAGCTGAGATTGAAGATATTGGAGAAGTTGCATACACTGATCATTACTGAGAATAGGACCTGCAGAAGTTGAAGAAGGAGCCACAGCAGCAGGCACGGCCACATTAGACTGATCCACATGTACAAAACCTTCTTCAACTTGATTGACTGATCCACATTAGACTGATCCACATGTAAGTCAAAACACTTATCAATAGTGTGATTTGGCTTGCCACAATGACCACAAATAATTGAATCTCTACCACGTCATCTGCCATATCCAGCTGCATTAACAAAAGCACTAGGCTGCTCACTGGAATTTGGAACAAAAGGAACAGAGACTCCACCATCTATAGACTTCT
The DNA here is from genome assembly GCA_029490685.1 of Schizonepeta tenuifolia. Classification (NCBI taxonomy): domain Eukaryota; kingdom Viridiplantae; phylum Streptophyta; class Magnoliopsida; order Lamiales; family Lamiaceae; genus Schizonepeta; species Schizonepeta tenuifolia. The sequence continues at coordinate 87,062,571 of CM055958.1, forward strand.
GTCTTTCTTCTTGTATTGCAAGAGCAAACACTTTTGACAAAGATAACTGAGGACTAACAGACAATATATGAGATCGCAATTGAGCAAAAGAACTGTTCAAGCCTTGCAAAAACTGCATCGAGCATTCCTGCTCTTGATATTCACTCCACCTCTTTGCACTATCACACTTACAATTGACACAAGTACACCACTTCACAGGTTGGAAATCCTTATATTCATCCCACAGAACTCTTAAATTCGTGTAGTAAGTACTCACATCACTAGTACCTTGAACCAAACTCAACAATTGTTGACGCAATTGATGGATTCTAGCTAAATCTCCATGAGAAAACCTCTCACGCATATCTGTCCAAATCTGAGCTGCGGAGTCGATATACATCAAACTCGAGCTAATATGTGGAACCACAGAATTCCTCAACCACGATACTACCATACTATTACATCTCACCCATTGTGAATACAGCAAATCAATAAAATCAGGTTTAGGAAGAGTACCATCGACAAACGCCACTTTATTCTTCGCAATAAGAGCAGTGAGCATCGATCTGTGCCAGGTATTGTAGTTCGGACCAGTGAGCTGCTGCGTCACCAACACTACGCCGGGATTATCACTCGCCGGCAAATAGTACGGACTGGATTGATCTTCACCGATCAGTGGTAGATTACCACCATTACGACGATTGTTCGCCATTGAAGACTACGATCTGAAATTGGGAAGGAAAAACTACAGCGGAAATTTGTGCTCTGGTACCATGAAGAAAACCAGCTCAACATGAAAAGAATACTGTTTCAATCATCTTTTTCTCGTAAGCAGTACAAAGCATCTATTCCTATTTATAGAGCTTAGAAGCTAAGGAAAAAGCTGACTCAGCTAATTGCAAACTAATAGACAACGTAAAAGAAGAAAATGCGACTTATTAAAACTAAAGGAAAAGAAAGAAGGAAGCCATGCAGATCCCTTAAAGTCGAATTCCATTCTCAATATGTATAGCAGTTGTTCAGAAAAGTTTTGAATATTTGTGGTGAAGATATGTTTAAATAAGTTTATATTGGCGATACAGACAATTACCAAATACATATTTGTTCATTTCGTGTTAATTTGTCGATCTTATGCATGTTTAATTAATATCTCAACTATTCCACATACGTGCATCACTTTCTTTGCAACAAGTAGATGACGATCGAATTAAAATTTTCCAATCACGCTCATATATAGTATATATGTTATAATAAGGTTAATTATTTTCTGTGGCACAAATGTTGGCCTGTTACTTACTTTAGGTCCGAATTTTCAAAATAGTATGATGCAATTTTAAATTAATGATAAGTGAGCAAAAATTTAAAATTAATGCAGATACAACATAACTAAATTAAACGTGCAGTGCTACCCCATCTCTCTCAACCTTGACAAGTAGGTCATATTTGTATCATCTTTTGGTCACCGTATTTTTCTTGTGCCATAAGTGGAAAAAATGACTCAATTTATATCTGTAACTCATAGTCTCATACAAGCAGTTCATCAATTTGTGATTGATTGGAGTGAGTTATAGGAGTATTATTATATATAGGCTAACGTTTGGTAGGCCATATTAAGCCATACTATATTATTAATATGAGTTAATATGGGTTAATATCTTGTTTGGTAGAAAAATTATTAATAGAAAGAGCCCGTTAATAGAGGAAAACCCGGTGTTATAATACAAAGAATAACATATAAATAATTCGACCTCCTAGGTGGTATTATTTACACGACTTCAATAGTAACTCGTACTAAACGTTAAAAAGACAATATTACCCTCTTGTCTTATTCATCTCTTCTCTCTTCTACATCTCCTTTTCTACACTCACCCACCGCCGCTGCTCCACCTCCGATCCTCCGCCACCCGCTGCTTCATTTTTTTTTTAACTCCCTCCACCTCTGCTCCACCTCCGCCACCCGCCCCTCCAATTTCCTCCTCCTCCCCTGCCCCTCCTCCGCCACACACTTTATCTCTCCCTCTCCTCTCGCTCTCTAACTTCTCCTTTTGTCTTTCTTGATTGAGAGGGAGATGAGATGAGATGGAGAGATATCACAAAATTTCCCCACTTCTTTTCTGAACCCACATAGTCAAAGAGGACCTTTTCCCCCTTCTTCAACTCCTTTCTGCGTAAAGAAGGAATTTTTAGAAGAAAATTGGTGGCTCTATATTATTGATTGGTGTAGAGAGAGAGAGAGAGATAGAATGAGTTAAGAAGATTCGAATTGGTTTTCAAAATGGGAAGAAGAATTGTCGTCGCCGGAGGAGCTGCTTGCCCTTATCCCAATCCCTAATAACTCCTGATCTAGCTCTAGCTTTCAACATTCACAACCCCCACCACCACATGCTGCCCCACCCGCCGTCGCCCCACCCGCCGCAGTCCGCTGCCCTCTCCTCCCAGCCCAATTCCTCCACCTGATTATGAGGGGCATTTTTAGGCGTATTTTTTTCTGGTTTTTTTTTTGTCAAAGATGTTGAGAAGCTGGTGAAGGTCCTCAAGGAGAAGGGTGAAGGAAGTGTAGGGATAATGAGGGTTAGGAAGGGAAAATCAAAGTTAATATTGATTTTAACATCTTCTACCAAACAACAAATTTTGATAAAAAAATTGTTATATTTTCTACCAAACATACAAATTCAATAATCTATCCTACAATCTTCATATTATTTATCTATGTATTGTTTATCTCAATATTATTAGTATTCTTACCAAACGAGGCCACAGTACAGTATACACGCTGACACATAAGTTGGTTTCTCTTTTAATGGTAAAGGATATTTTCTTGTGTGTGCGCGCAATCTCAACACTCCACAGGCTTTGGTTTTTGCTCTATATTACATGTTCTTATGCTTTAAAATTATTTGAGGTTATTAAACACAAATACTTTGTAGTCTAGTAATCTAGTTGGTCAGGATACTCGGCTCTCACCCTAGAGACCCGGGTTCAAGTCCCGGCAACGGAATTTTTTCGTCTGAAACGGGCAATGTAATTCTTTTACTTGCCTGTTTACTTTTCTGAAGATCTTCCAACTATCCCCACCATTTTGCTTTTCAGCTAAACATGTCAGTTCAAATTGGTGTTTCATCATTCATATTAATTTCACGCGTTCTAAAACCTATAATTAACCACTCCAAAGAGCCATACTATATGAAATTCTTCTCAAAAGAACCTATAATAGATTTCAAAGACAATTTGATTCACAAAATTCTTTTTTTTAAAAGATATTACAATGAGGTATGAATATGTAATCGAATAAATCACTATATACCATATATATATGTAGGACCTACGCCACACAAAGGTGGGGCCACTGCACCACCACATAAAATGAGACTACTACACCACCAAATAAGATGGAAAATCTACACCGCACTCAGGCAGGATTCAACCCAAGACCTCTCGCTATGGAGAAACTTGTGATGCCTTAGATAGCCAATTAAGCTAGGCCTCATCGGCTTGATTCACAAAATTCTGAATGATTTGTTTGGTTAATTTGACAAAAATATTTGTGATTTGTTATTTTAGTTGTCACTACATGAATGAAACAAACATGATTTTGTTTGAATTTATATATTAATCATAATATAAAATATGTGAATTGTAGTTATATTTAAATCATTTACTTACACTTTAACAAAAAAGCTATTAAGTAATAAAAAAAATAGTAATGTGACTCAATGTGGTACATGTAGGGCTGACAAATTTCGATACGACAATATAACCTGCTTTGACCAGGCCAAATCTTGACCCTTCATGTAGATATAATCAACAGTGGAAATTAATTCTTAATTCTCACTTTAAGATCCATTTGCATGAGAATCACTCCCTATATATATATATATATATATATATATATATATATAGGAAGATGATCATATAGGAACTCCTATTTATATGAAAACTAGGAACTAATCTATGTCATCCATCCTATAAGATCAACGTATATGATTTAATCTCTTAATTAACTGGTCAAACCCGCTTTTTTTGGTCAATCCCGTGTCTTTTACTTAAGTAGGGTTAGAATAGTAATTTTCACCATTCATGCGGTGCAAAATCGTGATGCATAAAGTAGTGAAAAGTGATGCATAAATTAGTGCAAAGTGATGCATAAATGCATATTGTTTATAAAGAGCAAATAAGATTTATAAAAGCGCGTACTTATACAATTAATGCATTATTTATATCGCATTTGTATTTGTATTCGTATATGATATCATAATCAATGCAATACATACATTATTTTCGTATTTATTACTTGATATTCTGAGAATAATTTTATGATGCATTAACACAACTTACGTGATGCATCAATATGATTCTGTAAATGTACAAAATAGAAAAAGTATGACTACCATAATTAATGCATTACGTGTATGGTATTTGTGCATTACATTGTTGAAATTTATGCATTACATTGTGTATCTTTCTGATACATAATATATCATCTTACAATGCATAAATACTAATAAATTGATGCATAAATCATCATACACCGATGTATCAATTGGAGCATTTGCAACTGTTCATTGATGTTGTTGAGTGAGGATTGAGCGGGATGCAACTTTCTCCCAAACCTATTTACCAAACTGCAACAACTTCTCCAATGGACGAGCAACCCATCCTCAAAACAACGTCACCACCGCCACAGTCATCGGCGCCGCCATCGTCGCCCTAGAGATGGAGCTGCAACACCAACTCGAGATTGAGCAATGTTACGCCACCAAAAAAAGAAAAATCATTAATAATTACTTGTCCAAGCTTAGCATTAGGAAACTTTTCCCTCACCGCCTCCTCCATCTCCTTCCCCAGTGACGCCGCCCCCGACATCACCGTCCTTACCGATGAAAGGTCGTACTTATCCACCACCAGGCTCTTCACTATCGCCAACACAATCGGTGACACGAACGGCCCAATCGTCACCTTATATTTCTGAATCGGCTCCAGAAACGGCACAATCTCGAATTTCTGCATAAGCAAAATGGCGGCGCCGCTGCACAACCCCACACAACATAATCAAATTTAACGAATAAATGTGGAAGAACGGCAAAACACAGATCATCACGTCGTCGCTGTGTATATACAGATTCAGATTCTCGCCGTCGCTCGTCACCAAACCCTTGTGCGTGAGCATCACGCCCCTCAGTAGCCCCATCGTGCTGGAGGAGTATGGCAGTGCCACCACGTCGCCGGGGCTGATCTCCATTGCCGAAATTTCACTCTCGTCGTCGGAAATCAGCTCGGAAAAGTGGAGGTAATTTTCCTTACAAATGGTGGGTGGTAATGGTGGTTAAAAAAAGTGGAAGAGAGGGAGAGAACGACGTGATGAGAATTTAGAGAAGAGAAACTGTTTTGCTGGAAATTTTCCATTTTAGCCCTCTCTTCTTTGTTTTTGTATCCATGTCAATTTTGTAGATCTAATCTTAGCCACATATTCCTTACAAATGAGAGGTGAGGATTAGTTCCTAGTTCTCATATAAGGAGTGGTTCTCACCAGATCCACACCCTATATATATAAACTTATAAATCATCAAAAGGTATTAAAAATTTTAATTTTATTTATTTTTCACCCATTAAATCTTATTTTAGATTATTTTTTCTTAAATTAAATCTTTTAAATTGGGTTTGGGTTATTATCGTGTTATGTCAACCAGAATAAATTCGGGTCGATTCGGGTTCGTGTCGGGCAATGGCGGATCTAGGATTTTCTTTTTGGGGTGCGAAGTGTCATGGAGTTTGAAGATTTGGTCGGGGGTGGGCCCTCATGCTCGGGGGCTAATTTAACAATACTCCCTCTGTCCCGACATTGATGGTCTGTTTTCCATTTTTTGGTGTGCCATTGATGGCCAGTTTTCTTTTTTGGACTAAATTAGAACCTAATTAAATTTCTTAATTATCCAACATTCTTATGTAAAACCTAGACTATTTACACTCTCTCTTCCTACTTCCTTACCTAAAATCACTTTATGGACCTATAAAACACTTTATTAATCTATAAATCACTTTATTAACAACAATTAAATATTCCATAAAATAACGCCTACTCTCCCAAACTTAAACACTTGTTCGTCCTCGAACAAGAACAAAAAGAAAGACTCAACGACAAGCATGCTTAAAACGAGAAGTTGACGAATAATGGCTTCAGGAATTTTTCAAAACTAAACTACAAGTGGAAAATCACAATTCATGCTTCAAATATCTCAATAATCTTAAACATTCAACCTCTCCAAGTCATAATCCTCACCAAAAGGGAATTTATCAACAATAAACGCTCTCACTCTCAAGAATGTGAAATGAGAAGTGTATACACTCAATTCAAAGCAAAACATGCATTCTACCATAAGCTTGCAACTCGTCATACCAAAAGGCACTTTGGTTAGGTAGGATGTTTTTGGCTAAGTGACTTAATAAGTTCGCCAAACGAATCACACTTCACCCAAAGCTCCCACATTTCATTCAGAAGCCTAGATTTTCACCAAAGCTTTCAATCTATAAAGCTCATACCAAACCGAATTTGCTAAACTTCCGAATTCATGATTCACTACTTGTTTATGCTCTTTTATCACCTAATTTTCTTTTCTCTTTTTTTCATATTTTTTTTCTTTATCTTTGCTTAACACTTGAGATGAACAATTCTCAATCTTGCTTTTATTTCTAAGAGCTTATACTAAATAGAAGTATTCTATACCAACAAATTCAACACATTTTTCTCTCTTCACTTCCAAACAACTTCACCAAACTTTTTCAATAAAATAACCCACCCCAACCAAGGCAAATTCGAAGAAAAGGCAAAAAGCTAAAAGGGCGAACAAAGATTTTTATGTACATTTGGACAAGTGTATGGGCAAAATAAACTTAAGAAAAATGCCTTAGATCATTTTTAAATTCAAAGCAAAAAATTCAATCTCAAAGAAGAAACCATCGCAAGTTTTAGAGAAAAATTATGCATGATTGAATATAAACCCACTCAAGAATGAAGGCTAACCATAACAAGGTTAGAAAAGCTCAATTCCTCACAAGGGCTAATTTTGATACAAACTCAAAAAGACCAAACGTAAGAGAAAATCAATCAAAGATCCACAATTCATGCAATATCCAAAAGCAATCATTTTCTCAAATCAAAACAACATTTTCATCATAAGCCTCATCAACGTATTCAAACTAAGAATGCTTACACAACAAAGACTCGAAAAATAAAATAAAACAATAAAAGTGAAACACATATCTTATCTTACCCCCCTCCCCCAAACTTATTCAAGAGCATGAAGCTCGGAAATAAGTTTGGAGGGAAAAAGAAACAAGATATGTGTGTCACGACATACAACAAACGTTGGGTTGTCTTGTCTCCCAACAAGCGCGTCATTTAACGTCTATAGCTCGACGATACCTCATGTCTTCAAGGAGATTGGGAAAGGTCGGAGTAGACTCCATTCCAACTTGAAGGTAGACTTGGCCAAAATAGGGGCATTGTTCGCTTTGTCCACTCCATTGGTTCATCTTTTCTCCAATTTGTTGATATCCATGCAAGTAACCAACTCGAGAGGGGGACCATTGTAATAACCCGATTTTTCTAAGCGTAAATTAACCGTCTTAAATGTGAGATTTCATGCTTAGGTGCTTTTAATGTGTATTTATATGTGATTATATGTAATACCCTGATCTCCTGAGTCTTAATTAATCGTCCCAATTATGATCAAATATGCCTAAGTGCTTATTAAAGGTGTTTATATGTGATTATGTGCGAAATTATGTTATAAAATTTTTGAGAAATAAATTTCCTTATGAAATTACCAAAATGCTCTTGAAGGGTAAAAATGTAATTTTCTTGTTTGGGTGAATCAAAACGAAGATGTAAAGAGTTATATGAGCATGGTAATATGAAATCAAGTATGTGTGCGAATTTCGGAAAATTCTGAGGAAGTTGATTTTATTATGAATAGCAACTGCTGACGAGAATTCGCTATTTACCGACTATTTTTGAATCTCGTCAAATTAGTGTCATTTGAATTTAGAATTTATTCTAAGACCACTGGTGCATTTTTGAGGATTTTCTGAAATCGTTTGAGTTGAATTTGAATTTTATTTCTTTGAGGAACAAATATGAATAGTAAATTTTTACGTTTTCTTCGTTATTTGGAATTTTGATCCGAAAATTGGGTTTCTAGTATCCTTGATTTATTTGGTGAAGAATGTCACGAGTTAGAGTGAAATTGGATGTCGAAAAAGTGACGTGATGAGTTTTGAGTCGTTTGAGAGTTAATTGATTCAAGAGGGTTGTTTTGTACCGGAAGATTTTTTCTTCCGAAGATTTTTATCTGATAAAATCAAATTTTTCCTTCCCTCTCACAGCTGACATGGCTCATACCCTCTCTCCTTAGAATATGTTTCTTACTCTCACTCTCAAGAGAGTGTATTTCACTCTCCAATCTCACCCCACTCTCATATCTCTCACTCTCTTCGCTCTCTCAACACTCAGGCTATTTTCCTATCTCTCTCTCTCTCTCTCTCACCCTTCCTTCTCTCCCAATTCGGTCACACACACACAAACACACACAAGAAACCTCCATTGAAGGAGCTTGAAAAAGAAAGAAGTTCTTGAGAAAATCTTCATCTTCATCCATATAAATCATCAAGAGTAAGTAGTTGATTATTCTCTTTCACTTATGCTTGAATCAAGCTAAGAAATCCTTTCCTTTTTTCCTATTTTGTTCGACCAATATGGTCTCTTGAGCAAGAGTTTAAAACTTTTTAATCCTAGTCTTGATTCTTAAACTCTTGAGTATTTTTCATACAAGGAAATAGAAGTAGAAGTCCAAACCTCTTCCCCCTCTTGAGCGCCGAAGATGAAGATGATGGAGCAAGAGTTTTGATTTTAATTTTTAAGTATGTTATTCTTGATTCTTGTATGTATATATGTATGTGAAAAGATGAAGGAAAAATCATGCATGTTTATTTCTTGTGTAGGCCGAAAATAATAGGTGTTTTTAGGAATTTTTAAGTTGATAATTCTAACATGAGATTGATGATGAAAATGAGTTCTAAAAACTAATCTAGGAGATATGATGTAATACCCCGATCTTTTATAAATCTTTAAGTTCGTCTTAATTGAACTTATGTTCCTTAATTATATGCCCTTGTGTGATAAAAATTTTCGAGAAAAGAAATTTTCTCGTGAAATTACTAAAATGCCCTTGAATGACTTTACGTGAGTTTTATCGTTTCATTTATCCGAATGGATTGTGTGATGAATTGATTGAGCATGATTATATGAGTTTGAGTTTGAGTGTGAATTTCGGAAAATTTTGAGAAGTTTCGTTTTTGGATGAATAGTAACTTTTTTCGAGTTTTTGCTATTTATCGAACTTTTCCGAATTTCGTCTAATTAGAGTCTTTTAAGTCTAAAAATGATTCTAGAAGCTTTTGGATAGGTTTGAGAGTCGTCAGAAATCGTCCAAGAGAAAATTCAGTTGAAGGTCCAGAAAACTCTAATATGAATAGTGAATTACGACTTTTTCTTCGTTTCTCGAAATTTCATTTTGAAAGTTTGATTTATGGATTTCTTAATTTATTTGGTGAAGTTTGAGATGAAGCTTCTGACGTCGAGAAAGAGTCGTGGTGAGTTTTAAATCGTTTGAGAGTTTAATGAGAAATTAGGGTTAAATTGCACCGGATAACTTTTTCTTCTGGCGAAATTTATATCGCGTTTTTGATTACCGGGTACAATTAAAACTAAATTAAAATCCTAATCTACTCTCATTTCTCTCCATTCTCTCTCACGCTCTCTCTCTCTCTCTCTTAAATCATTCTCTCCAACTCTCTCTCTCTCTCTCTCTCTCTCTCTCTCTCTCTCTCCTACCGACCTCTCTCTCTTCTCTCTCCCTCTCGGAAAAACACACACACACACACACAAGAACTCCATTGTTGAGCATTCTTCAAGCTCCAAGAATGACAATAGCCTAGCCCTCGATCATCCATCAACTAATCTAATAAGGTATTTGCAATCCCCTCATCATGGTGATCGATTCAAGACTAGGATTCATCCATTTATTTTCTTCTTGAAAATCGACAGCTTTTGTGCAAGGATGGAGCTCGATTTTTGGCTTGTTTAAAGCTTAGAGTTGCATAAATTGAAGCCCCTTTGATCGATCAAGCTTTCAAGAGTTCGTAAGTTCTTTGATCCTTGTTTGATTCTAGTGGTTAGAACTCAAGGAAATCCCTGATGAACCCATATTTGTGTCTATTTTTCGTGTCTTTTTGTTATGTCTTTTGTGTTTTTTTCGAGTCTTTATGTGTTTGGGAGGACACAAGTAGGAGGAAGTGGGTGCAGGGCAGAACAGGTGCGATTGTGGGCATAATCTGGTGAAAAACTGCTTTTCTGGCATTGGGCAATGATACCATGCAATATGGGCATAGGGCTGAAATCTGTAGCTGGGAATGAAAAGGCATACCTTGAGCAAGTTACAGGTGAAGGAGTACCTTCCCATATCATTTTGGCCAAAGCAGCAGAGTGCCCAGAATTGCGCGCGTCATGGGCAAGACTGACACAGCCGTGACCAAGACAGAAGAAATGTGGGCCGTGGGCAGCAGACGTTACTCCAAGGAAGAAAATGAGGAAGGAAACTTTCATCCTTATCTTGTAGAGCCCGATCACCATCAAATCCACCATTGAGAATGAAAGTCAATCCAATTATATCCTATCAAAGAAAGGAGGCCTAACAAGGGAAGAGGTTCAAGCCCATAAGGAAACCGCCTCTAACCTAATCATCGCCTATATATATGGCCGCATTTTCTTTTGTAATCAATCTTTTTCAGCACCCTTTATTCGATTCTTTAGTTAGGTTATTCGTTCAGCAATTTTATTTCGAGTTTTGGAAGGAGTAGATAGGTCTTACGAGCAACACCCTTTACTTTTCTGCAATACTTTCTACTGGTTGTCGTGGCCAAGACGTTTTCGGATTTGCTGAAAACTTTTTAGTTTAATTCCAAGTATGTTTTCCTTTACATCTTTTGTCTTGTTTTCATTTAATTTAATGTCTAGCTAATTTCTTAAACTTGGATTGGATTAGATGATGTGAATATTTGTACTTTGATTACTCGTGAGGCCTAAGCGTGTTAATTAGATCGTATGCTTTTATTCCCGAAATACTTAGGGCTTTATATTATTTTTAGGCAAGATAACGAATTGCTTGATCACCAATAAGTTAAGATGTCTAGATCACTAATAGAGTCGGGGTCAATACGAGAGAGTCTCTTGTGCCCGAATAGATATTAAGTATTAGAGAGCAGTCGGTGTCTTGGGCACCTCTTGGCTGTTTTGGGTTTAAAAGAAATTAATGCTTCCTGGGCAAGACAATTGCTGAAGGGTCTTCGTGGTTGTATTGATCAGGAAAGAGGTTTTGCTTAGAGTGTCTCTGGCATGATCGAATTTAAAGGGATAGATATAAGGGTAAAGTATTCTTAGCCGTGACTTCGTGACCATAGGGCATGAATTAATTTGCTCTTTAAACCGATAGTAAAGGTAAGCGATTGAATATCATTGAGCCCATGATCGAGTGTAGTATTAATGTTTACTGATTCGAAATCCAGTCTAAGTCCTTTTTGTTATTGATCAATTCGTTGTTTAGTTTCAGTTATAGTTTTCAGTGCTTGTTGACCAAGACAAGTGAGTGCAGACCAACACCTTTTTTAGTGACACCGGTTACGTGGACGAAAGACTACACCAGTTCCCTTGGGTACGACCCTGCTTACCGCTGGCTACCGTCTACTGTGGGCATAGGAGTTATAAATTTTATTTGTGCGAAGTGTAAACGACAGCTTCGTCAATCCTGCTTTTCCTCCCTCTTTTGTTCGATCAAAATGATCCTCCCAACAAGGAACTCGAAGCCTCTTGTTCTAATATTGATCCATGAGTTCTTGAGAGACTTTTATGCATAAAAGTAGGAGTCAAAACTCTCTATCATCTCTCCCTCCTTTCTACCGATTTTTATGGTAAAAAATAGGTATTTTAGTGTTGATGATCTTGATGTTAAATTGATCTTAGTTTTCACCCTTAAATTCTTGTGTGATTCTAGCATGAAAGTAAAGTTTAAAATCTTGATCAAAATTCATTTTTATTTGTACCGAAAATTTTGAAGAATTTTTTGGGGATTTTCATGTTTTTGTCTTGATCATGATTTTGATGATAGATTTATGCCCTATGGATCAATCTAAGAGTTTCTATATGCTTGATTGAATGAGAAATTTTTTGATGTATATATGTATATGAGTACCGAAAATTTTGAGCATGTTTAAGTATTTTTGTGTTCATAATTCTAGCCTGATTTTTATGATGAATTTGTATTCTAGAATTCTATCTAAGAGCTTGTGTGTGATTGATAGAATGAAAGGAATTTTTCTTCCTTTTTAATCTACTAAAAACTGATGGAAATGAGGTATAGATTTAATAAGTTTTGTTGTGTTGTTCTTGGTATGTTATTGATGATTTTGATGATTTTAATGATATAAAAGCATGAGAAATTAATTAAAAATGAAGAATATGAATTTTCCTAATGTCTATAACAAAACTGATTTATATATATATATATATATATATATATATATATATATATATATATATATATATGAAGATTTGATGATTATTGTGATGTTTTGATGATATGTGATTAGATGATGTGTGAGTCGATGACTTAAAGATGATGAAATAAGAGAAACGAGAAGAATAATTTTTTGTGTAATTTTTCTTGAAAAATTCTAACCAAATAGGAGGATGAAGTTGATGATTCTTGATATTGCATGTTAGTTTTGAATAATATGATGATTTGATGATGAAGATGAAGTTAAAATAACTAGAGTGACTTTATGAAATTCTTGAATCCGAGTTAATACGTAAAAGTTATCGAGTAATGAAATTTGATTAATGAAAAATCGAGTTAAACTAAGAAATAAGTAATTTTGTAAAGAAGAATGAAAAATAAGAAAAATTAATCGAGTTAATAAGTAATTAGAAGAAATTAGAATTGTTTTACCGAGTTTGGTAATTTTTCGAGTAATGACACGTTTTACGAGAAAATGCCGTAGACTTTATTCCGAATAATCTTTATTAAGAATTTCAGAATTCAAATCCGATTTCGTATTTGAAATCCTTAATTTATTTTAAGAAAAATGAAATTAAATTCATTTAAATCTAATAATTTTATTTTTAAGTTATAAACCGAACAGAGTCGAGTCGGCATAAGTTATAACCGAGTCTTGTATGAGTTTCCGAGTGAATATTTGTGATTAAGTAAATTAATATGATTTTCTAGAATTTATATGGAATATTTTATTATATTTGATTTTTTTTTCTTTTTCCATCTATTTATCGAAGTCGATCGTTTACCTATTTTTGAATGTTCGATTCTTGATCTGAAAGTTTGTTTTTGAATGATTTGTGAGGTTAGAACCCGAGAATTAATCACGTAATTTTCTGAGTTCGTTTAACTCGAGAAATCGAGAAAAATGAGACGTGTGATGTGAATAGTGATTTTGATATTTGTGGATTATTTAATTATTAAAATGTTTGGATATTATCGAGTCAGGTATCTGATGATGAGAGACCGTTGGTTTAGTAATTGGATAGAACCGAGAAACCGAGAAAGATCGAGTTAGATAAGTCGAGATAAGTTAAGAAACCCGAGTCAAGTAGAAGTCCTTCAGCCGAGCGTTTAGTTCGTTACGTTTCGAGTAAGTAGTCTCGCCCTTATAAGATGTTGTTCTTGAAGGAACGAGCGGGACCCATAAGTAAACGCAAGAGAAGAAAACAGCTAACCTGACAAATCCTTCAACAGTCAGGTGGGCTTTTTAACCCAAAACAAAGTGATGAATGTGATTATTATTATCATATTATGTGAGTTTTGAAATTAATTTATTTGCCATTTTATCTAAGTTTTGGTATGTTTAATCATCTTCTTGAGTTATGATTATCCTGTGTGAGACAGGAACACACGTGTTGTTATTAATTGTTTGACGTGATTGTAAGTTTTGCTTCGGTTAGGCCGGTCTCAGTATTTGAGAATGAGGCCTACTTCTCGACATACGAGAACTATGTGGTAGATTGATTCATACCTGCTATTCAAATTATATATGTTGATTGTGCACTCTTTTCAAGAAAAGAAAATGTTTTTTGCATACATAAGTTAAACGTTTTAAAACTGTACTAACACTTGTGATGCAGTGGCAAGGCAAGTTCAATTATATAGCTCTATCAAGCAAAGTTAAATTATTTTGGCATGTGTTCACTGAGTACGAAGTACTCAGCCCTGCATGTATTTCTAAACGTGCAGGTTAGCATGGATGATGGTGGCGGAAGATGCTCGGCTGTGTGTAGTGTTTGGGGTCGAGTCTTCTTTTGGTTTAAACTTGCAATTGCATATCTTCATATATGTAATTGTGGGACTTGAGACGTTATTTTGTTGCATAATAAACAAACTTGTTTACTTGTTTTAATTATAATACTTGACGTTGTGTTGATACAATGAGCTTAATGCTCGAATCCGTACTTCCTTTTTATTCTACTTGACTTGGATTATAATGCTTCAATTGCTTTCGACACTTGAATTATTTATTAATGCTCATTTGTTTGAAATTAGAATTAAAAGTATGTTCTATTTGTTTTCGCTTTCAATCTATATTCCCTTGTTCCCGAACATGTTCCCTAGTTGAGTTATGTTTCATATTCGAGGTTTCACCTCACTGCCCAATGAATGTTCGTCGTTTTCACACATCCTGAAAACGGGCTGTGACATATGAGATGAGTAGTAAAAAGAGAAGAATTTTCCACTAAATTCTTCCATAAAAATTGATGGATTTAAGTACATAGAGGTATGAGAGTTTGATTGAATTGAAGAGCATGATTTATCTCTTAATTATCTTGAATATTTTGATGTATATATATGTGTTTGAGGAAATTTTGAGTTTATGATGTTCTTGATGAATTATGTGATGATATGAGGATTGGGTAAATAAATGAATTATTTGGATATTTTTTTTTATAAAATCGAAATATATTATATATATACATACGTACATATATATATATATATGTGTGTGTGTGTGTGTGTGTGTGTGTGTGTGTGTGTGTGTGTGTGAGGAATTGATGAATTCTTGATGCTTATGATGATTTTTATGATGGATTTCAGCTCTATGAATTAATCTAAGAAGTTTTAAATGATAAATTGATGAGTATGAATTTGTTATTTTTGTTTTTTTAAAATTTGATGCATATATGCATGAGAAGTTGATGATTTTAAGTTGATTTAGATGAGTATTTGTGGGATGAAGTAATATATGATGATTTGAGCATGTTTTAAATAGAAAATAAGAAGCATGAATTTTTATGAATTTTTCTTTGAAAATTTCGAACCATATGAGTGAAAAATTTAATGATTTTTGATGTTGTTAAGTCTTGATTGTTAGTTCGATGCTTGATAAATCAATTTGAATATATTTTGAGCTTAAGTATAAGAAGAATCGAAGAAAGAAACTCATTGCCTATAAATATGAAAAAATCGAACTAAATGGGCATAAGAACTTGTGATTTTTCATGATCATGTCTTCTAGGTAATAAGATGAGTAGAGATTAGTGAAATTAGAATTATTCCAAGATGGAACTTGAAATTGATAAAAAAAAGATCAAGTATAAAGATTTTTATTTCATGCAGAAAATTTTACGGAAAATCTGGGAAAATTTTGACGAGATATGATGTAAATGATGATTCTAAGACAAAATTGAGATTAAAACAAGTATAACAGCCTTTTGAATTTCTGAAGTCGGAGATCGTATGAAGAAGTTATGCCAAAACAAAGTTTTTGTGCACTAAAAGTCGATGTACTAAAATTAAAATAAAGTTAAGTGAAAATATGAGACAATTGAGCTTAGATAATTAAATCGACCATGTTGAAACTTGAATCGAGTAAAAACGAACCCTTATGCTTAAAAAGGAATAAAAGTCGAAACTTAAGAGAAATTAAATTAGGGGTTATTCGATTTATAAATTGAGAGTTGAAATTGATTGAATAAATGTTCGATTAGATTTATTTTAAGCTAATCGTAAGAGTTGTATAATTATTGAAACATGTGCACATTTTACGAGAAAAATAGTGCCTTTATTCCGAGAATTTTTGAATGAGATCTCGGATTTCAAATCCAATTCCATATTTGGATTTGTTGAATTTTTATAAGAGAAATAAAACTGTTTTCATTCAAAACCGATAAATTTTATTCTTAAGTTAAAAAGTCGAGCAGTATCGAGTCAGCATGAGACAGTGTTTTAAGTTGTGAATGAATTTCTGAGTATGAAATTGAATATGGATGAATATATGTGAATTACTAGAATTTCTCTAGAATATTTTGAAATTTTTTGAAAGTTTTTCATTTTCCAACTATTTATTAAGTCGATCGTTTACCGATCTGTGAGTACTTGATTTGTAATGTGACGATTTGAATGTGAATGAATCGTGTTTAAAGTGATCGAGATTTAATCTCGTAATTTTCTGAAGTCATTTAATATGTGAAATCGAAAAATTTCGAGTTTATGGAATGAATAGTGATTTCTCGATTTTGATTATTTGATGAAGTCTCAATTTGTCTGTTGTGCCAAGTTTTCTAAGTATGAATGTTCGAGTCTGAGGAAAGTCTGTTGGTATAGTACTCGAGTAGAGTTAAGAGTCGAGAAGTTTAATTAGTTGAGTCGAGAAAAGTTAGAAAAATAACCCGAGTCAAGTAGAAATCCGAATAATCGAGTTTAGATTCTGTTTTCATTCGAGAAATTAGAACTCGTCTTTATAAGAATTTATTCTTGAAGGAACGAGTAAAGTTCGATAGTAAGAAACGAGTGAAGTCCAGAAGTAAGGAGCGAGACGGAACGAGGTATTCCGAGAAAAATCACCCGATGACAGGTGGGCTTTCTAACCTTAACAAATCGATGAATGTGATTATTTATATCATATTATGTGAGTTTTTAAATTAATTGACTTGCTAATTTTTTAGCTTTGATGTATGTTACCACCTACTTGAGGAAAACGAATTCGGTCCTGTGTGAGATGGGATTTCTATGTACACGTGTCAGTGATCATGTGCTTTCCTTTGGGTAAGCCGGTCACGGTGTCCGAGAAGGAGTCCTACTTCTCGACATTAATATTTGTTTGTAGATCTGGTATATACTTAAAATATAATACTGCTTGCGCAAGCATTTTCAAAAGTGAAATGATTTTATTGCATGCACAAGTTAACTGTTTTATAACTCTAATATTTGTGATGTAGCAAGAAAGGCAAGTTCAATTATATAGCTCTATTGAGCAAGCTTTCAATTTATTTTGGCATGTGTTCACTGAGTACGAAGTACTCAACCCTGTATATTATTTCTAAAACGTGCAGGTTAGCTCGGATGATGATGGTGCGGTGTGCTTGGTGGCGTTCGTTGTTTCGAGTCAAGATTTGTTTAAGCTTGGGTTATATATTTTCATACATATAACTTTGGGATTTGATGTAACATTCCGCCGCAACACCGATATTTATTCGTGTTTTAAATTCTTTCAACTATGATATCCAAATATGCATGAGATCCATGCTCGACACTTTCTTTTGATATCCTCTCGACTCTTAATTAACAACCTTGTTTCCTTGAGTTTTGAAATGGTTAATCGAATGCAAGTTAATCAATTGTTTTCCCTTTCAATAAATAATCCTTTGTATTTGAGAATGTTCCTTTGTTTATTTTCAGTTGTTTCACCTTCACTGTCCAATGGATTTTAGTCGTTCTTATACACTAGAATTCGGGCTGTGACATAGTGGTATCAGAGCAGCTTGTCTGCTCTAAGCTTAAATTTCTTTGAGAGTTAGAGTCTAGATTTGATTTCCTAGACTTATGTTGTTGTTGAGGCTGTTGTTGAGGTGGAGGCACATATTGCTGTTGAACAGGCTGCTGTGGTTGTTGGTGGGCAGGAGGCATTTGATAGTGGTTGTTGCCATACCTCAGGTTCTCGTGCTGATTCTGCCTATAGCCATAATTGTTGCCATAGTTGCTGTTATTGCCATACTGGAACCTTTGTTGCCCACCACTTTGCTGGTTCTGACCTATTGCCTTCACCTCTTCTCTTTCTTCCACGAACCAACTGGGACATTCTGAGGTGATATGTGATGTTGCCTGGCATACTTCACATCGCTTCACAGCTCTTTGAACTTCCTTGCCATCTACCTTCTTCTTTAAATCCTCCATTTGGCCAGACATCTTGGTCATGAAGTCTTTCATGGTACTGACCAAGTTGTCTGAATTTTCCTTGTTGCCTTCATACCCCCCTCTTGGGATATCATCTTCATCTCGTGATTGTTCAGCCATGGCGGCTATTTTCTTGAACACTTCAGATGGTAGTTGATCGACTATTGCTCCTCCACACGCTGCAATTATGTATTTTCTCTCTGATGCTCTCAGTCCTTTTAAGAAATGCTCGATCAAATCAATGTCCTCGATTCGATGTTGAGGACATCTTGCGATCAACTTCTTGAACCTCTCATAATATTCATACAACGACTCAATTCCACTCATTTTGATCGAGGAAATGGCATTCCTTCCACTTTGTATCCGGCCAACGGGTATGTATTTGTCAAGGAAAGCCTGCTGCAACTTCTTCCAGGTGTTGATGCTTCTCTCTGGAAAGGTGTAAAGCCACTCATGTACTCCGTCAAGAAGTGAGAATGGGAACGTGAGTAACCTTACGTAGTCGAAATGTATCTTGGGCAGCATCTCGTTCTCTGGCAGCATCTCGGGCATGAGGGATATTGTTCCTTACAGTGTTGATCGCCATTTCAAAGTCTTGAAGATGGATCTGAGGGTCTTCTCCGGGATGATCACTGAACTTGGGCAGTATCTGTATCAGCAAATGTTTGAGCTCCCAGTTGCCATTGATGGTGGGCAACTGGATACTTAAAGGTGTTATCCCCTTGTCGTCAGGGAACATAATCTGACGAATGGTTTTCTCTTGCTGTCCTGCCATGGTTATTGATGTCTCTGATTCTGAACTTGATGTTGACTTCTCGCTGTCTGTACTCGCTGTTGAGCAAGGATCGTGTTCTTGCTCAATATCCTTATCTTCTGTCAAGTTCGGCAACTCTCAAGGTTTGTAGACACCTTTCTCCAGATCTTTCTTCTTCTTACGTTGTTCTGCTCGATTTCTCCTTACTATCACCTCCGGGCAAGTTCTTGGATCTTGTGGATCTCCGTCACTCCGTAGATGTGGTTTGGGCATAAACCGTACTCAACTCAAGCTAGAAGAGCAAACTAGCTTAAAACCAGTCCCTGGCAACGGCGCCAATTTGACGAAACATTGTCGTAACACTCTTCGCACAAATAAATTTATAAACACCTCTTGCCCAATAAGATAGTAGTTAATGGCAAGTGGGGTCGATCCCAAGTGACTTGGCATAGATCTGCTCTTCAAGTCGAACTCAACAAAGGGGTTTTGACTACAATGTATCATGTAACTCAACAAGTAACAATATCAAATAACAAAAGAGTTTGGATTGGGTTTCGAATCCATGATCCTAATTACTCATCACTCGTTCATTGGTGCAAAGATATTCAATTAACTGATCTTATCACTTGGTTTAAGACAAAGATTAGTTTATACCCTAAAGGTCACGAAGTCACGATATAAACACACTTAGCCTATGTCTAACCAATTTTACAGATCTTGACCAGCAGGCAAGATCTCCTCTCTTGATCAACAAAGTTACGAAGACACTTCAGTAATGATGCTGCCCAACAGGCATTAAGAATAAACAGACCCAAGACAGCCAAGGGGTAAGTCAATAACGACTGCTCTCCAACACTCTTTACCTTCTTGAGCACGAAAGACACTTTCGAGTTAACTCCTAATTCATGTTAATGCCTTAATATCAATATCTAGATGGTGATCAATCATATGTCAATATCAATTAAGTCTAGAATCATTCCTAAGTGTTTTGGGAACAATATCAATTAACGAACTAACACAATTCGACCTCACGAGTTTAGAACGAGTAATTTACGATCACTTCATCTACATCCAACCCAAACGATAAATTTAGCTAGACATAATAGTAAACGAAAGCACAAAATATATAAAGGAAAACATACTTATCATAAAACTGAAAACGGGTTGCTGCCCAAAAGCGTAGTTAGCAACCAAGGTCTTGTCTTCACGCCAACAACTAAATTACTGCAGAAAATATAAAACGAACGTAAAAGTAAATTGCATGTAGGACTTGTTTCTTCCTCACTTCCTCTCAAACTAAGAATGCGAACTAACTATGAACGTGAATAAAAACGGCACCCATTACATAAGGGAGTCGGCCATATATATAGGCGATGGAAATTAGGGTTTAGGGAAGTTTCCTTATTGATGAAGGACTCTTCCATGCATATCCGCCTTTCTCTCTCATGCATGCAACCACGATTCTCTTTCCTTGCTTGGTAGATATCTTCTTTGATTAGGTCCGGCTAGGATAAGGAAAGAAATATCCGATCCTTATCCTCTTCCTTGAAGGAAAAGAAATTTGTTGTTGGCTCGACTCGCTTCTTGCCCTCGATGTCTGCATCCTGGATTGCTTCCTGTGTTGACCAAGATCCTGGCTCCTTCGGGTACTCTATCTGTTGGCTTCAAGGATATGGGGAGGTACTTCCTGACTTGTAAAGCATGTAAAATATTGTTGCCCAGCTACAAGCCTCCAGCCCTATGCCCATTTGCATCGTATCGCCATTTCAGCATCTCAACAACAGATTTTCCACCGAATTTGCCCAACATCCCACCTGTTCTTCCCTGCACACCATCTCTCGACTTTGTGTCCTCCCAGACACACTTTGACTCGATAAAGACTAAAAACACAAGAAAAATACAAGAAAAGATGGACAGAAATATGGGTTTATCAACCCAGTGCCCTAAGATTAAAATCACCTCTGAGAGACAAAAACGAGATAGACGATGAAAGAAGTTGAGAAAAGATGCAAGAGTACGAGCAAATAAGGAAGAATTATCACCAGACGATAATAGAATTATAGCACGTCAACACGAGTTTGAAATATAGTGAAGTGCCTCGACATCAGTGCTTTCGATGGGACAGTACATCTTATATATGTTTTTTTCCAAAGAGTGGCACATGTAAGCAAATTCTCCAGTGTCGACTCACATCGGAGGTCAGTACCTTAGAGTCTACCTCTACAGCAACTGCAACAAGTTTTATCACCACGATCTCGAGTCAATTCATCAGAGAGAATGCTTTGTCCCCTGGACCATTCAACCCTCTACCCCGGTTTAAGCCGAGTAAAATCAGTTCTGAGCTTTAATCTCAGGACACCCCCAATTCATTTCTTATTTCTTCTTTGCATCTCCCGTGTCGAGTGCTAAGCTTTCAGTTCAGCAAATAATCGCGAGTTGTTTTTCTGATTAGTTCATTTTCCTTCAGACTTCTCAGCTAACTCTATAACTACGTAATCCGATGATTCGTACGATCCTTTTCGAGATTTGCCTTCTTCATACGATAAGTTAAAGTTATTCATATCAGCACTTACTCTTCCCTGAGAATCATAGCTAAGCCTTCTGGGCCAGCTCGCACCGAGAATAGCGACGATGACGAGCTTTTCGAGCACTCCTCTGCAAAAGCAATGATAGGCACAAGCCACCTCCAATTTATTGCAAGCAGCTGATTTCGTTTCCAGTATACAGCCTTCGAGACGCCATTTTAAGGCCGAGTTAGGAGTTAGAGTTAGAACTCAATCGAGACATCGACGTATCTGCGTATCTCCTATGCAACGATAACAACAACGATGACCGCTCTATGGGATGACAAGAAGTTGAGGACACCAGAGTAGCTTACGAAGATGAATAGTATGGCAGCGAGAGTTCACCATGGACAGCCCCTGTAGCTCGTCCTAGACATCTCAAGGAGATATCAGCCGTTGTCAAAAGAAAAGAAGATGAGAACTTAGAAGAGTATGAGAATCCAGAAGAGGATCCCGAAAAAAAGTTGAGAGAAGACGATGAAGATGAAAACTCAATCGAGAATGACATTTAGTTTAGAAAGCTGCGGAAAATCGAGTAATCTTTATTTTACGTATAAGAGTTGATCTCTTCTTATCCGATGATCGA
This sequence comes from Schizonepeta tenuifolia, assembly GCA_029490685.1. Taxonomy (NCBI): domain Eukaryota; kingdom Viridiplantae; phylum Streptophyta; class Magnoliopsida; order Lamiales; family Lamiaceae; genus Schizonepeta; species Schizonepeta tenuifolia. The sequence goes on from CM055958.1 coordinate 87,084,741, forward strand.
GATGAACGATGATGCCGAGTATAGTAGTCGAGTCAGACATGAAGTAGTAGCTCATGTCTTGTGCGTTTTGAGAAATTTAGCACATCCAGCTGATGTTAGGATTAACCTTGGTAGTTTTATATCTCTGTGTTGGTATAAGTCCTCAAAAGAGGCCATCATTCAATAATAGGAGAAAAGAGATCATTAGATCATTAAGGGTCAACCTTTGTATTCTATGCCCAAGTTTAATATTTGATGTTTGAGTTTATCTATTGAGTCCTCGAGTAGAATATTTGAGGGTAAGCCGAAGTTTGAGTTGATAATAAGTTGAGAAAGAATTTGAGTTATTAGTTGAGTCTATCGTTAAATCCATGCTTGAGTTTTGAGTTATTAAATGATCGTTCGCGACACTATTTGAGAAAATGATTGTGATTAAATGTTTGAGTTTAAGTTATTGCATATATCTAAAAATTTCTGTTTATGCCAAAGTTTGAGTTAATGATTATGAATAAATGCTTAAATTATGATTGAGTAAGCATGTGAGTGGATGATTGTTTTAAGTAATTAAGTTGAGAAAAAATTTAGTGCAATTGCCTGAGTATCCATTTTGATTGAGAAAGTAAGTGCTTCTGATAAATTTGTATATACATATCGAGTATTGCTTGAGAATTAGTAATCTTTGAGTAAAAGAAACTTAGAAGTCAAGAAGAGTTTAGTTTGAGTTAGTTTCGTTTTTGCGAAAAGCTCTGAGTTCCCTAGCTTTAGTATTCATTTATAATGCCTACGAGAAGAAGAGGAAACGCGAGAGAGGCTGAGGAATAGTAACGGGAGCCAACCCCGCCTTTTCAGATGACTAGAGACCCGAAGAACTTTTTCTTCAACGAAATTCGCCGACATTAATCCTATCAAAGTTGAGGACTGGATTTGTTCTTTTGAGAAATCTTTAAATTTCTTATGTTATAGAGACCGAGAACATCTTGAGCGTATCGAGTACCAGTCGAAAAGAGCCGCCGACTACTGGTGGAGAGCCGTTAGAGAACGAATCTTTCCGAGGAGTCCCCTAGAACACGAGTTGAGGGTTGTTCAAGGAAGCCTTGTTTTAGCAATACGTATCGAGGAGTTATCAAGAGCGAAAAGCGAATAAATTCACGAGTTTGAGACGAGGAAAAGAAGAATGATAGTAACCGAGAACGCTCGCGAGTTTTGTGAGTTATCTCGTTTTGCCCCGACAAGGTGGATACGGACGAGAAGATGTGTGTTTATTTGCGACGCGATATCTGAATAAATTCCTGCAAGTCAGAGTGGTCTGACTTCTGCCAAAGTTTTAAACCGAGCCCTAGACGTGAAATTGGCCATGCTAACGAAAAGAGGATTTCATTCTTTAGTGCCTCCTTAATTGATGGTCCCGATACGAGTTACTGGTGTATGAGGGGGGGAATACACCAGTTAGGATTTTAAAACTAAACTCCTGAAAATATCTTCAACAGAGTAAAAAGAACTCAGTTGGAATCTCACAGCTGAGTAAGCAACCTCAGCTGGAAGGGTGGTGCTGTGCGGAATGTGGTGAAAATTAATAACTCGTAAAACCACTCACGCTTTTATGCACGGTTGGTCAAGAACCAAGACAATTGATGCAAAGATGCAGTTTGTATGCGGTTAGATTGGTCAGTTGAATATGCGATAAATAACTGAGAAATAAACACAACACACGACGATTTAACGTGGTTCGGAGAAAACTCCTACATCCACGGGGAGTTGTGAGTCCACACAACTCTGTCCAAGTTCTTCTGGACAAACCACACAGCTTACGCGGGCTGTGCAACCGTTAAGGATAAGTTTGCGGGTACTTATCAACCTTACAGTTTAGTTTTCGGGTACTAAACAACCTATCTGCTCAATTCCGGGAAGAGTAGGGTCCTAACACTCCTTTTGAGAGGAAGTGTGAAAAAGATGGGTTCCAACTAAAAGCTCGAACACGAGGTGAGCTTTGATCTAACACTCTACAAACTCTCACTAAGTGATGTTCTCAAGGTTCGATCTTAAAGACACAGAAACTAACTCTAGAACTCTCAACAAGTGATGTTCTAAAGGAATGAATGCAGTTCAGCTCGTGAAGAATTTTGTTCTTTCTTTCGCTCTTTTGTTTCTTCTCGCGTGTGTGTCTTGTATTCTTCTCTGTGAATGAAGGCCTCTATTTATAGGCGGAGAGGATCAACTAGCCGTTGGAGGAGCTGTTGATCTCTGTTCTTTGATAGCGATAACTTGTCTCTCATCTCTGCAGACTTTTCCGATATGGCATCTGTGCTCTTCTGCTTTCCATCTGAGACAACCTTGTGTTGGGCCAAATGGGATAATGACTGAACGGTCAAACCCTCACGTGACTTCCTTATTTGAAATTCAAATCTTAACAACAGACTTCCAACAAGGAGTGGTCGGTTAAGACTTTCGATCTTCAACTAGCTTGTTCTTCAGCTGATGTTCTATCTGACTGCTGACAGTTGAACTCTCAGCTGACTTCTACTTCATGCTGTTGATCTTCTGGGTTGAGTTATACAACTGATGTTCTGAAACTGAACGCTCAGTTGTCTTCCTTGTATCTTCTCCCTTTTTGAATTCACATGGAATGAACGCTCAGTTGTGTTCCTCACAACTGATGTTCTATCTGTTGAGTGTAACTTCCCCCTTTCTCAATGCTTCATATGATGAACGCTCAGTTGTCTTCTTTACAACTGATGTTCTATCTAAGTGAAGCCTTGTTGCCGTCTTCAGCTGGAGTCCTGTAAAGATAAAATCTTAACTTTGCTCAAACAGCGAGCCTAACTGCTAACAGTAGGAACTGGCAACATCTACTCGATTGGGGAGTTGGTTTTGGAATTCTTCAAAACTCTTACTAACAAATTTCCCAACATTAATTTCAAAGACATATGATGAAAACCGCAACCTTTCAAACCTGCCCACGCGGTTAGAGAATAAAGAGAAAATAATAGTGAAGTGGTGGAAATCACCTGAGTAAGAGGATGTGGCATTCAGCACTAGCCACAGCAGAAGAAGCAACAACTTCCCGAGCAAGAGTAGCCGCGCCATCAGAGAGTTATCGCGAGTGAGCAGAAAGTCGAAAGCAAGGACTAGGGAGGATCTCGCAAGTATGAATATGCGACAAGGTGTGCCAAGTTAATATTGGTACATGTGAAATACATGTACCCAGGGCCGCAGTTGTAGTTTAGAATGACGAAAAAATAATAAGTATAAATAGTGTTGCCTCGATTCTCGAATCCAAAAATATAAACGAGTGAGAAATCGTTTAATTAAAACTATTTCTAGTAAGGTGTACAAATTTGAGAATATTCCGAGCAAGTTTATATATATATATATATATATCTCGAGAAATGTGTCGAGCATCGACTCGTTAAAATTAGTAAAATGTCTTGAAATCTGAAATAAAATTCATAAATAGATTCCTTGAATTTTTCTAAGGGAAATGAAGTTAATTGCATAAGAAAACGAGAATCTAAAGTCCAAGTTAAAAAGTCGAGAAAAATAATAATAGAATATAAATATTGATTATTTATGTAAGCATACATGTGTTGTGTATGATTAATTATGTGTTGTGTAGTTGATGTTATAGTAAAAAGTGTTGTGTAAATAATCAAGAATAAATGTTGAGAATATTTACAAGTGAAATGACTAAGGAAAAATGAGAAATCGATTATTTTTACTAAATAGTGAGTCATTAATATCCAATAAGTTTTGGAAATTAGATTATATTTTTAGCTTAAGAAATCCGAGAGTTTCAACCGTTGATAAAGTTTGGATAGAAATAGAAATCGAGCGGTTAAATAGAATAATCGAGAGTTTTGAGCCCGAGTCAAGTAGAAATCCGATAAACGGATTAAGTTTCACCATTTTTCAAAAACTAATACTCTTCCTTATTATAAATTATTTTGAAGGCACGAGTGGAGTCGAGAATTAGAAACGGCGAGGTGAAAGGAATAGAAGAGTAGCGCCACATCCAGGTGAACTTTCTGAACTAAAACTAAATGATGAATGCGCAATTTATTATACTACGTGCGCTTTTTATTAAAATTGATTGACTTGCCTGAGTTTTTGATGTTTTGGTATGGAATCATCTACTTATTGTTATGAGAATGACTCCTGTGGACACACGGGATGAGAAGCTGCACGAGGCGGGTTAATGCATGCATTAGATTCGGTGACCGTGAGTCTTGTTACAGCTTAGTCGGTCGTTAAGTAACTGTGAGCCTTGCTTCGGTTGTGCCGGTTATGTAAAGGCTGTGAGCTCTGCTTTGATTGGGCCGGTTACTTATTTGAGAAGGAGGCCTACTTCTCGACACTAGCGAAAGAAGATGAGATGTGTAGAATGATTCATACCCGAGTAAATGGCGCCAATTTTAGAAAATAAATGAAAATGTTTTTATGGTTGTCACGAGTGGTAAACTCTTTTAAAACGATTATATATCTAACCCTTGTGATGCAGCAAAAGAGGTAAGTTCAAATATATAGCTCTAAGAGCAAGTTTAAAATGTTTTGACACGTGTCCACTGAGTACGTTGTACTCAGCCCTACATGTTATTTCTAAAATGTGCAGGTTAGCTTGGATGAGGAGGATGCGGTGTGTTTGGGCGGCTCGTTGTTAAAATAAATTCATTTTGGAAGTTTAGCTTGAGCTTATGTGTCTTCATACATATAGCCTTGGGATTTGATGTCGTTGTTCATATTCCGCTGCAACACCGTTATTTTGATATGTTTGATTGCATGCTCGGATTTTTTTACATTGAGCCGTGTGCTCGACAAACCTTAAATCCTTTTTGAATTTCGTTTAAAACGTCAATGAATTTTCTAAATAAATCCTCGTATTTCATTAACCACCATTTGATAATCGTAATTAAATGATTGGCCCACTTCCGAATGTAACGTTTGATTGTTAATAACCAAACTTAATTATTTGGCTTGATTAATTGATAAAAATTTGTATCATTTGAAAATGATCTATCAAGTGATCACATTGTTGAATCAATTGTGGATTACCGAGCATGTTTCTTGAGTTGAAGTTTAGTTGTTTCACCTCACTGCCCCTTGCATTCTAGTCGTTTTAATATCCTAGAAGTCGGGCTGTGTTCAAGTCCAGCTTGGCTTCAATCATAGCCCGCCTAAACTGGTTGAACATGCCCGGATCCCCTGAGTGCAACTCAGTCAGCGCTTCCTTGAATGCTTTCCTCGGGTCGTCAGTTGCATAAACCTTCCTATAGTAGAAGTCGTTCACGAACTCCTGCTTGAACAGCTCCCACTCTTCATTCCACTCGGTCGGCATCCACTTGTCAACATGCCTAAACCGACTCTCGACCTTGGACTTTGCTGGCAACCTTTGTTGCTTCAACCGAGCTTCCGCCTTTGATTGATGTTTGTTGATTTGGCGTCGGCTGCGAGAGGCAACGTTGCGGTCCAAGTTCTGGGACATTTTCTTCAGCTCTTCTTCGAACTGGTTCACCCTCCTTGCATGGCTGGCGGCAAACTTCCTTATCCAACTCGGGTTCATATAATTCTTCTCCTCTACATCCATAGCCTTAGCAGCTGCGATGCACTCTTCGGTTGTGATACCGTCGAGTTCCGAATCTAGCTCGGCTGCGATCTCGGCTATGGAGTTGTAGGAAGCTCCAAACTTCTCTTCCAGCTCCAAGTCTTTTGACATTTCAGCTCCACCGACTTCGGTTGACTTGTGAGCGGCCTTCTTTGTCTTCTTCCTTAGCTGAGATTTTGCTGCAGCTGGCACTTCTTCTTCGGCTTGGGTCTCTTCTTCGCCCTGCACTCCAACATCCGCCTCCTTCTCTTCCCCCTTTTTGGCATCAGCAACAAGGCTTGCTACTGAACCATTCAGAGAGGTGAGTTGATCCTCGGCTAGTTGAAGGCGGTTGAAGAGTTCATCGACCGCGCACTCAAGCTCCACCTTCTTTATTTCCCGAGTAAAAAAGGAGAAACAGTTAGATAAACAGAAAATCGAATAAAGTAACCATTTTTTTATCTCTTAAAGGAGAAAGAGTCTGATGAGAAGCTCAATTAATCGTGACAACAAAGAATTTTATTTCTAATATGAATTTTATGAGACATTTGAAAGAATAGAACGTTTATGAGAATGTTGGCATGATGTGAAAATTTCCTAGTGTCTGACATTTGTTTATGGCACGGAAAGAATGATTGTATGAGTGAAGTGTTTATGTGAAATTCAAAAGAATTGCATGATTATATGTTTTGATGAGATTTATGATAGAATATGTGATGATTGAGAAGAGATTTATTGAGTTGTTTGTTTATGTGTGCTCGATTTATTTGAAATCGTAGAATAGATAATAGTATGAGTATAGCAATATAGCGAGAATACGAATTTAGAATTATTACGAAACGTTGGGGAATTCTTAGTCGATCTTATAATTCTAGCAAGTAGTTCAAAATTTTGTCGATAGCGCTCTCGAAGGAATGATGCATTCGATCAACACTCCCCTCGTCGAACGGCGCAAATGAGCAATCTCCATAGTACCCAGTTACCTTGGACGTCAGTACGATGGATCACATCAAAATGGAGATAATAATAGGTTCATAACGACTATACTAAATTAATTTATTTCAAAATGGTAGACCGTTTATCGAGTTTCCGACTTGAGATAATTTTGTTCCGTATTACGTTCCTCCATCGCCCCGTCCAACGCTACTCCGTTCGGTGAATATTTGGGAAACGCATTTCCAACCAATGCTTACTCGACAGAAATTGCCGCTTTGTCTAGTTTTATTTGATCAAATTGAACTTACGATCACATACGAGTTATTCCTCCATCACATGACGAATTAGAAGAATTTATGCAACGAGATAGCACCTACTCTTCTTTGCGAGCAGTAGTCGAGCCTTCTCGACCAAACTGTACAGGCGATAGCGAAGACGACGAATCTTTTGAAGACCTGGTCGTAGAAGTGATAATGGGAAATGGCTATCCTCAGTTCGTTTTAAATTCTAGTACCCCGCACTTGAAATTCCTATTTTGAAACCCGATTAAGAGCTCGAGCTCGAGTTTGACGGAAGAAACGATGTAGTAGTGAATATTCGAAATATTCGACATTCTGAAGGAAGTAGCGATGACGAACCCTTCCCTTGGAACGATGTCAATGATGTAACTCTACCTTGGAATGCTCCGTAGGTTCATTTAGTGACCTCAAAAGTAGTAGTGAAGAAGAAGGCCCTCGAGAAAGATGGTCCAAGAAAGGACGATTCCCATGCTCAATGATCGATTCAAGAAAGCCGTAGAAGAATCAATTTAAAAAAATTCTCTTTTGTTCGATGTCTAGATGAAAATTATAAACCTGACTCATAATCGGTTAAGAAGAACCAAACATAAGTAATATCTTATGTTTCGCACATAACGAGTCAAGAAGGTCGAAGACGTCACGTCTATAAAAAAGGATTTTTGATATTACCCTACTTCTCTTCTAAAAGAGCCATCATTGAATAGGTCGTCTGACCGTGAATTTCCTTAAATTTTAAGTATTTTGAGTAAAATATTCTGAGATAATTAAAACCCCGAGAACCGAGAAAAGAAAAGTTATTATTCGAGATCAATATTCAAGTTAAGTTATTAAACGAGTTAAGCCCTTGAATAAGATTATTATTTGAGAATGAATATTATGTCTTGAGAATAAAAGTTCGAGATATTCTATATCCGGAAAGTGAGATTAAATGCTCAAGTTATATGAGCAACAAGTTTAAAGTTAATAAGAACTGAGAAAAGTATAATATTATTATGATTATTATTATTAGAGTATAAAGAAGTAAGAAAGTTATGATGTTAAGTGTTCTTATGTGACTAAATGCATGAAGCGCGTATTTCATTTTATAAGTATCACTTGAAACTATTTCTTCCAAAAGGGGAAACTTCGAGAGTCGAGAAAAATGTTTTGATCAAACTATCTGAGTATCCTAATTTTTAGTAGTTCTTATAGAATGCCTCCGAGAAGATAAGAACAAGAAACGTTAGAAATATCGAAGAGGAAGAACGTAGGGATCCAACCTCGCCTCCTCAAAATGATAGGAGAATTGAGGAACTTTTTCTTCGACAAAACCCTTTAACCTTCGACGGTAACGGCAGTTCCGCAAAAGCCGAGGACTGGGTTCGTTCTCTAGAACGAATTTTCAAATTTCTTAGATACGACGATCGCGAACGTCTCGAATGTATGACGTACCAGCTAAAGGGAGCCGCCGATTACTGGTGGGAATTCCAACAACGAATGTTTACTCCTGAGCACCGTGCGAATCTGACTTGGGAACAATTTAAGGAAATATTGTTTGAAAAATACGTACTAAGCTATCGTAAGCAGAAGGCGAACGAGTTCGCAAATTTACGTCAAGGAAAGAAGTCAGTGGCCGAATACAAAAAAAATCGTGAATTTTGCAAGCTAGTCTGTTACGCACCAGACCAGGTGGATACAGACAAAAAGATGTGCAAACTGTTTCGCACTGGCTTAAGACAAGACATTCGTGTAGTCCTTGCAAGTCAGAGTGGTTTGACTTACGTTGAAGCCCTCAACTGAGCGTTAGATATAGAACTGGCTATGCAGCCAGATGAAGGACCGCATTCCTTAACGATTCTTCAACTTCAAAGCCAAGTGACGGCAAACGAAAACCTTCAAACCTTTCATCTCAGCCAAAACATGAAGAGAAAAGGAAAATAGACTCGAGGAAGTCACCGAGCAAAAAGTCGTGGTTTGAAAAAAGACAACAACAATCGCAACAATAGAAAACTCAATCTGAAATAACGAAACCTCAAAGTACTGGTCAACGCAGTACGTCTTTTGAACCCCAAGGAATTTTTTCTTGTTCGAAGTGTGGCAAGATGCATCAGGGCATCTGCAAAGAAGGAAGCAGTGTCTATTATACTTGTGGTCAACCTGGTCATTACTCGAACCAATTCCCAAATAAGCAACAAAGACTAGGAAGTGGACGATTGAATCAATTCCGCTCTTCGCAACTGAGTGCCTTTGAAGAAATCCCGATTCAATATCAGACGCAACAGCAAGAAGAGCAGTCTCCTCCACAGGAACAGTCGTATTATCAGCAAGCTAGAGACAATGACCAAGAGAATTTCGAAGGAGTATGAGGCGTCAATCTCTGTAGGTGAATATACATTGGTTCGCTTCAATTAAGAAAATTAGATTTCGAAGAAAGGACCCGAAGAAATTCCGGATCGTAAGATTCAACAACTCCGAACGAAGTCGATTCCGCTAGTCAAGGTTAAATGGCGATACCACGATCTTAAATAAGCAACGTGAGAGTTATAAACTAAGATAAGATGAGAGAAAAATTTTTCCCGAAACTATTTTCCTAAAGCTAGCAAATTTCGGGACGAAATTTCTTTAGGGGGAGGGGAATGTAATAACCCGATTTTTCTAAGCGTAGATTAACCGTCTTAAATGTGAGATTTCAAGCTTAAGTGCTTTAATGTGTATTTATATGTGATTATATGTGAATGTGTGTGATAAAAATTTCCGAGAATAAATATTCTTGTGAAATTACCAAAATACCCCTGTTGGTAAAATTGTAAATTTTCTCGTTTGGGCAACTCGAAACAAAGATGTGATGAGTTATATGAATTTAGAAATGTGAGTTTAAGCATGAGTTTGAATTTCGGAATTTTCCGAGACAGTTGGGCCTAACATGGAACTTGGGCTTCAGTTGTAAAATCGAAAATGGACTTATTAAAATAAATTATCTTTGAACTCAAACGAAAATAAGTAGGTGTAGAATTATGCTCGTGATTATCCAATAACTTTTTAGGTGCGACTTATAAGACTTAATTTATTTACAAAAAATAAAAAAAATAATTAAATATTTTGGGAGAAATATAACAAAATTTTCTGGGACGTCACTTCCTTCCCTTCTTTTGAAAAAATTTCTTCCTCGAAATTACTTAGTTGAGTCTAGACATGTGAGATAGACTTAAGCCACATACTATTTTCTTCTTTCACAAATCCTCGTTCTAGCTAAACCTACTGCTTAAAGATTTCATAATCTCAAAAGGGCTCTGGGTCATCTTGGCTTGCTTAGATTGCAACACTCCCTAGAAGTAGGCCATAATATTGTATACGAAAAGATATTCAAAATTTGGGATGTCTTTTCTCCAAACTTGTGAAAGATTCTTGAGCCTCCTTCATTGTGCGATTACGGCCTATCTCGAACTAGAGGAAAAAGAAAAAAAAAATCGCTTATCGCAATTGGTAAAAATCTTCAATGCGGAGAGACGTTCGATTTAACCTCGATCAACTTTATTACTTTCGCACCTTAAACTCGAATTTTGCGATCTAATGCGAACATATCGAAAAAAATGAAAATTCTAAGACCTCAATTATTATCCTTAATGCGTGAGCTTCTTATCTTCGCTCTCAGTTTCGTTCTCTCTCGATTGTTTTTTTCCTTTCGAACAGGATATCGTCGTTGGCCCCTATTACATTCTTGAGCTCCATGTCCGTCCTAGTGGGAACGATAATAGATATTCTTTCCAAAGTAGCACTCTCCGAAATGGCACCGCTGGTATTTTGGGCAAAGAGGTTTGAGTGATTTTCTTCTCGACGAGCACTAAATTTTCTTTCGTCTAGAGAATCTTGTTCTTCCTCATATTCGTCTCGACTTCTCTTTCCAACGTGACATGTTGATTTGCAAGCCTCATCGTCCAGTTTCAATCGAGTAGCAATTGCTTGGGCTCGAGCCAGAAGTTCAGAATATGATGTGATGTTGAGAGCTATGGGTGTGCTCCAAACTCGTCCCGTAGTCCATTCTCGAAACGCCATGCCTTTTTCTCGTCAGTGTCGACCAAGTGCGGAGCATAACGCGCTAGATGAGTGAATTTTTGCTCGTACTCTAAAATCGTCATGTTTCTTTGTTCCAAATTCATCAACTTATTTTCTTTCTGCTTGTAATACAGTTTAGGGAAATTTTTCGCCAACAACTTTTCCTTGAATACCTGCCAGGTGATAGCTCTTAGTTCATCCGAGGTAAGACCATTTGCTTCCGATTCCCACCACTGGCCTGCTTCTTCCACAAGCTAAAAAATCGCACAGGTCACCTTCAAGTCGTCCCTACAACGCATGTAGTCGAAAATTCGCTCCATTTGATAAATCCACTCCTCACCTTCAAGTGGGCCTTCATTACCCTTTAAGACCAGGGGCGACATCGTCGGAATTCAGCTACCACGCTATTTCCCATTCCATTTTCTTGTTGGTGGTTTGGTTGTTGTGGGATTACTTCCCGTAGGGCTTGAGCGATCACATGAGTGAGACCAACAAGGTTCGAGTTCTCATTTGTCCTGATCATATTCCTTCAAATTTCACAATATCAAGAATAAGAAAGAAAACAAAACTTTTATTTACTCACAGCATATGATAAGTTGGAGGAATGAAAAAAATAAAAATTATAATAGTCTGTAAAATCCAAACCTTTTTTCAAATTCGGGAATTGGACAAGAGCTTTTTTTTCGCACAGATAACCTAACCTGCCATTTCCTTCTGATTTTGCACCTCCAGTCGATTTCCCCGAATTCGAATCTGACGTGGAAGTCAGAAATGACAGGTTGGACGTCGGAATAAGTAAAACGATGCCGTTTTGTAAAATTATGGTTTAAAATAACAATAAAAATAACACCTCATCTTTATCAATAAAAAAATTAAAAAAATTAAGAAATTTAATATATATTTCTCTCTCTCTCATATCTTTTCCTTCTTCCTCTCTTTTCTCCAACCCAAGCCATGAGCCACCACTTCTCTCCCACCACCGTCGGCGACTACCAGAGCCTCATGCAGCATCTCACCGGCAACATACACCCACTCATAATTTATTTCCATTTTCTTTTCTTGGACAAAAGATCCAGCTCCTTCTTCTCCATCAATTCCACTCCACTACCCGTCCACCGGTCTCAACCCCTCCGATTCTCCACCGTCCTGAGTATATCCGCCACCATTTCCATCGGAGACAAGCTCCCCAACGCTACGCTCTCCTACTTCGACTCCGCCGACGAGATCCAGACCGTCTCCATCTCCGACCTGACATCCAACGAAAAGATGATTCTGCTGGTAGTCCCGGGGGCCTTCACCCCCACTTGTTCGCAGAAACATCTCCCCGGATTTGTAGCGAAAGCAGCCGAATTGAAGGTGAATGGGGTGGATACAATAACTTGCATCTCCGTGAACGATGCATTTGTGATGAAGGCTGGGGATGAGGTGTTGTTGTTGAGCGATGAAAATGGGGATCTGACTGCTTGCATCGCTATTCTCAATCTCTCTCACTGTTTCGAAAAGAAAAACTATTGACTCTCTCTCTCTCTGTGTTTCGAGGAATTTGGAGATTTGCTGCGATATTGAATTTGATTGTTGGAGGTTGAAGGAGAGGTTGGAATTTAGGGATTTGTTGCTAGCCGAACAGTCGATTTGCAGATGGGTGGTGGTGGTGGTGGTGGTGGTCGGAGAATATGGGTTGTAGAGAAGATGAACAACTAGAGAAAATGGTGTAGATTTAATTTTGATTTTTTTTTGTAGTTGCGTGTAAAACGACGTCATTTTAGGTTACGGGGATGACGTCGTTTAGTTTGCTGGCCCGGTGTGTCCAGCGTGGAGTTTCAAGAAGCCACGTTAAAAAAAGTTGGGGAAAATTGATCGGAAGTGCAAAATCAGAAGAAAATGGCCGGTTAGGTTATCTGTGCGGAAAAAAAAAGCTCGTGTACAATTCTCGAAATTGAAAAAAAGTTTGGATTTTACAGACTATTATCCCAAAATAAAACTAGAGAAACATTTATAGATAATATATTTCAACTTTCTAAGGACGCTAATATATGTAACTCTAATTGTTGACAGTTGGTTCCTCCTTCGGTTCCTGATCATACTCAAGGCTGGAATCATGGACTTCCTCGACCGCCTTCTTTTCAAGGACCACAACATTTACTTTCATGATAAGGATCTCAACAAACCGATCAAACGACCATTTCTTATCATTTGGCAGATAGGTCACGACTCTCATTAAAAGCGTCAGTTGCAAAACCTTTAAGTTGTTTATCCATTACGCGGATAACTTTGTTTATGGCAACAATATCCGAAAATATTCCTCCCTCAGAAATATGGTCATCTCATCGCTTGTAAATAGTTCTATGATTTTACTCAAAGCTAACGTCTTCGTCCCATTCGTATGAGGTGAACCGATATTCTAGGCATTGCAACCGATTGAGGCCTGATGAACTCGTTCTAGCTGTTGAGAAACTTCTAACCATCTAAAGAATTTCGAGGACATAAAAAAATATTTTTGATGAGAAACTTTCATAAAACATAAGAATAATTGGAATAACTTTGTACCACTTTTCTCGGAGCGATGTGACGGCTGCCATGATGGTTATACTTTTATTACTCAAATTTTATGAGCATGTTTACAGAATCGTAGACCTGCTATGATACCATACTGTAACGCCCCAATTTTCATAAATAAAAGGGAGACATTATTCTTCTTTCATTAATGACGATAATTATTATTTTTACAGCGGAAGACTGAAATAAATAATATTTACTGATAAATATAAATATATTTGACTCTTTAACCATCATTACTTGCTACGCCGCACATCGCCCAAGCTTTAAACCTGAAAAGATAAATAGATTTGGGGTGAGTTCTACTGACTCAATGGGGGTGCATTTATCCAAATTATATGAATCACAACAAATATAAGTGCAATATATCTGTCTCATAGCCCGAAGGCTAAGCTCATAGCACGAAGGCTAAACTTTACTATCTCATAACCCGAAGGCTAAGCTTTACTGTCCCATAACACGAAGGCTAAGCTTTACTATCCCATAGCCAGAAGGCTAAGCTTTACTGTCTGATAGCCCGTAGGTTTTAACTGCATCTCACACATATAAATTGGTAAAATATATAATAAGCATAAACGATAAATGCAACGTTACCCGATCCTGTAATTGTGAATTAATATATTAACAATTATACAATTTAATCAGTGCTCTTGTATTTAAAGTTAATGGCTTTTAGTAAATTGATTGGTGGTAATCGAATGCGTGTATATTATATATTTTTGGTATCTACTAGAGCATATTTATGTATGCATGCTGGAAAAAGTAAATATATCTTATAATAATATTTAATGACATGAATTTAATATAGTGGCATCATGGATGAATTTCTTGACTATATCAAATGACAAGATAAATAAACTTTTGAATACTAGAGATAGGACGATGAGTATCATATACGATATATGTATATATATTGGGGGGAAATTTTTTATACCCATTTCCAAATGTGTAAAATGAAAAATGCACTCATATGTCTTCTTCCCTTGTCGGTTGCACTCATATGTCTTCTTCCCTTGTCGGTTGCACTCATATGTCTTATTGGTGGTTTTGTTTTATTGTGTTGAATGAGAAAGCCCAAACTTTGAGGCACGCACTTTTTTAACCCAATTGACTACCCCCACGCCCCCACCTGAAGCATTAATCCCGCCCCACTCCCTCATATTTATCTCGCCCAAACCTAACCTCTCACTTTCACTCTCTCCTCACAAAATCCCTCTCCACGCCAGTCGGTTTTCCATAGAATTTTTTTCCAACCGTGGTTGGTTATTCTTCACAACATGGCAAATTATGGAGAGGTTAGTTTTATAAACTCTGATATTAATTTTTTTATTGTGTATTATTGGTATTTATATGAATTCCATTATATAAAATTTATACCTTCGATTTTTATTGTGAAATTTCATGTGTTTGTTCTAGTAATTTTTTAGGTTCTATTTATGTCAAATCCCGCTCGACGAAACCCTTATATTCTCTATATCCCGCTTGAGTGGGATATTGCTAAGTCGAGCGGGAAATAAGATATTATCGATATTAATTGGTTAGAACTTAAATCTATCAAAAACCTCTCTAACCCTAAGATATAGTAGATGTTTCGAATGTTTTGTGATAGATTAATACCGATAAGTTGGAAAAATATGTCCATGTATATTTTGAATGTGTAATTTGGTCATAATTGTTCCCTGAATTTTTTCATGCTGATAATATCAGATCCCGCTCCAGCAACTAAAAATAGCCTAAACCCCGCTCGAGCGGGATATAGCTAAGCCGAGCGCGGTATTGTAATTTGGATTTGATAATTTTTTTTTTTCATGCATTCTGTATTATATCCCGCTCGTTTAGGTGAATTTTTGGTTGATATCCCGCTCGAGCAGGATATATATATTGCGAGCGGGAAATAGTTTATTGAATTGTTTAATACTATGTATAGTTTGAATTTAATATTTGTTTTTTAATTTAATTTTTTATTCGTGTAGATTATGTTCAAGAGGCCCGTGACTATTAACCAGAAGTCCACGGTTAGCACGGCCTACAGGCACAGTGTTTTAAAAGACGTCGAGTCTACATTGATGCAGGTTGGGGGAAATGATCTCCTGGAGAGGTGGCTTGAAGGTTGTTTTGGCTACTTTACTTACTGGCAGTCAGGGCAGAAGTGCACTATGGGCGTGCATCACGTATTGTCCCGTGAGATTTCGTATCCATTCGGTGAGCCACACGACATGTGGTTTCACATCAACGGGGCGAACCTTCGTTTTTCTTCTGCGGAGTATGCCCTTGTTACCAGATTGGCATTCGGCTCGTCTGATTTTCGACCTTCAGATAACCACGATATACGGGATGTGCAAGTGTATCGGTGGTTTGCCAACGGCGTGCCGATTAGTGTGGGGGACCTCCTGGATCGATTTTGCCTGAGGCGTGTGACAAATCAGAGTGGACAATTATACCTGAAGGTTGTGCACGTGTTAGTTTTATATATGTTGCTGTTTGGTGTTGAGCAAAAGAAGTATGTTGCGGATTGGGTGTGGAAGTTGGTGGACCATCTGTAAGCGTTTTCTCGGTTTTCTTGGGCGCCTACACGTATTTGAATCTGAAGCACTACGTGAACAATATGCAGCGCACGGCCAAGTACCACTTCTACGGTGCAGCCTGAGCTTTCCATGTTTGGTCGTTAGAGGTACTGCCAGACTTAGCCGTTGCAGTTGCGATCATTGATAACCCAGATGCACGGCCCAGATGCATTAGATGGAAGTTCAAGAAGATAAGTGGAACAGACCTTCAGCCATTATTTTATTTGCAGGTATATTTTAATTTTTTGATTGCATGTATTTTTCTGTATTTATTTTTATAATTGTATTTGTATTTGATAAAATTTTTTGCACTGCAGGTTGGTCGATTCAACCCTTTTGTACCGAATGATGCTGAAATGCAGAGTTTCTATTTCCAATCTATTTAGTTTCCAAATGCACTTAGAGTGGACTATGTAGTGCCGCACAATCCGTTACGTGTAAGGGAACAGTTCCTCGTCAGGCACGCGAGGCCATAGTAATTGATAATGAAGATGAGTATGATAGATCTCCTCTAAGGAGAGCACAGAGACAATGAGGTGGACAGAGGCAGCTTGTTACCAATAAACAGGCAGAGACGGAGACAGAGGTAGATGCAGAGGCAGAGGATCGCGATCGTGAGTACCGAGAGCCTTCTCACTGTCGAGATCACGGAAAGCGTGTTCGTCAGGCAGGATCTTCATTCTCTAGTGGTGGGGCCGATCACGTCCTACAATCCAGTGATCGACGCTGGATTTGATCAGAGATTGCCCTGACAGAGGATCGTATTGTAGAGAAAGTGGAGCGGAGACTGTTTCCTAAGCTCAAATCTTGGATTGAGGTTTGTTTGACAAAGCCTGATATGGATCTACACGCCGATCCCCTGCACATCAGCCCAGCCCATGGTGCATGCCTATTCAGACACCGGAAGACCAACGCCGCCCCTCAATGAGAGCACCACAGGTCCAGGCACCGAAAGCGACTCGCCAACCCCGCCCCTCAGTGCGAGCCCCACAGGTCCACGCACCGAAAGACCAAGGCCGCCCCTCCGTGCATCAGCATGCACATGGACGGGGAACGGAGGAAGATCCTTGTGCAGCTCGCCATTCCATCCAAGGAGAACGGTTTTTGTCGTCGCATTGTCCAGCTCGACATTCAATGTACGAGGCAGGATTGTCGAGTGTATTGTTCAATGAGTACGGTACTTTTATACCCGATCCATCTCGGGTATTTTAATGCATTGTGGTTCGCTCTTACGAGGTAGGTAACTATTTCCCAAATAGTAGATAATTTTTTTTTACTTTTCTTATGTTTTACGTAAGATATTGATATTTATTTTGTTTGTTTAGGGCCATGGACAGAGTTTTGAGGCTCGTCTAAACGAGGTGGCATCGTCGATCCCAGCAGTCCCTATTTTGCAGAGACCGACAGAGGAAAAGGATGAGGCAGCACGTGATAACGTGCCATTACAACAACTAAGAAGAGGACAGAGGACTCGAAAGCATTCTGCAGCAGTTTTGACGCCTATGGTTGCATCAAGAGAACCGCCAAGTCTTTCGCTTGAATTGATCACGGCGTATGAATTGTTTTTGCAAGGTGATCCAGAAGATTTCATGGTCATCAACGCAAGCAACGCATATGTGCCGCATCAGTGGTGGAGGCTACTTGAAAATCAAACGGCAGACATGGGGATCGAGGTAAAAAATTGTATTTGTGTTTTCTTATATATATTTTATGCACACGAACTAAACATTTGGTTTTAGGTCCTAGATTTGTTCTTAGCCTACTTGAGACAATAGCTTGTGGACTGAGATTACATCTTCGACGCCGTGACGCACAACAACACTGTGATATTGGAATACTCCAATCTTCAATGTGAGGAACATGATTTATAGGATTTTGATATACTTCGCTCCAAGCTTCTTGTGTGTAGTACCACTGAACATAATCGTATATTTGGTCACCATTTTTCCTGCAATTTAACATTCAAAATATAAATATAAACGCATAAGTATTTTCATATTAAGGAAAATGAATACTGTGTCAAGTGTACTTACGTTATTGCAGCAATGACATGAGAACAAGGGAGTCCATCAGCTTCAAACTCACAGCAAGTGTATGTCTTCGTGTTAAGGTCCACTTGGAACGATCTTTTAGCATCACGGACATTGAAGATGGACCCCATGGCCCATGCCGCACTATACCTCAAACCTTTATTCATTTCTGCAGTCAGTTTAGCCGTCGCTTCACCAGTCAGTACTGCGTCATCGCCGTGAGCTTCCTCTCGTCTCTCTACGAACCACTCCTCGATGACATGTCTGATTGCATCAAGCATTGAGCATATTGGAAGATGTCGTGCCCAGTCCTACCGGCCATTCTAATTCTCAGCTGCATTTGATGTCAGCTAACTGTAACGCGGCAAAGATTGCTCGGGTCCTACATCGATCAATTTTTGGCAAGCAACTTCGCTCTCCCGGCGGATGATGGTCATTGCTTTATCAAAAATTGCTCAGCGATATGCAAATGCATAAACCATGAACTGCATTTGGAAAAACCTCCTTGACAGTGTTATCGATTGAGGGATGGGCATCAAATACAATTAATGTATCATTCAATTCCATACGCAATTCTAAATCGGCTGAGAAACCACTTCCAAGATATATCATTCTCGATAGGGCCAACGCCAAATGCTAGAAGAAAGGTATGCTCGTTGGCATCCTTAGTGACAGCGACAAACAAGATACCTCTATTCTTGCCCTTCAGATGAGTGACATCAATTGCAATCACATGCCTCATATTCAGTGGATAAGCAAGCCTACAAGCGTCGAAAGCTACAAACAAGTGTTCGAACTTCCCATCAATCCCAACTTGCAAATTAGTAATTGTACCTGGATTCCATTCCATTAGCATGTGAAGATAGCCTGACAACATTAGGAAGGAATTAACATATCCCCCGTATATGCTTTCTATCGATGCATGCCGTGCTCGTAGGGCTAAATCATAACGAATGGTGAACCCAAATTTGCTTTGCACCTCTTTCATAATAGCCTTTGGCTCTATTATTTTACACTCCCTTCGTATATTCCGAGCAATGTAGGCTGCAATCACATTCATGTGAATTTTTCTACGACCAACACATCCTAGCTGGCGTGTGCATGCGTGATCGCCCGTAAACTTGGTAATTCTCCAAGCTTGTGATCTGCCACTTGATGATGCTTTGAGCTCGAACAGACAAGATTCCATATGCATGCATATCTATCTGAGACGTTTTTTATCAGAGCCATCACATTTGTATTCTGCTCCAATCTCCATGTGCCACAAGCCTGCTGCCACATTTAGAGTTGCTTTACTTTCAAAAACAGAACCAACAGATAAATCACCATTTTCTAGCGGGCTGATTTCACGTACAATGATTGAATTCGTTGCATTCATGGGAATCACTGGAACTAACCAACTGCATAGATTAGCGGCTTTGTCATCTTCTTCACCGCGAAACCATGCTTCACGCTCCAACATAGCTGATTCTATCATGGTGTCCTCTGTCATCTCTTCCGACGCATCACTGTCGATTTCCAGCTCATATTTTTCATCCTGAGGACCAACTGCCTCTTGATCTTCGTCATCACCATCTACCTCTTCATCATCGTCATCACCATCTGCATCTTCATCATTGCCAGAACCATTTGCTGTCTCTAGAACTTGAGTCGACGTTGATCCGAAATAATGTGTGGATGTCGATGCATAATTACCCCCAGCGAGGTATGCATCATCAGTAAAAGTGGTGGAAAGCATCTGTCTTTGGATACGATCCATTTCTTCATAATAATCACCACTAAATTCAGGCACGTATACGTTCGTGTATTGGTGAGTCATGTACACAGTTGCTTCTGGCTGCGTCGCGCACAACTCATAAAATTCAACATCGGTGCTTAATGGGCACTTTACAGTACTTCCTCTCTGATTCTTCGATAGATAATGCAACTCGTAATGTGTGCTGAAGGAATTTGCACTCAATTGACAATCGATGGTGTACCTCAGGCCGGTGAAATTTCTTTCGACATCTACGAATTCATATCCGCCCGAGTACGTACAACCAGACCATGTTCCTTTGTATTTGATAATAAAATAGTGATCCATCTACACAGAAGTACAAATACATAACAATTAATAAAAATAGCACAAAAACGACAAATCCCGCTCGCCAACCACATCAATTTCCTGCTCGGGGGGGATTAAAATTCACGAGCGGGAAATGTAATGGTTCGAGCAGGAAATGCATAAAATGAAATTCTAGAATTTTTTTGAGGGGGAATAAAATCTACCACTTGCTATGTAATCTATATGTTATTCATATAAATTTCAATGTTTTGAATATTAAAGAGTCTCATTTTCTAATTTATCACGTACAATAAAAATTATGTGAACACGAGAGGAAAATTACAAGGTAGGAAAAATACTTCAACTAATGTTGTTGTCAAAGATTGCAACCCATTTTCGAATGTGATGAATTTGAAAGGCTGTTATTGTGGGTGTGTAAAAGAGGCGTGTGAATGGTGAAATATATAGAGTTGTGAATGCTATATAGATTTTTTTCCGCATTTCACGTGAAAATTGTACATTTTCCCTATGGTGAATTTATTTCTACATGCATAAATCAGCTTTAGTTATGTCTCATGTCTGCACAAGCAAGTAATTCATGCCAGGCACTAGTCAGCCATCATTCTGTACATTGACCAATTTTTCTGCCATTTCCCGTTCGGATAGAAGCAAATCTCACTCGAGCCCGCTCGAGCGGGATTTGATACGTGTCGATCGGAATTTGCTTCTATCCGAGCCAGATCTACATTTAGGTTAGTTTAACGCCGATTTATAATTTTTTGACTGAATTTAATGTGCTACTTAATCCGTATATCTTTAATATAAAATAATTAAATTACATAATTATTATATAATGATTGTCAAATAATCACATAATTGATCTTAAATCATTGTTGATTGCACGCACAACTTGTCAACTACATTATATCACATCTCTTACACATGTATAAGAAATGTGATATAAAGGGATGACATGATGGCATATTATATTTGAAATATTTAAAAGTGTTTAAAATTTATTATTTTCAAATGGAATGTGTATTTTTTATTTTGACAAAATCAAAGTGTATATTTTTATGGATTGTCAGTGTATATTCTGACAACTTGAAAAGTCATGGGCCATTAATAATAATAATAATAATATGAGAGTTGGATTTGGATAGGTAGATATTCACGTGTGCAGAAGATGATATTGGGGTGAAAGTGGGGGCAACCTATTTGAAAAGAATAAAACCAATCTCTTACAGCGAAGAAAATATCGAGAAGAAGCGATGCAAATAGCAAGAAAGAAAAGGGGGAAAATGTTGAGGATTAAGCTTCATTGTCGGCCAAGACAGCACTCGTCCGTCGCCGGAGGGAGTTACTCACCATTGGCATAATCTTACAACGGAGGGGAAGAAGAGAAGAGATTTATACCTCTGTATGGTTAGTTGTCGAGATTTCTTGAGTGTGAGAGGAGAGGTGAATGATTGGTCTATTTATACTAAAAATTTGATTTTTAATCATGGTAAGAGTTTTGAAAGTCAACTCGTCTCATAATATCTTCATCAATTAGAGGAAGTGATTGAGGAATTTAGATGGAAGTTAGGGTAACGATTCTGTTGTTGAGAAGGAAGAGAATGTGTTGCAGAGTTTGAATTTCTGATGAGCTTTTGTTAGCTCAAGTGATTGGGAAGGGCAAAATAGTTATAGAAAAGAGTTGGGCCTAACATGGAACTTGGACTTCAATTGTAAAATCGAAAATGGACTTATTAAAATAAATTATCTTTGAACTCAAACGAAAATAAGTAGGTGTAGAATTATGCTCGTGATTGTCCAATAATTTTTTAGGCGCGACTTATAAGACTTAATATTTAATTACAGAAAATAAAAAAATAATAATAAGTAAATGTTTTGGGAGAAATATAACAAAATTTTCTGGGACGTCACATGGTTGAATGGCATTGTTCGGGTTGGCATAAGACAAGTTTGGATTCCTATAATTGGAGTTGTAGGTTTGGTTCCCTTAAGAATAGCTTGATTGATTACGGTTATAACTCATTTGATTGATGTAATTGGTACCCTCTTGTTGTTGAACCATATTAACCTCCATCTTTTCCTTCATGACGGCTTCATAATCTCTCTTGAGCATAGCAAATTGCTCGACTAGATCATCATATCGGTCATTGGATATAGAAACTACTTTCCTTGATGCATTTCTCTCTTGTGACCAATGACAAATATTTGCCGACATCTCATCCAAGATCTTCATCGCCTCTTCATAAGCCCGGTTGGGCAAACCACCACCGGTGGTAGCATTCACGACTTCCCTCATGTGATTAGTGAGACCCCGATAGAAATTGAGATTTTGTTGCTCTTTGGAGAAACCATGTTGAGGACATCTTCTCAATATATCCTTATACTTCTCCCAAGCTACATGAATGGACTCATCTCCCATTTGAGAGAAATGTGAGATGTCCGATATCAACTTTTGAGCACGTAAAGAAGGAAAGTACTTGGCTAAAAATAACTGGCATAATTGTTCCCATGATGTAATCTCTGACCGATCGAGGGTCTTGTACCATGCTTTTGCTTTGTCTCTCAAAGAAAACCTGAAGAGCCTCAATCTAATCACATCATTAGAAACTCCTTGTATCTTGATAGTTTCACAAATATTCAAGAAAGCACTCAAGTGAGCATTTGCATCCTCATTGATTCCTCCACCGAATTGCTCTGCTTGGACCATGTGAATTAGGCCCGGCTTCAACTCAAAATTATTGGCATTACATCGAGCTCCCCACCCCCATCTTGGAATTGATTGACTTGGGGCACAAACATTTGATTAATGGGAGGTGGAGGTGCCTTATTCCGTTGAGCATGTTGCTCATCCATTTGCCATCTTAGCTCTTGCATTTGTCTCTCCAATTCGGGCATGGAATTTGTCCCTTGGTCCTCCATTTGTTTTTTCTCCTTTCTTGGTCCGCTCGCTTATGAGTGATTTCGTTCTCCAAATCCAAATGAATGATTTCTCCTTTCTTTCTCCTTGTGATCATACACTACATCACCTATAAAAGCAAACCAAGATCAAAATTAGAATAAAAATACAAAATATAACAAATAATGCTTGAACTAGTAATCTCGGTGTAAAGATCATTAACAATATACTCTAAATAGTCCCCGACAATGACGTCAAAAAGTTGATCACTGTTTCCTTAGCAATTAATCCACAGCTCAAACGGGCAATTGTAGCAATAGAAATTGAGTATCGTATCCTCAAAGACTATTAAGACGAAAATAAAGTGATAACAAGATTTGTACACTTTCCTACTATTCTTGCTCTAAGATTAGTCATGATTTTTGGATATTTCACTTGAAAAAATAAGAAATCTACCATTAAAGGACAAAAAAAGAAAGATAAAGCAATAAATGATAATAAAAAAAGGACAATAATAAACAGGTGTTTCATCTATTTTTGGTCTAATTTTATATAGGTTTTTACGTGTGTTTTTTTTATGATAGTTTGTTTGGTTTGTATTATCTTAAGTTAAAAATTGCACTCATTTGTTTTGAGTGAAAATTTAGGTTTTGAGCTGGAATTGCTAGTTTAAAGATCATAGTGGACTCAATCAGATCTTGGAACGAAGAGGTATGGAGGAGAGTAGAATTGAAGTAAGGGACAGAGCTCCCTCGCATGACCAGGGATCCATGCAAGGTATTCATTATGCGTCCAGGAAGTGGCGGCAGAGCTCTCTGCTCGTTTATTCATTGCGCGTCCAAGAATTAAGGGCAGAGCTCCCTGGTCATCCCAGAACTCCCTGCCCTATGTGACTTGGCAGATTTAAGTACCGCCCTCTGCACACGCAAGGAGGATACCTTTTGACTTTTTCACTTTTTATTTTTCTAGGTTTTTGGATTGTGAGAGCAACGGCTGAGAGACTATTTCATTTAGTTTTTCTTCTATTTCTTTTTTATCTTGTAATTTTCATTCCGAACTCAAGAACAACACCACCACGGATTTATTTTCAAATTCTACTTCAACATTTATTATGCAATTTCCATTGAAGCTTGTGAGTTCTTTAATTCTTGTTTTTATTTGCTTCTGCTTTAATTTCTTTTAGATTAATTCCTTTGAGTTTATGCTAGAATTAGAGATTATTATTTCAGACGCTAGATTAAATTTCAATTCTTGTCTAGGTAAAATTCACGTTTAATTTTTCCTTTCAATCTTTGCCTAAGTTTAATTTGAGCTAGATTATATTTCAATTCTTGTCTAGATTTAATTTAAGTTTAGTTTTTCTTTTCGTCTAGTTATAAACAAACAATCCTATTGATTTATTACTTTATTTTTCTTTTCTTTTTTGTAATACAATAATTTCCCTGCTAAGTTTTCCTTGAGAGACGATATTCGGGTTAGCTTATTTAATCTATTACGATCACGTTTAACTGCGTGCAACTGAGATTAATTAGGTTGAACAAATTTAGCGCCGTTGCAGGGGAAAATTTTAGGCGATTATTTGTGTTGCTTTATTTTTATTTTTCTTGTTGATTTCTTTTCTTCCCCAATTGCGTGTGATGTGTTTTCTTATTTTTGTGTACGCAGGAACTACGAAAATAATCTAAAGACACTGGGGTCGTTCTTTGGGTTGCTGGGATCCGGAGAATATGCAAGGTTACCAACCATATTGGACTAATGAGTCGAGTTCTGCATGGAATCAAAATCAATGGCAGAGTTCGAATTCAACATATCCATTCTTGCCATCTCATGAGCAGCAAATATCGTACTCGCCTCAGCAACAGTATTTTTCTCCTCAACAACAATACTTTCCTCCACAATACTCGTCTCCGCAGATGTCATACTCGGTGCAACAAGCTCTTTCAACCTCAACATCAACAATTTCAATATCCTTCTCCTCGAAAATCTTCTTTGGAGGGTACAATGAATGCTTTTATCCAGGAAAGAAAGCAAGCAAGCGAGAGAGTCACAAGGGGGAGAAGATTGTTAAGACAGTGAGTGTGATGATGCAACAGAATCCGGCAGAGCAACTTCCATGGCAGCCTCATCAGGCTCATACCGACACTTATCTTAGTGACAACGAGAGCGATGAAGTGGATGCACACGAGGACACTACCTTTCAAAGGAGCATGAATTATGATGACTATGATCAGGAGGAGTTGACCAGTCCAGAGGCATTGGATGAAGATGACTACCTGATTGAGCCGATAGTGTTGGAGGATGTAAAGGAGCTATGCGATCAAGAACTGAACGATGAGACTGAGTATCTGGTTAAGCCTGTTGTGGTGGAATGTGCAGATAAGCTATGCCTTCCGGATCTAACGGATGGGAAAGGGAATGGAGAAGAATATTTGGCAGTGTTCGGGTTTCCCGAGATTATTGCCAAATTTTTCTCTTATTCAGATTTTTATTTCATGCCATGTGATTCATTTCTTCGGAATTACTCTTTCCTTGATGTTACTGACACAGTGGCCGATGGTCGTTTCTTGCAAGGAGATTGTGCGGACTGTCTACTGTTAGGACCAGTTGACGTGCGAGATGAAGATTAGTAAATCCAAGCGATGGAATAACTCAAACTCGAGAAGGAATTTGAATAACACCGGTTTTCGTCGGCTTGCGATGTTAAAACTTAGTGTTGTGTGGGAGACAACCCACGGTTTGGTAATCATTAATTTTTTTTTCCTTTAATTAGTTTTTTTTTCTTTCATTTAGTTTTGTTAGGTTGTTGGATCGTAAGCTTTGTTATTTCCTCAATTGATTCTTGTCATTCCCTTAGTGAAGCCTCCTATCCATCTTTATTATTTTATTGTTACAATGAGAACATTGTCTGTTTTTTTTGTGAGGAGGGAAGGTGTCTGTTATCATTGATTATCTTGCTTTGTCCTCGCTAGTCTTATTTTGAACTAAGTTGTTAATGTGATGATTGAATTTGATGAGTTAGGCCTTGATGGACTTGATTGATCAAGATATTCTATTATGAATTGATTGTTTATGAGTATCATGTAGTTAACTGTGGGACATTGCCATGTTTGAATGATTGATGCTTGACATTTGAATGTGGGATTATGGGTGAGAAGCTTGTGTTTTAGGTGTTGTATCCCAAATCTAGGAGTTGTGTTGTTTAAAAAAAAAATCTTTGAGTCAAGTTGAGAGGCTTCTGCTCTTTTGGGAACCGTGATCATGGGAAACCACGTGAGGACACTTTAGATAAGCTTTAAATGTTTACACCTCATGAATTATATAGCCACATAACTCGATTTGACTTAGAATTGTTTAATTTTTGTTTGGTGATTTGAAAGGTTCTACCCCTCTTTACTGTCTGTTCAAGTTGAATTATTATACGAGAAATGGATATAGAAAATCATGCTAGGATGCCGAAATATTTTCTGAGAGTAAACCTAGTAAATTTTGCCTGAAATTCACCTTATTAAATTTTAAGTTGTAGTGTGGCTTGAAATTTTGGAATACAATAACTAAAATTTGTGATATCTCCTTGCCTATAGTTCTCGTGTGGAGGGCCATTCGTTGCTATGTGTAAATCATGTTCGATTGAGGAGTGATGGAATATTTTGTGGAGAGGTTGTTTCATCTATTTTTGGTCTTATTTTGTATAGGTTTTTAGGTGTGTTTTTTACGATAGTTTATTTGGTTTGTATTGTCTTAAGTCAAAAATTGCACTCATGTTTCATCCAAGTGTTTTGAGTGGCAATGTAGGTTTTGGGCTGGAATTTGCTAGTTTAAGGATCATAGTGGACTCAATCCGATCTTGGAACGAAGAGGTATGGAGGAGAGTAGAGCTGAAGTAAGGGGCAGAGCTCCCTCGCATGACCAGGAATCCCTGCTAAGTATTCATTGTGCGTCCAGGAAGTGGAGGCAGAGCTCCCTGCTCGTTTATTCACTGCGCGTCTAGGAATTAAGGGCAGAGCTCCCTAGTCATCCCAGAGTTTCCTGCCCTGAGTGACTTGGCAGGATTATTTAATATTATAATAATTATTAAATTGATTATATTAATTATGAAAAAAATATTTTTAAAAAAAGTCATTTCATTCATTGTGTATACCAACCACAGAAATATCATTCTTCATTTCATTTGATTTTATTTCATTTCCATTTTTATTCCATTCCCTTTTTCATTCATGTATACTAACTATCACCTTAGCATATGTGGGCGGGAGGGAATATATGATACTGATATGTTATGGGCTTTCAGTTAGCAGCCATTTTCTATAATTAAAGGAAAATAAAAGTATCCAACATAACAAAAGAACAAAACCCAAGCCCAAAAACGTGGGATATATGACATTAGGTCTGGTTTGTTTGATTGCACGTTCACTGTCGCCGCTTGTGTTCTCTCTCTCGCGAAGCTGTATAAACATCAGAAATCGGCGGAATTGATGGTGAAAGAAGAAAGAAACGGCGAACCCAGTCGGCGACGAACTGAGTTTACAAAAAATTAAATACATCCATGATTTATGATCTTTGTTGCTATCTGGGATGAATGCGCTTGGAGCCAAAGTCCTTGCTAATTCTAAATCGGTACGTTTGAGAGTCAAGCATGTCTGCTAACTCAAATTTTCTAGATTAAGGTACTTGTTGTGGAGTCAAACATGTTAGATGAGTCAATAATAATTATGATTGGACTGATCATTCAGGTGTGCTGTGATGCAATGTTGGAAATAGTAGCTGCTTCAAAATTGTAGGGCAGCTGGACCTGGCCGAGGATCGATCATAAACTATAGCAGATGGTTGGACAGATGCAAGGTATTAATCGGAGTCTCTACTTGTATTGTATGCTTTGCATTTGTTCGAAAATCTCTTGGCAAGTGTGAGGACGGACGACTGGCATGGCCACAAGGAGAATTTAAAGCTCAGAAGCAAAAAAATGTCTGTATTGACTCTTGTGATGTTTCTTTAAATTTGATCCCGTGTTGTTCTTGAAATGGTGGAATGAAAATGATGTTATGCTTATATTTGTTGAGCTGCGGACCTCGATCCCCTCTGTTCTTAAAACTTTTTAGAATTGATTTATTGCCGGTGTTGACATCAACCTAACTTTTTCTAAGTCAGTTGCTTTATATTATATGGGTTCATGTTTCAAAATCTATATGTCCAGAATCACCAATCAGTATGGACGACTTCGACATTGAACTAGACGAGATGGAATTAGTTGCAGTAGCTGCAGGTTACCATTACTATAATAGTCTTACAAGGCAGCCAGCTCGTAGCTTGTCACCAAAAGGATCGGGTTTCATGGCTGAAGTACTGAATGGTCCTGATGATTTATGTCGGGAGATGTTTAGGATGGATAAACATGTCTTCCTTAAATTGAGTGATTCTTTCCGACAGAGAGGTATGCTACGCGACACAGCTGGTGTCATGATAGAGGAGCAATTGGCTATTTTCCTGAATATTGTTGGTCACAATGAGCGTAACCGAGTAATACAAGAACGGTTTCAGCATTCTGGGGAAACCATAAGTAGGCATTTTAATAATGTATTGAAAGCAATTAAGTCTCTATCACGCGAATTCCTTCGACCGCCATCTCTCTCAACCCCATCAGAGATCCTCGAAAGCAAAAGATTCTACCCATACTTTGAGGTAATATCTTAATCGTATGTCTATGTTCATAGTGGTTTGAAAATTTTATGTTACTCTACCCTTCTCTTATTAGGACTGCGTTGGAATTATAGATGGAATGCATATCCCCGCGCATGTTCCGGCGAAAGATCAGTCCAGATTTCGCAACAGAAGAGGCATTTTATCACAAAATGTCTTGGTAGCCTGTACTTTTGATCTCCACTTCATATTTGTATATCCTGGTTGGGAGGGCTCGGTTCCAGATTCGCGTGTGCTAAGAGCTGTCCTCAGTGATCCAGATCAGAACTTCCCTAAAGTTCCTCAAGGTGGATCCCTTAACAATTGAGCTGTCTATATAGGAGTAGTACATTTCTTTCTTCAAACTCCAACCATATCATATCATGTTCATGAAATACTCATACTACAGGTAAATATTACCTTGTTGATCTGGGTTATGATAACATGGATGGATTTATGGCTCCATATGAAGGGGTCCGGTATAACCTTCATGAATATCGAGGTGCTGGTCTTTTACCTAGGAATGCTAAGGAACTGTTCAATCACCGGCATGCATCTGCAAGCAACGCCATCCGAAGATCTTGTAATGTTCTGAAGGAAAGATTCCCGATCCTCAAACTTGCCCCTCAATATGCTTTCCACACACAGAGGGATATTGTTATAGCTGCATGTGTATTACACAATCACATCCGGCGTGAGGAGAAGAACGATTGGTTATTCGATAGCTGTGAAGTCGGGATGGTCGAGGAGTCCCATGTTCTAGATGAACAGCCTGATCTGCAATCAGCTTTCTCTATTCACGAGCAGATTGCATCGGCACGACGAGACTCGATCGCTGCAACAATGTGGAATGACTTTATGAACAAGTGGAGTGAGTGGTGATGAGCAGCAGTGGGTGTGTTGGACAACGACCTTTAATCCCACCGATGTCCATAGTAGAGGCATGTTGAGGATGTGTAGATCGATGCTCGTTTTTTCATTTTTTTTTTTGTTTTGAACGACGAAGGTAACCCGCAGCTGTTGCCCCGACGCCTTGCCTTTTCTATCCTTTTTAGTAATGGTTTTGGGGTCTTTCAGTGTAAAAGCCGCATATTGTTTTGGTGGCACTTACTTTCCCTTTTCTTCTTTTGGTCAGGAAGATGCTACACTCAATAGATGTTCATCGACTTTACATGCGTCTCTGACTTTGTTTCATTTATATAAATATATATATCATCCCTTTTTTTTCATCCCTTTTTTCATTTTCATCCCTTCAGTAATTGTGTTGTTCTCTGAATTTATAATCCCTTTTTTTCATTTTCTTTTTAATTTGTTTTTTTTCCTTTCTAAATCTATTTTCTCTCACCTCTATTCTTTCTCACATTCTCTCTCTATCTGCGCAAGTCATTTCCATCTTTCTATTTTTCTGTAACTTTTTTTCTCACCATGTGCACTCATGATCTAGTCGAAGAAATTATCTTCTCTTCATGCATCTCGGTACGTTTTTCACTTGAAAAGTTGTTGAAAAATCAGCCATTGCAGAAAAAAAAATTAATTCAATGAGAAACTTAAGGTGTTAAAAAACGCACAAAATATTTAAATTAATGTATCGCTGAATCCAATATTAAAATTATTGCATGTTTCTATAAATTTAAGGATCAACAATGGATTAAATATAATTCTATGCAAGAATTAATTGAATGGGATGGAAAGAGTTGCAAAAATAAAAGTGAGGGAATAGGAAGGAGAGAGAATAAAAGAAAGAGAGAGGAGTGAGAGAGAACATGGATTAAATTTAAAAGAAAAAAATGATAATGATGATGTAGAGGTTTGTCGCATAGAAGTAGCTGATATAAGGCGCCTAGCGTATCAAAATTCATACTCCATCTTTACATGAAATAAAGTCTTATTTGAGTGTCGGCACGGATATTTAAAAATATGATGAAGTTGTTATGAGTGGAGTTAAGGTCCCACTTGTTGAGAGTGGAAGAAGTGAATTGGAAGTTAAAATTTTATGAGTGGAATAAGGATTTCACTTATTGTGAGTAGAAAATGTAAAATAGAGTTAAAGTTATTATGAGTGGAATAGGGATCCCACATATTATGGATGGGAAAAGTAAAATTAGAGTGGAAGTTATTATAAATCCCACTTGATATGAGTGAAAAAAGGTAAGTATTACTTTATTTTGTGGACAAATATTTTGGAGTAAATAGGGCTTTATTTCATGGACAGAGAGACTGTATAGTAGTGGCAATGTGAGAGACACATGTGAGCAATATATAGGCGCCTCGGCTGATGTGGCATTATCATCCCTTTTTTTCATTTTCTTTTTAATTTTTTTTTTCTAAATCTATTTTCTCTCATCTCTATCTTTCTCACATTCTCTCTCTATGATTCTATCGGCGCACGTCATTTCCATCTCTATAATTATGGCATTTTACATCTGCTCAATTGTGTGTTTCAAAATTAGTACCGCCTAATTCGGGAGCCAATCTACTTCCCAAAAGTTGTTCACTGTACAAAATGTGAGGGTTTTTATTTTTATTTTTTTATCCAACAATTAAGTATAAATTTAATCGATGTTTAATGCATTTTTTGAATATATTATTATACATTATTGATTGTATAAATATTATGTTATAAATTGTACATTTCCAGTTCATATTATATTTATATATCATTATAAAAACAATATATAAATAATGTATATCTTATTAATCTTTTATGCATTTTCGATTATATTATTATGCATCATCGATTGTATAAATATTATTTCCAGTCTTTTAAAAAAAACAAATAATATTTTTTCTAATAAAATATCGTAAAAATAATTTACTAATGCATTTTGTAAACATCATTGGATATAGTATTATTATGCATTATTGGTTTGTCTAAATATTACTCATTATATTATGCACCTTGTTAATATTATTTGTATACATAATTATAACAACAAATACATAAATAATGCATATTTATACAGTACATTATGCATTTTTGGCTATATTATTATGCATTATTGATTATATAGATAATTTTTCCATTTAATATTATTTCTAACAATACTGTAAAATAATGTATTTCATAAAATAACAACACTACAAATCTATTAACATAAATTAATAATGCATTCATTAATACAAAAATTTACAGTAATAATGCATTCCGGTATAATAACAAATTAAATGAAATGATCTCATTTCACGAGCAAAACATATAAATCTATTAGCATTAAGCTGAAACGAAAACAAAACACTTGTTCAATAAAATCAATTATATATTAATAATCGTTACAGAAAAACTTAGTACCTATACAATTATAATCAATTAAATATAAAATGGTAACTAAAACATATTTAACTAATAAAATGACATGTTATATTCATCTTGTGAAGATCAAAATCGAAAGCAGAAGATGAACAAAATTAATGAAGACAAAGAAAACAATAAAGGAGCAACTGAAAATTGTAATGCAGAGAAGATGGAACAATAGAAAAAGAAAACCAATCATTTAGGAAGGAACTACCGTCGTTGAAGTGAAGAAATGATTAGTAAATAGTGGTAAGAGTTTTAGTCTTCCATAATTAAGGGAATAAACCGTTACAAATGAAGAATAAAGACATAACTAGCCTTCTAAATGTCACAAAATATTAATAAGAAATAAACAAATTCAATATATATATGACCGTTGATTACTTAATATCTATGGTCCAAAAAAGTTTCTAGGTTTCATGGGGGAAATAGTTTCTAATTGAACTTCTCATATATATAGGTTCCCATGCAAATGCCCCTTAAAGTGAGAAATAGGAATTAATCTCCACCATTGATTATATCTACATGGAGGGTCAAGATTTGGTTTGGTCAAAGCGGGTCAAACCCGGGTCAACCCGTTGACTTTTTTTTTCGATTTTTTTTTACTTTCAGCTCACATGCACCAATTCACATATTCGGATGCACAACTAAGTGTATTGAGATGCACAAGATTTTAATTTCTTTTTTTTTTACTGTCAGGTCATATGCACCACATCATGTATTCATATGCACCACACTATAAAATGAGATGCACCACTAAGTGCATTAAGATGCATTAGTTTTGTTTTCGTTTTTTTATTTTCGTAAAACATTGTGCATCTAGTTACACTATGTGGTGCATCTAGTTACACTGTGTGGTGCATCTAGTTACGCATTGTGGTGCATCCATTTTTTTTTTCAGTTTTTTTTTACAAATTCGGTGCATCTCACTACACATAGTGGTGCATCTAATTATATAGAGTGGTGCATCCGAATATGTGAAGTGGTGCATCTTAGGTGACTATTTAAAAAAAATGAAAAAAAAATGAAAATCTTGTCCATCTAAATGCACTTAGTGGTGCATCTAGTTATATAGAGTGGTACATCTGAATATGTGAAGTAGTGCATCTTGGGTGACAGTTTATTTAAAAAAAAAGTTGAAAAAAAAAAACTGAAAATCTTGTACATCTAAATGCACTTAGTGGTGCATCTAATTATATAGAGTGGTGCATCCGAATATATGAAGTGGTGCATGTGAGCTGAAAGTAAAAAAAAAAAAATCGAAAAAAAAAGTCACCGGGTTGATCCGGATTTGACCCGCTTTGATTTGGCCAAATCTTGACCCTTCATCACCAATAGATCTATAGTGGAGATTTATTCTCATTTTTTAGGATAATATTTATTCTCATTTTTTAGGATAATATTTATTCTCATATGATCTATTTCCTATATATATATATATTCGATTGATCGTGTCAACATTGTCATTAAATAATCAATCATATAATTATGTTGGTTGGAATTTGATAAATTGATATTGAGATTAACTAGAATTCCTGCTCGCACGGGAATCAAACTTAATTTAGGATTAGTTTAAAGGAAAAAAAAAACCAAATTAATAAAATATTGGAGACCTCATTTACTATTTGCTACTATAACAATGATATGTGATTATGAAATGTGATCTAAATGAGGATGAAGCTTTGATGCACTTCATTTGTACGTCTTATTGCGAATAACTACATATGATAGTTTTTATGTGCTCAAATCAAATATTGAAGCTTTGATGCAAGATTTGAAATGATTAACTCGTACCTTGTAGCTTGCTACATACTGTTCAGTAAATTAGATTTTGATACCTTAATTTCTTTTTTAAATTAGAAAATACCCATAACCATATGTTCAATATACATTTAAAAACTTATATACCGACTGTTTCAACCTATAAGACAATTTGAAAATTAAAATTAGAGTAAGCATAGCCAGCCAAGTAACAATACACTTTCTTTTAACATATTTACAAATGTTTTCTAATTAAAATTTGCACACTTTAATTTGGAGTAAATATGTTGATTGATATGTTAATGAAAACAAAAAAAATTAAGCCATAGCCCATATTTTATAGTAGCCTAACCCACAACTGCATAACATATTAAAATATTAACCCTACCTACAAAACTAAACATAAGCCGCTCTCTCTCTATACTTCAAAAACCCAATTTAGGTACTGTCGAAGATGGTCTCTAAAGGATCCCTTTTCATTGTGTTATTGTTTGTATGAATTTCAAATAATCATGAACTTGGAGAAGAAAGGCAGAGAAGAGAGGGAAAGAATAAGTTGAATAGTGATTTCAAGGTTTATTTTTGGTACTCCCTTCGTCCCGCTCATTTTGTCTCCATACTATTGGGCACGGAGATTAAGAAAAATTGTTTGTTTAATAAACTAGTAGATGAAATTTGAAGGGGATGAGAGAGAAACTCTTACAACCACTCATTATGTCTATAATTGTATGTAGACAAAATGAGTGGGACGTCCATTTAAGGAAAGGGAGACAAAATGAGCGGGACAGAGGGAGTAATATAGAGACGATACAAATTTTGATAAAATAAATAAATATTCGGTAGTGCTGTAGGTGAGAGAAAAATGAGCGGGAAAGTGATTTGGAGAGATGGTGTTGCTTATATATATATATATATATATATATATGTGGTGGAGATCTATGGTGGGTTGACCTGGGTTTGACCCGCTTTGACTTGGTCAAATCTTGACCCTTCATCACCAATAGATCTATGGTGGAGATCTATATCATATGAGAATAGATCTTATCCTAATAAATGAGAATAGATCTCCACCATAGATCTATTGGTGATGAAGGGTCAAGATTTGACCAAGTCAAAGCGGGTCAAACCCAGGTCAACCCGTTGACTTTTTTTTCGATTTTTTTTTTTTAATAAACTGTCACCCAAGATGCACAACTTCACATATTCGGATGCACCAGTCTATATAACTAAATGCACCACTAAGTGCATTTAGATGCACAAGATTTTCAAATTTTTTTTTCAATTTTTTTAAACTGTCACCCAAGATGCACAACTTCACATATTCGGATGCACCATTCTATATAACTAGATGCACCACTAAGTGCATTTAGATGCACAAGATTTTCAGTTGTTTTTTTTTTCAATTTTTTTTAAAACAGTCACCCAAGATGCACCACTTCACATATTCGGATGCACCACTATACATAATAAGATGCACCACTATATGTAGTGAGATGCACCGAATTTGTATAAAAAAAAACTGAAAAAAAATTGGATGCACCACAATGCGTAACTATATGCACCACACATAGGGATGGCAATCGGGTACGGCGGGTACGGATAGTGAATATCCATACCCATACCCACGAGCCAAACCCATACCCATACCCATACCCATACCCATACCCGCGATGAGTATTTTTCTCTACCCATACCCACCGTCCGCGGGTACCCGCCACCCGCGGGTACCCGCCTACCCGCCACCTATTGGATACCCACCACCCGCGAATCGGAATTTAATCAAATAAATTACAATTTAACACAAAATAAAAGATTAACCACCAAAGTTCAAATCCATAAAACATAAAATTCAAATCTACAAAGTTCAAATCCATACCAATATCTGGCCCAAATATATATTATATACATTATATAATAATTGGGTAGTAGTCTGGTATTTCGTGGATATTTCTCGGGTATTTCTCGGGTATTTTTAACGGGTATTTTTAGCGGGTAAACGGGTATCGTGGGTATGGATAGTAACTATCCATACCCATACCCACGAACTAAATGGGTAGTATTTTTTAACCATAAAGCTATCCATGTATATCAAATGACCCTCAAACCCGCACCTATTAGGGTCGGGTACCCACGGGTATCGGGTACCCACGGGTATCGAGTACCCGCGGGTAAATTGCCATCCCTAACCACACAGTGTAACTAGATGCACCACATAGTGTAACTAGATGCACAATATTTTTACGAAAATAAAAAAAATGAAAACAGAACTAGTGCATCTTAATGCACTTAGTGGTGCATCTCATTATATAGTGTGGTGCATATGAATACATGATGTGGTGCATATGACCTAACCTTAAAAAAAAAAGCCAAAAAAAAACATAAAAAAAAATTTAAAATCTTGTGCATCTCAATACACTTAGTTGTGCATCCGAATATATGAATTTGTGCATCTGAATATGTGAAGTTGTGCATCTTGTGTGACAGTTAAAAAAAAAAAGTCAACGGGTTGACCCGGGTTTGACCCGCTTTGACCAAGCTAAATCTTGACCCTTCATGTAGATAAGATCAATGGTGGAGATTAATTCCTATTTCTTACTTTAAGAGGAATTTGCATGGGAATCACTCCATATATATATATATATATATATATATATATATCAATAATTCTATTCGGACATACTATGTCTGGACATACGTGCTTGAAATATGAAAAACATTGTCCGATTTCCTTCAAATTTCTTTCCTACTCAGACCTCTTTCTGAAATATCGATCTCACGCACACCCGCTCCCAAATTTTACTCTCATCCACACCCAAGTCCTAAACTTGTGAATTTAAATTGGATGAAACTTTATAATTAAAATTTAAAAGGTATATGTTTATTAATAACAAAACTGTCGAAACTATAAAATTAAATTATTAGTTAAAAAAATTCCGTCAAATCCGTATTTTTACCATCGTATATCTGGACATAGTATGTCAAAATAGCACTACCCTATATATATATATATATATATATATATATATATAATCATGAACTTGGAGAAGAAAGGTAGAGAAAAGAGAGAAATAATAAGTTGAATAGTGATTTTATGGATTATTTTTTAGTGATACAGAGTGATAAAAATTCCGATAAAATAAATAAAATATTCGGTAGTGCTGTAGATAAGAGAAAAATGAGCGGGAAAGTGATTTGGAGACTTGGTATTGCTTTTATATATATATATATATATATATATATATATATATATATATATATGTAAAGCCCCTATGTGTGTAATTAAATCCTTAACTAAGTTGCAACGTGACTTATGGCGGGAAAAGGAAACAATAATAAAATTTCTTGGGTTTCTTGGGAAAAAGTCTATCGAAGTAAAATTGATGGTGGTCTTGGGGTTAGAGATTTTAATTTTTTTACTTTGGCTCTTTTTTGTAAATGGTTCTCGAGGTTGGCTAATAATCATAATGCGTTGTGGGTAAGGATTCTTAGGTCTAAGTATGGATGGTTTTCTGGGAATTGTAGTAGTAAGGAGTCTTTTTGGTGGAGAAATTTGAAAGCCTTTATTTTTGGGTCCTGATTCATGAGGGTAAAAATTTTTGTGAGAATGTTTTTTTTTTTCTCTTGGTAATGGGAGTTCTGTTAAGTTTTGAGAAGATCCTTGGGTTGAAAGGGGTATTGTTTTAAAGTCGACATTTAGAAACTTGTATGCTCTTTCTGCTCAGAAGGGTTTTAAGGTATGTGAGATTGGCTATTTTAGAGAGTTCTTGGGTTTGGGTTTTCAATTGGGAAAGAGTGTTTAACAACTATGATCTTGTTGAGTTTCAGGAGTTGTGGTCCTTATTATGCAGGTTATCAGTCAACCAAACCAAGGAAGACTTTTTTTTATGGATCAACTCCAATTCTGGAAGATACTCAACTAAGGAGATGTATGCTCAGATGCATAAAGCTTCATTGGTTGA
Source organism: Schizonepeta tenuifolia (assembly GCA_029490685.1). NCBI lineage: Eukaryota > Viridiplantae > Streptophyta > Magnoliopsida > Lamiales > Lamiaceae > Schizonepeta > Schizonepeta tenuifolia. Next base: position 87,122,355 of record CM055958.1, read on the forward strand.
GGTCAACCTTCCTGTATCTATTTGCAAGATTGATTTGGCTAAAGTACTTTCCATGTAAAGTGTCATCTTTTGTTTGGAAAGCTCTCCAAGATAGAATTCCTTCAAGAGGTAATTTATGAAATATAAGTATTGTTATTGTGAATAACGATTACAATTGTCCTTTTTGTGTTGCCCAAGAAGAATCATCCGTACACATTCTTTTATCTTGTTCGTTGTCCAGTTGTGTTTGGGATAACATTTGCAAATGGATGAAGATTTCTTGCCCCTCTTCATTTTCTTTATTGGACTACTTTAATGAGTTTGTGAACTTGGGCAAAAACAAGGTTGAAAAGATTTTGTTCAACATCATTTGGCAATGCATCTGTTGGAAGTTATGTAAAGTTAGAAACGAGAAAATTTTTAGAGGGGTCAACCCGGATGTGGTGAAAACTGTGGACGGAATTATAATTTGCTCGTGGAGATGGGTCAAAACGTTGTTATCAATTAATTTTTGTTGCTCGGCTCATGATTGGTTTTTAGATCCAATTTGTTGTTCCCCTTCTAAAATCTCGTAAGATTGTGGATTGTTGTTTTTTATCGTTCGTTTTATTGGGACTTTGTATTGTTGAGCTTCGAGTACTCTTGGTACTCTATTTCTACTACAGTTTTATTTGATTAAAAAAAAAGATGTGTTTAAAGAAAAGGAAAGAGAGAAAGAAGAATGTCTGGAAAGGAGAGAATTCGATACATTCAAATTTGAATGTGTTCTGTTACTTGAGATCTTATTTCTTCTCATGAAAAGTAAAAAAATTCTATATTCGAAATCCCACAATTTTTCATAAAAGAGTAACATATTCTAGCATGATTTTATCCCTTTAAAGTTTAAAGCGTTCCACTCTCTCGTTTAGGCTAGTTTGAATCAGCAATCAAATTTGAATATTGAGTATCATTTACATAAATCATAATATCGGTGCTATAAATGAATTATACTATGTGTAAACATAAAATATAAAGTGAATGTTGGATTAAAAAATTGATATAAGGTTAATGAGGTTTTAAACGAAAAATGTTGCTCTCACTTGCTAAAAAAAATAAAACATCCTACTAAAAATGAAGATTTGATCTAGTTAATAAAGGTTAGATTTTGATTTTGGATCTCTAATCTTATACCTAGCTCTTCGTGCTATAATTTAGGTGATTGGATTTGCAAGTTTTGATCTAGTTAATCGTCATAGTTTGTTTTGTTGATAGGTATCTCTTGTAATCCATTTTGGATTGCACCCCTCATGCGTTATTAATTTATTTTACTTAAAAAAAAAAAAAAAACTAAAAAGAGTACTGGTAACATTGAGTGGTTCAAAAAGGGTGTAGATATGACATTGTTTATAATATGTTGGAGGTTCTAATATTTCACGTCAAACACTAAAACAATAATTAAAATTATAATCTTCTCTTTCATTGATTAAATAAAATCTTTAAATGGTCCAACGACCTCCCACCACTCGCAGGTAGTTCGGTTTGTGGGTAATCATCAATTATCTACTGCTTGCTTAACCACTTAATCCCCTTTTCTACGAAAATTCAAACCTTTGATTACGATTTAATCATTTCACTTCTTAATATTTTCAATGAGATTTTCACATCCGTGGGTTTTTCTTGCTCTTGCTCTTTCTATTTTTATTTTCTTTTATTCGTCAATATAAATAACGCCGGGGGGGGGGGGGAGGGGAATCAAAAAGCGTATAACTTACAAAATGATCGAATGAATTATTTCTTTCTTTTATAAGATAAAAATCATCCAAGTATGATGAATATTAATTCTTCATCCTCCAACTCAGAAAATAAGAAGAAGAAAAAAATTCAAATTAAAAACGTGGTTTACACAACTTACACTTTTTATTTCAGGTACTGTGGTTAATAAAGTCAAACCTCCGTCCTTCCCCAGACAAAAACAATGGAATTTTGATTATAAAAATAAAATGCGGAATACTAGAAGTTACTTGAGGTTAAAATGTATAATTCGCAAAAGTATGATATAGTAATCCCTCACGTTATTATTTTTTTATTTAGATATTTCATCCATATTATTTATTTCAAATAAAAAATATTTTAACATTTTATAAATATTTTAAAATAAACATGACAATATTATCAGAACAGATGTAACATGTTCTAAAAAAAAGTGGAGGGTTTTAATAAAGTTAGCCCTACTTTACAGATAGATATAAATAATCACTTCTTCAGGAGAATTGTCACCTCCATTAAAAATAATTATTATGCTTGATAGCTGATATTTTAACTAGTATATGTCACTTTTCTTCAAAATTGTTGTCTTTTTTATTCAACTATTCGGGAAAACCAAGTAGCCTTTGTTTTTTTACATGAAAAAAACCAAGTAGCCTAATCCAAGTCACGTGTTAATGAAAAAATATAAATCTGCAAAACTCATATCCAATTGAATTAAAACGAAATCACAATCAAACCGGCCGAGGTGTTCAAAATTAATTTTGATGGCCCCCACAAAAATGGTCCAAAGTGGAGTGCAATTGATGATTTCACATTTTCACCACGTTACCGTCTTCGGTGAAATAATTTTTCAACCTGCTTTTGTTAAGGCGTAATCCCAAGATCAAATACTAAGACTGCCCGCAACGGTCGTCTCTTGGGCTGTCTCGAGACAGCCCCGGCGACGAGACGAGCCGCTGCAGCGGTGGTTATCTCGAGCCTGTCCCAAGCTGATGTGACGGTCTCGAGCAGGCGCGTGTTTTACACCCATTTCAATTTATTTTTTTTTAAATCGCACGCGCCATACATAAAAAAAAAAATCAGACAACGGTCAATTGTTTAAACGGTGCAAAACGGCTAGTTTTGTGCCGATTTTTTTTTTTTTTAATCTCACATTTTTTCCTATAAATACCACATTTCATCACACCAAATTCACACCTCAAATCTCCATTTTTCTCCTACAATTCCATCTTATTTTCGCATCAATTTCACATTATCATCTCACAAATAGATCCTAACAATCCATGGTCGTCGTCGTGGTGTCCCCCTAAAATGGCGGACGACGCGCAATACGGAGGATATACTGGGGCGGGGCTTGATTCTATCAATCTAAACTCATCCGTCGGCGAGTCCTTCCACACTGTGTTGGGCGACGAAGACAGTCCGTCGTCCAAGCCGGCACCAGCCAAAGGCAAGGGGAAGGTACGAGGCAAAGGCAAGGGGAAGGAATGGGCCGATCTCACCGTCGCAAATGTCCCTCCTCCAACGGCAGGCGCCCCCAAACCAAAGAGGCGCAGTTACATGGTGGAACAAGGCACCGCCATCACCCAAATCTGGAAAGAGGAGACGTGTAACTCCATCCTCGGATGAGATCAAAGTGGCGACAAGTACTGGGGGCGTGTGGCGGAGAGGTACAACGTCATGTTCAACGACGACCTCAACTCAAAGACAGTGAAGAGCTTCTTCGGCCGGATCTCCCACTGGGTGAAGGAGTGGATGATAGCCTTCGACAAGGCGGAGAAGAAAAGACCCAGCGGCGCCTCCGACGACATGGTCATGGACCAAGCCCAGGCGTTATACAGCGCCCATGAAGGGAGCACCTTCAAGCATTTTGGTGCCTGTGAAATTTTGGCGGACTACCCCAAATTCCTCCACCAAGAATTTCCCGACGTTCCGTCCATGAAGCGGACAAAGAATACGGCAGAAGGTGCCTACACCTTATCTGAAACGCCGCACGGATCGAGCGAGGCAACCGAAGAGGAAAGCACGACTCCCCCTCGCCCACAGGGACGAGACACGGCAAAGGCTGCGGCGAGGGCGGCTAGAGGAAAGGGAAAGAAGAAGGTGAGCGAGGAGACGGAGTTCGTTGGGATGGTCGACTCAACAAATGAAAGGCTAAGCAACATCATCGCGGCGAAGAACAACCTCGCGGAGGTAATGAGGGAGCGTGCTCGGGTGAAACAAGACGCCACCGATTTAAAGATCATCAACACGGATATGTCAAACTACACGCCGGAGCAGCTGCAGTTCTACCAAATGTTGCTTGACGACGCCAAGCATCGCCGCGGATGGGCTTAGTTTTGTTTTTCCCAACAGCTATGTTTTTTAAATTGTAGTATTGTTTTTTTTTTATTTCTTGTAATATATTTTTTTTATTTGTAGTAATGTATTTTTTTTTATTTATAGTAATGTATTTCTATTTAAATTAATGAAATTTTCAAATTTTCAAATTTTCTTATTAAAATTAATGCAAAATACAAATTCAGAAAATCCTTAGAGACACCGCTTAGAGACAGCCCCACTGCAGTTCACTGTCTCTATCTCCAAAAAATTCTTAGAGACACCCCTTAGAGACACTACCACTGCAGACAGTCTAAAAACAATGATAATTTGGCAAATAAATAATTTTTTGTTTGGTAAACTCATTATCTCATGATATATTTTAAAGAGAAGGTCTTGTGTGCGATCTGCTGCACCTGATGTGCGATCGGGTCCGGGTCGGGGTCGGATTGACCCGATCAATTGTTTTTTCCGATTTTTTTTTAAATTTTAGTTTTTTTTTTTTCCGTCTCCGCCTTCGGCTCCGATTTTACGGCTCCGCCTTCGCTCCGATTACTAATATAAGGATAACCGTCGGGCAACAATTTGGACTTTTTCGCCTCGCTCTGAAGCCTTCGGCTCCCCTCGCTCGAATCTTGACCAAAGAAGAAGCGGCAAACAAGAAAACGAAGAGGCAAACAAAAAAACGAAGAAAAAAATGTGGAATTTAAAAAAAAAAAATTGAAAAAAATTGAAAAAAAAAAACTTAAATTCAGAAAATCGAATTAAAAGAAAATAGAAATTAAAAGAAAATATCGGTAAAAAGAAATTACAGCGCATGAATCCCACGCGCCGCGTGTGGGTGAGACGCGTGCACCCCACGCGCCCCACGCACGGTCGCATGGGGTGCAGCAGATCGCAAACAAGTTTTTGTGTATTTTAAATAATGTTCTATAAGGGATTACCCAACACTTATGAATTATGATTGTTCTTTTGATAAAAAAAAAAAAAAACACTTATGATGTTTCTATTTTTGTTTACATTTTCTGGTCTGAAAAAGACTTTAAAAAAAAATGGGGAAAAAACATTAGTTGTTGCTTGTAGAAATGTTTAGTGTTTTAATTTGTGGATGCATCTACCAAACATTATCATCTATATTCATGTATGATAATACTATTGTATATCACTAGCATACTACTCACGCGATGTGTGGGATTGTTATAATATTAAATAAATTTAAATAAATGCAAGAAAAGTTTATTTAGATGAGCTTATTTTTTATTGTTAAAATAAATAGTTCAAGTGGCACAATGAATCAACTGATGCACCACAATCTGTACTGTGTGAGTGTATATTTCCCACATTTTGTTTTATCCCAAATTGTCAGGTCGGTAATAACAACCAAGGCATAAATCAACCACAAATCATGAAGGCGATGAGGATTTCTCTCGGCGCAACGATAATCTCTCAAACTAATAGTTGAAGGAGAGAGAGAGAAAGAAAGAGCCGCAAAGCGAGTTAGGCAAGAGGCAACAACTTTATTTGATTTTTTCTTAATCAAAGAAATAGGCATAAAATAATTTGCAGTTTTAATTCTAATAGGTAGAAAATTTCACCTTGACAATTTTTTTTTAGAAAATTTACAGAATTTTTTGTGGAAATATATGGTAACATTTGTAAGAGCCTTTAAATTAAATAGCCTGGGATCAATTATTAAAAGATTCCGTGAAATTACTATGTTAATTATGGAAACTCCTAAAAAAAATGGAAACTTATAGTGCTTGAAAAGAGTCAAAACTTTCGTGCATACATTATACTAATTATTTATAATAAATGACCACTCATATCAGCTATAATATTTTTTTAATTGATATTAGTTTTACTAATTAACTGTAAAATCTCATATCAAATTGAATTGAGACTAACAAAGCTGGAAATTAAGTAATTGAAACATTTAACTTTTAATTACATTTGCTTCTAAAAAACTAAATATTTCATTGCATCATATTAAAAAAATCAGTTTGAACTATTTCTGAAGACAAACCCGATAAAAATTTTGGTATACGTATATAGAGAGTGGTTGATGTACCACACACCATTCGTGAGCACCATTTTCGATCTGTTCACTTTGCTTACTCTTACATGTTACAATCCACATATATTCCCTCAATATCTAATTCTCTTTTTTCCAATATCTAATTCTCTCTTCTTCGTATATATGGAGTACTAACTAAAATGATATTTTATTTTCATTTGCATGGCGCTGCAGACTCATCCTTTGGACCAAAAAAATAAAATGAAGGACAAGTTGAAGCGAATGTTTTAGTTGTAAAATTCTAAAATATATATAGACACAAAACTTAATAAAAATATGAAAGAATTTAACTCCTCACCACTAATCATGTTATGTAACGTCTACTATTAGATAGGTTGAAAATATTAATGTGAAATTTTAATATACCACTTAATTATGTGTATTATTTCTTGAAATTCCCTGAAATTCAAAAATTTTGCAGAAAGTCAAGAGGTTGAAAATCAGCAATTACTATTCATATTACGTGTGATCAGCAAAAATTTGGCAGAAAATGAAGAGGCTGAAAATCAGCAATTAATATTTATATTATGTGTGATCAGTAAAAATGTTGCAGAAAATCAGCAATTAATATTAATAATTTTAAATATATAATTTTCAAAATTAAAAATTGAATTTTATTATGAAAAAAAAAACAGGTAATCCATCCATATAGCCACTTTGACCAGATTGACTACAATAGTTGTCAAGGAACTTAATATGGTAAAATTATAGCCAAAAATGTGTTTTTTGGACCAAAATATCCTTACATATCACTTTTTCTCTTTTTCTCCTCATCTCTTTTCCTTTTTCTCTTTCTTCTCTTTTTTTTTTTTTCTCTCTCTCAATCGTGTTCATCCTGGTGCTACTTTCTTCTCATTTTTTTTCTTCTCTTCTTCCACCCGTCGCCGCCGCCATGGAGCTGAATTCGTCGACGTGGCCTCCCTGTACCTGAACTCATCGTCGCTCCGCCCTAGATCTGCTATCGTCGCCGCCCATCGGACTCTACCTCGCCGCCGTCGTCCCTCCCGGCTGCCGGTTCGCCGACATCTCCCCCTCGGCGGCGGCGTCCTTGTTGCCGGAGTCGCCGCTCTTGTCGTCGAGGCTGCGCTTGAGGCCCATGTTCAGGCCGGGGAATTCGCCGTCGTCGTCGTCAGAATTATGGTGGAATTGGTGCTGCAGATTGAAGTGATCCCTTGTGTGGAACGGCGGTGGGAGGGAGTGATTACAGAGAAGAAGAAGAAGATGGAAGAAAAGAGAAAAATGAAGAAAAAGGTAGAAGAAGAAGATCTGCAGATCTGGTTTCGAAACTGAAAATTTTAAGTGTATGTTGTTGCGAATTTTGAAATTCGCAACATAATATACGAATTTCGTATATAGTGTACGAATTGTAACAAACTGTGCATTTTAATTCGTTTATTTGAAGTTACAAAAGTAGAATTTCGTAACATGTTTGTGACAATAGGAAATTTTCGAAACGAAGCATTTTATGTTACGAAATTAGCATTCGAATAATCTGTTGGTAATTCATATTTTCTTATCACGTTTTTGGAATTTCAGTTATAACATGTTACGAAATTACAATTTCGTAACATGTTTGTGGCTATTTGAAGGTTTCGAAATTGAAATTGTTAAGTATTTGATGTTGCGAATTTTGAAATTCGCAACATAATATACAAATTTCGTAACATGGAACTGATACGAAATGATTAAATCTTAACAAAAAGTCAAGGAATAGTGATACGAAATGACAAAATTCGTAACATGGAATCAAGGTATACAGAAACGAAATGCCAAAATCTTAACAGTAAGTCAAGGCATAGTGATACGAAATGCCAAAATCGTAATCTGTTATGTTACGAATTTATTAATTTCGTAATACGAAATCAACGATTGATGATATTGTTGTTACGAATTGTATGAATTCGTAATGTCTTATGTTACAAATGTATGAAATTCGTAACACAAATTAAAGATTGTTTTTGTGTTACGATTTGTTATTTTCGTAACTGATTTATTACTATTTGTTAATTTCGTAACGATACGATTTTTTACGATTTTGTTTTGGTGTTACGACTTGTTTGTTTTTGTAATTGCTTTATCATGTAGCTTGGTGTAACGAAATCATAAATTGGTAATAGAGAAACAAGACACATTTGATTCGAAATATTGAATTCGTAACATGGAATCATGACAAACTGATACGAATTCATAAGATCGTAACATGGAATTATGACAAAGTGATACGAAATCATAAATTCGTAACAGAGAAACAAGACATATTGATACAAAATGTAAAATTCGTAACAGAGAAACAAGAAACGAAATGTAAAATTCGTAACATGGAAGTGATACGAAATGATAAAATCTTAACAGAAAGTCAAGGTATAGTGATACGAAATGACAAAATCGTAACAGAATATTCAATACGAATGCTAATTTCGTAACATAACATGATCCGGTGGTGCTTGGCGGCAAGATTCTTCCGCTTGAATATCCATTCTATCTGTAATAAACAAACAATTAAACCAATTCAGTATTTCAGAACATGTAACACATGTTACGAAATTATCTTCAAATAAACATATGAAAATGCAAAGTTAGTTACGAATTTCAAAATTCGCAATATCATATACTTAACAATTTCAGTTTCGAAACCTTCAAATAGCCACAAATATGTTGCGAAATTATATTCGCAACATGTTATAACTCAAATTTCAAAAACGTGATACGAAAATATGAATTAGCAACAGATTATTCAATACGAATGTTAATTTCATAACATAAAATGATTCATTTCGGAACCTTCAAAAAGCCTCAAACATGTTGCGAAATTGTAAATTCGTAACTTCAAATTAACGAATCAAAATGCACAGTTAGTTAACACTATATACGAAAATTCGTATATTTTTGTTGCGAACTGTGAAATTCGCAGCATCATATACTTAACAAATAGCCACAAACATGTAACGAAATTGTAATTTCGTAACATGGTATAACCGAAATTCAAAAAATGTGATACGAAAATATAAATTAGCAACATATTATTCAATACGAAATTCGTATATTTTGTTGCAAATTGTGAAATTCGCAACATTATATGCTTAAAAATTTTAGTTTCAGAACCTTCAAATAGTCTCAAACTTGTTGCGAAATCGTAATTTCGTAACGTCAAATAAACGAATGAAAATGCACAGGTAGTTACGAATTCCACAATTCGCAACACTATATACGAATTGTGTTACGAATTGTGAAATTCGCAACATTATATAACTAAAAATTTCAGATTCGAAACATTCAAAAAGCCTCAAACATGTTGCGAAATTGTAATTTCGTAACTTCAAATTAAGGAACCAAAATGCACAGTTAGTTACGAATTGCACAATTCGTAACACTATATACGAAATTCGTATATTTGTTGCGAATTGTGAAATTCGCAACATTATATACCTAAACATTTCATATTCGAAACCTTCAAAAATCCTCAAACATGTTGCGAAATTGTAATTTCGCAACAGTTTATGACCTAAATTTAAAAAAGTGTTACGAAAATATGAATTAGCAACAGATTATTCAATACGAAATTCGTATATTTTGTTGCGAATTGTGAAATTCGCAACATTATATGCTTAAAAATTTTAGTTTCGGAACCTTCAAATAGTCCCAAACGTGTTGCGAAATCGTAATTTCGTAACGTCAAATAAACGAATGAAAATGCACAGGTAGTTAAAAATTTCACAATTCGCAACACTATATACGAAATTCGTATATCATGTTGCGAATTTCAAAATTCGCAACAACATATATACAAATCTTCAAAACAAAAAAGCAGATCCGTAAAAGCAGATCTTATATTTCAGAATTTAAAAAAAAAACCAGATCTGAAGTAAAAAAAACAAATCCCCACACTATGCAAACAAAAAAGCAGATCTGCACATCTTGTTCTTCTTTTACCTTTTTCTTCCTTTTTCTCTTTTCTTCCATCTTCTTCTTCTCTGTAGCTAGACGGATGAGGGTGGCGGTGGCGCGACGGCTGAGAGTGGCACTGGTGTAGATGGGAAGTGGCTGGACGGCGGAGGGTGGAGGAGGAAAATGGTGGCTGGACGGAGGCGGTGGCGCGACAGCTGAGTGTTGGCGGTGGAGGAAACTAGGGTTTCTGGCGGTGGCGCGACGGCTGAGGCGGTGGCCCGACGGCGGAAACGTTAGCGCGACGGTGGCAGAGAAAATTTTCTGGTGGAGAGGAGGTGGCGGGTTTGGAGGAATGGAGAAATTTTTCTGGTGGAGAGGTTTTGTAGAGAGAGAAAGTTTTAGATGTGAAATGAGGAAAGTGGGGATGACACGGTTTTTTTGTTTGAAAACTGAAAATAACTTGTACAATGTAGTAAGGGTATAATTGTCCCAAAATCACATTTTTGGCTATATTTTTATCATATTATGTTCCTTGACAATTATTGATATCTAAGGGAGGTTTTTGCTATATAGGTCTTTCACTAAAAAAAAAACTGAATATAAAGTTTCTAAAAATGGATCCGACTTTGCTATTAAGGATTATATAGATTCCGTAGATAAATACTTTAAATTAATATCATATGTAAATTAATGTATTTATTCATTAATGAAAGAGAGACACTCTAGTGCATACTTATGCACCATTTGCACACAACCCGCCCCGCCCACGACCCGCCACGCGCCGACCCGCCCCGCCTCGCGCGTGGGCCCCACGCGCCAGAATTTTTTTTTTTTTTTTTTTTTTTATATTTTCCAGATTTTTTGTCCCCGTCGGAGCCTTCGGCTTCGATTTTACGGCTCCGCCTTCGCTCCGATTACTAAAATAAGGATAATCGGCGGACAACATTTTGGACTTTTACGGCTCTCTCCGAGGCCTTCGGCTCCCCTCGCTCGCGTCTTGACCATAGAAGAAGCGGCAAACAAAAATAAATTAAAAAAAAAACTGGTCAAAGGGGGGTTTGACCGGGTCAAAGGAGGTTTGACCGGGTCAAACCCGGATCAAACGGATCGGGTCAGGGACGGGCCGGGTCAAATGGGCGGGTGTTCTACGGTGGAACAGTTGCACCCAAATTTTTGTCTTAATGAAATAATCAAAATACATTTGCGTTTAACATGTATGAAGAATAGATAGTAAATTATAAATAGAGTTCTATATGTGAACCGCATTAATTTATTGAAAACTTTTTTCCTTTTGCAAAATATATATACGAGTTTTATAAATCTTAAAATATACTCAAATTTGCATCAGACTTTGGTATATGAAAGATCCCGAAAAATTTAGTACCAAAATCCACAGTAATTAATTCTGTGTTAGAAAGAAATATTTACAATAATTTGATCTGTGCATCTACAAACAATAGAGACAAACAGACGGTGGCCCTTTTTCAATCGAGTTAGTGGGGCCCGAAACTCAACCCCCACCAACGGTAAAGTAAATTAGATGAAGATGCCTCCGCTGATACCGGCATACGACGTCGTTCCAGTTCCCCACATTCCGACTCTCACGTGGGCACGTGCTTCTCTCCCAGGCTTTTCAAATTAAAGAAAGGGCATAATCGTCCTTTCAACTTCCCCCTCTCCTTTCCGGGAGGTGCAAACCAATTATAACGTTCACGCTGATCTTCACCGCGCTTCAGTTCTCACTGTGGAGAGCGACTATTTTGTGCGGGAGGATATATATAAGATTATATGTAGAGAGAGACAGAGACAGAGACAGAGAGAGAGAGAGAGGTTGATGCTATGCAAAGTTGAAGGGCGTTTGAGCTTTGAAATATCTCAACTTCAGTTTAGTCTCGGGTGCGCGGTTAGGGGTGGGGGTTAGGGTGGGGTGGGGTGGGGTGGGGTGGGGTGGGGTGGGGTGGGGGGGCGGTTGTAAGAGTGTCGCCGATTGCTGTTGCATTTATCGTTGGTAGTTTTCTTTTCATCTTCGTCTTCTGTTTGTGCTTTGATTAGTATTACATTCACTTTATTCAACGCGTAAAGTGTGTGTATTCTCCACATGGACAATTCCAGCGTCGTTCTAGTCCTTCAACTTCACGCTTCAATCACTTTTTTTAACAAAAAATATTGAGCTATTTTCTGTTGCGTTCTTGGCCGAGAAATATTGTTAGCTGGATCCACACCAATTTTTTTTTGAAATGTGACTGAATTTAATGCTTGCAGTTGCAGTGGTTCGTTAGTAAATATGGCACGTTATTTTTATTTAGATCTATCCATATACAGTTACATTGGAGTTATTCATGATACTGCGACCAAATTCTGTATGTTTCTCAAGAGTTTATGAATTTTCCTTATATCATATTATATGGAGTTATTTGAGTAAATTTATTATTTATTTATTTTGGAATCGCAGGAGAAGAGGCTTCCGCCTAATTGCAAAGCTCAAATTTGAAACATCGGGAAAATAGGAAATATCATTCTTCAGGTGGATCCTCTTTCGATCTACCTCTCAGTGCATAAAGTTATGAAGAACGTATATAAACGAATGTATAGTTGTATATTACATAAGGAAGTGCGTGTAGTGGGAGAGTTGGGAGGGGGTATAGGGTCCACTATTTATGTTTTCACCGGCCTTTTGTTTCAAAATCATTTGAACCAGTACATCAATTAGAATCATTCCTTGGAGTTGAAGCATAGTTGAGGTCCCCATTAAGCAAAGCTATCTAATCTTGAGTTCTTTTCTGAGACTGTTAAAAAGAATGGAATTTTAGGTTTCTGTTTAAAACCAAACATTAAGCAAGTTGGTTAATCACAACCAACCCCTGAATAATTTGATTTTAGTTTACTTACTATCATGTAGTTGCTTAGACCTTTCTAAATTATCTTTCTTTACTGCAGATAAACCGTGTCTGATGCTATGTTTGGTTAGCAAAAATGGTTCATAAAGTAGTTTTGTGCTGATTGCTTCCCCCTTTACATTTCTAGGGGAGTTCTCATCATGTGCATTTAGTATCCAATGCAAAAAGGGTAGATTTGAGGGGAAACGAAGGGGGTAGTGAGGGGATTAGTATTGCACATGGGAGCAATGGGAGGTGAAGACTTGATGGACTGGGAGAAAATGCAAGGTGTGGGGAATGGAACAGAAGAGAAGATTTTGGTGTTGGTGAGATTAAGGCCATTGAGTGAGAAGGAGATTGCTCGGAATGAAGTTGCTGATTGGGAATGCATCAACTCAACCACCATTTTATACCGGAACAGCCTCCAAGAGAGGTCAGGACTTCCAACAGCTTATTCATTCGGTAAGTTTTACATGGTAGTTTTCTGGTTTAGGAAATCTATCACATTGTATTAATGTGTCCTTTTAGAATGAGACGAAATCTAGTTGCCTTTCTCTTTAATTCTGAAGAAAATTTCTGAACTTGTCGTGTGATCTTAATGGATGCTAGATGTTTATACAAACGCCTCTGTTTCGAACCTATAAACATCTAATATTTCTTCTCTGAATATGAAGGATTGGAGTTTGTGTTTGCCTGCTAATCTTAAGGCATGCATAACATTTACTTCCCATTTTTTGTCGATGCTGACATGTTTGTGTGTGCAGACAGAGTATTTAGGGGTGACTGCAAAACAAGGGAAGTTTATGATGGAGATATAAAGGACATTGCACTTTCTGTTGTTGATGGCATCAACTGTAAGAGTTTGCTTATTTCTTTTCAGTTTTAGGTTTATGTATATTGCTAGTACATTTCAACTGATTCTTGAAATATTTTGGCAATTTGTATGATGTATCAGCTACTATTTTTGCATACGGTCAAACAAGCAGCGGAAAGACCTACACTATGAATGGCATTACCGAGTATACAGTGGCTGATATTTATGATTATATTCAAAAGGTTATTAGATTATAACTTAGTCATCTGTCCTGTAATGTATTATTTCCTGGAATCTGGAAATTCTTCTTTCCTTCAAAATATGGAATGGATATTTTTTCTTGTGTATGTAATTTTTTCTCCTCGCTGTCTTTTTCTCAGCACGAGGACAGAGCATTTGTTTTGAAGTTTTCTGCAATGGAGATCTATAATGAAGTTGTTAGAGACCTCCTTAGCTCAGATAATAATCACTTGCGGCTACTTGATGATCCAGAAGTGAGTTTTGAAAGTTAGTAGTTTCTACTGGTTGGTGCTTCAATGTAGCTTTATTTATTTCTCCTAATTCTGTAGAAAGGGATGATTATAGAGAAACTCACTGAAGATACTTTGAGGGACTGGAATCACCTCAAGGAGTTGTTGTCCATATGTGAAGGTTAGGCAATCTTCATTTTGAAAATGTGGTCTATGATTATGGCATTGGTTAGTTAACATTATAACCATGTTTCATATGTACTTCTTTCAACTTCATAGCTCAAAGACAAATTGGGGAGACCTCTTTGAATGAGAAAAGCTCGAGATCCCATCAAATCCTTAGATTGGTTAGTTCCCTTTTCAATCCTCGTTCATTATTTGATAAGTAGAATTTCTCATTTGCATTTCTTTTTCTTATTATTAAGAAATTAAAGTCTTACGAATGCCTCTTATTGAATTTGATATTCCAGACAATTGAAAGTTCTGCTCGTGAATTTATTGGGAAGGGCAACTCAACCACCCTTGCTGCTAGTGTGGTAGAGCTAAACTTTTTATTCTTTATGAGTTTCTTATGAGTATACATGCTTCTTAATCCAACAAGGTATATAAACATAAAAAACTGATAAGTCATTCAATCTTTTCCTGCAGAATTTTGTTGATCTGGCAGGAAGCGAGCGGGCATCTCAAGCGTTATCAGTAGGGCAAAGACTTAAAGAAGGCTGCCATATAAATCGTAGTTTATTAACTCTGGGGACAGTCATTCGCAAACTTAGGTCGACTGATCTTAGTACTTTTCATCTTGTCTTATCATATGCTATAATTGTCATATGATATCTATAACTGTCTATGGATGACTCTCTCTTCAGCTTTTTTACAACCTAAAAGTTCCACTTTATGGAAGTTTATTTGATAAGTAACTTTTAGAGCTTGTTTTTGCAGTGAGGATAGTCTCTCTCTCTCTCTCTCTCTCTCTCTCTCTCTCTCTCTCTCTCTCTCTCACACACACACACACACACACACACATTCCTAACATCAGTAGAAATACACATGCATAATGCATTCTTTTGGATATGTGTAGATGTGTACTCATCTGAAGTTAGGCTGCTAGGCCTCTGCAAGGCATCAGTAATTTAAACTTTGAGACATTTGATTTGATGCAGCAAAGGAAGACATGGGCATGTCAATTATAGGGACTCAAAGCTTACTCGCATACTGCAGCCTGCCTTAGGAGGCAATGCAAGAACTGCTATCATCTGCACCTTAAACCCTTCCAGAAGCCATGTTGAACAATCAAGAAATACACTTCTATTTGCTAGCTGTGCCAAGGAAGTATCGACAAATGCTAAGGTCAATGTAGTGATGTCTGACAAGGCATTAGTAAAACATCTGCAGAAAGAGGTTGCCAGATTGGAAGGCGAATTAAAAGCTCCAGGATCGACATGTGACCATGGACCGCTTTTGAGAAAGAAAGATATTCAAATTGAAAAGGTTCTGATTATATTTTCAGGAAATAATTTTAATTTTATAGTCTTCCTTAATATGTTTGTGAAGGTCCTTACCATTTATAGTTTGGTTTAACATGAAATTAGTTATGATGTTAAGGCAGGTTATTGCTCAACAACTAGGATAATGTGAAATGATATAATTGTGCATGCAGTTTGTATACTAACACTGCGTTATTTAACTTTGCTTTGGAAAATTTACCACAAGGGATATCCCTAGAATTTTTTTGACTGAATGAATTTCATAATGTAACGAGTGACTCCTTAAATATGTGCTGGTAATGTATACAACACATCTAAACTTAGCTGGACTCCCTGTGATGCGACTTTTGTTGACAAATGATAGCATGTTTGATGTCCTGGCTTGCTGTATGTAGTTGGAGAAAGAGATCAGGGAGCTGAAGAAGCAACGAGATCTTGCTCATTTTCGGATTGATGATATGCTTGGAGCTATCGAAAGTGATAAAAGTTCTCTGGAAGTCAATAAGCGTAATGAATCTTTAGATCCTCCGTGTTCACAAAACAGCCCGGTTTGTTATTCATCTGATGATGCATCTGATCCAAGCCAAGTAACAGAGGAACCTTCTGTGGCCACCGAAGAAGATTGTGATGAAGTTTCTACAAACGTTCGCTGTATTGAGGTAGATGAATCTGCCAAAGATGGAACATGTACTTCATCTCGCCATTCAACAAGTGAGAGTGAAGAAAGCATGCCATTATCATCTGAATCTGGAAATAGACATATTGTGGAACGACAGGTTTCACCATCTTTACCTAGACAACTTAGTGGCACTGATAATGATTACTCTTATGGTGCATTGGAGCATAACATTCAAGGTGTGCAGAAGTCGATTGATTCATTGTTTAAACATAACTCTGATGAATCATCTCCGAGCGTCTCTTCTACTGTGAGTGGTTCTGGAGGCTTACTATTGACAGGAAGCCGAAGTTGTCGAGCTAAATTGATTACTCAATCACCTGACGTGATGATTGATGAAGAAAGCACACCACCAACTATGTTGGAGAAGGACTTCACTGGAAGACCAGAAGGTGTCTTCCCCAGGAAGCAATGGAAACTTCCTCCTGTAATATATGGCACAAATAGTGCAAGACTAACTAGCAATGATCAATCTTCTGACTATGATTGTTACGTAGACGAGACTAAGAATCACAATGCTGACAATGGGGATGAGGATATACCCACTCTTGGCTCTTTTGTTGCGGGCCTCAGGGAAATGGCAAAGCTTCAGTATGAGAATCAAACTGGAATTCAGGTTAGACTTATCCCAACATCATATTTGCTCTCTATTTAGAGGTGCTCCTCGTAATGATAATCTTGTTTTTCTGTTCTCAGGCCCAACATACAGAAGCAACTGATGAAAAGAAGGCTAGAGATAGTGCGTTGGATCCAACGAACTGGCCTATAAAGTTTGAGATGCTGCAGAAGTCGATAATTGAACTTTGGCAAGCTTGCAATGTATCATTAGTACACAGGACATACTTCATCCTCCTTATTAAGGAAGATTCAACAGATTCCATTTACATGGAGGTAGAACATAGGAGATTATCCTTTCTCAAGGAAACATTTTCTAGGGGTAATTTTGCTGTACAAGATGGCCGCACTCTTACACTGGCATCAAGGTATTGTTCTCAACTATTTTTCGAAACATGAGCTTTTCAAAAATGCTAACCGTGCAAGTTGTAATAATATTCAAAAGTAGTTCCTTTGACTTATGTTCACGCACATGGTTTTCTTGGACCAACAGCAAGAAAGCTCTTCGTCGCGAGAGGGAGATGCTGAGCAGACGCATGTCCAAAACATTTACAGAGGATGAAAGAAACAGGATATATGAGGAATGGGGTATCAATATCAACTCAAAGCGAAGAAGGTTGCGTCTGATTCAGCTTTTGTGGAGAGACACTGAAGATATGAATCACATTAGAAAGAGTAGTGCAGTTGTTGCTAAGCTTATTGGCTTCTCCACGCATGGGGAAGGAATCAAGGAGATGCTTGGCCTTAGCTTCATGCCTCCTCAGCGAATGATGAGCCGACGTTCCCTTAAATGGAAAAACAGTATGGTGACACTTCTGTGAGGTCCTTGTTACTGTTTTAATAGGTTTAAAGTATCAGAAATTGTAGGTTGAGTAGGAGTTGGTGATTGATATGTCATAATTTGTGATGAACTTTTGTTTGAGCTGGTGCGAGTTTTTCTTCAGTCTGGAGAAAAGGTGTGCAGTAGGAAAGTGATGACAGAGATTTGGTTTTGAGTGTGATGTAACAACTTGTAATTTGAGTCTAGATATATAGTGAAAAGAGTTTTATAAAAGATATTTCAATTGATTGAAAAAAATTTAAATGACTTCAGGTTGGAAACTCTCTATTTTGTCGCTTATATATGTTTGACTAGTTATATTAAACTATTTAAAAATGCATTTTTTATTTTTTATTTTTCCATTAAACATTGTTAGAAAGAAGCTTGAAGATGGTTGACTTGTAAATAGTAGTAATTGTTATATTATCGAAATGATGAATACAAATATAACTTATTAAGTGTGAAGACAATGAAGTGGAATTAATTTTTATAGGTGCATTTGCTCTAGAATAAATTGATATTATTATTATTAGTTCAATTTAGAAATCTATCTACTAAAACTAAGAAGCTAAAAGATTTTTTCTTACAAAACTTGTGCTCTAAATTTTACTGTCTTAATTAATTAATTTCCATTCATTTACCAAACTTTTTTATCCTCATGTTGCGTTGGAAAATGTGTACTAAAAATGTATTCTAAAATAATCTAATTTTTAATACTCCCTCCCCTCCGATTTCAAATATAAGATGTTTTAGCATTTTGCACAGGAATTAAGAAACATTAATTAACACAAACTTTAACAACTCATTATTCTTATTCTCTATAAATTTTAATGCAACAAATTAATTCGATCTATTTGTACTAGCCTTTTAGGTTCCTTTTGCAATGCTATTTTAAAAATTGGAGCCATTTTTTCATCAAAGTTAATGAAAGGAACTCAAAAGACTAATTGAAATATGAGCCATCATTAATAATTAGTTGAAATGAAAAGTAAAATTGATGGAAGAGAGAAGGAGAGTATTCTTGACAACTGAAAAAGTCTTATAAAAAAAATGAAAAGGACTAAAACATCTTATATTTGAAACCGGAGGGAGTAGTAAAATTGGTTGGGAGCACCACAATCATCCACATGTTTAGGTGAATTTTTATGAAACTTTTGTTTTTATTTATTGAAAAATCTCATTTTTTAGTATGTATCAAATAAGTGTTGGGGATTACAATATTTTAAATAGTATATTTCAATTATTCATTTAATATTGACAATTATACCATTAATAAAATCCGTTACAAAATTTAATTTAATGGCAATAATTAATTTATTTCCTTATTTTTATTATTTTTGTGCCTATACAATGTAGAATTGTACAGAATATCACAAATTTCAACTTTCTCTCTTGCTAGCAATAGGTTGTGTCTATATTCATTGTTTTGAAGAAGAAAAAAATTACAATTCAACGTTTTTTTGTGTAGAAGATTTATTTATATGTACATGGATCATAAATTCACGTTCAAAAGTTTGCAATGGGAGGCACGAAAGTTCGTTACAATGGATAAATTGAAGATGAAGCTAGAGATCCAGAGTTTCTTGAGTTTATGTAGATGTAATAGTATTAATTGAATTTTTTTTTTTTGTATAAAAATAATTATATGTTGTTTTTTAATTTTTTTTAATTTACGAAAGTAGGTCATGTATACAAAAATCTTATTGAATAATCCAATTTTTTTATTGATTTGCAATAGTTTTATTATTATTGTTTGTTTGTTGATGTTTATTTATTTCTCTTTCTTATTATAATTGTTTTGTTATATATTAGTCTGATAAATGACTATTTTCTTTTTATCGTTTGTTTTACATCAATATGTTTGAAACAATGAACTATTTATTCATTGTTGGGATATATTAGTCGATGCATTTGCAGCGAGTTACATTAATATTAGTCATGTTGCAATATATTTTTACTAATATGTAGCTTAAGGGATGAATAATCTAAACAATATCGGTCATCTAATTCTTAATAGTAAAGTTGATTGGGAGCACCACAATCATCCATATGTTTAGGTGGATTTTTATGAAATTTTTGTTTTTATTTATCGAAAAATCTCATTTTTTTTAGTATGTATCAAATAAGTGTTGGAGGTTACAATGTTTTAAATGGTATATTTCAATTATTCATTAATATTGAGAATTATACAATAAATAAAAATCGTTACAAAATTTAATTTAAAGGCAGTAATTAATTTGTTTCCTTATTTTTATTATTTTTGTGCCTATATAATCTAGAATTGTATAGAAAATCACAAATTTCAACTTTCTTTCTTGCTAGCAATATAGGTTGTGTAGAAACCCGAAAATTCGAGCCTAAAAATTTCGTTTTAAGTATATAAAAATTTAATTAGAATTAATTGGATAATAGAACGGTCACTTATTCCCGACAAATTTTATACGTCTAAATCATAAAAAAATAATTTAGACGTCATATGCATTGCATAACACGAGCATTCATATTTTATTATTCGAGTGAAATATGTCGATATTATTATTGCCTATGCAATAATGTGATTAATTAGAGATAATTTATAAAAAGATAAATCATATATATATATAATATATAATTATGAAGCGTTTGTTTATTTGATTTTGTAAAAGAGTTAATTTATAGAATAATATGGATATTGGTCTCGTTAAGACCGAAATAATTAGTTCTACGTATATGCTCGATCGAAACTTTGATCGGATGAATGAATGTCGTATTATGAAAGAAATTATATAATATATATATATATATATATATATATTAAATAGGTAAGTGAATGTGTGTGTGCGTGAGGGTGTGTGTGTACGCGTGAGTATGTGTGTGCGTGTGTTTTGTGATTAGTTAGGATAAGTTTAACCTATTACCTAATTAAAATAAATAGGAAAACTAAGTAAATAGGGATTGGGGAAAAGGGGAATAACAATAGAGAATAAATAGAATTAGAAGGAAAAAGATTTAGGAGAATAACGTGTTGTCAGAAAAGAAAATACAATCTTCTCTTTTCTCCTTCTCAAACGCAGCCGCTCAAATAAGCCAGTAGATGGAGATTAGGGGTAATCATCTTGTAACCTATGCTATTCACTCCTATGTCTTCTCCTCATCAATAAGGATCTGCTTCTCCACCATTCCTTCCATCACCAATCTTTATTCAAGCAGAAACACAAAAAAAACCCTAACCCCCAAAACCACCACCATCCATAACCGCCACCGCCGGCCACCATCGGAGGAGAGGAGGTGACCGGAATCTCGTGAGGAAGAGGGCCAAGGGTTGGAAAGTAGGGTGGGAGAGGAGGAAACGTGAGAGAGAAGGAGGAGAAGGAAGCTAGGTATAAATCTTCATCTAGTTATTTTGTTTTTCCTTCTTTTATGAACAAGTTAGGTTAGTAATGAATGGTTATAAGGGCTGTAAATCTATGTTAAAATGATGCTAATCACGTGTTTATGAGTTGTGAGGGTGTTCCATGTGTTAGAATCTAGGTTATGAATATGTTTGTATGAAAAAGATGTTTGGCAGTTCGTAGGGCTGCACATGTATGTTAATGAACAAGTCATATCTACCAATATAGTCCATGAAAATGTGTGAAATCACCTTCAAATGAAAGCCTGGTATGTTGGCTACAATTTATGTGAAAATAAGCCCTCGATTTTAAGTATAAAGGTGTCAAAACATTTGAGGTTGTAACTTGCTCGAATCTGTCAAAAAACTGACTAAGTGTGAAAGACATGTTAATATCTTGAAAACGGCTAATATATTGATAACATGGCTTGTTGGAGTGTGTTCTAGACTTCTTATGGTTTCTAAAATGATAAGACTCACTGTCATAGGATGAGTTTTTGATTTTAAAATGATTTTACGGTGAACAGCTACGTGCTGCAAATTTGCAGAAGTATGATAATATGTGTTAAGTTATGATGTTTATACTTAAACGGTTTGGGATGATTATAGATGTGTTGCATATGTGAAAAACATGATGGAATATGATTAGTTATATGTTTTATGATGATCTCATGAGCTTTGAATGTGGTAAATGGATTCATGATGGTGTGAAGATAAAAATGATTAAGATTATGCTTGAAAACTTGATTAGTTAATCTGCCACCTTGTAAGAACCAAATTATTTAGGATATTTGAAGGCATGAAATCAGTATTTTGCTATTGGATTATGAATCTAGAAGTCCTCTAGTATTTATGATTTTAATATCATAATTTTCTTATGAAGATAAGAACCCTCAAAAGATTTTATAAGAAAATTCAGTGACAAATTTCAGCTTTTGTATAGATGTTGGGAAATCGGTTGTGAAATCTTTAATATAAAGAATTTGGATGAATGACTTTTTATATATGAAAATAGACTTATTGAGGTTTCTGGAATGATAAGAAAATCATAATTTGAATAAGAACTCAAGCCTAGGTGAATTAATCTTATAGGCCCTTGTGCAGTCCAAATTTAAGAACTCCAGATTTTGTCATAAAGTATGGATTAAGTTGGGAAGCTTATGTGTGTGATAGTTCGATGTTAGTATTTTTAAAATGAAGTTTAAGATGTTAATTTTGTTTAGTTAAAATTTCAAGTCCATGGGAAGTGTCTAACTATTTTAATAAAATTGTGTATGGGTACACTGCTGTTAAGGACAGAAATTTCGAATTTGGGTTGGAGTATGGACACTTAATTTATTTCAGTTGGGCTTGAAATAAAAAGGATTTGGACTTGTAATTTAAATCCGAGTGGGCCTAATAATTGATAGGTTGAGCTCATTTATTTATTTATTATACTTGTATGATAATAAAATGTTTGGGCTTATGTGATTGGACTTAATCTTGTATTGGATTAATTAATCATAATAGTCCAATATGACTTATTTATGTGTGATATGGACCTTTAGTTCATATCTATTTGGAATTTAATGTTAAGTCCAATTTATATTATATGGTTAATAATTGTCTTATTATATGATTAATATTTATTATTATTTTATGATTAATTGTTCATTATTTATTATTAATAATTAATTAAATAATTAATTCTTTAATAATTTATTAATTAAAAATTAATTAGTTAATTAAAATTCTTTCATAATTAATTAATTATTAATTAATTAATGCCTTAATTAATTATTTATTTATTTATTAATTAATCATATGTCTTTAATAATTAATTACTAATTAATTAATTATATGCCTTTAATAATTAATTAATTATTAATTAATTATATCATTTTTTTTAATTAATTCTTTATTAATTAATTATATGTCCTTAAGTAATTAATTGATTCTTAATTAATAAATTAAAATGATCTAAGTCAATTAAATAATTGATATATATTCAATAGTCAAGTATGGATGTATTACATGTCTTAAAGTATGATCTTATGACATGAGATATGTGATTACTTAAGAACGCATGCATATGGTAGGATACGATGTAAAACATATAGTATGCATAAGACATTTAGGTGACTCATATGACATAACATGCATGACATACATGTTATAACTCGGGAATAAGTTTGACCTAGGATGCTAAGACCTTAGACAACTTTATGCTCGTGAACCTAATTGTAGAACCGAACAACTCTTTAATTCCAAGGACTAGTCAAGAAAACCTGAACAAAGGTGGGTTTCTATTTTCAAACTGTGGGATTACAAACTCCCACTGAGGTAACTTTAGGGTTATTAAACCCAATGCTTTCAAAGTGTGATATGCATGCTAAATGTTTTATGCTCAATTGCTTGTGGGTTACCTATGTTGAAAGTTTTATAATACGATCGGCCTTGTGCTCCGTACAAGCCAAGGTAGTGTACACATGAAGTTATGACGGTTCGGTTGGAGGGAGTGGCTCCCCTCTAATTGAACTGGGTGGTAACCCAAGAATGTGAGATGCTCTATGGTTCGAACCGTTAACTGTTTAAAAAAAAAACTTATGTGAAGGATATTTTTACCAAAGTAACCCCATTCCATAAGAATGAAACATGCTATATCTTTTGAAAAATTGTTATCAAAATGGGGCACGGAATCCACTGAGTGCTTTTGTACTCAGCCCCCTGCATTGTTTTTCCTAATGCAGGTTGATCAATGTGGAGGCGAAGGAAGGGGATGTCGATGTCGTTATTGTCCGTTTGTTCGTTTTCAAATACTTGTCGTGTCGGTCATTACGACCATGGTTGTGTCTTCAATAAGGCTTATGCCACCAAACTCATGTTACCTCTTATGTTCTAATCATCTACTTATAGATGGTTATCTTTTGAAACGCTTCCGCAGTGCGGGGCCGGTGTCCTCATACATCGACCCCAGTTATATTATGCTAGGGCATCGATTTTGAACAATTACCCACCTTTCCTTTATTATCCCAAACACTTGTCATTTCGATTTTTCAATAAATAACTATTTGTTATCATTTATGAATCATGATTATATGGTTTCACCCCACCCACTGCGTGGCGGCTCGGACGGATCCGCATAGGCCGGGTCGCGGGTCGCCACAGGTTGTATCTATATATTCATTGTTCTGAAGAAGGAAAAAATCACAATCCAATGTTCTTTTGTGTAGAAGATTTATTTATATGTACATGGATCATAGATTCATGTTCAAAAGCTTGCAACGGGAGGCACAGAAGTTCGTTAGAACGGACAAATTGAAGATGAAGCTAGAGATCCATAGTTTTTTGAGTTTATATAGATGTAGTAGTATTAATTAAATTTATTTTGTTTGTATAAAAATAATTATAAGTTGTTTTTTAATTTTTTTTATTTACGAAAGTAGGCCATGTATACAAAAATCTTATTGAATAAGCCAATTTTTTTGTTGAATTGCAATAGTTTTATTATTATTGTTTGTTCATGTTGATGTTTATTTATATTTCCCTTTTCTGATTATAATTGTTTTGTTATATATTAGTTTGATAAATGATTTTTTTTTATCGTTTGTTTTACATCAATATGGTTGAAACAATGAACTATTTATTCATTGTTGGGATATATTAGTCCATGCATTTGCAGCGAGTTACATTAATATTAGTCATGCTGCAATATATTTTTACTAATGTGTAGCTTAAGGGATGAATAATCTAAAAAATACCGGTCATAAGAAAAATAAGAAAATGTTGTGATATTTCAAATTTGGAACCCGAGTATTTAGACAACAAATGTTATCCTTAGAAGTTAGAAAGCACAATTTAATCAAACATTTGTGGAAAAGTTTTATTGGAATTCAATCTTCCATATTAGTAGATGTATTCGAATGTATTCTAACTACCCGTAGTATATTTTAGAAGTCCAAGCGGCGAATTGAGTTATTTAACTAAACTCAATTGCACGTTACAATTTGTTTAGAAAATGATTGGTCAATGGAAAAAGATAGAATATTTAAATTTGAAATATTCGTTTTAATTATATAAAGTTAAACCATCTCAATTATATAAGTTGAATTCTCTCTTTGTATTATTTTTTTACTCGATTGATTATAATGCACGTGTGTATTTGTGTATGTTTGTATCATTTGTTTAAATAACGTACCGTTTTTAATGCTATTTACAACAACAAAATTAGCATCAATCAATTTCTAATATCAATCATAAATTCTTCTTATTACACAACTAACATTTTGGATCCTGAGTAGTGTTATGGAAGGAAATCATCAAAAGTACTAGCTCTTTGACATGTATTGCATGACTTTATATTTATAAATTGATTGTATATGTTGGGTATGAAATAAAATAATTATTTTATAAAAATAAGGGTATAAAAGTCCGAAAATGAAAATGTTAGCTATTTTTTGTAAAATTAAGTTGCTTTAAACAAGTATTTCATTTGAAGTCGTCCTAAATATTATGTTAATTGTTAATAGATATTTAGTGCCTATATATTTCATATTCTTGCAAAAAAAAAAACACTCAGAAACTTTATTTTCTATATGCTCACTCATTTAAGTTTTCCGTCCAAAATAAGCACAACAAATATGAAGGAAGATTTGTGCTCAACGTAAGAGCATTTGCATTAATTAAGATTTCCGAATTGGAGAGAAGTGATTACGCTAAGGGTCAGAATATTTGATGTATGATCGACATCATTTTAAATTTAATATAACAATGCAACAATTTTTATATAATTATAATCTTTTTAATGTTGATTCTATAGTTCACCTAATCAATGTAATAATATTAATTTTACCACGTCTTAATTTTTTTATATCTAAATCTACTTCAATTTTGATTTTGGGCACCCACAGGCCACAATGGGAGCTTGATTCCATTTTCTGTACAGAGTCCCGCTAGAGTAAAATTATTTCTAATCATTTTAGGTTCGAGAATAATTTTTAAACTGATTTTGTACATTGTAGAATTTTTGGGTTTATACTTGAAATTAAAATTAATTTAATATTTTTGTATATACAACATATTAATAATGTTAACATTAAAATATACAAGTTTATAGTGGATAGCGAGTATTACTATGGAAGTTTGACGTGAACAAGTTTTAATTTTCTAAAATCGGAAAAGAATGGGTACGTGTAAATAAATAAGCAGGTTCAAATCACTAGCGGACATTACCAAGTCTATACATGGTATGACGGGAACGAGCAGTAAATTATTTCTTAATCGGGATCGAGACGGAGTATAATATTCAGGATTTCATCATGTATTACTGTGCAAATTTGACACGATAACAAAAATGTAAAAATATTTTTAATCGAATTGCGACGAGTAACGAGTATAAAAATGAATATACATTTATACAATATATTATTAATATTTACTTTATGATAGAAGTATTTATATGATATAATATATTTATTATACAGGCTTAATATGTAAACAAAATTTAATTTTTTAATTGGATATTAACGGGTGTATATAAATATTTGGATGTGATTGATTAATGGGTATTTAGATTTTGGATCTAATATTTTTTATAAATATTATACTATAATATATGAAAAATTCCATTGATGTTTGACGGAAAAAAAACATATACTTACTCGTGAAGACGACGGTAAGACGCATGACACAACAACTAACGTGATTTATGTTAATATTTTCGATAGATTGTGTTTACTTTAATTTCCTTTGATTTCATTCATGCTGAATGAAGTTGGTGAGCGAGTGAATCTATCCTCTTTTTTCACTTGATTTCTTTACATTTGTATATAATTTAACAATTTAGTGATTTGTGTCGTACTATGACTTAAATAAATTATTTAATTGTATCTTTAAAACAAAATATCATAATATTAAGTGACCCCGTCGAATTTCGACGGATTACACCTTAGTTGAGTGTTGAAAGTTATATTAAAAAGGGTTAATTGCCGTTAAATATCCGAACTTTTACCAAATTCTGGTATTTAACTCACACTAAAGATTTTATCAGGAAAATTTCACAACTACTTATTCTTCACGATTTGCACCTTGACCAGCTACTCCGATCAAGAATCTGCTGACATGACATGGCATATTCGTGTCAATACTTGCGTAGATGGCACCAACGTGGATTTAAAAAGAGTACGTAACAATATAAAAAACCCAAAGCGACGTCGCTTTGTTGAATTTTTTTTAACAAAATAGAGTAAAAAAATAATTCATCGTCCATCTCTCTCCCCATTCCATTCTTTCTGAAACATGATGAAAAAGAACAACTAAAAGAGGTAGAAGACGAAATTCTTCCACCATCAAAATCCAACCATCCGACCAAAATAAATTACTGAATCGAGGTAACTGATCAACAAAATTGAAATTTAAAATCGACATATAATCAGAACCTTGACTTGATGGGCAGCTCGGACTTGAACTCCGGGCACGAATTCTAACGACGTCTTGAGCAGAGCATCGCTCTCCTAGATATCGTATTGCAGCCAAAAGAACTTCGAACTGAACTAGATTTGGGGCTCCGACATCTCACCTGTGCTGCTGTTGTATAATGACAGCTTCAATTTGGCTAAACGGAGGTGTCACTGTCGTACTCCGATGCAAGGCGGAGCGTCGGCCGACCCAAACCGACGGAGGTCTTGCTGTAATTCCCGATCAACATCGCCACTCATTGCCATTCAACACCAAACAGTCCAAACACCATTAAGCCCAAAGAAGCCAAAAGAAGCACAAGAAGAAAGCAAACCAATTTCAGGTAGAACCCGTCCTCACCAGAGGCGAAAAAGCTCAAAGAAAACCAATGTCAGGTAGAGCTCGTCTCTCACGAGAGGCGAAAAAGCTTCGAAGCAAAATAAAATTTTTGACACAGTCGCTCCAAAATCCGAATTTCTTTAATTTCTTTCTCTCTCTATGGAGATGCTCTGTTCTACATTGAGTTGGGAGGTATTTTACCGATTTTCTTACTCTAAATTAAGATCAATTTGGAGGAATTAAGCGGAGGAAGAAACTCTAAGTATCTTCCCAGAAGTTCAGCAGTTTCTAGAATTGCAGATTTCTCTCGCTGAAGTCCGGTTTTCAGATCTAGAAATCCAAAGCCCCGAACTCTAGCTGGTTTCCGAGCTACTGCTACATACGGGAGATTTCGCCACCGCCACCGCCTCTATTTGATTGCTGCTTCCGCCGCCACGATCCATAGCATAGTCGTGAGTAATTGGAGAAGTAATTGAGAATCTGAAAATTAGGTCTCTATAGAAGAAAGTGCGGGGACCTGAAAATTAGGATGACCGTCGGTAGTTGAGATGAAAGGCGGTAAAGGATGGTGACGGTGTCGTGGCGGCGATGGGAAAATGACGGCGGCCGATGAAGAGATGGTATGGCGGTGGTGGAAGAGAGGATGAGAGAGAGAGACGAGCTGATGAGAGAGAGAAAGCTTTTTGCTTTTTTTTTTTTTAAATTTAATAATTTTTTCTTTTATTTTATTCATTTTCTTGTATTTTTCATCATGTACGAGATCGTTTTAATTTTGCGAAAGCGACGTCGTTTAGTTCGCCTGAAAAAATTGCCACGTACGTTTTTCGGGTTGACAACTCAGCTGCAATTTGGGGTTATTTGCCCCTAAGGTGCAAATTGCGAAGAATCAATAATTTTGGAATTCAACCTGATAGAATCTTTAGTGTAGGTTAAATATCAGAATATGATAAAAAGAGTATTTAGCGGCAATAAATCCTATTAAAAAATGTATTGAATTTATGTAGCCGTGAGTAAGTTGTTCTTCCCATTTTGATTCACTTTGACTTTTCATAGCAACCCCCTCATATTCATTTGCATTGGATAAATGGATGGATAAGTATTCCCCTCCCGTAACTAAAAAAAAAGCAATTGTAATAAGTATTGTTAGTATTAGTAATAAAAGGTTTATTTTTATATACTGTACTCCCTCCGTCCCCCATTAGTATGGTGCGGAAGCCGTGCACAAATTTTAAGAAAAAGTAGATAAATATTTGGTAGAGATAGTTTAAGTGGAGGAAGGGACCCACTTATGATATGTTGTTAATTTTTTAGTGGATGAAGAAACTTTATTGAAGTAAATATATTGAACTTTTAAGGGTAAAAAGGTAAAAGATATGTCTTAAAATGAAAACACCATACTAATCAGGGACGGCTAAAAAAGGAAAGTAACCATACTAACCTGGGACGGAGGGAGTATAATCTATTTACATACACTAGCAAATCTCCTAAATATAAGTTATATTGTTATCCAGTTTATTGTCTTGATCATATGATCATACACACATGTACATAGATACTATCTGTAGGTCGAGACTGTCACACATGTACTTAGAAAGTGTGGTTTACTTATCCTGTGTGGTTTGCAGGCTACTGCACAAGGGACGGGGGTTTACCCAGTGTGCACCGAAGGTAGCGGCTGCGGGTTCCCACGATATAAAAAAAAATAGGTCGAACCTGTCACACCTCTACTTGGAAAGTGTGGTTTACTTGTCCTATGTGGTTTGCAGGCTACTGCACAAGGGACGAGAGTTTACCTAGTGCGCACCAAAGGTAGCGGCTGCGGGCTCCCACGATATCCAAAAAAAAAAAAAATGGAAACATAAGTGTTTTTATAGATCGAGTCTGTCACACTTATATTTGAAAAATATGATTTACCTGCCTTGTGTAGTTTGTAGATTACTGTACTAAGAATGGGGGTTACTCAGTGCGCATCGAAAGCTGTTCGGATTTCCACAATATAAAAAAAAATGGAAACATAAATTTAAAGATATCAACATAAATAATAGTGCGTACTTTAATTCACTTTATTATGTTTGTTTTGTTGTTAAAATAATGTAATCATTAGTCATTCTCATTCTTTGATAGCAAAATATAGTAGTATAATTTTGTGATATAAATTGCTTTTTAAATAAAAAGCATGACTGTTATGGGTCAATGAATTTTAACAATTGTTAACATTTTATCATAGACATGTATAATTATTGACAATGTAGAAAATTGATTGTAAAGTAAGCATAAATTATTTATAGAAGTAACACATATAAAATGAATCCCCGACTGTCGAAAAACTGCTACTACGAACGGTACATACAAAAAAAAAATGCTGTAAAATATTGCCTTTTAGTTTATCAATTTAATTAATTGATTTCCAAACAAAATTTAAAATATTTTCCTCTTTCCATCATCGTTTTATTTTAATGTCATTTTGATATTTTAGATATAAAAATGTTTATGGTAGTACAACACTTGCATATAATGAGAGAGATTTTCTTTGGGAATAAAATGGGATCCTTCATTGTCAATAATTTTAGAGCAGGATGTTTTTTCTAGGCGACGACGTCGTAACAGAAAATGAAGTTTGAAATGAATAAACACAAGACCGGAGGGAAACAGTCGCAAAGAATAAGATCAGAGTGAGAAATGAGTTTGGCGACGGCGTCGTATGCAGCTCGTCGAGCAGCACAGAAGGAGAGGGTTAGGATTCTCTACAGGAGAGCACTCAAGGATACTCTTAATTGGGCCGTTCATCGCCATCTCTTTTACCACGATGTAATTTCTCTCTCTCCCTCCTAGGGTTCATCTTCATCTATTCCATCTAAGTTTTATGCAATTACATGTGTTTAAGAGCTCAAATGTCCTAATTGATCATTTCCTGATTTCGACTTTTCTTTTTTATTCCAAGGCTGATGCTCTCAGAGAGAAGTTTGAGGCCGACAGACACTTGGTTTGTTATCTTCTCTAACCGTTTTTTCCATTTAGTTTCTCGGTTTAATTAATTATTGGAAGCTGAACAGTTAGATGATTGCCTTTTAAATTCGATTCAAACTCTTTCTTCATAGTTATGGGTAGAAATAGACTACAGCTAATATAGGATTTGATCGATCAGAAGACAGCTTCTATAAAAAGTCACAATTTATAGGATTTATACGCCTAATTGACAATTTGTTAAAGGCTAATTTGTACCTGTATGTTCAGAAGTGATTTTTGTTGCCGTTATTAAGGCGGAATCTATTTCTTTGGTAAATGATGAGATAGGATTACTTACTGTTTGAGTGGATGGATCATGGATGGATAGATGATGACACGATAAATTTATGACTTGAATATATCTATTGCGTCGCCAAAGAAATGTGACCACTATATTGGTAGCTTTTGTTTTCCTGTTTAATATTGTGGCCTTTTCAGGAGGATACTGAACTCATTGATAGCATGATAACTTCTGGTGAAGCAACCTACAACAAGTGGCGACACCCTGATCCCTACATTGGTAATATATTGACTCGGTTCTTTTGCCATGTAATTAAGTGGCCATAACGTCAATGAATGCATTTCTAGGACCATATTTAAAGGAACAAGATTATTCTAGTGTTTCTGGTAATTTGTGTGGGAGTAAATTTTCAAACTGCAAAAGAGTTTTGGTGCATGTCTTATTTTTCGTCTGAAATTGTAAAAGTTGTACTGTATGTAAGGAACACTAAAGAAAAAAATTAATTTCGGATTAAGTGGTTTGACTATAAAGATGGAAACCACTTAAAATTTTGGTCTCATCAACAACAGAGCTTACATATATTGAATGTATGTTTCTTGATAAAATTTTCATAACTTGAATTTGTTCTGGGATTCTTCTATTTCATGAGCCATTGTTGTTCCCGTGCTCTCATTTTCTTTTCCATTTCAAATTTGCCTTATTTGGAGATGATCATTTTTCCCGCATTGATTTAGTGTGTCAAAGGTAGTTTGGACGTACTTTTTGAGGTCTCACTGTCATTCTATGTCAACAGTTCCATGGGCGCCTGGCGGCACCAAATTTTGCAGAAACCCAACACCACCTACTGGGGTAATTTATCAAAGATTCGCTGCTTCTTGTGCTTTTCATAGCTGGCTATAGATTTGATTTCCATTTCTGCCTTTTCTTGCATGTTTCGGCTTTATCGTTTCTATATAGTAAGTTTCTATTATTTCGGCACCTTGGAATTCATTTACCATCACGTTATAGGGCTTGACGGTTTTTGCTGTTCTGCCTAGTTTGCTATTTGTAACCTAGTATTCTTGCCCCCCTGTGATGTTCGGGTTGATTAATTAAATTAGTTATAGATAATTAAAACTAAAAATTATTATAATTATTATATTCCTAAATTGTAAAGTTTATGAAATTTAAATTATATTACAATATTAATAATTTAACATATAAGTTAATAGTTGTATTACATAACTATTTAAAAAACGTTGCAAAGGTAAGCTAGTAAAATGTATCACATGTATAAGATCGGAACTTAAGATTCTTTTGATGGATTCCTTAAGGCACACTCTCATTCAAATTTAAAAAGAACTTGTTCATACGAATTTGTGATCAGTTGGGGAAGTTCGAAGTCACATTGGCTTCAACAGTAGACGCCTAAAAAAAACTGCTAAATTTGAAGGAATGTTTTCATTCAAGTTATCAGAAAAGACCTTGCAAGTTCATTATTCAATATTTAAAAGAGCAAGTTCAGTATTCATTTGTTAAAAGAAAACAATCACTGGATGAAAATCATATTTAAGAAAAAAACAAAAAGTGAATATGCACATATCTTTATGAATTATCTCGTTGAGTAACTTGTTAGCATTGTCATCATAATCAATTTTAGGAATTCATATGGGCACATCTTTCAAGATCAAGATTTGGTGCTTTTCAAGTGTTATGCTTGAGCCCTTTCTTTTTGTTCTTAGTTTAGGGCATATTATAGTAATTGCAGCATGGTGTGAATTAAATAGAAGTGTACAATTATACAGAATGATATTAGATAAACAATTCATAAAACTGAAAGAATAAAAAAAATTCATATCCAAGTAATACATTAATATAATTATATTTATCTGTCAATACATTACAGATGATCATAAACATTGACACTATAGACATTCCACAAACATCTGCTCTTCCACGATTAGGTATATAACCTAATCCCCTCTAAGTAAAATGCAGGATTAAGACAACATTCAGAACCTTTAACATGTTTAAGACATAAAAATTTTAAAATTCAAATGATTTCAAAATATTATTAATCCATTCTTTAATCTGTGTTTCAAATCTTCAAATCTTCTTGAATTTGTATTTTCGAAAATTACTTCCTTTCTTGCCGAAAATAAAAATATATGATAGCACCTGATGAATGTTACAGACGATATACATAGACGGATAAACAGAAAAAAATCATAATTCTGGACAAACTGAAAATAAAATAAAAATTGGAATGATTAAAATGATGAAAATTTCTCATACAATTTCGAAAAACTTATTTAAGTTAGGTAATACCTCCCTCAATCTTTGCTCGAAATTAATTGTTCTGATTTTGCATAATCAGGCATTTCGTCAGTGCCAAATTTGACATCCAAATTTGACAGCCAATATGGTCATTAATGTTTGTAATATATAGGGTTGAGAGATTTATTGAAGGGACACACTATTAGGGAAAAATCATAGCGATTTGAATTTTACGGTTGAAATAAATTGAAAACTGAATCTACAAAAATTACTAAAATATCCCTCAAATTTGTTTAGATAAGATTGAAAACTGTGTTTTTATATAGATATAGATTATAACAAAATTTGTTCAAGCGCCACCATATGTGCCCATTGCATTTTTTCCCCCATGGTAATAAGTTCTTGCAACTGAGGGTTGTGTGATTGGTATGAGGAGAACGAGGGGTGGTTGGGTGGGACCGAGGGAGTTATCGAGTATCTGTTTCTAGAAGTAGCCTCTGTATCTTGAAGAACTGGAACCTTTGATTGAAAAAACTATCATATTGTCTTATAACGCCATCCGTTGCTTTATTTAATGCATCTTAATTAATGAATCTATATAAGCACTCGTATCCACACCTTACTCTTTATTGTCGCTGCAGATTGAGATAATTCATAACTATGGTCGTGAAGAAAATGACTGAAGTACAATTTATCAGCATGGAAATAATAAAGGTTGGTGACGCATTTCATTTCAAGTCGATATCTTAACTAATCGGTTCAGAAAAATGCTTTTAGTTTTTGAACAATTAATTCTATCAAAAGTTCCTAATATCTGAAAAATGTTGGAATGCAGATTGCCAAGGTGGTGTGCGATGTGGGGGAGAAGAGTAAGATTGATATAAAATCTGGTTTGTGTTGTTCAAGTTTATTTTGTGCCACTTTTTCAACAATTATGACTTGGCTAACGAAATGAGTTGTTCGAAGGAAGTGTTGATGGATGTTCATATTCTGTTACATCGTTTGTGCTTTCTGTAATCTATCAGACTTCTGATGCTAGTAATGCAGTGAGTCTTGAAGAAGCGTTTGTAATGTTTTTATCTTGATAATTTTCTGGTTGGTCGACATTGCACCGTGCCATGGTGGTTAATTTGACAGCAGCATGCGCGTACTCAGAGTCACTGCCATGGTATTTCGATTTATTATAGGGTGCAGCTTAGGGGAGGTTGACCTAGCATGGAATTCCCTGTACAATCTGGCAATACTAGTATCAAACTCATGCTGCTGGTCGTCTGTTAATACATTTTTGGTAATTTTTTTTTTTCTTTTAACAACATTGCAAGGAAATTTAAATACCGCGTGACGGAGGACTCGAACCCGTGACCCTTGGCCCGGGCATTAACCTCACTACCATTAAGCTAATACACACACATTTTTGGTAACTTTTATTCCACTTGAAAGGCGGACGTGCATGGGAATAATGATCACTTCACTTAAAATAAATCGTCTAAGCTCTTTCTAATGTCCTCAATCTCATGAAATTGCTTAATTCACGATGTTATTTTGTATGCTTGTAATTCATCAATTATTACTTACCTATTGTAATACCCCGGAAAATTTCTTCTGCGTTAAAAATTTAAAGTTAATAATAATTATGGCTTTGCACGCCTTAGATCCCGATTTTCAATTCTAAGACCAACGGTGAAATCCGTTTCCAAAAATAATTCCCAGAAATCGGACGAACAACTAATGTATTAGGGTTTTTCGCGTCCGTTGAGTTTTTCGCCCGGAAACTCGGAATCGAATTCCGTCAGGATTTACATTCACTTTTTCTTCGAGACGAGTTCACCGGAGAAAATTAATTTTTATGATTTTCCGGACGAATTTTGGACTGTGACGTCCCGACTTTTTCTCGGATTTTGAAAAACGATTTAGGTTTTCCGAGTACGTAAATTATTTTCAATCTAACGGACGAATTAGATTTCGTCAATTCCGTAACTAACTAGAAAAGTATTTCTCGACTTTTAAAACGGCGTTTAAGAGCCGGAAACGAGATTTTCCGTCTAATTTTTTCGCACCAAACGCTCCCTAACGACTCACCATTACTTTGTGGGATATTTCCATTTACTTTATGATTCACCAAAGTGAGTCATCACCTCCCTCATTCATCCATATTACCGCCACCTCCATGCTCTCTATCTCTCTCATTTTTTTTCTCTTCATCCACCATTAAAGCTTCATCCTTCAAGCTTTCTCAAGAACACAACTCTTCCATCTACCGATCAAAGTCCAATCCGAGTTTATAATACGAAAGGTAAGAACTTCGTCTATCAATTGAACCGAACAAATCTCTTTTCCCCCATTTTTATTTTTGTTCGAAAATTTGGAGAGTGAGATAGCATGTGTCTTTGATCGAATCATGTTCTAGGATGCTTAGAATCGAGTTCTACGGATCGAATCATGAAGGAAAAATCAAGAACTCCAAGCCCTATTATTACCGAAAATTTTCTGTTTTGGGGCTTTTCATTTATGCTCGATTTCTTCGTCGAATTAATGATAGATTAGTGTTCCTTATGTTGTTAATTGATCGTATGAATTGTTTTAGATTTTTCTAAAAATAAAACCCAAAACCTAAGAGACAAACAAGGCTCGATTTAGGTTAGTAAATGTTTAGATATGCTCGATTGTTTAATGGAAATGAGATATACGATGCATGAGGATGAATATATATTAAATTGAGATTTTTCTAAAAATAAAACGAGAAATGTAAGAGACGAAGATGTGGTGATAAGTCGAGGCTCGATAATGTGTTGATAATATGATTTACATATTAGTAATGCTCGTTAGATGATAAACGTTGTCGTAAAATTTGAATGAAAACGGAGAATGTAGAATTTTACGTAAGAGACAAACGACGGTCGATAAGTCGGGAATAAATGATAATATGAGGTTATGATTTGCGTAATAATGATTCTCGATAGATAATGAACGATAGTGTAAAATTTGATCAAGTTCTAATGACGTTGGAATTTTCATAAGAGACGAAGACACGAGCATAAGTATTGACAGAAAAATCGAACCAAGGAAATATTTGGTTATTAATGACTCTTAACCTTATGAGAACAAGTTCGTAGTTGACGACGTGTCAAACCGAGTTATGAAATGATAGGTTATAATTGAAATCGAGATGTTAGGTTTTGAAACGAGAACTTGATTGGTTTAGTAATTGCTTAAATTGAAATGTCGAGGTTTTAATCGTCGTTTTAGTAATCGAGAAATGAAATGGAGTCATCGCGTATGAGGTTAATTGTTGACTACCTTGAGACAGTAATTTCGTATGAAAAACAGAGGATCGTCATAAGTCGAACCTAGAAAGCCGTGCACCGAGTTAACGAGCTCTAGGGCTAGTTCGGGCATTTCTGCAACGTTTCACGGAAACTGCAATATCTTCTAGCTCGCTTAACGAAATCGAGATCCGCGAATTGGAGAGTAAACTAGACATCCGTGGCTTTCTTTTGGTACAGGGCTTATCCCCTGTTTCGAAATCCCCTGTTCTGGGTGGACTTACTGATCTGTACAGTTTGTTCCAAGATGTAGTTTCCTAAGTTGAATTCTTTTCAACTTAGTTCCTTTTGATCTTTTAAGTCGATATGAGCTATCGACTATCTTTAATTGCTGACCTCAGTGTCGAGTAAGAAACCGAGCGAGTTTTAAACGAGAAGTGTTCGAGTCTCGTTCTAGATTAACTAAAAGAATCTAGTTAAGCGTGCAAATGCCTAAAGCTTAAGAACTTAAAAGATTAATTCGATTTCAATTTCGAATTCCATTTTCTTCTATTGACTCGACAACTTATCATTATTTTATTATTTACGTTCAAACAAGGAGGACGTCGAGGTTAGAAGACAGGACGGAAGATCAGAGATGGAAGCACGAGTAATAGTTCTGTAAACGAACAAGGTGGGCTTTTCAAAAGTGCTTTATTTACTGCCTTAATTATCAGTGAGCGTTGCTCGAAGGTGTTTACGTATTGCTTTAATAAGTGAGTATTAAAGTTCTATCAGTGCTTAAATGAATTGTTTATGTGAATTCTATTATGTCTCTCTGAGTTAGCCCTCAGGCTGCTAACGAGAGTATTGGATTCTGAGATAGCCCTCAGGCTGCTATCCAGATAATTCCAACTAAACGATCAGATTCTGAGATAGCCCTCAGGTGCTATCCAGAGGGACAATTTTTGAGTTAGCCCTCAGGTGCTTTCCAGACGATCGGATGTGAGTTAAAAACCCACAGTGCGTCATTTAGAAATTAAGTGTTCAGCAGTAAAAGTATTTATACAAGTGTTTATGAAATGACGCATAATTTATAATAAAACTCTTGTGAGTTGTTTTCGGCATTGTGCCCACTAAGTACTTTTGTACTTAGCCCTGCATGTTTGTTTTCTTTGAATGTGCAGGTTGAGTGACGAAGGCGGAGGAGGTTGAGTAAAGATCGTCTTAAAGAAGTAATGTTGATTGAGCCTCGATTTCACATTCGATATGTGTTATCATTTTCTACGTTTTTCCGCTGCCAATTCTGTAAACTAGTTTCAGTTAAAGTATAACTTAGAACTAAGTTTCATCCTTTGAACTTAGTCCCTTTTTAGAGTAGCTATGTCGAGTGATCCTCCGTGATTTACTCTTTCTTTCACTAAGTAAAGTCGGTTCTCTTATTAATGTAAATCCTTTCGGTTTAAGTTATTCATACTTCGAACTTAGTTTCTTTTCGAGAACAACTTTGTCGAGCAATCTTTCAAGATTGACTCCCCTTTTATTCAAGTTCATCGTAATTAGTGTTAAGTTAATGTGTTTTATTCATTTATTCTCTTCTTTTTCGTTTCTTTAATTAAATCCCTAGTCGCACCCCGGCTTTGCCGTCCTTCGGGAAGTCGGGCTGTGACACCTATACGCTTTAAACTAGTGTGTAACCCGTCGAAATTCGTTGGGGTTACTTAGCATTATGATATTTTATTTTAAAAACACAATTAAATAATTTGTTTAAAGTCATATTACAATTGTTACATTATATATAAATGAAAAAAAAATCAAGTGAAAAGAGGGGGGTGCATTCAATTTCTCCCAATTTCTTTAAGCTGTAAGGAAACCAAGAAAATCAAATTAAATACATGCATAAAATAAAAATAATTAATTTTTAAAATAATTAATTTTGTAAATGCCTCACAATCTGTTGAAAATTTCTTCATAAACCACATACCTTTCTCATATCTGTTTAAAAAATAATTTTACAACTTGTGAAAAATAGAAATAAAATACATCACCACATTTTAGAGCATCTTATTTGTAGAAAATTCGATGTGTTCTAGAACCTGTATAGTAAATAACAATTAATTAATTGAATATATTTACCTATATATATATATATACTCCATTAAATTCATTTAAGAAAGTCAAGTTGTTCACATCTTATCCCTCTATTGTAGGGCTGCTGCGGATTTCGGGTATTAACGGCCCCGACTAAAAACTTGGCGGGTAACTGGGTACCCATTACTCGAAATTAACGGGATCATGGGTTACGGAAAATATTAGGCATCCGGGTATACCCGTTCCGTCCCGTCTCGTCCCTATATATTCGTCGAGTTACCCGATTTTAAATTTTTTTAAATTATACAGTATAAATTTTTATATTTAATAGGTAAATATTAAAGAAAATAATTTCTCTTTGTGACTTCTATCTACTATGTTTTGTCTTTGATTTGAACTTTGTTTGTTACTCGACTCCATTACTTGTAATCTTTGAAATCTGAAGATTGGATATTTTGAACGTTGATGAATGATGATGACTTTGATGTTTGAACACGTGGTTTCATAGGGAATGTTTGACCACATCAAATCATAACATAATATAAATTAAGAATGTATAAATTTTAAAATAATGTTACTCGAGTGATTATATACGTTCTCAAATCACCAAATTCGTACTTGTCCCAAACACGTGTCGCAATTTTTATATTTGTAGTCGTCCCAAATATTGGAATGCGGGTATCCACCCAGAAAGTATTTTTCAAATCAATTTAAATTTTCTTTATCCATACTCGTCAGAAATCAGATAAAAATTTACTTCACTATCCAAATTCGCCCCAAACCCGTTGGGTTAGTTGTCGTCAAAATTCAACAGAAAATAACTTATGTTATACTACTCCCTCCGTTCCGTTGATTTTGCCTATATATTATTTGGCACGAAGATTAATTTAAGGATAAATAGATAGAAAGTTGATAGGTCTCACCACTTTTAAAGAGTTTTGAATGATAAATTATTTCCTCAAATTGAGTAAAATGTCCATTTAAGTGCACAAATAAGTAGCCTTTTTTTTCAGATTTGTTTTTATGTAAACCAATATAACATTTTATATTCATAAAAAGTTTATGTACATGTATTAAAGTTAAAACTACGTTTAAGTAGTTTTTTTTTGTAATTATCCATTAAAAAACTTACAAACAAATCTTTCAAATGTAAAATGTGAAGTTAGGGTTCCATCATTCGGATCTATTTAGAATTTATATATTCGTACTTGTCCCAAATTTCATTAAAAACTCTTTTACAATCCGTCATCATTCAAACTCATATAAAAATACACTTTTTTTGCACGAATCCGCTTATATTTATAAATATCTAAATAATAATGGTAAGTTATATAATTGGCTAACAACTCTTAATTAAAACTCAGACATTAAAAATAATAGACATTAATAGTAACTTATACTAATAAAAAATTAAAAATTGAATTTCAAGTTTAAACTTGAAGATTATTCAATATGAGAAATCCATTTAGAGTTTTATTTATATTCACCCGAAACCGAATTAAAAAGTGATTCACTACCAACTCTTGTTTGAAACTCATATAAAAGTACCTGCTAATTACATGAACTTGTTTAAATTTAAGAAGTATTTAAATAATTAAATTTACATTACAATTCTCAATAAAAATTTGGGCATAACATTATGGATATCTATAATAAATACTCCTAGTATACATAACAAAATATTAGAAAATACATTAATAAATTTAAAAATAATACAATTTTCAAAATTCGCTTGGAATTTTATATTCATACACATTTTAAACCCAATACAAAATATTTTTGATACTCGGTTCCGTTCAAAACCCGTATAATAATACTCTCTAATATTACAAAACAAACTCAACACTATATACCACAAATAAATAATAAAATTAAGTTTATAATTTATATATAAATTTGATATTATATATTCTATGAAATTTGTAAAACAATTAACTACTCGTACTTATCACAAAGCCTATTAAAAAGTGATTTAGTACTTGTTCTCGTCTCTATCAACTCGTTTATGGTCCATTTCCGTATGGTAAACTTGTTAATTTTTCAAATCTATTTTTTATATACTCGTACATGTTATATAACTTGTTATTGTATAAACTTGATTTACAAAGCAACCCATTTATAATCTGTAACACAAATATATAACAAAAGATTAAAATTTAAATTTCAAGTATAATATGAAATTACAATTTAAGAAACTATTTTAAAATGTATATACTGGTACTTATCCTAAAGCAGATTAAAAGTAGAATACTGTAATATTACAACATGTTCTCGTTCCAAACCCGTATAGTAATACTCGTTATAAAGTTGGATATTAACAAATTAAGTGAACATTAATAATCTAGAACATTAATGATGAAAGGATAACGGTTTATATAATAAAGGTGCTTAATGACCATATGCATAATTTGTGCTAGTGCAATCTATAAACGTGAGATGCAATGTATCAATTACTATTCTTAATTTTAATCATCTCGTCTTACATTAGTAAGATTTTCTCTGCTTGTACTTGTCTCAAAGTTGATTAAGAATGGACTTTGCTAATAGCACTCCGCCAAGTCCGTAAAAATTCGAACACAATAAAGTAAATTATTTTTGTTAGAATTATTGATCAACGCTTTGCTTTGAGGTTTCCACGTAGAACATTTTCAAGAAAGCAAATATAAAGATATAAAAAAAATATATATAATATAAAGGAATGTCGAGTAATAATATGTTGCTCCAAATTCGGAAAGAAAAATAAGTTTAGCCAAAGTTGTAGCCTTTAGATTATGTGGTTGAAGTCGAAACTTTAGTCTAAAAATTGTTATTTGTTTAACTTTAAAATAAATTCAAAAGACAACAATTAATTTCATATTTACAATTTTATATTTACACATGGTTTAGATCCTAATTAATTAATACCTAAACTATTTCCTGCACTATATCAATAAATATATAGAGGACCCTTCCTTTGTTAAAAACATGTCATATATATTAAATACGGAGTATATAGTAGTAGAATATATGCCATTGATTAATTTTCGAATCATAGCATGCATTCATATTAAATATATCATTAAAGAGAATACATGAATACAAAAATACTTAAAATGATGATTAGTTGGCTACATGTGATGGCATTTTAGTTTAAAAACTGGAACCACTCTCTCTGCACATAATGTTAATCATAATCATAAGTATAATCATTATCACAATCATCATTTGCATAAAACATGAAACTTCACACTCATTTTCTTCTCTAGTCTGTTAACTCAGAACATTCAATTTAAGAAATTTGTAAAACTTATGAAGAATTAATCAACCGCAACACTGTCGTCCCAACTTGTTCTTAAATCTGCTCCCCAACTTTGTCAAGTTCTTCACTTAATATATTCATACTGCCTTAAAACACATCTCCATAGCTTCACAGGCGCATACATATTTTTGATGGCAAACGCGGACATTAATTAGACAAAAGAATTCGCGCATCTACTTGGGAGTTGAAGTTCTTCGTCGAGTCTGTTGCCACTTTTCTCGGGATCGATTCGACTATCGCTGACATTGTTCATCGCTCTAGCAGATTTTTAGACTATATAGGAGGAGACATCTTCTTCGACAGCTAGCGCGGTTATTGCACCAAACGAATCCATCTACCACTTGGGAGCAACCGTTCTCCATCAACTATGTGACCACATTCCTCAAGTCCACTCGATTTTTCAGTAAATGTGTTCACCACTCCAGCAGATCTATATAGGAGGAGGCGAGGAGTAGTTTTAGGCGTGTAGTGTGGTGAGCATCATAAGCATTTTTATGATTATTGATTAAAAGTTTTCCATGATTCCATTTTTCATTTAATGCAACTTGATTGCATGCATGATTGTAACGAATAATATATATAAGGCAAATAGTTGTTTTAATTATTTATGTATACATATATATTCAATTCAAATTTTGGAACATTATTATTTTATTTACTAATGTACAAATGAATGGAAAATTGATATAACACCAAGTTCTAAGCATATTGTGTGGATTTACTTCAATATTACGCAATCACTTCTCTAACAAATTTGAGAAATATTAATACCAATGATTTTGGTGTTGTAACAACTTCATATCACAATAAACTGAAGAATAAAAGCTACTACTATAAATAATAATGTTGAGATTGGAGATTTTATATAAATCCAATGAAAATTCTAGAAAATGTCACCTAGGTATAAGAATGAATGTGGTGCTAGCAATAAACGTTGCTAGTATGAACTTGATGATTAAAAGAATCATGATGAGTTGACAAAACCTATTAACCTTCAACGAAAAAAATTAATAACGAAAGTTAAGTGACAAGATGGAAGAGAAATACAATTATAATAAAACCTAAGACTACTTCCAATGTAAATTATATCACATGCAATACCTAATGCCCAACCATAATCATTATCAAAACTCCAATAAAAAAAATCCGAATACATTACAAAATTTTAAACATAAACTTATACATTTTTCAAAAAGTACAATCCAACATTACAATAAAACTAAGTCAATCGAGAGCCAAATCATTATATACAATTGCAAAGCAGACATTGAAAGCTCGACGTCATCAAATTCTCTATTTGTTATCGTATCATACTTCTCCTCTTACTCCAATATCATTCTTTGCCGCTTAATTACTTCTCTCTCTAATTGGGATTTGTAACATTGATCGCAATGCTCTCGTCGTGAAACCTCTTTCATATAAAAATTGTGCATCCTTGATCGATTAATGTGAAATGAAGGAGCACAAGAGAGTGGAGGTGTAAGTATAAGTGTTATTGGCTAAAAAAATCCAGATTATATAGGTACAAAACACTATTAAAATTGGAAAGAAATTTTTTTTTCCATGATTTATATTTTTGTAACAGCTATTATTAAATGGTCGATTGAAAATTATAATGTACAATTATGATATACCATTTATATATATTATTTCTAGAAATGTATAATGAATTGTTTAATTTTAAATTAATGAATAATTGAGACATACCAAATGTAAACTAAAAGTTGAGAATTTTAGATAAATATAAAAGAAAAATCCTTAAAATATCACTTTGGATTGGGGATATATATGATGACGTGAATATGTTTTGTTAGTAGGAAATTAAAAGCATTTAATTCAAAATATATTTACACTAAATAAAAAATATATTTATAAAAGTATATATATGTATGTATCATTGTTCATATATTTACTTGTAAACTACTAAGTAACGTTTTTTTGAAATGTTTTTACAATTCTGATTTTGTAACTTTTTTTTCGAAGGATTTATTTTATTATAACTTATTTTGTATTAATTTTATGAATTAATGAGTAATTGAGATATTACCAAATTTAAACTGAAAAATGAGGATTTTTAGATAATTAGAAATAAAAAATTCTTAAAATTCCACCTAGGATAAAGAATTGTTGTGGTGGCTCCCAAAAACTTTACTATAATGAATTGGATACCAAGATTTAGTAAATAATACTATAATCGTTCAGTTTGGAGATTTTAACCCCAGTTATAATTATAGAAATCATTTCACAAAATTTAACGACATTTATAATTTTATTATTCAATTTATAGAGTTAAAAATAGAATTCTATCGGGTTTTGACTTAAGTAAGTATTAAATTTTAATTCCCGACATACACAGTCACAGAAGCACGTAAAGTGTGAGTGTGTATTTGAAAAATTTCTTTTTTAACGGAAAATAAATGAGGAAAATATGAGAGAGAGAGAGAGAGAGAGAGAGAGAGAGTATGATGGATATGGGCAGGTGATTAGAGGGAGTGGCTCTACATGATACACATAATTTGTTTGCCCAACAACAACGAATGGACGTCTTTCCTCAAACAATAACATCACCACAAGCACAAACACTGCTCTTACCTTCTTGATTCTGATACCTCAAATAATCAGAAATTCTCAATGAAAATGGAACTCTGTGGGGCAACATCAATTTCTTGGGCGAATTTCGTATCTCCTTCTCTTCAATTTCCACAAGTGTGCTTACTGTCTATGTCTTTTATGTGCAAAGCT
This sequence comes from Schizonepeta tenuifolia, assembly GCA_029490685.1. Taxonomy (NCBI): domain Eukaryota; kingdom Viridiplantae; phylum Streptophyta; class Magnoliopsida; order Lamiales; family Lamiaceae; genus Schizonepeta; species Schizonepeta tenuifolia. The sequence continues at coordinate 87,167,133 of CM055958.1, forward strand.
TTTGCACCTTTCTTATCTTAACCCACTATTTCATTTTTCCAAATCCGACTTGTTCACACTGACTGCCACTCTTGCTTTCTTTTGCTTTTACAGGCGTGGGGGGTTAGGAGAACCAGAGTTTTCTGTGTAACTAGCAGCAATGACAAGGTAAATTCTGTTCTCTCTCTCTCTCTCTCTCTCTCTCTCTCTCTCTCTCTCTCTCTCACATTTGATTGTTGGCACGCCGTCTATCTTAGCTTATGCTGTGCTCGAGATGTTGGAAATTTGATAAACGGTGAAGGACATATACGTGTCTGGTTTCCCTTTCTGCATTCAAAATTGAGGAAATTCGCGTTAAATAGTTGCATTAATTATAGGACTAAACTCAGAAATCATGTGTCTGCACTAATGGCATATGAAAAAGTTTTTGTGAACTCAATCTTGCTATATACAACTTCAAGGTGTGTATAATTGGATAAATTTGTGCTTGAAATCAGTTCTATTTTATCAGGAAAAAAATGGCAAACGAGGATCCATTATCCAAACGAAAATGCAGTCTTATAATAGGAAGTCATATGTCGGGATCCTATGCTTAAGATCCATTAATACGTTTGCTATAATGTTTCTTGCCCCTACATTTCAGACATGTTTTGGTTGCCTTTTTGAAACAGGCGGATGAGATGATCGTGTCAGTAACCGGAGCCACTGGGTTCATAGGCAAACGATTGGTGCAGAGATTGCTTGCAGGTACATTATACATAGACTAGTTTGAATTCATATCCATAATCACAGAGCTGTTTATTGCGTTACGAGTTTCAGGAAACCTTATGTAATCATAAAACGAGTTGAGGATAGTTGAGTTTTTAGCTGACTTCGATGATGCAACCTATAAGGGGATCTGTATAGTAGCTTGATTAATCCATCTGCTGCATAAAGTTTTTGTTTCAGTTGTGCAACTTCTTAAAACTTTAAACTAGTCGATTTTCTAACCACGTTTGCGACGAAAAACTACTGCGTTATTATGTGTAATGTAACGTAGGCGCACCATTGATCTTCATCATGCTTTTTTGAATGTAGATGATCATCGTGTGCGGGTCTTGACGCGGTCTAGATCAAAAGCCCTGTCAATTTTTCCGGGTAAGAAGGTAATGAGCTATAAATGCATATTTTCCTTATTCTTTAGGTATCAACTTAAACTACGTTGGCTTTTGCTATATAAAGCGACTCTGGTTAGAGTTCGGTTAAATGTAAAAGAGAAGAGAGTCTAGAGAAAGATCTTCGATTTTCCTTCCACTATCTATTCTTAAATGAGAAACAAAGAAGGAAAATAGGATGAATTTTATGACCATCTCATTAGTCCAAACATATATGAGTTGTGAAGTTGAAGATAAGAAAAGCAGTTGAAACGGCCTTCTTTTGATCATCACTACATCCTATTTTGTTGAGCAAAACAAAATTTCTACCATTCTTATATTTTCCTCTCTATACTCTTTTTGAGGAATATTTTCCTCTCTACTTACTTTGTCATCTTTCACGTTATCGTTCACAAGTTTATTATTCTTTCGGTATACAACAAAGTTAGATTTCCTATCTCATTGCTCTTCCAATCACTCATTATTTACCTTATTTCCTTGGTATTACCAAATCCAACTTCTTTTCCCGTTGTTAAGTTGCCAAAATCCTTTGTTATACGTGCATGGTCATATCATTGATAAGCACTTATATGTTTTCACACTATTTGCTTTGTGTGATGGTACAACAAATGTGCTGAACCAACGACTGTTAAGTTTCTTCATTCTTATATGTAGCCAGGGACTATCCTGGAATCAAAATAGCAGAGGAACCAGAGTGGAGAAACTGCATTCAAGGTTCGACAGCTGTTGTAAATCTGGCTGGATTGCCTATAAGCACAAGATGGTCTCCCGAGGTATCGTGTTAATGCTGAATACCAGACTTTCCTCAGAATGATTCTGCAAACATCTCACATCATAATCTAGTTAGACTTCAGATCACCACCACAATATTTTTTTCTGTGCACATTAATTTCCAAGCCCATCATGTTGCAGATCAAGAAAGAGATCAAAGAAAGCAGGATTAGAGTAACTTCTAAGGTGTGCTTCATATCTCCTTGTTGAAATCACTTTTTAAGTTTTCGAGTCATCTGCTAATGCTTTTTGAAAACATTTAATATTCTAGGTTGTAGATATAATTAATAGCACACAGGATGATCTTCGCCCTAAGGTTTTGGTTAGTGCAACAGCAGTCGGCTACTATGGTATGCATCTCTTAAAATGCTTTTCCATGCATCATTAGTGGATTAACTACCTTTGAGATATTTATGATTTGATGTTCTAATTTCCCTTTTTATTATTATTATTATTCAGGATCTAGTGAAACCCGTGTTTTTGATGAGGAAAGTCCATCAGGAAACGATTACTTAGCAGAGGTATAAAAGTTATTTTGCTCTTTAGTACATTTCAATGGGATTCTAACTTTTTTACTGAGTGGCCCAACTTGGTTCCTCAGGTTTGTAGAGAATGGGAAGCAGCAGCTCTGAGAGTGCATAAAGATGTTAGACTAGCACGAATACGTATTGGCGTGGTTCTTGGAAAAGAGGGTGGTGCTTTGGGTACGTTTCACCATGAATTCTCTCTCGTTAATGTTCTTTTCTTCTTCTTGTTCTTTCGTTTCCATATCCCCTTGTTTATATTCAAGTTAGTAAACTCACGTTCAAATGCTCTTCGTACAAACATTATCTGATAGTGAAACCTATTGGCTCCTTTGCAGCTAAAATGATACCACTCTTCATGATGTTTGCTGGTGGACCTTTGGGTTCTGGAAAGCAATGGTAACTGCTTCTAAACTTGATTAACGATACTATCTACCTCAGTACTCTTGTTCGTCCTTTCATGTCAGTTACAGCGTGGTTAATGTTGCAGGTTCTCGTGGATTCATGTGGACGACCTAGTAAACTTAATCTATGAAGCTCTCTCCAACCCTTCTTACAAAGGTGAAATTTACTATTCTATGATGGTGCTTGCAGCTCAATCCTTGATTTACAATTCTAAATTATCATAACATATAGAAACCCTTCCTCCTAGAGAAACTTGAAACCAATATGGACCATTGATCTTCTCATGATCTACCGGTGACATAATTTACATGGTTCTTAGATTTTTACACTAGAAATGGTTTATACAGGAACTCATTTGTATGTACATAATATGATGTGAATGGCAGGAGTAATCAACGGTACAGCGCCAAACCCCGTGAGGCTGTCAGAGATGTGCGAGACTCTGGGATCAGTATTGGAACGACCGTCGTGGCTGCCCGTGCCAGAGATGGCGCTGAGAGCTGTTTTAGGAGAAGGCGCTTGTGTGGTAACAAGAGTTGATTCAAATTATTTGATGCATGAATGATACTGAAACAAGTGTTGAAACTCATTCATGTTTGTATCATTGATAGGTTCTTGAAGGACAAAGGGTGGTTCCAACGAGGGCTAAGGAGCTCGGCTTCCCTTTCAAATACCCCTACATTAAACAAGCTCTTAAATCAATCATGTCGTAGACAAAACACTTTATCACTCTTTATTGTTTTGTTCAACTTGAGGAGGAGTTATATATGACAATTTTGATTATTCTTCCTTTATATTTATGTATCTCTACTTTAAGGCCTTCTGGATTTGGATTTGCCCAAATATTTTCCTTCTTAGGCCTTTAATCTATCAATAGCCCACTAAAATGCTTAAATATGTAATGGGTATTTCTTATTTTCCAATTACATATTTCTTATGAAGTATAAATTTCAAATATTGCGTATTTATCAGTAGTAAATAATGCGTAGATATTAAATAATTAATGATTATTTATTAACTACATATTGCTTGATAATTTAAGCACAAGATTGCACGCTATATAAATATTGCATATAAAATGCTTGATTAACGTAAATATTGCATTATTTTACTAATATGCTTTCAACATTTTTATTAATTAGAGAAGTTTTAATTGAGGATTGAGGGATGAAATAGTAATTTTATAAATAATTTTATAATTTGGAGGCTATAATGAGTAAAATGAGAGCTGTGAATAAAATTACCTTGCATTATACTAGTACTTCGACTGCGTGATGCGTGACAATTTAGACCTAAATAAAACAGTAAAAATATAGGGTAGTGATATTTGATCACACTGTAACCGACCACACAAGCTAAAAATGGTAATATATGTTTTGAAAATGAAAATATACGCTAATTGGGAAGCATAAACCCTAAGGGGGAAATGTGATTAAAATACAATTATAAATGTATAAATAAAATGTATATAATTAATTTTCTAATAAAACAATAAACACAAATTATTATGAATTTGAAAAGTTACATTAAAAAATAGAGTTTTCATCAATTATTTGTAGGGTTCCCACCTTTGTGTGAATTCTCTAAAAAATTATTATTTCTAATCGTAATATAGAAATATAAAAGATTGACGTATTACTTAAAAAAAAATGAATACTCAATATCTATATATATTACACTACTTAATGTACAATATACGATAATTAGGACTCTAATAAAAATAAATAGTGTATTATATTTTATTGCGTAAGTTCAAAATTAATTGATTTTTTCGATCACAATATAAATATTGACACTTTATAATGAAATGATCGATTTATATTGTTCCATTCATATTATTTTATGATTTTTTTTCCTCAAATCAAGGAACTCAGAGCCGTGGTGTACAATGGCTTATTATTAGAAAAAAGTGTGCAATTCAATGTAACAAAATTTTGGATTTCCACATCTCATTTAATTCTTAGTTTTTTCTTTATAAAAGTTTACCGTACACAACTCAAATCTATCAACAGACATACGAGTAAATCATTCTCAGATGTGAAGTTAGGTACAAATTTTTTCATTAACTATATAATCATAAATAACTAAAAAATCGAAATCTAAATCTCTACCCTAAAAAAAATTGAAATGCAAATGGATCACATAACCAATATGCGAGATATTCAAATGGTCTAAGAGAAAGAATCACATGGTCAGCATACAGAGAGTCATGTGATGATAAATTCCAATCAAACATACAAAGAACCTACTAGGAAGAACCTACTAGTTAATGACTTCCATAAGCTCCTATCAGGCTGGATTGGTGTCATTGTGGTTGTTGTGTTCGTCTTCAATCTCAGAGACAGCCCGTGCAATCTAATCGTGATCAATGGGCTTGCTTGCTTGGATGCGGACCCTTTCCCGCGAAAGAGTTTGATTGTTTACCATCAAGCTCAAATTCTGCACATCATTCATGTTAGTAATGAGGATGTTCCTGTTACGGGCAACATTTTCCACCATATCATTGGATTTATCTACTCCACAGGTTCTTTCGTCCTCCAGCCTTTTGCACCTGGCTTCAAGCTTCGAGAGCTGATTAAGTTGTATTTCAGTTGTTCTAGAACTAGAAATAAATTAGTTTAAACACTAAAGTTTGATTTAATTTTAGAAATATAAAACATATTCCTATTCCTATATATTAGCAGAAATATTCTTACCACGTAGGCAGTTCCTTCCCTTCGGTTGCTCACAAATCTTTCTGCCTCTTGCTGGTCACGGTCACGTTTACCCATTTCAAGAGTTGGTTGCAGGGGCGGGGCTAGCCCATCGGAGGCTCTGTGCAAAATTTAAATTGGGCCCTTTATACATAGCTATAAACGTATCAAAAGAATATAATAAAAATATATATATTACTAATCGATAGTTTTTTTTATCCAAATTACAAAATAAACTTGTAAAAAGCTGACATTCACTTAAAAAGTGTTGCCCTTCTTGTAAATTATGAAACAAAATCACTAATAATACTTTCATCATCAATTTCTTTCGAAAGATCACATTCAATCGCCATCAAAGTAAGTCCATTTAGTCCATCACAAGATTTACCTTGCAACTTTGCAAGATTGTTTGTTTATTGAATGTTGAAGAGTGCGCTGTGCATTTGAGGAGTTCATAGAGAGAGAGAGAGACTGAAAGGGAGAGAGATTGAGAGAGACTGAGAGAGAGAGAGTCAGAGAATAGAATTGTAGAAGAGAAGCAATGAGAAAAAAAAAACAGAGAATAAAATTTATAGAGGAAGAGAATAGATGAGAAAAGAGACGTTATGTATTGATTAGAAGGATGGAATACGTAAAAGTCCCTTAATTGTCAATAAAAATTGTTATGCGTAAGAATCGAACCTACACCAATACAGGTGCAAAGATCACGATTTTCCATTGAGCTAAGTCATTAATTGGAAATTCTTCAACTATTTATCTATATATACATATATGGACCTATATATATTTAAGGGCCCTCGATTTTCCGGGGCCCTGTGCGGTCGCCCACCCCGCACACCCTCAAAACCGCCCCTGTTTGGTTGGTAAAGAAAGAGATATATCTTGTACATTAGATTTTATTAGAAGAAAGTGTTTAATTAACATACCAAATTTTTGGATTTCCTCATCTCATTTTATTCTTGATTTTTTCTTAATAAAAGTTAATGTACAAAATGCAAATCTATCAATAGACATATACGTAAATCGTTCTCAAATGTAAGATTAGGTACAAATTTCATTAATTACATATACATAAATAACTGATTTTTTTTAATCCCTACCCTAAAAAAAAGTGAAACCCAAATGGACAGAGAACTAATATGCGAGATATTTAAAATGGTATGAGCGAGAGAATCACACGGTCAACATAGAGAGAGTCATGTGATGATAAAGTCCAATCAAACATACAAAGAACGTAGTAGCAAGATGTCATCTAGCTAATTAATGACTTCCATAAGTTGTTCCCGGTCCGGATTGGCGTATTGTGGTTGTTGTGTGCGTCTTCAATCTCATGGACAACCCATGCAATCTGATCGTGATCAATGGACTTGCTTGCTTAGATGCGGACCCTAACCTGTCAAATAGTTTGGTTGTTTACCATCAAGCTCAGATTCTACACATCATTCATGTTGGTAATGAGGATGTTTGTGTTACGGGCATCATTTGCCGCCATAGCATTGAACTCATCTATTACATGGGTTCTTTCGTCTTCTAGATTTTTTTGCTTGACTTCGAGCTCTGAGAGCTGATTGAGTTGCGTTTCTATTGCTCCTCAAGACATAGAAATGGAAACTAATTATTTTAAACATTGAACTTTGATTTAATTTTAGAAATATAAAACCTACTCATATTCCTATATTTTAGCAGAAATATTTTTATTAGGTAGACAGTGGCTTCCGTTCGGTTCCTCATAAATCTTTCTGCCTCTTATCGGACATGGCCATCCATTTACAAAGCTAGTTAGGGGAGAGAGAAAGAAAGATATATTGTAGAGTATCTTTTATTAGAAGAAAGTGTGTAATTCAATATAACAAAATTTTGGATCATTTTTCTTTATAAAAGTTAACGTACAAAACTCAAATATATCAACAGACATACCCGTAAATCATTCTCAAATATAAATCTAGGTACAAATTTCATTAATAATTGAAAAATCGAAATTTAAATCCCTACCCTAAAAAAAAGTGAAACCCAAATGGATCAGAGAAACAATACGTGAGATAATCAAATGGTGTGAGAGAGAATCACACGGTCAGTATAGAGAAAGTCATTTGATGATAAAATCCAATCAAAGATACAAAGAACGTAGTAGCAAGATGTTATTTTGCTAGTTAATGACTTCCATAAGCAGTTCCCGGTCTGGATTGAAGTTATTGTGGTTGTTGTGTGCGTCTTCAATCTCATGGGCAACCTTTGCAATCCGATCGTGATCAATGGGCTTGTTTGCTTAGATGCGGACCCTTTCCCGCCAAATAGTTTGGTTGTTTACCATCAAGCTCAGATTCTGCACATCATTCATGTTGGTAATGATGATGTTCTTGTTACGTGCAGTATTCGCCGCCATAAGATTGAACTCATCTACTCCACGGGTTCTTTCATCCTCCAGGCTTTTGCGCCTGACTTCGAACTCGGTGAGTGATTGAATTGTGTTTCAGTTGCTCTCCAAGACTTAGAAATAGAAAGTAATTAGTTTATACATTGAAGTTTAATTTAATTTTAGAAACAAAAAACCTACTCTGGTTCCTATATATTAGCAAAATATTCTTACTAGGTAGGCAATGGAATTCCTTCGGTTCCTCACAAACCTTTATGCCTTTTACGGGACAGGGTCACCCATTTTAAGAGCTGGTTGAGAGAGAGAGAGAGAGAGAGAGAGAGAGAGAGAGAGAGAGAGAGAGAGAGAGAGAGAGAGAGAGAGAGATTGTACAATAGCTTTTATTAGAAGAAAATGTGTAATTCAATATAACAAAAATTTGAATATCCTCATTTCATTTAATTCTTCATTTTTTTTATAAAAGTTAACGTACAAAACTCAAATCTATCAACGGACATACGCGTAAATCATTCTCAAATATAAATCCAGATACAAATTTCATTCTTAACTGAAAAATCGAAATCTAAATTTCTACCTAAAAAAATGAAACTCAGATGGATTAGAAAACCAATACGCGAGATATTCAAAATGGTCTCTCAGAGAGAGTCACACGGTCATCATAGAGAGTCATGTGATGATAAAGTCCAATCTAACATATAAAAAACGTAGTAGCGAGATGTCATCGAGCTAGTTATTGACTTCCATAAGATGTTTCCGGTACGGATTGGCGTTATTGTGGTTGTTGTGTGTGTCTTCAATCTCATAGACAGCCCGTGCAATCCGATCGTGATCAATGGGCTTGCTTGCTTGGATGCGGAACCTTACCTACCAAAGAGTTTGGTTGTTTACCATCAAACTTAGATTCTACACATCATTTATGTTGGTAATGAGGATGTTCCTGTTACGGGCAGCATTCGCCGCTATGGCATTGAACTCATCTATTACACGGGTTCTTTCATCCTCTAGCTTTTTTTGCTTGACTTCGAGCTCCCAGAGCTGATTGAGTTGCGTTTCTATTGCTACCCAAGACATAGAAATAAAAAATAAAACATTGAACTTTGATTTAATTTGAGAAATATAATACCTACTCATATTCCTATATTTTAGCAGAAATATTCTTATTAGGTAGACAATGGATTCCGTTTGGTTCCTCACAAACCTTTCTGCCTCTTACCAGACATGGTCACCCACTTCCAAAGCTAGTTGGGAGAGAGAGAGATTGTATAATAGCTTTATTAGAAGGAAGTGTGTAATTTAATATAACAAAATTTTTTATTTCCTCATTTCATTTGATTCTTGGTTTTCTTTATAAAAATTAACGTACACAACTCAAATCTTTCAACGGACATATGCATAAATCATTCTCAAATATAAAGCTAGGTACAAATTTAGTAACAACATAATCATAAATATGAAATACAATAAAGATCAACAAAATTATAATTATGCCATCATATATACTAGCATGAAATTAAATTCCAATATAGGTACTTTTACGGATATCAATGTATCTCTAGACAACGATGGTTGCCCCACAGAAAAAGAAAAGAGAAGGAGAAATAAAGGGGGATGAAAGAATGAGTTGACAAATTAGATTGGTAATTTGCACTATGATTTGATATTTGGCTAAAGAATTAGGTTCGACAAATTTCCCTTGGCCTCAAATATCCCGGACTGGCCCGATCACTTTGTCAATTTTGTAACGTTAAAAAAAATCCAGTCCCAACAAACTGAAACTAAATCCGTAACAATCCAATAGGAGTGGTCCAGAATCAGGTGGGTTGGTCCGTTCGTATTATCTAATGCAGTCGAATTAAGAATAAAAGAAGGGCTACGGTCAGGGAAATTCAGACAGATTGTTTACGAGAATGCATATGCATTGCTGCAACACCGGTAATGTGCAAAAAAGATCATATCTCAAACATAATTTAAACTAGTTATTAGTTATTACCTTAATAAAAAGGATTATCATCACATGATGTTGTTTGCACGCTTGCAGATGAGCATTTCTGACTAATAAATTCTGTAAATCGAGATATCATATCGTATCATATCCTCACATCGTTATACTAATTGCCTTGAATATGAGAGTATTGTACCCCCGCTGCAAAGGTGTATTTTATGTTCTTTTTATATAAACAACATGTCTCAATCATTATATTACTAAAAGGAAAACGATTCTTGCTTTGAAAAAATCCTACGTGGCACCCCTTATATTCCTTCATTCATATTTATATAAATTCTCAAATTTTTGAATTTTTAAATGTAAAATAATAGATTTTAAATATCTATATTAAAATCTTGTGTCCCACATCGGTTTCTCAATTAAACTTCACCTATTAAAAAGCCTATAAATACCTAGAATCAATGTGTATTTTCTCATCTTTTGTTCCACCAGTTTTATTTGGCCAATTTATTTATTAATCGTTCGAATAAATAACTATATTTTATAGTTTAATTTAATTTAATTTAATTTGGTAAATTTATTAATTGGTCGGATAGATAATTATTTTTTGTAGGAGTTTTATTTGGCTAATTTATTTATTAATCGGCCGAATAAATAACTGCTATATTTTTATAGTTTAATTTAATTTAATTTGGTCAATTTATTAATTGGCCGAATAGATAATTATTTTTATTAGGGAACCAATTTATTAGTTGACAGAATAAATGATTCCAAAATAGTTTGGATAATTTATTGGTTGACCGAATTAAATTTGGAAATAGTCTAATATTTTTTTATTTAATTTGATAAAAATAAGTAATTTCTAATTTGTCATTTAATTAGGTAGACGGGCCAATTCCCAACTGACGGGTACCTCAACTCGGGATCCCACGTGACACATTATCATTCTTTATTCTTATTAATTTTAAAATTTTCATTTTATTCATTTTATTTTCATGTATTTTCTAAAATCTAGAATCTTCATAAATTGTGCATTTATAAATCAAAATCGTGATCAACGGGTCAATTCTGACCCGGAACCGTGGCGGTAGACGAGCCAATTCCCAACCGACACTCGATAAATTTTTCATTTTATGTTTTTTCCCATGTATTTTCTAAAATCTATAATCGTCATCCATGAAATAATTTTTACGTTATTTGTAGTTGGGTTTCCAGCGTTGCATAATTTATAATTTTAATTAACGAATATTACTATACGATTAAGAACGATAACGAATAGTACAATCATTATTTTTATTAAATTTTTGGATATATATAAATTCTAAATAAATTTTACTATAAATTACGCACTTATAAATCAGTGCCGTGGTCAACGGGCCAGTTTCGAGGCAGAACTTTGGCGGTAGACTAAAATATACGGTTTTTTTTCAGAAAGGAACATAAATGACTAATTTTTTTTACGAGTATATAAATTTCAAACAATTTTGAATAATCCTAAACACATCATATCAAATTATTTGATTAATCGTCTCCGTTGGAAAATGTAGAATATGTAGGAAAATTGGCAGAAAAATTAATAACGATTTATCGACGATTCAATTCCGACCAATAATCGTGCGCGTAGATGGGCCATTTCAGTACTTGCGGGACAACTTTTTTGTTAATATGTATATAATTTTGAACTCATAGAATTGAGAATATTTATGGTCAACTTTTATCTTATATCATTGACTAAATAATTTTATGAATCACAATCATTCCACATAAAGTTTTGTAAAAAGGAAAATCTACCAAGTACATAATGAAACAATTCTTGAAGTTCTATTCTCAATTAAAAAAAATTATTTTCGAAGCTGGTAAAAAAGAAAACGAATGTCATCATTTATTTTTGGGGAAAATGCATAAAAAACTTTGACCTTTCCCTAAATTATGGTTTAAAACCAATCTTTTTCAAATTCTCAAATATAACTATCACCTTTCAATTTGACGTAATTGACTCTAAAGATTGATTTTCCCTCAATTTTTTGCTGACTTCGAAGCCGAAAATTCCTACATGGCGCACTTGGACATGTAGAATATGAGAATTGATGGGCATTCCATGTGTGTATATAGGAATTTCTGGCTTCCAGATCAGCAAAAAAATTGGGGAAAAATCAATCGCGAGAGTCAATTGCGTCAAATTGAAAGGTGATAGTTATATTTGAGAATTTGAAAACGATTGGTTTTAATCAAGAATTTGGAAAAAGGTCGAGATTTTTTATGCATTTTGTAAAAAGGAAAAAACTACCAAGTACATAGTGAAACAATTCTTGAAGTTCTATTCTCAGTTAAAAAAGTTATTCTCGAAGTTGGTAAAAAAGAAAACAAATGTCATCATTTATTTCTCTATGAATATATTTGGAAGATGATTATTTATATAATACTATAATTTATAATTAAATTTTTATTGATTAAATATTGTGTGAATATTTTTAAAATATAGTTATGTATATAATTAAATATTAATTTCAGGTATAAAGAAAACAAATGTCATCATTAATTTTTTTGTAAATATATTTGGAAGATGATTATTTATATAATTTAAAATCAGTATTGTAGTCAATAGGCCGGTTCCAGGTCGGAGCCATCGGGGTAGACGGGGATGATTGTGAAGCGGTGGTTTAACTTATCTTTTTTTTCTTAATCTTGTGTTGAATTCATAATGTGGGGTATTTAGAGTCACTTTCATCTTATAGACAATCTTAACATCTATACTATTATTCGCTATCTATATATCTCTTCTCTCTCTCTCACTACCCGCTCCTTCCCTTGCATATTTTTCTTCATAAAAAGCTAAAAAATTCAGTTTAAGAGTCACTTTCCTTTGAGAGGGAAATATATTTTTGCCCACATCGGTTTTATAGAAGAACAGAGCTTTAACAATTATCGAAAGTAATGAGAATATATTAGTTATAATTTTTAACAAACATAACTATATGAGTTTGAGACGTAAACATGTGGTAAAATTACTTTTTAATTGAATTTGAGATGTGTTCAAGAGATATAAATTCTAAGCGAGTTTAGTAGATTGCATAATCGAATTATTTAACGCTAAAATAATTAATAAATAATATTTTTTTAATCTATCACATATTAATACTATTTAATAATTTTATTAATTTTTATAATTTTTCGTCGATTTTCGACGGGTTATACGCTAGTTATTATATATAAAAAGATAAACTAGAGCAATTTTTACAGCCCACATACATAAATAATTTATAAATAATTAGCTAAAAAAAAATACTATTTGAAACTTGAAAGGGTAAACACAAAACAAATTCCCTACAAAATTAAAGAGATTGTAACTATGGACTATTGTTAATATTATTAACCCACATAACGCAATCATATGCAAGAAAATAATATGGAGAAAACAGATAGATAGCTCAAATTGCAAACATTAATTAGTGATGATCTAACCCTTCAAATTTATGTCACCTTTTATAATTGGGGGTTTGTACCTTTTTTCCCTTAACTATAGTTTATAAATATAAATTCATAAAAGTTTGGGTCCATGCGACTAAATCGCACCTATCCGCGCATGGCCCGCACCTAACCTATTATGCATATGGGCCCTCACTCTCATAAAAGGCTATATAATACTCCATCTATTCACGAAATGGTTGCTACATTGTGGACGACACGGATTTTAAGAAAATAGTAAGTAGTACTACCTTCGGTTCCTAAGTTTCTTTCTAAGATAAAGTGACACGAGTATTAAGGAAAATGTTGTTGAGTTAGTTATGAGTAGAGAAAAAATGATTGAATTTGTTGTGAGTGGAGAAAGAGTTCCACATTGAGGGTAGTAATATATTAATTAATTGAGATAGTGGTGGGTCATATGTGGTATTTTAGGTAAATAAGTTGATAAAGTAAGGCTAAGAGATAATAATTTATTGTGAGGTAGTGTCCAAAAGTAGTTAGGTAGTGATTATTGTTGTGAGTGGAGTAAGGGTCCCACAATAAATGTGAGTGGAGTAGCAAAAGTGACAACCATTTCGTAGATAAATTTAAATAGCAAAAGTGGCAATCATTTCGTGGATAAATTTAAGTAGCAAAAGTGACAACTATTTCGTGGACGGAGGAAGTAATAAAGTTCGTAAAATAATAGTACTAGAATTGTTTTTAGCTTGGTGGCTTCTTCCACCGCCTTTCTTAAGAGTTCTAGATTTAGGTAGAATTCAAGAGTTCTAGATTTAGGTAGTGGGTTCTATTCAATGAAATTTATTAATATCTCATTTAAATTTATTAATTTTAAAAATATTACTTTTATTTACGATAATTGTTACTTTAAAAAATATTAATTTTGCTTACGACAATCGTTACTTTTCATCCCGATAAATATTACTTTGAAAATATTATTTTTTTTTTATCACAATTGTTACTTTTTATCCTGACAAATGTTACCTTTATTTAAGATACTTGTTACTTTTTATCCCAACAAATATTACTTTGGTTAACGACAGTTATTAGCTTTTATTCCGACAATGTTACTTTTGTTAACAATAATTATTACTTTTTATCCAAGTAAATAATACTTTTTATTTCTACAAATGTTACTTTTATTTATGACAATTGTTGCTTTTTATCACGATAAATGTTACTTTTGTTTACAATAATTGTTACTTTGAAGAAATATTACTTTTGTTTACGGCAATCGTTACTTTTTATCGTGATAATTGAAATTTTGTAAAAAATTTACTTTTGTTTATAATACAATATGTTTCAAGAAATATTACTTTTGCTTCACATTTTAATTGGGTAACGATACAAAGAAAATACAATATGTTTCAAGAAAGAAAACAAATATAGTAGTATAGAAGGATTTTGAATACAAAGAAAGTTTTCATTTGAAATTCAAGGATTCAATTAAAGCAAACAAGATTCATAGTATTTACTTCTTATATTTGAAGCAATTCAAGCAGTATATGCTACTTTTTGAAGGGAATTTTCCTCTCTAAAAAAAAAGCAAACAAGATTAATTTTTACTTCTTATATTTGCTAAATTTTTTTTCATTAAAATTTATTTTATAATCTCAACAATTATTTTTATCATCAAGTTGCACCCATTGGAACAACTTCTTGGGGCAAAGCTAATATAATATCATATGACGAGCTAAAGATAAAATGTGTTTGCGCCGAAACAAACTTGAAAATCTTTACATTTGTTATTTGTAGTAGCAGAAGCTACACGAGTGAAACAGAGTAAAGTAATTATTATTTTTCACTACAAATGTAATACAGCATTATTACTGTTTTTCTAATACAAATCAGAATCAAACTGACAATGAAAGAACATGTTCAATGAATTCACACACACATTCAATAATTAGACACCATAAATAACATACTCCACCTGGGGGACACAACTGCTACTCCTCCGCACCAACCAAAGCCGATTCATCGCCGGCGCCGGCAGCCATCAGCTTGCAATGCGACGACGTCGTCAGATAAGGCATGTTAGCGAAAGAACAAGCAATGCCGTCCACCACGGCCGCCGCTTTCCTCCACACGCTGCCTCAGCGTCTGGAACATGTGCTCCGGCTGATGCTGCATCACCCGGAGCACATCCCCACACGACGGCCCAGGGACAGCGCTCTTCATCGCAAAGGTGTGAGCGCCGTCGCTATGCGCCACCCGAACCACACTCGGACCACCAAACAGGTTGTGAACTCCTCCCAGCGCCTCCTCATAAGCCCCTCCAAGAAACATTCCCAGATAATAGCAGCCACCATTGCCATTGCCTTCTACTTGGTGCAGAGGCAAGCTCGACTCGCCCCCGATGAACTTGTCAATCTTCCCGTCGCTGTCGCAGGTCAAGTCCGACAGAATCCCCCTCATTTCCGGCCTCTCATCGTGCCGGTGGATCGGAACGATCGGGAACAGCTGGCCGATGCCCCAGAAATCAGGAACAGAGGTGAACACAGAGAGATTGACGTTGTAGGTAACGACAGGATCACAAACACCAATCGCATTGCTAACCAAATCGCAGAGGCTATCGACGGCAGCGAGCTGCAAATCACCGGATGCTTCACGGCCTTGCGATCGCATACGACGCCGACGGCTTCGACGATGGTTGAAGCATAGTCTTCAAGGCTGTAGCCAACGGACATGTCGGAATATTGCGATTTGGAGCCGTCGTAATCGATCCCAAGGCCTCCACCGACGTCGATGACTTTCATACTAGCGCCACGGCGGACTAATTGACAGTAGATTTGAGCAGCTTCACCTACGCCATCAGCCAGCAGGGAAGTGGAAGGGATTTGGGAGCCGATGTGGAAATGCAGCAACTGCAGGCAATCTAGCATTTCGCATCGCTCCAATTTGTTCACAACTCGGAGAATTTGTGCAGTCGTGAGTCCGAATTTTCCATTGTCGCCGGAGGTGGAGCCAAAATAGCCGGCATGTTTGGCCCGGAGCCCGATGATCGGCCGGACGCCTAGCTTCCGGCTGACGTGAATGACGAGGTGGAGCTCCTCCTCTTGCTCAAGCACAATGACAGCATTCAAGTGTAGTTTGCGTGCGACGAGGGCAAGAGAAATGTACTCCGCATCCTTGAATCCATTGCAGACCAAGAGTGCCTCAGGGCTTCCACGGCAGAGGCAGCTCATTGCCAAGAGAAGCTCCGGTTTCGACCCGGATTCAAGCCCGAACCTGAAGCCCGCCCCAAATTCGACGATATCCTCCACCACAAACCTGTCTTGATTGCTTTTCACGGGGTAAACGCCCTGATAATTGGAGGCGTACCCGTGAGATTCGATCGCGGAATTGAATGCGGATTGAAGCGCCTCCAGTCGGTTTCTCAGCACGTCGGGAAAGCGTACAACGAGAGGGAGCTGCAGCCCGAGCCCGCCCGAAGATTTCGGGCCAGAGGCCTTCTTCACCACCTTCAGAAGATCGATTTCCTGATGGGGCAATGTATCGTCTCCGAATGGGTGTGTACGGAAATGTTGCCGGTGGCGTTCACGGCGAAGTAAGGCGCGCCCCACTGGTCCACCCCGTACAACGTCCCCGATTGCGCCGGAGACCATGCAGCGGTGGCGGCGGAGGCGGATGGCGGAGAGGCGGTGGGAAGAGTGCTGGCGAAAGCGTAGGGATGAGGAGGACAAACAGCTGTATCCACGCAGCAACCGAGGACCGGCATTCTCTATCTTAGCAGTTCAATTAGGGTTTACAGATGATACACCTAAAATTACCGCTGTATAGAGATTGTGTTGCAGCAGACAGGACAGGGGCTTTAGAATCCGCCGAGGCCGGAGCCCCGGCTAACCCCTCAAAAGAAGCGAAAACGGATCCGAATCAAAACAACAAGGGGGTCACAGCCATGATTACAACGGCCGGAGATGCCCACGCCTAAAGCTCAGAAGAAAGAGAACTCTAACCGTACAAATGGAGCCGTGGCTGAACAAAAAAGGAATCGGAAAGAGAACTCCAGCTGCAGAAATCAGAGATGAATGTAGGTTTAGATGAAAAATAGGGAGATCGACGGAAACCTAACGGCTGCGAATGAGATTTTGCGAAGGTGATATGATATCACATAGTATAAACTAGAGTTGAGAGAGATGATGGAATGAGAACTGAGAAGCCATGCTTGAAGCCGTATCTTTATATGCGTAACCACTGCGGGTTGTGGGCCCAGACAAGGAACTAGTAACTTTTTGTCCCAACGAATTTATAGAGGCATACTGTTTACATTTCTAGGCACAAAAATAATTATGAGAGTTTCCTACTAAAATTTTAATGAAATAAGTAATAAATATAACCCCATTCAAATAAAATAGTGAAGTAAGAAAAAGATGTATGGGAGTTTCCTAAGATGGAGGTTATTGTGACTAAAATAAGGTTTATCATATTGATAATGAACTAAGAAACTAGTGAAATGAAATTAAATGTGTTGTGGACAAAATATGTTTTCAGTTGAAATTGATCTAAGTGAAAAAGTTAGATGAAAGTTAAATTTAATGTTGGCGAAAATAGTAAAAAATCAAACCTTTGGAAAATGAGGAGTCTCCAACACCTTATTTTCCAAGAGGTCTCAACACCTTTCTTTTTTTTTTCTTTTTTTTTTTTGGTAAACAAATGACAAATAAGCAAGGCTTTATTCATGGATGAAAAAGTAATAAATATACCCCCATTGTGGGTAACACCATTAAAAAATAATTAGAATGTCATTTTCAATTTTAGAAAAAATTGGTCAATTAGGGTTTGTGGGTTCTTAGGCTGTCTGCAACCCTTCCAAGAGGTCTCCAACACCTCATTTTTTTTTACTAGAGATAGCTTAGAGACATCTACCCCTACAATCAACTGTTTTTAAGCTGTCTCTAACTTTAATATTAACAATTCGATTTTTTCATTAAATAAATACAAACTTTCAAAATAACATTCATTAAAAATTAAAATACACTAATTTGAATTTTCCATTAATATTAGAAAATTGAAAAATTACATGCCTTCACAATTAAAAAAAAATACTAATTAATAAAAAAATTAAAAATTACAAAAACTTAAAAAAAAATTTTGCCCATCCCCCGCGTTCCTTCACCTCCTACACCATCTGCATGTGAACGTGTAGCTGCTCCGGCGTCATGTATCTCGTATCTTTGGAGATTATTTTGCAGTCAGTGTCATATTGTCTTGCCCGAGCAGCTTCGATTTTCGCCCGAGCTGATTTGTGCATTGCCTCCGCGATCTCGTGCTTGGCGTCGGTGAATTGGCCCAGTCGGGAGGTGAATTTATCCAAAAGAGAGTCGAGCTCGGACGACTCACCTGTCGGCTTCTTTCCTTTGGCCCTTGTCGCCGCCCTTGCCGCATCTCAACCCTACGGTCGAGGAGGCACACTTTTCTCTTTCTGTGGAGGCCTCCTCCTCCGACGACGCTTATGCCTAAGATGTATAGTTACCCTCTGTCGTAGTCTTCGTCCTCTTCATGGATGGGACGTCGGAAAAAGCATGCTAGAGAAATTTGGGATAGTCGCGCAGAATCTCCCATGCCATGAAATAGTGGAAAGTAGGGCCGCTCATTGATACCTTGTAGATTTGATGGGCATCATCCACCACCATCTGGTCATCGGCCCCACCCGCAGAGCAGTCACTTTGCAGAAAATGACAATCCAAGCCTTCATCGCTTTCTGGATGCGGACGAAGTAGCTCTTGCACTGCTTCTTGTTAAGGGCCAAGCCAAACCTCGTGTTGAAATGATCAGTCACTTTTCCCCAGTATTTATCGGACGCCATGTCGCATCCGACGATGGAGTTGCGGGTCTCCTCCACCCAAATCTGTGCCATGTAGGTGGCCTTTTCGTCGGTGTAATTGTGATGCTTGCCGCCCTTGCCGGCGTCGACATCATTTTCATCGGCAGCGGCGGCGGAGGTGGCAATGGCTTTGCCCTTGCCCTTGCCCTTTTTTCCTTTGGCAGAGGGCTGTGACGACAGCGGCAACATTAAGCAATTATCTGTAGCCGGGCTATCGGTGTCGGGGGAGAAGGATGGGTAGGACTTGGCGGAGGCCGGAGTGTTGAGGTTGATTGAATCAAGTCCCGCCCCCGTGTAAGCAAAAGCGTCGTCAGACATGTCAAAATACTACGATGACGAGAAATGATTGTTGAGATTATTGGGATTCATTTTCTTTTTAGAGATGAAAGAGTTGTAGAAGTTGTAGAATGAAGAAATGAAGAAATGAGGTGTGAAGAGTGGAGAGAAAAATACATGTATTTATAGCAAAAAAAATGATTAAAGAAAAAAAATAGAATGTAGTCGTTTCAATCCGTTGCCGGCTTTTAAAATTCAACCGTTAGGTGTGTGCACGTACGCGCCATTCAAATTTTATTTTATTTTATTTTTTTCTCTCTTGTGCGTGCGTTACACGCACTGCTCAAGCCGGTCTCGAGCCGCCCCCCTGCAACCCATGCATCTCCATCTGCAATGGTCTCGAGCCCGCTTGGAGACTGCAGCTCGAGACTGCGTTGCAGCAAGCCTATGAATCTTTCTCTCTCTTCTGAATCTTTTTCCCCCTCAACGTAAATTGCCTCTTTTCAATGGTATTTTTCAAATTTTTTGGTAACGATGAGTTCCTGCTGCATATTACTTGTTTCTCAAATTTGTAAAAGGTTTGACATTTGATTTTTTTTCCATTCCCAAAAAAATTGAGAAGCAGCCTTCGGTACTTAATGCCCATCTTCACCTGCGTTTTGTACTTACATTGGGCAAATTGGAAGGTGCATCCACATAGTAAGCTTCCTTCATCCCCCATCTGTAGACACGTCTCCTCACATTTTAATGCAATAAAATTAAATTATTATTAAATTATTTAAACCATGGTTTGTGAATTGAGTTTAAAAACACATTGTTAACATTTTTGGTCCTTGTCCTCCTCTCATCGCCTTCAGCGTTGTTCATTTTCACCAAAATGAAGTTACCGGCTTCGCCGCCATTGCCGTCTCTGTATTTTTAAATTGTTAGATCGACTTGACCGCCTTCGTCCAAAATTTGTTGCTCCTATTTTTATTGTCCCCCCCTCCCCCACTCCAAATATGGTTGATGCCAACAAAGAACGAAGTCGTCGTGGATTGTGGATTGTGCTAAAAATTGCAAATTCTATTGCCAATTTTTATACTCTTTATGGTTTTCTTTTGTTTAATTTGTGTTTTCCCCCAATTCTCTGTTGTTGTTCTTTTCTTTCCTTTTTTGATTTTACTAATTATTATAGAAACCAGCAAATACACATTGTCTTTGGACAAATTAAGGAAGGAATGATGATGATTTTGAATGGATAAGGGACTGGAGAAGCTTCAGATAAATTTGCAGACTTCATTCAATATAAGGCTTCGCCGATGATGGAAGAAACTTGACAGTGAAAATACGGGAGAAATAAAACAAAATTAGGGAAAGAAACTCGACAGTGAAAATGGGGGAGAAATAAAAACAAAGTTAGGGAAGTACAAGTGGGCCATACCCCAAACTACACCACAGTTACATATAAACAAAAAATAAAAATAGTACTCCCTCCGTTCGCGAAAAATTGAACCGTTTCACCCTTTTTTTGTTCGCGAAAAATTGAACCGTTCTATTCTTTTTTTACCATCGTACCCTCATTATTTTTGTAAAATTACTACCCTTTGCCATTATGGACCCACCATCCCACAAATTAAACTCACTAATTACTCTAACTAATTATTGTCTTATACCCAACAAATTGAATTTCTTAAATCCACTCAAACCCACTCTTTCTCTTCGATCCAAACCCAATTTCTGGTCCATTATCAAACCCACCTTCTGTTTGTCTCGATCTATTGCCTCTCCATCTCTCCATCTCATCTTTTCGGTCATGAATTGCTCTCATCTTTCCAACCTCGGAGTCTAACCCACCATCAACTAGTTCTTCTCACCGCGCCGCTGCTGGTGTGGGGTGCGGTGAAGGTCTTCCCCAACCAGAAGTGGATCACCCTCGTGCACATGCCGGTCCTGCTAGGGGCCGCGTCGATGATGCCGCTGACAAGAACCGTCAACTACACGAGCTGGGTAATCGTCGCCTTCATCTTCGGTTACGTTTTTGTACTGGAAGCATCCGAGGTGGTGGGACCGCTACAACTTCATCCTCTCCGGTGCCTTGGATGCCGGAACAACATTTGCAACGGTGGCGATTTTCACTGTGCTGGGGACGATTTATCCAACGTGGTGGGGGAATAAAGGGGAGGGTTGCCCCTTGGCTTCTTGCCCTACTACTAAAGGAATCATCATTGATGGATGCCCCGTTTTTTGATTCTCTCTCTAGAATAAAACAAGAGAGAGAAAAAGTAAAGAGATTAAGAAACTAAATGTATAAAATTAACAATACCCCTACTATCTTATTTTTACCCTATTCACAACTATTTTATCAGTTTTCTTAAGGCTATGAGTATCGCGCTTCGAGCGGGAGTGCTCGAGCGCGGATGGAGCAGAGGGTGGCTTGAGCACCCCGTGTGGCAAGCTGGAGGAGCTCGAGACGTGCCCGAACACTCGAGCGGTGCTCGAGTTCGGCGCGTGCTCGGGACGCGCTTCTTTTTTCGATTATATATATATATATATATATATATTGATGGTCCCGATACGAGTTACTGGTGTATGGGGGGGGGGGGGAATACACCAGTTATGATTTTTGAGCTTTTAAAAAAACTTAACACTTGAAATCAACTTCAACTGAGTGAGAGGACTCAGTTGGGATCTCACAGCTGAGTAAACAACCTCAGCTGGAAGGTTGGTGCTGTGCGGAATGTGGTGGAAAATAAACTCGTAAAATCAAACTCACGCTTTTATGCACGGTTGGTCAAAACCAAAACTGTTGTCGTGAAAGTATGCAGATTGTATGCGGTTTGTTTGTCAGTTAAGATATGATAATAAAGACTAAACACAAAAGAAAACACGACACATAAGATTTACGTGGTTCGGAGAGAACTCCTACGTCCACGGGGAGATGTGAGTCCACACACCTCAGTCCAAGTTCTTCTGGACAGAACCACTCAGCTTACGCGGGCTGAGGAACCGTTACAGTTTAGTTTCTGGGCACTAAACAGCCTAAGTCAAGTTTGCGGGTACTTGACGACCTGACTACTCAATTACAGGAAGAGTAAGGTCCTAGCACACTTTTTACGGTGTGAGAAAGGGTAGAATTTCCAACTACAGCTCGATCACGAATGAGAGCTGGATCTAAGGCTTGAGCGAATAAACACTCAAACTAAGATCTAAGACAGATTTTCACTCTATGAACCCTCAGCTACTAATGTTCTATCACTCTTGAACTCTCAGCTGCTGATGTTCTTAGAATAGGAGTTTAGCAGATTTTTCTTTCGCTTGTGATTGAACTTTTCTCTCTTGCTTCAGTCTGTCTCGTGTGTCCTCTATCTCTCGAATGAGAGAATGCCTCTATTTATAGGCGGAGAGAATCAACTAGCCGTTGGAGGAGCAGTTGATCTCTGATCGGTTGATAGCGATGGCTTGTCTCTCATCTCTGCAGACTTTCCTGATATGGCATCTGTGCTCTTCTGCTTTCCATCTGAGACAGCCTTATGTTGGGCCAGATGGGGTAATGACTGAACGGTCAAACCCTCATGTGACTTCCTTTTGAAACTCAAATCTTTGACAGTCAACTTCGGTTTGTCGGTTGAAAGTCTTGACCTTCATCTGAGTGATCTTCAGCTGATGTTCCGATCTGTCGAGTTCTCAGCTGACTTTGAACTTCAAAACAGTTGAACTCCTTGTTCAGATTCTATAACTGAGGTTCTGAAACTGAACCCTCAGTTGTCTTCCACTTCTTTACTCGGTTGGGTTTGAACCCTCAGATGATTTCCTTTTCATCTGATGTTCTCTTCCTCTCAACTCTTTCTTATTTGATGAACGCTCAGTTGGTTTCCTTCAACTGATGTTCTGAAGACTTCCCCTTGTTTGCATCTGAACAAATGAACTCTCAGTTGTCTTTCTTCACAACTGATGTTCTGTCTGAGTGACGCCTTGTTGCCATCTTCAGCTGGAGACCTGTAAAGATAAAATCTTAACTTTGCTCAAACAGCGAGCCTAAATTCTAACATTAGGTATTGGCAACATCTACTCGGTTGGGGTCAGCCGGTTTTGGAATTCATCAAAACTTATACTAATAAATTTCCCAACAATTTCCCCCTTTTTGATGATGCCAAAACCACTTACAACTTGAAACCACTACTGATCTTAAACCTCACTAACTTATCTAAAATCTCAGCTGAAATTCTAGACAGTCTATAAGATAAAACATCAAAGGGTTAGCACAGTTATAACATGGTATTTAAAAGACTTTGTGATTCAGAGCTTGGACAATGAGGGATTGTTCATCAAGGTGAATCTTATAACGGAATAGTTTTCATTACAACTGATTGATACAAAAGATAGACTCAAAAATAAAAAAAAATTACAACAGTTGCTAGAAAACTGAGCTAGTATTGTAGCCCATACTTGCCAAAAATCCTTACAAAAATTTCCCTCTTAGCAGGTGACTCCTTAGAGATGTCCACTCCATGCTCCTTGCAGACCTGCCTCGCCTCAGATGCAATCTTCTGACGGTTCGGGTTGCTGGAATCCGAGAGAAGAGGTGGCCGATAAGTAACCCTCTTGGGAACTGGAACAGTGTTCAAGTCCAGGTTGGCGTCAATCATGGCCCTCCTGAATTGACTGAACATGCCCGGGTCACCTGAGTGCAACTCAGTCAGCGCCTCTTTGAACGCTCTCCTTGGGTCGTCAGTTGCATAAACCTTCCTGTAATAGAAGTCGTTCACGAACTCCTGCTTGAACATCTCCCAATCCTCATTCCACTCGGTCGGGATCCATTTGTCAGTATGCCTGAACCGACTCTCAACCTTGGACTTTAGAGGCAACCTTTGTTGCTTCAACCGAGCTTCCGCCTTTGATTGGATTCTGTTGATGCGGCGTCGGCTGCGGGAGGCAACGTTGCGGTCCAGGTTCTGAGAAACCTTCTTCAGCTCAACCTCGAACTGGTTCACCCTCCTCGCCTGGCTGGCGGCAAACTTTCTGATCCAGCTCGGGTTCATGTAGTCCTTCTCCTCTACATCCATAGCCTTGGCCGCTGCAATGCACTCTTCGGTTGTTATCCCGTCGAGTTCAGAATCCAGCTCGGCTGCGATCTCGGCTATGGAGCTGTAGGAAACTCCAATCTTCTTTGCCTGCTCCAAGTCCTTAGACATTTCCTACAGCTCCATAGCCGAGATCGAAGAAGATCGAACTGGAGTGTGCGGTCGATGAACTCTTCAACCGTGTTCAATCCACCGAGGCCAAACTCAACTCTCTGGACGGTTCAGTAGCAAGCCTTGTTGCTGATGCCAAAAAGGGGGAAGAGAAGGAGAAGGAGGGTGAAGCACAGGAAGAAGAAGAGACCCAAGAAGAAGGAGTGCCAGCTGCTCAACCATCCAAATCTCAGCTGAGGAGAAGGAAGTCTGCTGCTGCCAAGACAACTGAAGTCGGTGGAGCCGAAATGTCTAAGGACTTGGAACAGGCAAAGAAGATTGGAGTTTCCTACAGCTCGGCTGCGATCTCGGCTATGGAGCTGTAGGAAACTCCAATCTTCTTTGCCTGCTCCAAGTCCTTAGACATTTCGGCTCCACCGACTTCGGTTGTCTTGGCAGCAGCAGACTTCCTTCTCCTCAGCTGAGATTTGGATGGTTGAGCAGCTGGCACTCCTTCTTCTTGGGTCTCTTCTTCTTCCTGTGCTTCACCCTCCTTCTCCTTCTCTTCCCCCTTTTTGGCATCAGCAACAAGGCTTGCTACTGAACCGTCCAGAGAGTTGAGTTTGGCCTCGGTGGATTGAACACGGTCGAAGAGTTCATCGACCGCACACTCTAGTTCGATCTTCTTCGCCAGTTCGGAGTCCTGGCGCTCTTGTTCTGCCTTCTTCAAGACAGAGAGGTTGTCGTTGACCTCTGTCTGAAATGCAACGAACTCAGCCCAACGCGACTCGAACCGGGACTCCCATTCAGCATCCTGCGTCTGTTGGGACTTGGCCAGATTTGAGTCAGCCAAGGACTTGAAGACATTCACTTCCGACTTCAAGCCCAACAGAGTGGATTTCAGTTCCGACACGTCCTGACTGGTGGAGGAGGAGAGATCATTCATCTTCATCTTCAGCTCGGCATTCTCCTCCATCAGTTGTTGATACTTCACTTCTTGAGCTGCCAACTCCCTCAGCTGGTCATCGTGTTGGTGCTGGAGGTTGGCGAGCAGCTCGGTCCTCAACTGGTTTACCCTCTCAGCCATTAGCTCGCAGATTTGTTCTGTTGAAGGAGCGAGCTGATCAGCTGGAGAAGCTTGAGCAGACTGAGCTAGAGGCTCAGCTGTGACCATGGCTTGACGGTTTGCCAGGTACAGCTTCAGGTTCTCCTCCTCTTCTTTTGCAGCGGCGGCTGCTGCATCGACATCTTCAAGGAAGTCGGCTGATTTTATCAACATGCTGTCAAGGAAGTCGACACACTCCTTTTCAGCTGCCTCCCTGGTGTCCTTCCCTTCAGCCAGACTCTGGTCCAACCGTCTAGTGAGCAACGCGATCCGGTTGTTGTACGCCACCTCCAAGTTGGAATAGTTGAAGTAGGCTCGGATGCGGGACTCATCAGATTTCAGCCTGTCCCAGCTCAGTACCCTGATCGTGTCTTCCTTGACATACCACTGGCTGAAGATCAGGTGGAACTGGTACAGTAGCTCGGTTCCCAGTGTGGCGAAGATGAGCATGTCGCGAGCCGCAGGGAATAGACCCAACAGCTTTTGAAAGCAGTAGGCCACCCTGCCTTCGTGCTCGTCAGCAACAGCCTGCAGGTCCTCCGCTTCATTGATCGGGGAGGGGGTGAGATTGTATGGTTCGGGTTCAAGAGGTTCATCGATGTTGGCCAAAGAGTCGGTCCCAACACCGGCATCTAGCTGAGAGCTCGGAATTTGGGATTCAGTTGGGGAAGAGGGTGGAATGGTTTCCTCAATATCGGCCGAATGAGAGGTCACGATGTTGGCATCGAGCTGAGAGCTCGGAATTTCTGGCTCGGTTTGGGTAGAGAGAGCAAGAGGCTCTGGGGGCGGTACAGCATTTGCTCCAGCTGTGGGGGAGGTGGTAGCATCTTCGAGGTCCTCAGATGAGGAGGATGCATCCGACGTCTCCATGCCCTCAGCCTCATCAGCTCCGGGGCCTCGAGGTGCGATCTCGAATGATGCGGCCTCAGCTGAGCGGCTGGATTCGGAACACTCCTCAGCAGGTGTGGACTCGACCTGCGCTCCCTCCTCGTCTGGAGCTTGTTCCTCAGCTGGCTCCTCAGCTGGAACTTCAACTGGCTCATCAGCTGACTCGTCAGCTGGAACATCAGTTGGCTCATCAGCTGGCACCTCAGCTGCCTTCTTGATTGTCTTCTTGAACCTTACCCTTAACTTTTTCTGGGCAGGTTCATCAGTCGACTCCGTCTCAACGTCAGCTCGGCGTCGTGGGGCTTTGGATTTTGTTGGGCGAGCATCAGCTTGTTCTCCCTCAGCTGTTGACTTAGCTGGCCTTCCCGACTCCCTCTTGTCCTTGGGAGTTTAGACACTCCTCAGCACCTCCTGTGCTTTCTTGGCCGTCGGGAACAGCAACAGCTTCTTTAGCGGCGTCTCCTCGCAGTCAGCCCAGACCATGTTGCGGTCCTTTGTTGCGTGGAGTATGAGGGCGGAGATTTTGCATCCGAAGTTGAGCGTGCCCTTCACACTCAGCAGCTTCTCTCCAGACTCAGTCGTAGTCTCAGAGATCTTTGACTTCTCCATCATCAACTGGTTCAGAAAATATTGGAACCAGTTGATTTGGTGTTGGTGCTCCAGGGCCAACAGCTGTTTCAACTTGGATCGGCTGATGTCGCCGAACGCGCCACTGTATCCGAACACGACCTTCGACATTGCATCGAACAGCAGGCGGTGTTCAGGCTTCAGCTTAGTCCTTTGCATGTTGCTCCTCAACCGCTCTGGCTCGATCAGAGCATCCTGTAGAAATTCATCCGCCTGTTCGTAGGTAATATTCTCCAGGAACTCGGTGGCGGTGTGGTTGATTGGTATGATGTATCGGAGGACATCGGACACGTCAATGGAGAAGGAGACACGACGTATTGTCCTTGCCGGAACATCCCTTTGTCGGCAGGACACCGTCATAGAAATTCCTTCTGAACTGTCAAGGGGGCGAAGAAGATTGACGTAGAATTCTCCGACTTGACGCCTGAGCAAGTGAGAGGGACAGAGCTTGGCCCATTCCAGAAGTCCATTCTCACGGAGAGTGTTGGCGAGAGGGGCTAGGACCAGCGACTCTAGATCCTCGTCGGAGAGGATCTGCTCGAAGTGAATCTTCGATACTAACATATCGAACAACTCGTCATACGTTGTAGGCACGAGGGAAGGTCCGGATGATGCCATTCTTTTGCTTTTGGGTGCCATTAAATCACTGCAAAGGTAAAATATATAGGGGAGGAAGAAATCTATTTGCAGAAAAGGGTTAGGCAGAAAAACTGGAAGACGATGAGTAGTATGATTGATAAGCACGAATGTGGAAAGTAGGAGATATCTTCCTGATTTTTCGCCTTATATAGGTCTTTGACTTGGATGAGATCAACGGCTGGGGTTAAATGACGCGAATCCATCAATGGCTGGGATTACGCGACTGTTGACTATCTTTGACTCGATGTTTTGATCCGAGTTCCAACCAGCGGGTGAGAAGGTGTACAGTTTCATGTCAGCCCAGTCGCACTATAAAGTAGGCTATGGATGCTCAGCCGTACTTTACATTTAATGCGACATGATGGCTATTTTAATATAACTGACTAGCACAGGAATGTTTGAATTTATTTCAAACATTCTCATTTAAGAATATAACACCTTCAGTCATAAATGATACCTGCCAGCTGATGTCTGAATCAGCTGTGTTCATTAGTCGAGTTCCTCAGTTGCCGCTTACCATCAGCTGACTCGAGTTCGTCTGTTCAGTTGACGTTTGACGTCTTCAGTTGGCAATCAGTATCTGATATTCCCCTTTCATCTGAGCTTCCCCCTTCATCTGAGCTTCCCTCTTAAGTCGATATCCGATTCTTCAGCTCGGATGAATCCTTATCAGCTCGGATGACTCTTCTGCTCGGATGAGTTTTTAGCTCGGATCCAAAAGTCCTAGAAGATCACACAACATCTTGAACCGGGCTTCAGGAAGAGGTTTGGTGAGGATGTCAGCTCTCTGAATCTCAGTTGGGATCTTCTCCATGGACACATCCTTCTTCTTATGATCTCGGATGAAGTGATGACGAATATCGATATGCTTAGTCCGAGAGTGATGGACAGGGTTTAGAGAGATAGCTATGGCACTCGAGCTATCACAATGTATGGGAACCTGTCCAGTTGAGACTTCATAATCTCTCAGCTGCTGCTTCAGCCACAATACTTGCATGCAACAGCTTCCGGCAGCCATGTACTCTGACTCGGTTGTCGAAGTAGCAACACACGCTTGTTTCTTGGAGAACCATGAAACCAGCTTGCTTCCCATGAACTGACAGTGTCCAGAAGTAGATTTTCTGTCCAACCGATCTCCTGCTAGGTCGGCATCTGAGTATCCAGTCAGCTGGATATTGTCATCAGTTGGGTACCACAATCCAACATTGACAGTTCCCTTCAGATACTTAATGATGTTCTTTGCTGCCAACATGTGTGCTTCTCTTGGTTGGACTTGAAAACGAGCACACACTCCAACTGCGTATGAAATGTCTGGTCGGCTGGCAGTTAGGTAGAGCAGCGAACCGATGATCCCTCTATACTGGCTGGCATCAATGAGCTTTCCCTCAGCTCCTGGTTTGATCTTCCAGTTCGTGTTCATAGGGATCTTGGTTGTCTTACTTGTCTGCAATCCGAACTTGGTGATGAGCTCCCTTGTATATTTGGACTGGTTGATGAAAATCCCTTCAGGTGACTGCTTCACTTGTAATCCAAGGAAATAATTCATCTCGCCCATCATTGACATCTCGAACTTTTCCTTCATAAGATCGGAGAATTTCTTGCACAGCTCCTCCGACTTGGACCCGAAAATGATATCATCGACATAAATTTGCACGACAAGTATATCTTCTTCAACTTTGATGGTGAACAGAGTTTTATCAACTGAACCTCGTTTGAACCCCGAGTCCAGTAGAAATCCACAAAGAGTGTCATACCATGCTCTTGGTGCTTGCTTTAGACCATAGATAGCTTTCTTCAGCTTGTACACTCTTCCATCCCCAGTCTCAAAACCAGGAGGCTGTTCAACATATACATCTTCTTTTATATCTCCATTGAGGAATGCACACTTCACATCCATCTGATATACTTTGAACTTGTGATGTGCGGCATAAGCTAGAAAGATCCGGATGGCTTCCAGCCTTGCAACTGGTGCAAAGGAATCTTCAAAATCAATTCCTTCTTGTTGGCAGTATCCTTGAGCTACCAACCTTGCTTTATTCCTCACAATGAATCCAATGGCGTCTCTCTTGTTTTTGAAAATCCACTTTAGTCCAATCACCTTGACACCATTTGGTCTTTCTACCAACTCCCATACACAGTTGCGTAGAAACTCATTCAATTCTTCTTGCATGGCTGTTGTCCAGTGGACACAATTGAGAGCTTCCCCAACATTCTTCGGTTCTGGAACATCAGCTACATAGCAAGAAATCATGGCAACATCTCCAGCTTGCTCGAACTCCTCTAGAACTGCCAATTCCTCAGCATATTGGGCATAAGTATTGGATTCTTCCTCGGTTGATTCTGGAGTTGCAACTCTGCTCCTTGTGCGCACACCCTCGGTTGGATCTCCGATGATGTCGTTGGTGGAATGAACTTCATACCATCTTCGGTTGCGTCTTCCTTCTTCTTCCAACAGTGGCTGTTCAGACATCTGAGTTGGAGTCTTCAGAGCTGGTGATTGATCAGCTGTTGAGTCTGGATCCTCAACATTTACAATAGATTGAACCGAGTTCGGTTGGGCATCGGATGCTGATGCAGTTGGAGGGACATCAGCTGAAGTTCCCCCTAGGGACGAGCTGAGGTCTTCGCATTCATCTTCAGAGGAGTATGGGTCCTCATCCTCAGTTGCCCATACCAGTGGTTCAGCTCGGTTCTTT
Organism: Schizonepeta tenuifolia; assembly: GCA_029490685.1. Taxonomy (NCBI): domain Eukaryota; kingdom Viridiplantae; phylum Streptophyta; class Magnoliopsida; order Lamiales; family Lamiaceae; genus Schizonepeta; species Schizonepeta tenuifolia. The sequence goes on from CM055958.1 coordinate 87,197,654, forward strand.
TCCCGAAGAGCTTGCGATCTGGTGAGATTTGGTAGAACAGCTAGATCCGCGTGTTGTTCCTTTACCTGTTCCCTGCACTCGAAGGTAGATTCATCAAAACTAACATGAGGTGTTATTTCCACAACACGAGAGCTGTTGTTGAAAACTCTATATGCCTTGATCCGAGATGCATATCCAAGAAATATGCCCTTCGAAGCTTTGGCATCAAAGGTTTTCAACTGAGTCTTCCCATTGTTGTGAATATAACACTTAGATCCAAAAACACGAAGATAAGAAATATCTGGCTTTCTACGTCTCCACAGCTCGTAGGGCGTCTTTCCCAACCGCTTGGTGAGAAGAGATCGATTCTGTGTGTAGCATGCTGTGTTGATCGCTTTAGCCCAAAAACTCTTAGGCAGTGCTGAGCTCGCTAACATGGATGTGGCTGCATCCTTCAGAGTTCTATTTCTTCGCTCAGCTACGCCATTCTGTTGTGGAGTACGCGCGGCTGATGTCTGATGGGTTATGCCGTTCTTTTCGCAATACTTAATGATGGTTTCATTTAGAAACTCCGTTCCACGATCTGATCTGATAGATATGATCTTCATCTCTTGTTGGTTCGATATCCGATCCATCAGCTTGGGCAGCTCATCTCGGGTCTCACTTTTGTGGCGCATGAAGATGGTCCACGTATATCTTGAGTAGTCATCAGTTACAACCAATGTATATTCGTTTCCATTAATGCTTTTTGGTGTAACTGGCCCGAAGAGATCCATGTGGATCAGCTGTAACACTCGGTCAGTTGAAGGAGTTGACTTCAACCGGAAGGAGGTTCTAGTGAGCTTTCCCAGCTGGCATGCACTGCAGATGTGTGTTGTTGAAAACACTCGGTTAGGTATGCCTCTTGCATGTTCTTGTCTGGCAAGTTGGTTCATCGTCTTGAAGTTCAGATGGTTGAGCCTTTTGTGCCACAGCCAGCTCACATCCGAACTGCTCTTTGACAACAGGCAAGTGTCAGGGAGGCTGCTGTTCCAGTCAGCGTAGTATACATTCCCTGTTGGAGATCGATTTCCCAACAATATCACCTGCTTTGATCTGACATCTTTAACTCTGCAACCCTGTGCATCAAACTTGACAGAGAACCCATTATCACAGAATTGGCTGATGGAGAGCAGGTTATGCTTCAATCCATCAACAAAAGAGACATTAGAAATTGAACATGATTGGTTTCAAGGGTACCGTAACCTCTAGTATAACCTTTTGAGTTATCACCAAAAGTAACTGATGGATCTTCTTTCTCCACGAAACTTCCAAGCAAATCCTTCAGATTTGTCATGTGTTTCGAGCATCCACTATCCATCACCCACATTGTTGTAGACGCCTTCTTCTTCCTCAGCTGTTTCTCCTGTACCTGCAAGGAGAAACTCGCTTAGGTCCCCAATTTCAGTTGGGTCCTGGAGGGTTAGAACCAGTTCCCGCTGGAACCGTGCGTCGCTTTTCTCTGTACACTCGAATAGCCTTGTCATTCCAAATGATCTGCCCATTTTCATCAATTATAACAACACCCCGGTTATCCTTAGGCTTGTTGTTTGAAATGATGCTCTGTTTCTTGGGAGGAGTTGGATTTCTCCCATGTTGGGCTTTAGGAGGTGAGGCTTTCCCCCTGTTTTGATGGCGATTCTTATCCTGTTGAGTTTGTCTGTGAGGTCGGACGCCATTGTGGAATCTTCTTGGCTGATTCTGATTCCATTGCCTTGGCTGTTGACGATAGCTGTTCATGCCCGGATGTTGATTCATGTTGTGGCATGAGTAACCATAGCTGTCGTAACTTTTCCACATAGGTTGACTCTGTTGGAACCTCTGATTGTTGTGGTGATGGAACCGTTGTTGATTATGTCGGTTGAAGCTTGGTCGGTTCTGTTGGTTCCATCTGTGCTGTGATTGGTTTGTTGGTCGGTTATCACGTCGGTTCTGAGCTTGGATATGTTGTCGAATTTGAGCTTGATTGCGACTCCGACGTCTCTGGTTCCTCCGTTGAGTCTTGGAACATTCCCCCTCGGTTGTAGACTCCAGGGACTGTTTCGTTGGTGCTCCATCTGCAGCTCCTTTGCCTTTCTCAGCCGTAGTTACCTTTATCGGTTGTGAGGGTGTTTGTTCAGTTGCATACTCAACTGTGTTAGGTTTGGCAACCATGAATTCCTCAGCCCTGGTGAAGGTAGCTGGTGGAATTCCAGTGTCCTTTGCCACGTCGTATCCGAGTCCAGACACATCATCCGTTTGCCGTCTGTATTTGATGAGATTATCGATGATCTCGGATGACTGATATAGCTTTGTCAGGTTGTCCTTCTCAGTTTGAAGATCCTTGAGAAGAACAGCTATATGCTCGGTCTGGGCATCTGATGTCTCTATCAGCTGGTCGATCTGAGCCTCTTGCTTGTTCAACTGTTCGTTCTGTGCCTTGATCTGTTCCTTAAACTGTTCATCGGTTGAAGCCTCAGTTTGGTTGGCTGTACTCAGTTGACTTTTCAGCTGGTCAATTTCTTCAGCTTATCTCTTGATTAGATCGTCCTTTTCGGTTAAGGAATCTTCAAGCTTGGCGAACTGGGCTTGAAGATTCTTAAACTCAACCGACTGCTGATGCAGTTCCTCACTGAGTTCTTGAAAATCATTCCAGGAGGGTTCCAACTCATCGTTCATAGATTCCTGCATGTTAGAAGTATTGGAAGAATTTAAGCAAGCAGGATTAGATTGTACCTCAATATCATCTTGGTCGGTTCCAAGTGCCATGAGGCATTGATCCGGACTGATGACTTTGTTGGTAGAGGTCAGGTCATCCTCATCTTCAGTTTCTGTGAAGATGTCCATATCGTCAGCTGCCTCTTCAGCTACCATGGCCTTGTTCTTTGCAGTTTGCTTCGCCCTCAGTGCTTATCTTTCCTTCTTTGAGAGGTCTGGGCAATCGGCTTTGAAGTGTCCTTCCTTGCCGCATTCGAAGCAACCATTGGTGACTGGCTTCGAACTGTCTCGAGTTCGGTTTGATTTATAGAAACGTTTATATTTGCCGAACCGAGTATCCATATCGGCTAACTTCTTTGACAACGCTGCAATGTTCTGTTGCAGTTCTTCTCTGCTCGGCTCCTTTGCAGTCGTGTCAGCCGACCTGGTTGGCCTTACGATCTCGACTTTGAGTAGTCAGCTCGGAGGGCAACTGACTTTGATGCTGAGCCGACATCCTCAATTCTATTTTTCTGACTTGAGGGCTGCGACCTCCTTCTGTTGACCTTATACTCATTTCCTTTCAAGATTGAGAATAATCTTTCAGTTCCCATTTCACCTAGGTCAGCTCGGCTCTCGTGGATATTTGTGAAAGTATCCCACTTAGCCGGTAGAGCTTGCAACACTTTGAGGTTTATTTCTCTTAGAGTGTATTTTCCTTTCCGGATGGATTGGATTCTTCTGATGATGTCTATAAACCGAAGCTCTAGCTGATCTATAGTCTCATCAGGTCGCAGACTGAAATTGTCAAAATCTTGACATGCATGCGAGAACTTGTTTTCCTTTGTCTCGTCGCTTCCTTCACTTAGCGAGGCCAGGATGTCCCACATCTCTTTTACGGTCTCACACTCCTCTATCCAGGGCAGATAATCTTGTCCAACCGTGGACATTATTGTGCTCTGAGCCCAGATATCCAGCTGGCTCACCTTGGCCTCCTCCGGAGTGTAGTCCTCTGGCTGTTTCTCCACATACTCCACCACTGCATCTCCATCGTTGGGATTTGTGGGAGTGCGAAGTATTCTGTCTCGTATGACGATTGGTCCAGATGTGAGAACTTGTTGCATCCTATGATGTTTGGACAAAAGGATCTTCTTCATTCGAGTCATGATGTATAGTTGACAACAGAGAACATGACCGTGATCTTGTCCTTGATGTCCATCTGCACAAACAAAAGCAGGACAACAAAAATGCGAGCAAGAATGCACTAGCGTGAAAAGACCTGTTCAGTTGACCACTGAAGAAAATTCTCGAATTCACACCTCGTGAAACAGAGTCAGCAGTCTTTTGAACCACTGCTCTGATACCACTTGATGGTCCCGATACGAGTTACTGGTGTATGGGGGGGGGGGGGGAATACACCAGTTATGATTTTTGAGCTTTTAAAAAAACTTAACACTTGAAATCAACTTCAACTGAGTGAGAGGACTCAGTTGGGATCTCACAGCTGAGTAAACAACCTCAGCTGGAAGGTTGGTGCTGTGCGGAATGTGGTGGAAAATAAACTCGTAAAATCAAACTCACGCTTTTATGCACGGTTGGTCAAAACCAAAACTGTTGTCGTGAAAGTATGCAGATTGTATGCGGTTTGTTTGTCAGTTAAGATATGATAATAAAGACTAAACACAAAAGAAAACACGACACACAAGATTTACGTGGTTCGGAGAGAACTCCTACGTCCACGGGGAGATGTGAGTCCACACACCTCAGTCCAAGTTCTTCTGGACAGAACCACTCAGCTTACGCGGGCTGAGCAACCGTTACAGTTTAGTTTCCGGGCACTAAACAGCCTAAGTCAAGTTTGCGGGTACTTGACGACCTGACTACTCAATTACAGGAAGAGTAAGGTCCTAGCACACTTTTTACGGTGTGAGAAAGGGTAGAATTTCCAACTACAGCTCGATCACGAATGAGAGCTGGATCTAAGGCTTGAGCGAATAAACACTCAAACTAAGATCTAAGACAGATTTTCACTCTATGAACCCTCAGCTACTAATGTTCTATCACTCTTGAACTCTCAGCTGCTGATGTTCTTAGAATAGGAGTTTAGCAGATTTTTCTTTCGCTTGTGATTGAACTTTTCTCTCTTGCTTCAGTCTGTCTCGTGTGTCCTCTATCTCTCGAATGAGAGAATGCCTCTATTTATAGGCGGAGAGAATCAACTAGCCGTTGGAGGAGCAGTTGATCTCTGATCGGTTGATAGCGATGGCTTGTCTCTCATCTCTGCAGACTTTCCTGATATGGCATCTGTGCTCTTCTGCTTTCCATCTGAGACAGCCTTATGTTGGGCCAGATGGGGTAATGACTGAACGGTCAAACCCTCATGTGACTTCCTTTTGAAACTCAAATCTTTGACAGTCAACTTCGGTTTGTCGGTTGAAAGTCTTGACCTTCATCTGAGTGATCTTCAGCTGATGTTCCGATCTGTCGAGTTCTCAGCTGACTTTGAACTTCAAAACAGTTGAACTCCTTGTTCAGATTCTATAAGTGAGGTTCTGAAACTGAACCCTCAGTTGTCTTCCACTTCTTTACTCGGTTGGGTTTGAACCCTCAGATGATTTCCTTTTCATCTGATGTTCTCTTCCTCTCAACTGTTTCTTATCTGATGAACGCTCAGTTGGTTTCCTTCAACTGATGTTCTGAAGACTTCCCCTTGTTTGCATCTGAACAAATGAACTCTCAGTTGTCTTTCTTCGTAACTGATGTTCTGTCTGAGTGACGCCTTGTTGCCATCTTCAGCTGGAGACCTGTAAAGATAAAATCTTAACTTTGCTCAAACAGCGAGCCTAAATTCTAACATTAGGTATTGGCAACATCTACTCGGTTGGGGTCAGCCGGTTTTGGAATTCATCAAAACTTATACTAATAAATTTCCCAACATATATATATATATATATATATATATATATATATATATTTATATATATATTGGCGCGTGTAAAACACGCGCCTAATGTAAAAAAATTTAAAAATTCGACCGTTTGCGGTTTACAACGGCTATGGCCGATTAATTTTTTTTTTTTTCCATTTTCCTCTACTATAAATACATTCTCAACCCTCATTCTTCTCACACCATTTTATCATCCTCATTCTCTCTCAAATTCAACTACAAAAAAATGTCTTCATCTTCGTTGAGTTTTTCATCTTCGTCGGTGGAATATGTCGAGGGCGGCTCCGACGACGAGGTGTTGGAGATGATGGCGGATGTGGATCGCTACATACGTGCACACTTAGCGGAGCAGAAAATGAAGAAGAAGAGGGTGCGGGGGTTCGTCTACCGTGACCGAGAAGCGGCGTGTGCAGTCCTACAAGCCGACTACTTCGCCGACAACCCCACGTACGGCGAGCATTTTTTTTCCGACGCCGTTTCCGGATGCATAAGCATCTATTCTTGCGCATCTGCAGGACGTTGGAGGAAAACGTCCACTACTTCACGCATCGACAAGATGCACTCGGGCGATGGGGGCTGACGTCGGTGCAAAAATGCACGATAGCGGTGCGACAACTGGCGACCGGTGGTGCTGCCGACACGTTCGACGAGTACCTGAAGATCGGAAATAGCACGGGCCGCCTTTGCCTCAAGAAATTTTGCCGGGCAATGATCGACTTCTTCGGCGAGCGCTACTTGAGAAAGCCAACCGCTGCTAACTCTGCACGTTTGCTCCAAATGCACGAGGAGTGGCATGGGTTTCCGGGGATGCTCTGGAGCCTGGATTGCATGCAATGGGCTTGGAGGAACTGCCCAAAAGGGTGGGCAGGTGTCCACACTCGCGGCGATCAAGGCGTGCCTACCTTAATCTTGGAGGCGGTGGCGCAGAATTTGTGGATCTGGCATGCCTTTTTAGAGTACGCCGGCTCCAACAACGACATCAACGTCCTCAATCAGTTGCCCCTCTTCACCGACGTGCTTGAGGATAGAGCTCCGCCGTGCAACTTCATCGTCAATGAAAACCGCTACGACAAGGGGTACTACTTGACCGACGGGATCTACCCTTCTTGGGCAACACTGATCAAAGCGCCGAGGGTTGAAAGTGACCCAAAGACGGCAAGGTTCAAGAGGATGCAGGAGGCGGCAAGAAAGGACATAGAGCGGGCCTTTGGAGTGCTCCAAGCCTGATGGGGAATAATACGCGCTCCGGGTCGGTGCTGGTACAAGAAGCATCTCCGAGACATCATGTTCGCGTGCATTATTTTGCACAACATGATCATCGAAGACGAGCGGGAAGATGTGGAGAATTGGAGAGATGACTCCGATTCTCCGTCCACTAGCGGGATATCCCGAAGGACCTGTCCGATCGCCTTTAGGACCTATCTCCAACGGGAAGCCGACTTGAGAGATCAACGAAAGCACGTTCGGCTTACCAATGATCTCACCGAGCACATTTACCAGAAATTTGGACCTCTACGGGAGTAGTCCATATTTTAATTAATGTAATGTTTTTTATTTTAATTAATGTAAAGTTTTATTTTATTTGAATTAATATAATGTTTAATATTATTTTTATTAATGGAATTTTATGAATTAATTTAATGAAAATAAGGAATTGTTTAATATTGTACTGGACCACCTTTAGAACACCTTTGGGATGCAGGGGTAGAGGTCTCTAAAAGTGCTTTAGTATTAGAGCACCCTAATGATCTCTAAGAGATGCAGATAGTCTAATTAAGTTGGTGGCGGTGACGTATGTATTTCCGTTCCAAGCACGCATACCTCCAAGAATCTGAGCAATATATTTTTATTTTGGGAGTAAATTAACGAAATGTTTTAATTTAGCCTAGTGATGATCTTAGAAAAGAGACTCGAGTCCAGACAAATAAAATGTGATGGCCCTTTAGTTCTGATTTAGCCATACTCACTTAACTAACTGAAGATTGAGCCAACATAAATATTTATAATCACAAGGGTTTGACATTTACGATGTGCACATGTATATCGATTCAATATAATAAAAATAATTTAGTATTTAAGATTATTTATATTTTATTAAACCACGAAATCTTTCAGTTTGTTTTTATTATCAGATTACTTTTGAATCACTTTTACGTTTTAATTCAATAATAATTATTTAAATTTGACGTTTCAAATTCGATGTAGCTTTCATTTGTTTAACAAGCTGCCAATTTAGAGAATACCCAGTCAAGATGTGGTCCGCGTAGTATCAAATAATATAAAGTGAGTAGTGTTGTATGCTCAAATTGAGTTCTTATCCTACATTTAATTACTATATTTCCGACTCCGTCATCATTTAAAAATGACTGAAAAATGAGCAAAATTTCAATCTTCACAACTATGGCTTCCACAATACACCGGCTCTGGAACTTGAGTTTCTTGCATGACGAACTCAATGTTCACAAGCCAACGAATCGACACTCAGGACTTGCATTCTGACCCCTGAGACTCTAAACTATATGTTGTGTATGTATGTAATTTGTATGGTTCGAATTCTGTGTTTTTTTATCGACATGTTGAGCAGAGGGCCCCTATCCAATTATGGGATGAATCGGGCCGGGCCACCAACTGTCACACTGTTTCGGGTTGCAGAATTGACGCCTATTGATTTATTAAAAACTTGCACTTGGGGCATGGTCGCACGGTGCGATCACCGCATCCCACTGTTCCCCATTATTAGGATTAATATCTTTTAGTTGAAAAAACAGTGAAGATGTGAGATACATGAAATAGAGTACAATTTACAGGATTGAGTCAACCTGACCATAACATTGAACTTGACACGAAAGTTTCATTTTTGTTCGTTTGTTTGTTTGTAACTTGTAAGTTGCATAAATAATTAGGAAATCATGTGTCGATCAAGAGCTACCATCCAACCTATTAAGATCTCAACCAATTATTTTACATTTAGTGAGATATCTTCTTTTATCTACACTTTGATTTACTAAACTATCAAAACTCCTAACTTCATTTTCTTCCTTCTTATTTAACGTTTGAAAATTGAAAAACAAATGATTTTTTTGCCACTGTTCACAGGTAATTGTAACATTTTCAGAATTTTTTGAAGTATCTTTTTCCAATTTTGCCCCAATCCTTTTTTGAGGAAATGTTGTAATCTATCACTTTTTTCTATAGAAAAATTTCAAAATGTCATCTTCTCTTTTTTTATCTCTAAATAGCACTTTGAGATATTAAATGTCTATTATACTCTTAATGAGTATACAAGAAAACTAACTTTCATTTGAATCGTACACGAAGACTAATTTCTTGTATGAATTTCGGCGAAATTTTCCGGCGAAAATTTAAATCATACACGAAGCCTAACTTCATGTATACATCATATATGCATTATAAATGAAGACTAACATTCATATATGCATCATACACGAAAAATTCCAGCGAAAAATTCTGGATCATATACGAAGTCTAACATTCATGTATGCATCATACACGAAGACTGACTTTCATGTATGCATCATACACGAAGCTTGAGATTCATGTATGCATCATACACGAAAATTTTTCAGGTATGCATCATACACGAAAATTTTGGCCTCCAAAAATTTCAAATTTATATCATACATGAAGATAAATTTTCATGTATGATATATACACGAAAATAAGTTTTCATGTATGATGCATACATGAAGTTAGACTTCGTGTATGATTCAAATTTTCGCCGGAAAATTTTGCCTGAAAATTTTTGCCGCCGATCTTGTACTCAAGTAATACTTTAGATATTCGGATCTTCTGATTCCTATAGTGTTTCATCATCTATTTCATTCGTCGATTATTTGACATTTGACGATTTGAAGATAATTATATACCCTGTTTAGGTGGAATAAATCCTAGTTAATGCTACATGTCGTTCAACCAATGAAAAGAGTAGATAATAAAACACAAAATGGAAGAAGGAAATCCGATTTGCCGATCGCCCTTTAAGTCTTATGTATTGTTAACTAGTGGGATATTATTAGAAATTTAAGATAAATAAAATCAACTTAACCTTAAAGACGCCACTAGTTTCAGCCATTCTGGGAAATGAGATGAAATACCAACTACATTGATTTCCATATCAAGGGGTCATAAATTGTTCACAAAATCAATTGATCCGATATAGACAGCTCTATAAGCTTTTATTCTGCAGAAACGAATAATTGTATACAAATAGCATAAAGAAACAAAACAATCCAGCACGATCAACCGTGAAAATTAATGGCAGTACAACATGGTCCACTCACTCCGGCCATAATGGAAATTTCTCCCGGCTCTCACTTCCAGGAGAACTATATACTCTGAAAAGTGCAATTAAATTAATGGCTTACTTCCTAGTCGGCTCTAGACTGGCCAGCTCGTGAAGACAAGATAATTCCAACGATAAGACCATAGAGCGCCAAAGCTTCAGCAAAAATGAGAATAAGGATCATTCCAACAAATAGCTTTGGTTGTTGTGCATTAGCCCTGCAAATAAAATTGCATGATTACTATGAGAAAGACACAAGAAGAAACTGAGGAGTCTATTATCCAAAAGTTCTGATGCCAAGTCTGTATAAGAAAATAAAGAAGCAAATGATATCTGAAAAAAGGTACTGGTAAGCAAATAATGCAACATGCAATTTCTATATGCAATACTTTATTCCATATCTCAAAATGTTATGTATCATTTGTTCATAACGCAACTCAATCTCTCAGATAACGAGACCTTGTTCCAGAATGTCATATGGCACATAATCAGAAAGCCTTCTGTCTATGACATAACACAATTTAGTGAAAAGTTGACAACTGCAAAGAGCTATAGGGTGACATTACACAATGTTACTTCAATCAAGAAATTATTAGATATTGAACTTGCTGAGAAGGTGTAACTATTAAGTAAGAATAAGCTAAAATATTTGACAGACAGAACATTACTTTGATGCATAATCTGTTTCCACCCTAATAATGAAAGTCGAGCAGAAGTTGCTCAAATTATTATTTATAAAAAAAAGGTCGAAGAACTGACATGTTAATTCGACAACAGAGGCAATCAAACTGCGTCCAAAGTTCATAAACACTTAACAGACCAGATGTTTTCAGCAATAATAAGATTTCCATACCTAACACCAGCATCTCCAACGATCCCAATAGCCATTCCAGCAGCAAGCCCAGCTAGGCCACAGGAGAGACCAGAAGAGAGATGGGCATAACCATCGAAAAGGTAATAGGACTTGGCTTTAGGGTTGATACCAGTGCTGATAATAACAGCAATAATCAAACCGTATATACCCAAAACACCAGCCATGACCACTGGCACAATCGATTTCATTACAAGCTCTGGCCTCATCACCCCCATTGATGCCACACCTACACCACTCTTAGCTGTCCCATAGGCTGCACCCATACCTATAAGAACAACCTTATGAATCAATGTAATCCAATACACCACATAATGAAATAGTGATATTGAATTGTACAATTTTATGCAGGGGAAGCAAAGAACACATATGTGATGATGAAATTTAGTCAAGATAAAACCAAAGACCAATAATATAGGAAAAATACAAAATTTAGATGAATTCAAACACAATATATTAAGAGAAGCGCAAGCTAGACAAAAAAAGGTTCAGCCAAGTGAGAATAATGAAGACGAATCCCAACCAATACTGATCTAGATGGACTGGATCAATGTGCAAAATGTGTATGCGATAAGTATAAGAACACCGTAACTCAGATACTAAAACAAAGATCATCATAAAACAAGCAAAGAAAAACACAAATACTTTAACGTTAATAGCAATTAAAACGATAAATGTTGATTAGAACATGCGATCAAAGAATTTAAAGGAGGCGACCAAGCAAATTGATACAACTACCGATAAAGGATATTAAGTCGGTAAAACGAAAGAACCTCACAATAAATTCTAATAAAAACAAAAATCTTGGAAGTACCATGGAAAAATTAGAGCAAAAACTGTTAAACAGAAGAAGAGATCGGAAAATTACAGGAAAAGACGAGGGCAGCAGCGGCGCCAAGGAATCCGAAGAACGGAGCAGTTTCATCGCCACTGAATGTCGAAGACATAATTGCAGATCCGAATTAGTTCTGAAATCAAAGAATCTCAAAAAACTCTTTCACTGGGGTAGGGATTTGAGATCGATCGATCTTTCCCTCTATCTCTTTCAGAGTGTGTGTGATTGGTGTAGAAACAGCTAATATCGTTGAACGACAGGGATGAGCAATAAACACGTGGCTTCTTAACTTGAGATTCTTTTTGCCTTAATGGGTTTAATAGCCCATGATCCACATCCACTGACTGCTTTTGGGCCGGACTACATTATGTTTGTGAACTAATACTCCCTCCATATTTGAAAAGGTGTAATGTTTGCTCAAAAAGGTTGTAATTGAAAAAATATAATATTTCACTTTATGAATTTTTATACCCCAAATATTCCTCTATATTTACATCAATATATCATTACTTTTCCCTTAATTAACAAAACCTAATTAAACTAACCTAATCTAATTATCCTAATTTAAACAACCCAACCCAATTAAAAATACAACCCAAACCCAAAATCTCCAAACCCAAACCCAATCTACAGCCCAATTCCCCCAAATATATTGCGATTCTCCCAACCCCAAACCCTAAATCGGCGCCTTCTCGCTCTCGTGTTCTTCACTGATCTAGGGTTTCTCCTCCCTCTCTCTGTCTCCACTCTCATCTCTGTACTCCTTGCCGTCCGTTCACAATTATGGCGCTGATCAATATTTCGACTCCCATCTCTGAGAGCCTGGTGGCGAAACATCCTTCGCCTCCGCTCTATGACGAATTTGAGAATCCTTCGTCGGCGGTCTGTGACGAATCTCAGACGCAATCTTCTTCGCCGGCGGTCTGAGACCCAATCTCCTTCTCCGCCGCTCTTTCACGAATCTGAGAATCCTTCGCCGGCGGTCTATGACGATTCTCAAACGCAATCTCCTTCGCCGACGTTCTTTGACGAGTCTGAGACTCAATCTCCCTCTCCGCCGCTCTTTCACGAATCTCACACTCTGGCTCCGTTGCCGGCGCTCTTGCCTGACGGATCTCAGGCAGATTCCCCGCCGACGCCGCTCAGACTTCCTTCGCCGCCGCTCTGTGATGGTACCGTGGTGCCGGAGTCTGAATTCTCAACGCTCACTTATGAGTCTTCTCCAAATCTGAGAAAGGGCATGGTGGCTGACAGTCAGTGCTCGGTGCCGGCGATGCAGTGGGAGGATGAAGCTGACATTCATCTCACCTACGAGGAGTGGGTGCAGAAATACATTGCTAAGGGAATGCTAGAGTATAAAAGCTCCAGAAAATAGGTGATCGCATTCTATTTTATGGTTTTCACTCTCTTGATTCCCCTCGATTTTATGATACTGCATTTCTGTATTTGATCTTTCATGAGTGGGGGAAGGCTGGTGATGCCTTATTTGTGCAATTTCTGATCATTATCATAATAATATGCTATGCTATATTTGAGCTTAAAACTGATATTGAACTGATACTGCATTTGATTGAGTGGGGGAAGGCTGGTGATGCCTTATTTGTGCCTTTCAAACTGATAATGAACCGATACTGCACTTCTGATGCCTTATTTGTGCATCATTTCTGTTTATAAACTGTTACTGCTCTTGTAAAACTGATTATGAATTGATACTGCACTTGTGTCTACACCAAACTGAATTGAATGTGATACTACACTTGTGTCTACACCAAACTGATACTACATTTGTGTCTACACCAAACTGAATTGAATGTGAATTGTTGTCTTCTTGGGAGTTGTTTGATGAATCTTATTACTGCCACCACTAGAATTATTTGTGTTCTATGTCTAGAGGCATAAATAGGATACATAGTGAGTCAATGATGCAAAAAAATTTCATTTAATTAAAGCTGAGACTACAACCACTAACTAAACAACTGATCCAAGGACAAATTTACATTCCAAACAAAAAAACTGATTTATTTCCTGTTTGTCCCTGTAAACTGATCTATTTCCAAAAAACTGATCTACACAGAACTTTTCACTCTGTTAAATGCATGTCTTCCACTCCTCTGGTGATGTCTTTATTCTGCAATATTATCCCTCCATCAACTCCAGGCATCTTCAGATATTCCCATCCTTCTTTCACAATGCTTTCATCTACTAAGATGGAATCTGGCAGTGTCCCTCTCTCTCACCATTCTCTCCTTGTACATATGTGGAATTTTGTATGTGTTATTTCTCCTGCACTTGATGATTTCTTCATGGCAGCCTTGCAAAGTGAGAAATACATTGTTTAATTTCCATGGTGGAAAATTCTTAAATGCTTCTTTGACATTTCTGATCATGTCATCTATATTTCTTGCATCCTTCTCATCCTTAAGTGTCTGTATGGCTCTAAAAAAGCCAAGATCATTGATGTTAGTGTTTGGTGAGTTTGGTGGTTGCTGTATAAGCTGTATGTTGAATCCATCTGATGGTGCAGCAGCTCTGAAATCTGGATCATTGTTGTCTATGTGTGGTCTTGCATTATCTTGCTGGATTATGATATTTTTGCTTAATCCTTGTGGCCACTTTCTTTTAATCAGTGGTATCATCTGCAGTAGGTAAGTGAAAAACATGTAAACTGCACTAAATGATGAATCAGTTTGATTCTGATAGTGAAATACACATGACAACCTCTTACCTCCTGCAGAAAAATATCCTTCATCACCTTTCTTGAAATCTTTGTAATTGGTTTAGTGATCATGGTGCCTTTTTCTCTATGTTTAGAATTTTTTTGTGCTGGTTCCTCATAAGTGAATGGTATGATTCCAAACTTGCCATCAAATATCACTTCACCATTGCTGTCTATGATTGGTCTTGAAACCATGCACTCAAACATGATTTTATCAATGTCGTTTTTGGATTGCAACTGTCTATATGGTGCTGTTTCACCTTTTAGAAGGTAATACCTTGCTGTTTTTCTTGTTAAATTGAACCATTTCTCAGCTATATGGATCACATTATAGTTGTTCTGAAAAACAACCTTTCCTTCCTCACTAATGCATGAAAGTTGCTTGAGGCTAAACTCCATTCTAGTGAGCATGTTCTTAGGAGTTAAGTAGGGTTTAATAGCACTAGTATGAGGCCTTATCTCTTCTGTTTTAAGCCAGCATTGTACCTGATAAGGGTTGACTCCCATATGATGTGTTGTTTCTCTGATTGAGCTCATCTGCAAAACTGAGAGAGACTTCAGTTTTTCTGCATCTAACACCTCTTTATCTTTGTGCTGATAGCCTTTCTTCATGCATTTAACTTGTATAGGTCTGCCCAAAGCTTGTTGAACTGCAGCTTTCTTCCATATGCTATACACAGTGATATAGTCCACATTGAACATTGTTGCAGCCTCTTTTTTAGCACCATGCTTAAGGCCATAAGTAGTGGACTGTTGGAGGAGCCACTGAACCATGACTGTTCTTTCATCATCAGTCAGATTTTTTTTGCTTTGGCCTGTCTTCATTGCTGCAGAATTTGAGAATTTATTGCTGTGGTTATAATGAGATTTTCTGCCTTCAATGCTGTGTATAAATTTATATCTCTAAATAGAGGTATAAATTTATGCTACTTCATTGTGGGGATCACAAGTTTTATATTTTGTTTGGTTGAAGGGATGATATATATACTCATACTCTTAAGGGGGACCATAATGTTTATATCTTGTTCATTTGAAATGAAATTGATGGATAAATGAGAAAATATTTAAAACACATGAGAGGTGTAATATTATACCTCCACTTTAGAGGTATAAATTTATACTCGGAGCATGGGAAAAAGGGATTGCCCGAAACTTTATACCTGTTGCCCGAATTTTTCTTAAATCGAAATCAAACAATATATAAGAAAGTGAAATAATATTATACCTCGTTTTCCTTCGTTTCCACTCCAAGTGAACGCACCCTTAAAGTATAATAATACTGACGTAGCTATTAATTCCAACAAGTATAAAAGAAAATGGTTTTGGTTTTTTCTAAAAGTTAATTACTCCGATATTGCATATATAAATTTGCTTTAATTAAGATTTCGCAAGTAATGACAATGCATTTGTGCAGGATAATATATAGTTTTGTTTGCTCCAAAGATTATCCATAATGTGGGCGGGAATTATTTCGTTTAATCATTGTTAAATATATAGTACTATATAGTATTTGGCTAGATGTAAGTCGTTAATGTCTAAAGTTAAATTAGAAAGCTCATTGCAACATAGATCCACAATTCCCTCATGTAAAACCAATTCTCCTATTTACTATGAGATTTAATTCGCTACGAGATGTTACTATATTCTTATGACATCGAGGGATGCTTTAATTAATTGTGTTGAAATAAACAAACCTTATAAATTAAAAAAAAAAAAAGAATTACGTCTTCTCACAAAATTGTACTGCATACTATAAGGTACGTAAAATCTGAAATTTCCACTGAAAATGAAATACATAACCATGCATACAACATTAAATAAGTCGAGAATTAGCAAATGTTAAAAAACCTTTCCACTCCTATCATCTCTCATGCACTCGCTCTCTCGAATATAAAAATTGAACTATTCCAAATAGCTAGCTGCTAGTGTTGCATCTCGTATTCGCTCGCATACCATCGTCCTAAACACACAGGTATAAAATAAAAATGATGGGAATAAACACGCAGTGTGCGTATAATATGAAGAAGAAGAAGAAGAAGAAGAAGAAGAAGAAGAAGAAGAAGAAGAAGAAGAAGAAATGGAACACGAGTTGAAATAGAGAACATCCAAGAAGAGTCATGGAGTAGGATTGAAAGGTGGGAATTTAGGGAAATATCCAAATTTGGGGTACTTGAAATACTTTGGGGGAATCTTTGTGAAAGGAGGGCAAGGTTTCTTCTTATAGATTGGTGGAAGTGGAAATAGTGGAAATGGAGGAGGAAGCGGCTTTTCGATTGGAACCGGCGGAGGAAGCGGCTTCGGCTTGTAGATTGGCACTGGCGGAGGAAGGGACTTCACCACCGGCGGCTTGTAGATTGGCACCGGCGGTGGATTCGGCTTCACCACCGGCGGCTTGTTGTAGATTGGGACGGGCGGCTTGTAGATTGGCACCGGCGGAGGAAGCGGCTTCACCACCGGCGGCTTGTTGTAGATTGGAACAGGCGGGGGAAGCGGCTTCACCACCGGCGGCTTGTTGAAGATTGGAACCGGCGGTGGAAGCGGCTTCACCACCGGCGGCTTGTTGTAGATTGGGACGGGCGGGGGAAGCGACTTCACCACCGGCGGCTTGTAAAATGGAGGTGGAATCGGCTTGTAGATGGGGACAGCTGGTGGAAGCGGCTTAAATGCCGGGGGCTGAGGCATGGGCTTGTAAGTGGGGACAATTGGCGGCTTGAACATGGGCTTGAGTTTGGGCTTGGGCTTGTAGGTTGGTGGGAGGGACCAAGGCTGGCCGAAGGTTCCTAAGGGTGGAATGGTAATTTTGGGCCAATCTTTTTTCCATGGATCGGTTTTAGGGAGAGGTGGGTAATCGAAAAAGGGCCACAATAATTTGGAGGTGCATAATGCAGTGGAGAATCGGAGATTTTTTGTGGGGCTAAATATGATTTTGTTGTCGATTTGGGATTTGAATTCGATTTTAGCGGTCTCGACACCGCCGTGGGCGGGACAAGGGACGGCGGCGGCGCTGTGGAGCTGAGCGTAGCACTTTGTCTTCGGAAATCGAACTCCTTTGGGAAGTATGATGCTGAATTTGCCGCCTTCGTCTACCTCGCCGTCTCCGACTCTTTTGATCCCTTTCTTCAGCTTGCAATCGATGGTTACATGAAGACCTACATTACATTTACATAGGTAGTTTCATGAAATTACTTAAGCTATGAATATTTAGAAAATGTAAGCATGCATCTATAATAATTAAATAAAACATGCGACAAATGTTCTACTTCTCCGTCGTTCGTGGCTCACATGCATGTGTGTGTACATGTAAGGGAAAATTTTATTTGCCGTTAAAACTAGAAATCAATTAGAATCGTTTATGATCTACGTTTACATTACCTGAAAATGCATGGCTAGTTTTGAAGAAGTTCTGTTGGCAATCAGCACACTCAGCAAACCCCACAATCTCAAACTGTTGGTCATCTGCATTGCTCAAGCTGACCACAAATAACACACATACCAACACAAAACCTAAATTAAGGGAATGAACCCTCATCGGAATCTGCTAAATTCTTATCACTAGCTACTATGATTCTTGAATGGCTTGACAAAGTATAACATATGCCCTTGTAATATGTGTATATATATATAGGTATCATCTTAAATGATATCACATGAGGGTTAGGTCGACCAATATCCCAATAATACATTGCTCACATTTTTTTGTTTTTATTTTATTAGTTTCTCGCTGATGGAAATTAATAGTTTTTGGCAGCCACTAATTTAATATTATGTGCAACTTTGAATGGACGTATATTGGAGTGATATGTAATAATGAAACCAATATACACAATACATCCATGACTGAGTTTATATATATAATTCAAGGGGAAATTTTATTCGGCCACACGCATAATTAAGAAAGGAAAAATTAACTCTAAAAATTGGAAATAATCACATTTTTCTTTAGAATGTATAATTACCCCATTGAAATTATTTCTTTTTTTAAAAATTTATAATATTATCTTTTTTAACTTGTGTTAAATCTATATTTCCATGTTCTAATTTAATTATCATAAATTTAACCATCAGAATATATATAAATATATATAGTCATGTGGGCAGCTTAATTTATATCGAAGTTAATTCATTGAATGAACTCCTTTGTTGTATCCGATTACCGACTCACC
Organism: Schizonepeta tenuifolia; assembly: GCA_029490685.1. Lineage (NCBI taxonomy): Eukaryota > Viridiplantae > Streptophyta > Magnoliopsida > Lamiales > Lamiaceae > Schizonepeta > Schizonepeta tenuifolia. The sequence goes on from CM055958.1 coordinate 87,216,183, forward strand.
ACCGCTTCGTACACAACACAGATTCACTTTGAATGATAGTGGAATTCTCGTGCCTTTCTCTCTCTTCTCTCCCTCTCGCTCTCGTGCATAGTGAATGACAAACAAAATAAAATCAAAATAAAGGATCTACTAGTATTATATTCTTTGCTTCTCTGGGAGAAGCGGAAGAAAAGAAAGCATATTATACTTCGCGCAGGCATGATTAATTGAACTCAATTGAGAGGTGTTTTGTTATTTAAGCTATGTCTCGTTGACCTACTATACAATATATGTTTATAGACAAAAACTTGGGTGCAACAGTTCCACCGTAGAACACCCGTCCATTTGAACCGACCTGCCCCGCCCCGACCCGTTTGACCCGGTCAAACCCCCTTTTGATCAGTTTTTTTTTTTTAATTTTTAATTTTTTTTTCAGTTTCTTTTTTCCAACTTTTTTTTATTGTTTGCCGCTTCTTCTATGGTCAAGATTCGAGCGAGAGGAGCCGAAGGCCTCGGAGCGAGCCGAAAAAGTCAAAATTGTTGCCCGCCGATTATCCTTATTTTAGTAATCGGAGCGAAGGCGGAACCGTAAAATCGGAACCGAAGGCAGAGCCCGTGAAAATAATCTGGAAAAAAAAAAAAAAAAAAAAAAAAAACGGGCCCTTGAGACCCACGCGCGGCGCGTGGATCTCACGCACAGGATCGGAATGGCGCGTGGCGGGTCGGGTTGTGTGCAAATGGGTGCAGACTTATGCACCCAAGTCCTTCTCATGTTTATATAGTTAAGTTTGATATTATGTGATATATACTATACCTATTAATCATTAGTTATTTGAAGTTTATCTGATACATTGATTCGACATGTATGCAACAAATTAAACGGCGCGCACCAGATCAAAAAAAGCCATACGTTTTTCTCTTTTCTTCTTTTAAATGACTTCGTCGAAAATGTTCAGCAGCTCTAATAATCTGATTGATAATAGCTCAAACATAAATAACTATTTTAAATTAATAAATATCAAAATTTATTATATATCAACTTTGACCAGCAATCTACTCAACACGACAATTCATTTTATAGATTTACATAGGTTTATTTACCTAAAATAAAACTTGAAAAATAGTCAGTGTCAGGGGAAACGAAAACGAAAGTTAATTTTGATAGTTAATTTGGTCAAAATTGAAAATTATAGTTCAATAATAGTACCTTATTATATATGTGCTTGAAGTAATCAAGTAAGAACGTAGTGTAGGGGTCACAGCCATAAATCATAACACATAGCTAGGCTTCTAATTCGTTGATTCTTCGATTCATACACTTATTAGGTAATTAATCATTTTTGTATATATATGATGATCGTAGATCATACAAATATTAATAGTTACTAGTACTAATTTTTTGTTTCTACATGAAAGATAAAAAAAAGTTGTCTGATCCTCTCCGAAGTAATGAGTATGTGTGTGGATGAATAAATGAAGTGTGATGATCTTGTTGGGGCGTTCCCTTTTTCATTGATAATTTATAAATATATTCACTCTTAGGTATTGATTTTGTATACTGTGAATTGTTGGTTGCATTTCTTGACATGGCCATTTCAATTAGAAAGGTTGAATGTGAACTATTTATTGCGCAATTAATGACGTCAAATAATGTCATTGTCTGGGTCTATATAAGATTGAATGTTTGGAAGCTGAAAAAGATATTTTCAACTAATTAAGTGTGCTTTAATTTATTGCTTCTCATTAATCGCTTTGTAGTTGTAGCAACTCTCAACTTCCACAATATTTAGGAACTATATACAAAAAAAAGAAATGAGCTGACAAATGTTTGAATTGTTTGTAATAATGTTTGCTTGTTTTGTTTTTATTGAATTATATATCTCAGTCGTGCGTATTGAAATTATTTTATTTACCAAAAAAAAAAAGTGATGCTTGATTTTATTTTCTCGACTCTTACAATAGGGAAAACAAATTTGATATTCCTTTTACCTAGAAATGAAAGTTTCGCTGAAAAAAAAAGTGAGAATTGATAGATAATAGATGTATATAATATATATACAGTTATTTAATTATTATTTTTTTAATCGTGAAACCGTAACCTGCTATCTTCGGTGTATACTAAGTAATTAAACTCACATCGGGGGGCCCTAGGTGAAAGAAAAAAAAAAAGGCCCCTTCATCATTTGTAAAAAAAATTGCTTTCACTTCATTTGTCCTGCATGTATTTCGTTTTCACACAAACATAAAGCAACTTTTTATACTCATACAAGTGCATCAACATATATATCTTCTTCTGACGAGCACGATTTGCATCGAAATAAATACTCTAACTTCCTTAAGATTGAGGGATGAGAAAATAAATTTTACACCTCAAAATTATGGTGAATTCTTTCCGTTTTGATGCAAACTAGCATGATTTAGTACTCCTATTAATCAATAACATCAATTTTGTTAAGGTAAATAATGGACTAGTTTTTAAATTTGGGGACCCTAGGCATTTGCCCAAGCTGGCCTAGCATGAAAGTCGGGTTTGCTTCCGTCCTTGACAAAAACATGCATACTATACAAGACAGGTATGTTGGATTTGAGGCGTTGCTGTTCAGGAGGTGATGCTGCTCAAAGATGTTGGCAAAGTTTATGTAGCCAAAAGTACAGTTGAAGTTTCGAAGCCGCTGCGTAGAACAAACTCTGTTATGTGTGCTTCAGTCTGTGCTAAGGAAACCTGCAACACTCTGGCAGAGACTTTCCTTATCTGCACGGATTTTGCGGGATCTTTTCCATGTTTGTGATAGATGCAGACAAGATACTTATCAATCAGATATAAGACGTGTTCCCCAAGCCTTATCCTCACAAGGAAAGAAGATCTAAGAAGATATACATGGTGGCGAAGAGATCTAGGGTTTCAAACCTATATATATTCGACATCAACATTGTGAGGGCTGGCTGCTTTGTTTTATTATTTGAGTGCATATACTTTCTTGAGAGTATTGTAATTGAGTGCACAAATTAGTAAGGGTTTATCTTTGATAAATTCAGTCTGTAAGAGAGTTAAGGGTCAGACTGAAGGTTGAGTGATTGTAGATCAATCAACCACGAATTCACATGAAGTTAGGAAGAGGGTGAGCGAAAGGGTAGCATAAGGTGTTGACCTGTATGTGTAAGATCCTCTGTAGCCATTTCTTCTAATCGTGGATTGGTTCTCTCTTGGGCAAAGACCCCCCAGACGTAGGTTGCAAAACTAAACTGGGTTACCACATCGTGTGTCGTTTATTTCTGCACAGTTTATTATTTCTGTTGTACTGACTGTGCTAAGTTTTCTAGTAAAACAACATTTTTATATGTATAAAGTGTTTGTTTAGATCTAACAATTGGTACCAGAGCGGTACATCGATCTTACAGGTGTTGATCTTAGGGCAGACATCTAAACGTGTTGCTGCATTCGTGACAAGACACAATGACTTCCACATGTGGCAGTTAGATGATGAAACCACCAATTCTTGATGGATCCAACTATGGATATTGGAAGATTCGGCTGATGGCATACATCAGAGCCATCAATGAAGAGGCATGGGAGACGATCAAGTCAGAATTCAAACCTCCCACCATAGCTACTGGTGAACCCAATGCTGGAAAAGTAAAAGACTGGAAATAATGGACGGAAGTTGAACGAAAAGAATTTGGAATGAATCAAGTTGCCTTAAACACCATTCAAGCATTTGTTACTATGGAAATATTCTCTCTTATTTCCACGTGCACTTCTGGGAAGCAAGCTTGGGATATTCTGAAAACCTCCTTTGAAGCAAACGATCGTGTGAAAGGGCAACAATTGCAACAACTGGCAACTCAGTTCGAGTTACTAAGGATGGAAGAACATGAGACAATCAGCGACTTTCATGCAAAGCTTCTGAAAATCATTAATGAAAGCGTAGCTCTCGGGAAAAAGTTCGATGATGAATATCTTGTCAGAAAGGTTTTAAGATTTCTTCCCAACAGGTCCGAGTACAAAGTGGTTGCAATTGAAGAAGTGAGAGAATTATCCACGATGAAGCTAGATGAGCTCATTGGATCATTGCGAACCTACGAGATGAGCAAAATGAGTGAAGGTACTGAAAGGAAGAAAGTTGCCTTTCAAGCGCACAACTGGCATCCGGAGGAGTCGACTGTGCCAAAAGGAGAACTAGCAGCTGTTGAAGCAATGGCCCTAATCACGAAATCCTTCAAGAACATATTCAAAAAGTTTGCCAAACGAGGACTTGACAACAAGAAAGGAAATAAAGTTGAGTCAAATCAACTAGATAAGGAAGACCACCAGTCCACTCCATAAACTGGGCCTCAATGCCATGAGTGTCATGGTTATGGACACTTCAAGAGAGATTGCATCAATACGGCACGGAGGCAAGGCAAGTCATACGTCGCTACCCACAGTGATGAGTATACTGATGATAGTGAAAGTGAGACTGAAGAGAAAGTTGCTCATGTTGCAATCTCTGCAGTACAACCGTCCACTCATGTGTCTGCGTCTGTGCCTACTAGAAAGGACAATCCAGTTGATGAAGAAAGTGACGCAGACAGCGTAGATGAGGAGTCAATGATAAAAAAATATGAATATCTAATCATTAAGTGCGATGAAGTTGGAAAAATCAATCTAATTCTCCATGCTCAGATTGAGGAAGTAACTAGAGAAAGAGACAATTTGAAACTCTTGAATATGTCTCTGCTCGATCAAAACAACATGCTTCTCGACAAGATGGATCAGATGGATAAGTTTATCAAGATGATGAATAGTGAAGGAACTAACACGCTTGACAAGATTCTTGAAGCTGGACAAAGCTCAACCAATAAATCTGGTCTGGGTTTTCAAAAAAAAAACAGTGGGTGGCAGTCAAAGAAAAGGATAAAAAGGTGAAGTTTGTTCCTCAACAGGAGAAACCTTAGGGAAATCCAACTCCCAAGACAAACCCTTCCAACAATGGGAGACAAAAGAGAACTTCTCGACCAAATTCACAAAAGCAGACACAGATGCACCAACAGGTGGGAAGGAGTGTTCCACGAAAGCAGAGTCATTAATTCAGAAGGGGACAATCACCACCACAAGAGGAGCTTTTCAGGCCAGTCTGCCATTACTGCGATCTTCCTAGACATATAAGGCCACACTGTAGATACTATCTCGGCGACAGGAGAAGAATATTTCAGTCAAAAAACAATTACAATGCTTACGTTGCTCTCACTTCACTTTGGGCACGAGCTGACAGTAGGTGGTACATGGACATTGCTTGTTCCAAGCACATGATAGGGAATCCTAAATTCCTAACCAATATTGTATATATTTTCGATGATCACGTTACCTTTGGAGATGGTAATCAAGCTACAGTGATTGGAAAGGGATACTAAACATACCTGGAATGCCGCCTCTACGGAATGTTTATTTGGTTGATGGACTTAAAGCAAATCTTTTCAGTGTTGGTCAAATCTGCGATGAAGGATACAAGTTATATTCGACGAGATTTCGTGTCAAGTAGTGAAGAATGGAGCTGTATTTATGATTGGTCGCAGATCTCATGACAAGTGTTATCTTGTCACACCCGCACATGTCTGTCTGCAAGTTAGTGCTGGACTGACTGAGACCTGGCATCAGAAACTTGGGCATGCAAGTTTGAGGAGTATGAAGAAACTGTTAAATGCAGATGTTGTTCGTGGAGTTCCTAAGCTCGAGATCGATGACAAGGTTGTGTGTGGACCTTGTCAATTGGGGAAACAAACCAAAGTTGGACACAAGAAAGTTCGTAGCATCACCACTTCTGGCATTCTTGAATTGATGCATATGGATTCGGTAGGACCGATGCTTACTCAAAGCATAGCAAAGAAGGAGTTTATTCTTGTATGTGTTGATGATTATTCAAGGTTCACTTGGGTAAAATTTCTCCGGCACAAATCAGAAGCTTTGAAGAGCTTTAAGGACTTGTGCATTCGTGTGGAGTTAGAGAAGGATCTTCCCTTAAGAATAATAAGAAGTGATCATGGTGGAGAATTTCGAAGTGAAGAGTTTACCAGCTTCTGTGCTAAAAAAGGAAAAGTTCATGAGTTCTCATCCCCAAAAACACCTCAACAAAATGGAGTTGTTGAGAGAAATAATAGAACTCTGCAAGAGATGATGAGGATCATGCTCAAGGCGCATGATGTAGCCGACAGGTTTTGGGTTGAAGCGATAAATACGGCGTGCTACATAGTGAATCGAGTCTATCTTCACCCTAAAACAAATTAGACTCCCTATGAAATCTAGAAGGGAAAGAAGCCCAACCTCAAACACCTCTACGTGTTTGGGACAGTGTGCTATGTTCTGAACGACAGGAAATACACGCAAAAGCTTGATAATCGATGTCTTGAAGCAATATTTATGGGATATGCTCGTGACAGCAGAGCATTCAGAATCTATGTTAAGACAAACAAAACTATCATAGAGTCTATAAATGTGGTCTTCACCGATTCTACAGACGCAGAAGCAAAAGAGGAGCCTCAACTGTTACTACTTGTCTCAGAGTCTGTGCTAACCTCCTCAAATGTATAGACTGGCTGTTACTTATCCTGTCGAAGCTGAAGCTTCATCTGATTCCAACTCAAGTGAGATAGTCCCTACTACTCCGACTCCATCCAGAGGGGTATCCAAGAATCATCATTTGACAAATGTTATTGGAGATGTCACTGAAGGAAGAGTAATAAGAAACGTGGTAAAAGACTACAAACGTATGGTGGCAAACATTGCATTCATATGTTATGTTCTAAAGTTCTACCGAAGAATGTCAAGGAGGCCTTATTGATTGAAGATTGGACTGTCTCCATGCAAGAAGAATTGCTCCAGTTTGTTCGTTGCAATGTTTGGTATCTTGTGCCTCGTCCCATTGATGCTCATGTAATTGGGACAAAATGGATTTTTCGCAACAAAACTGATGAGATAGAGGAGATTATTCGCAACAAGTCAAGACTAGTTGCTCAAGGATACTCTCAAGAGGAGGGTATTGATTATGAAGAGACATTTGCTCTAGTCACTCGCTTAGAAGCTGTTTGACTACTACTTGGGATGGCGTGTTGCATGAACTTCAAGCTATACCAAATGGATGTTAAGAGTGCATTTCTCAATGGTACTCTTCAAGAAGATGTATACGTTGAGCAGCCTCCAAGATTCGTTGATCCTGCATTTCCCGATCATGTTTACAAATTAAACAAGGTGTTATATGGATTGAAGCAAACACCTCGTGCTTGGTATGATACAATGTCCAAGTATCTCATCTTCAAATGATATGTTCGAGGAGGATCTGACAAAACTCTTTTCTACAAGAGTAACTCGGAAGGTATCATCATTATTCAGATTTATGTTGATGATATAATCTTTGGCTCTGTGTCGTAGGATCTGATCCAGGAATTCGTGGGTCACATGACAAAGGAGTTTGATATGAGTCTCTTTGCTGAATTGCATTATTTTCTGGGACTTCAAATTAAACAATCCGAGGAGGAAATATTTGTGACTCAATCAAAGTATGCTCGGAGCTTGGTGAAGAAATTTGGACTAGAAAATGCCAAGGTGCGTCGCACACCTATGTCAACTTCAATCAAGCTCAGCAAGGATACAGAAGGTGCTTCTGTAGATCAGTCTCTATGCAGAAGTATGATTGAAAGTTTGCTCTACCTGACGGCCAGTAGACCAGACATTAGCCACAATGTTGGAGTTTGTGCTAGGTTTCAGGTAGATCCTAAGGAAATACATTTGCTAGTTGTGAAGAATATTATTAAATATGTTCGAGAAACAAGTGATTTTGGTATTTGGATGACTAAGGACAGCACACTATCCTTAGTGGGATACAGCAATGCGGATTGGGCAGATAGCGCGAACGATAGGAAGAGTACATCTGGAGCATGTTTCTTTCTTGGCAATAATTTGGTATCCTGGCACAACAAGAAGTAGGTGAGCGTGTCTTTGTCCTCAACTGAAGCTTAATACATTGTTGCAGGATCAACGTGCACTCAACTTATGTGGATGAGCCAAATGCTTGAACATTCTGGAGTGTCATTCGAGCTATTCACTCTCTACTATGATAACAAGAGTGCAACTGATATTTCGAAGAATACTGTGCACACTCTAAGTCAAAACACATCGACATTCGCCACCATTTCATAAGGGAGCTGATTGAAGAGAAGATACTCAACATGGAGTTCATGCCTACGGATAAGCAGTTGGCGGACTTGTTCACTAAGGCCTTGGATGCAGCGAGGTTTGAATCTCTTTGAGCTTCGTTGGGTGTATGCTCTCTCTAAATTCTCTAGAGAGATCTCGTGCTTGTGGTCTTTTAAACAAGCATAATGTTTATGTACATTATTGTTTTTTGGTTTTCTTAGTTTTCTTGGTTCTCTGTGTGTTTCTGTGCCAGGACGTTTTGGCATAATCACTGGAACACGTAGTGTGCTGGAGCAGACAAGGGCTGACGTCACCCTGCAGCCTTTCAACGGCTATTTTCTGTGCTAAACTCTACGGCTTCCAAGAGTATACAACGGTTATTTTATGTTCACATTTGAACGTTGGAGATAAGGATCACTTCAAATCTTGATAAATATATCATCTCCTATTTTGTTGGGATTTATTTCGATACTTATCTTTTTGGAGAGAGAAGTCCATCGCCTTTGAAGTCTCATATATATCGTTTCTTCTGCATTAAGATTTCACACATCTTTTGCTTAGTTTTGAAGCTCTCTCTCTCTCTCTCTCTCTCTCTCTCTCTCTCAAAGCTCTCAATTGTGTTCGTGTGTTGCTGATCAATAGTTATCATGTCTGATGGAAGCCATTCCACCCAAAAATTCTCAGACGACTCCGGTGATGATGGTGTTCCTCTCTCTCGTCTATACGGTGTCGGTGGCAAGAAGAAGAATACTTTGGGTATTGTGGATTACCCAGATTCAGACTCAGACTCCGGAGAGAAGCACCCCTCTACTGCTGCCAAGGAGAAGCAACCCGCACGTTCAAAATCCTTCTCTCTGGTGAGGACAGCCTTTGAGTTTCCGTCGAAGAATACCTCTGCTCAGGAGAAGCAGACCGTTGAGGACTCCGAATCTGACACGGAGTCAAGTCAGAAGGAATAAATATATGTTCATGTTGCTGCTTTAAAGAAGAAGACTATTCCATCAAAGTCTTTGACTTCCCGATCAATTCTCCAACGATCTGCATCTTTCGTCAGTGGTTCTCAAGCTGTAAGAGAACAAGCCCCCATCCCTCTGGCGATTCCTGTGTTCCAAGAAAATGAGAAGGAGCCAGATATTGGTGAAGAATATGGAGTGGATCAAGCTGCTATTGATGAGATAGCTGCAGACCTTGATGTGCCAGAGTCTGTGCCAACTGAGAAGAAGAAGACTTCCAAAAGACGTCTTTGCAAGCTTTCTGACCTGCCCAGAAAGAGGGTTAGAATTGAAGAAGTTGCATTGACTATCAAGGAACCTATTGCAACCCCTGCTACTCGAACGAGAGGTCAATTGGCCAAGAAGGTTGCTACTGCTGCTGCCCGTGATGTCAAGGGCAAATGGAAGATTGGTGAATCTTCCAGGAAGAAGAAGAAGAAGAAGGTTACTGTGAAGCCTAAGAAGGGTGTGGATCCAAATAAACCTATAGACGTAGAGTCTGGGCCTGAAGGTGCCATGGAAAGTGATGCTGGAAATTCTGAGCATGAAGCTTCACATCAAGGAGCTTCTTCTGCTGCTCATCATGGTGACTTATCTGCTACACCATCTAGAAGACAATTATTTTCAGCCTATCCTCTTCAACGAACGAAGGCTGTACAAGATGCCTTCAGGTTTAAGTCTGATGAACATGCTGAGGCTTAGAATAATGTCATCCACAGGAAGTTGGTCTATGAGCAACCTGTGAAGAATCAAGATTTGGAGGGAACTGACTTGGACAAATTGCTGAAGGATGCAAAGTGGGATCAGACTGTCTATCCTGTTCGAAGATATGTTCGAGCAGTTGTGTTGGAATTCTACTGCAACATGTCCAAGAGTATTGTTGATTCTTCCTTTCGCAATCACTTCAAGACTTATATTCGAGAAAGGTATATCAATTTCTCCCCTGCTGTTATATCTGTTTTTATTGATCGTGATGACTTTCGTGTAGAGGAGGAGGATGTGTCATTGGATACGATTGCCAGCGAGATCACTCACGGAGTGTACCAGACGTGGAAAAGGAACATGTCTATTCCTCAATGTTGTCCCAGAAGTACGCAATCTTGCACAAGATTGCAGTCAGAAATTGGTGCCCTACCACACACACTGCCACAGTGAGCCAAAAAACAGCAAGAGTGTTGTATAGGATTGGGCGTTTCAAGCCATTCAACTTTGGATATTTGGTCTTCGACCACGTCACCCAACATGCTGGAAACTTGAAGAAGCCTAAGGCGTTAGGCTATCTTAGATTGATTTTTGGAATCATCTCATCGCAATTTCCTGAAGTGATTGTCATCCATGACAAGCTATTCAACGAGGCTGTTCATCCCAAGGACATTGAGGGTCCCTCTGTTCGCATTGTGGAAAGAAAGAAGCCGACATCAACTATGCCAGCGCCTATGCTGAGTGAGCCTAATCTTAGGGCTATTTCTACAAGGATGCTGTGCGAGCTGGAGAATGAGTACAACTCCATCCTGTTCCAGATGAAAAGGCTTCGTATGCACAAGAATGAGATTGCAACATTACTCAATTATGCCAAAGCAGTCTTTGCTGGAGAAGAGTTGTGCCATCTGGATCAGCGCCACGTGATAGGGTCTGTGCCAGACGATGATGATGATGTTGCTGATGAAGATGTAGATGATGAAGAAGCAGCTGATGATGATGCTGAGGATGCTGAGGAGGACTTGGGTGATGAAGATACCCAAACTGAGGAGGATGAAGATGACCGTCAAGCATCAGCTCAAGCTGCGAAGAAGAAATGTTCCCAGTCTTTTTGAAGATTGAATGGAAGACCCCCTTGCTTTGTCATTTCTGCCAGACAAAAAAGAGGAGTAGAAGAAAAGTAGAAGGAGTTGTATATATATTTTTTTTGTTTGGGTTTTCTAGTTTTCTGTTTTTTGTGTTAGTGTCTGTGGCTTTATTTGCACAGACTTATTTTTGGTTCCAAGATGTTAATCCCTCTACTCCTTGATGTTTTTTTATGGACATATATTTAAGCTTCCCAGTGTGACTTATTGTTTTGATGGTTTACTTTGATGTTGTGTTGAAGATCATCCACTCGATGATTGAAGAATTTCTTGGTGGTCAGTTTACTCCATATGTTATTTAAAGGGGAGTTCAACGCAGTTTTTCCAATTGCTAGTTGGAGGGGGAGCTTTGGCATACTTCATACAAGTTCGGACTTGGAGGATTTGAAGGTATGATGATGCTTATGGTTGATTATTTTCTTGATGACTGATTTTGTCTACATAAATGCCAAAGGGGGAGATTGTTGGATTTGATGCATTGCTGCTCAAGAGGTGATGCTGCTCAAAGATGTTGGCTAAGTTTATGTAGCCAAAAGTACAACTGAAGTGTCGAAGTCGCTACGTAGAACAAACTCTGTTATGTGTGTTTCAGTCTGTGCTAAGGGAACCTGGAACAGTCTGGCAGAGACTTTCCTTATCTGTGCGGATTTTGCGGGATCTTTTCCATCTTTGTGATTGATGCGGGTAAGATACTTATCAAGCAGATATAAGATGTGTTCCCCAAGCCTTATCCTCACAAGGAAAGAAGATAAGAAGATATACATGATGGGGAAGAGATCTAAGGTTTCAAACCTATATATATTCGACATCAACATTGTGAGGGCTGGCCGCTTTGCTTTATTGTTTGAGTGCATATACTTTCTTGAGAGTATTGTAATTGAGTGCACGAATTAGTGAGAGTTTGTCTTTGATAAATTCAGTCTGTAAGAGAGTTAAGGGTCGTACTGTAGGTTCGAGCTTAGGTTGAGTGATTGTAGATCAATCAACCACGAATTCGCGTGAAGTTAGGAAGAGGGTGAGCGAAAGGGTGGCATAAGGTGTCAACCTGTATGTGTAAGATCCTCTATAGTCATTTCTTCTAATAATGGATTGATTCTCTCTTGGGCAAAGGCTCCCCAGACATAGGTTGCAAAACCGAACTGGGTTACCACATCGTGTGTCTTTTATTTCTGCACAATTTTTTATTTTTGTTATACTGACCGTGCTAAGTTTTCCAATAACACAACATTTTTATATGCATAAAATGTTTGTTTAAATCTAACAGGATAAACCATATTTTTAAATATAAGTGTTACAGACTCGACCTATAAAAATATTATTTTCTAAAAAACAATATACATACAGTATATACAGAAATATCCTTATCAATTGATAAATATATTAGTCGTGGGACATCCCGATAAATTAATTGGCCAAACATGTAGATGGGATGGGATATATATCATTCAACCTTAAAATTCTTTTTATTATACTTTGATTTAATTTTATAATTTGCATAGGTAAGTATAATTAGCAACCCTTTCTGGACGGTACTTTTGGTAAAGACAGTTGAATATTTTGGTTTAATTTCTTAATAATGTTATATATATAGGATTGGTTCAAATACAAAATATTTTTAATAATAATACATTATATGTACTAAAATAATATAATTTATGAATTATTACAATACACTCTCATAATAATGCATTTTTGGTTTATGATAATGATTTTCATGTTCAATTAATGTATCAGTCAATGACAACCACATATCTAAAAAGATCAATGATCCAGATCGCTTCATTATTTCTTATGAAAAAAGGCTTTTACACATGATCTCTCCCCACATCATAAGAGAGTTCTTAATTCTCATGCTTAAGCTTTCAAAACTTCATTTTAGTTATTATTATAAAAATATAAAATAATAATAATCAGACTAATATTGTTTAATAAATAGTCCGCCACATGTATGAGAGGTGGGGGCTATTTCCCCTCAAAAAACAAATTAATTATACGTGAATATTTAAAATTATCAAAATATTGCCCCTCCTTAAACTATAAAAAATAGGGGCAAGAACTTTGCCCCTCCTACCCTCGGCCTCGGGGCCTAGCTCCGCCCTGTTCAAAAGAACTTGTAGTTAGTTCAGTGATACGGTGTTAGTAAAAGCGTAATGCAATAATTAATTTATGATATAAGTATGAATATTTTAATAGACTACAAACCTTGATTTAAAACTTTAATTTGTAGCCTCAACAGCCGTTGTTTAGTCAAAACGTAGCCGTACCTCAAGGAAATCATTCGCGAGCTTGTAATAATTGTCTTAGGTTTAAGATTTTTCATTTTTCCTCCAAATTAATTTCTCTTCCAGTCTGACCCCTCAATATAAATAGAGCGTTACATTATTTTACCTATATAGTAGTAGTAATTATTACATGAACTAAAATAAAATGCCGCATCACATACCTTGGTATATTTAATATGCTAGACATTAATGAAAATTTATGTTAACTTTATGTCTGCCAAGTTGTCAAAGTTAATATATCCAATACATTTACTACTAATACTCAATTTTAATACTAAATTTGTTCCAAAAAAAAAGAAGGTAATCAAAATAACATTGTTAACTCGGTTATGTTACAAGCCAGTCGATTTTCTCATGCAATTCTTTTATTTTAGTTATCGGCATAATCGACCGAATTAATTGAAAACTCACCTCTAGTATCAATGTAGTATCATATTTATACAGTTATACTTGCTGACAAATTCACACAGTAACTTTAAGCACGTAAGATTATTTAAGAACAATAACAATTTTCCCATTTATTTATTTTTTCTTTTCCCCTTTCTTTTGGCAAAAACTTGCGAATGTCCAACCGCACCATGCGGTTGATAATGTAACTTTTCTTTTTTTACTTTTTTATTTGATCCAGAAGTTTGCTCACCCATATAAGAGTGTTACATCACATAACAAGTAGTTAATGTAACATGATTATATAGTATTAATTACTATTTTATTTGTCCAGATTGCATTTAACATTGCCATCCAGAAAATTTCCTACTTGAAGAATCAGACAAACTGTATTCGGAATTGTGTTTTCATTAATGTCATGGGATAACTTGCCAAAATGAAAGAAATCAAAACCCAATCTCACGCAAAACCCTGCCACCTTTCTCAATTCAATGTTCACTATGTAAGTCAGTTTGGCAATAAAATGGTTAGCCTTTAAAAATTGTCTATTCGAAAAAGGAAATATAGAAGTTTCTCCCTCATGCTACAACAGTGAGGTAAGTCCTTCCTATACTCACTCTTTTAATGAAAGAACAGACTTCACCTCCTCCTGATTTTCCTTGTATGTCGAATCACTAAGTTTTTTTGTTACAAGAATCATCGCTTCCACTCGCTTAACTGATTCAATGTACTTGTCGTCTACTTCTTCTTTTTTGTTTTGTTGGTCTGTGATTGGGTATACGCAGTACCCTGTACATCAAGGATACAGATGAAACGGTCACACCACCACACTTGCCTCAGTTTGATCAATACAACGAAAGACGAAAATAAAATATTTCATCTTAAAGGGTCATGTAAGTGAATGGAGAAAGTAGCAAACCTGCAGCCACTCATCCATATTGGCATCAGTTGTCCCAGTCCCAACTTCCACCTTTGCAACTCTCTTAGTTTTCTAAACATCACGAAGAGAAAGGTAAGGGTTTCTTCAGAAAGAAAGAAGGCATCACAAGCAGCAAGGAAGTAATCACTCTTGTGAAAGTTAAGCCATCAACACAGGCATTGTTCATTTTTTCATTTTCTTATATTATAAGCTATCATTTGCTGACTAGGTTGGATATATTAGTAGGTGCAGTTGAATTCTTCAAACACACATACACACACTCAATTCTCTGTCTAAAATTAGCAGAAACCTGCAAAGTTCAAGCAGTGTTGCATCATTCTAATGCATTACAAAGAAAATTTCTTAAGGTGGTTTTCGTGAGAGCGAGGAAATTGATACACTGTTGAAAAACTATAGAACACTGAGAAAATATAATGCTAAAGGGAAATTTTGGCAGAACTACAGACAGAGTACGAGATCAGAAAAGAATAATCACCTTCGAGAAATTCTGAACTTGGCCGCGTGCCCAAACCCCAAGAAGACAAAGGAGGGCCACAGCAAGACAGAACAAGAATACAGACTCAACACTTAGCATTCCGCCTACTTCAGTAACCTCAATTGTTGCATTATAAAAGGTACTCTGGTAAGGATTTTGGTCGATCTCATAAACAACAGTTCCAACAAGATCATATTCACCAGCCTGTAAAATGAATAAAACAGGCATCAAATCAAAGCACATCGAGGTGGACAGACGGAAAAAGAATAAAAATGAACAGTGTATATCTACAGTTTTAAATTATTACCTGTAAGAACTTGCTAACAGCAAATATATAAGGGAAAGTTGCTTGAGCTGATGGAGGAACTGAGGCATTGTTAAAAGCCTAGAAAATAAAAATGTTATGGCCACTATCAGAGATCTCCAAAATATCATTTTGCCAGTATCTGAATAAAGAGAAGGCCAAATGTAATTATGCATATAGCATTGAAGTCTAGTATTGATCTTGCTCTTTCAACTATGAAAAGCATTGCATTATTTTTAGAGATTTGTGGTTTTTCTATCAAGTCACCAGAACCAATCGCCAAGAATTACTTTTAGCTGCAGCTATTAAGTGAACACTTAGTCAATAAGAATTAAATCTACACAGCATGACAAAAGGTATTTTTTGTTAAATTAGATTGAAAGATGGTAATAGAACTTGAAAAGATAGAAAACAAAATGCTTTCCAGAAGACGGAGCTGTACAAGGAACATAGTTTGAAGAATCTTAACCACATACAGCAGTACATGAGTTCATTTACTTCCCAGTTCATGTAGCATACATATTACAACTCTAGATGAATTAACTAAGTGCTCAAGACATTGTGTAATGAAGATTAGCAATAATACCTGGACCGAGAGATTTTGAATCAAGTAACGGTGGTCGTAAGGAAGATAAACACTGGCTTGGATCGCAATGACATTTATACTCGATTCTCCTGAAATAGCATACAAAATATAACAAATTTAAACTCGCTTAGATTTTGAAAGCAAATGCAAATAACATCTAAAGACCAAGGTCAAAGGTCATACAGTGAATGACACGTTAAGAATAAGCAGTCAACAGAACAGAATAAAAAATTGGCTAACAGTTTAGCAAAGACTCACCATCATTTCCAATTCCAACAAGAAGTTCGCTTTCTTCTCCAGCTGCTACCACTGAAAAAAATAAAGGGGCTAATCTGAGACACAATTCAAAGAACTACATAATGCCAACAACAGACTTGAAAAATATCATTTAGGATATAGGAAGGAAAAAACGCATCAGAAAAACGAACATTTCTTGGGGTTTTTGGGAAAAACACATATGGTTTCAACGCCTGTAGCTGGACTATAGTTTCCTCCACCAAAATCTTGGACGTCCTCACCAACGATCCCAAGGTCCCCTCCATCCTCATTGGAATCAAATTTGGCATCAGGATCCGGTTCACATCTTGCAACTATTGAGCAAAAATCAGCATGAGTAAGCGCATAGAATTCATTTCCAACAGTGGGTGCTCAAACTCAACTCTGTTTACAAATAATTGACAATTAGAAGAAGTTCCAGAAAGTTCCAATCGACATTTCATAACAGTACAGAAATCAATTAAGGAACTCTTCAATTAGATGGAATAACAACAGATCAATGAGATTGACTGATTGAGAAAATAGAGACAGCTAAGTCAGCGAGCCTTTCCCTCAACGAATGCTGAAATTTTAATAAAACTAATGAGGGCATTCAAAATGTAATACGAGTTTTATTACAACTATCTGAAAGTAAACGATTAGCATTTATCCTTTAAACTTCTCCATGTCAGATGGCCACGGCATCATAAGCTTGCATTCGAAAATGCTAAATCACCATCAATAACATCTATCCCAAATAACTAATATCCTTATAACTCCAATCAGCAAAATTGAATCCCAAACAACTTTAACCAAAATAAAAAATGAGAAAGTCGTTAGCCCAAAACTCGATCTGATCCAATTCCTCAGTGGGTGAATCCAATTAACAGAAAATCCCCCATAAACCCTTAATTTGTGCATGTGCAGAATCAAGAACGGGAGATTGCATTTTAACAAATCAAAATATAATTTCAAGATATACCCAACAAATGTAAGCAAACAAGTGAATTGAATGAATCTTGATAGGAGATGCTTACTTTGCAGAAAAGAGGAGAAAAGTAGTAGAGTTAGGATCAGATAAACCCTAATTGTCATTTTCGATTCTTACTTGTCCGGAAACTGAAATCAGAAGACCTTTTTTTTTTTTTTGAAACTAAATCAGAAGACTGTTTTGAGTGAAGGCTTTTAAACGTGCAAACAAAAAAGTAAATTCATTGATTTAGAGGGATAAATGTGAAATTATTCTATTAAAGTGGGCAAGAGTCCGTAAATTCAAGACCAACTAATAGGAGTTTGAACTATACAAGAGTCAGGATTTACCCAGTGCACACCAAAAGTACCGACTGCAGATATATATGAAATTATTCTATTAAAGTGGGCAAGAGTCCGTAAATTCAAGACCAACTAATAGGAGTTTGCACTGCACAAGGGATAGGGGCTTACCTAGTGCACACCAAAGGTACCGACTGCAGATTCTCATGTAAAAAAAAAAAAAGACCAACAAATAGCAATATAGGATAAAGCAAGAGCACTAAGTTTACTTAAATTTTATTTAAAAGCATCCCTTATACCTATTTTGAACTCTTATGGTACAAATACATACAACATTTTTTTTTTATATTTTATTAATTATTTTATTAAAAAGACATGGGTCAAATTCAATTTGTGATATAAAAAGTTAGGGGTGATTCGGATCACTATTTTGAAATGACCGAGAGCGATCACCAGGTGCAAGCCTGAATTGAGGCGTATATATAATGTGTGGTAGATTGTTTTCTTTAGAAGTTTAAATTCATAGTTTCTAACATATCTATATATTTTAGAAGATTTTCGAGTGACTAATGATATGTAGGATCAAATACAAGTTGAAGTTGGAAAAGCATTTGTCATTAACTATTGAAGTTTTATTAACTATAAATGGTTTATCTGGTCGTAGACGCATAAAAATTAATAAAAAATATTAATTTTATATTTTATTTATATTTTAGGAATTTAATTAAAGATAATTTCTAAATTAAATAAATATAAATTGATATTTAAAAGATGGAGATTTTCGACCAATTGAAAATTGACATGTGTCATTTCTTGGTCATTAAGTCAAAGATTTGATAGAGATAATTACCAAAATTGAGGAGCCAATAGAATTGTGCCACCTCAGCCCTAAAGCCCGTCTTAGAGTCCAAAAGCCCACCAAGTCCACTACATTTTCACCTATAAATAGGAGTGATTGGAGAGGTCAAAAGACACCACAAATCATATTGAAGAGCTCAAGAGTTGTAGGAAAATTCTCTACAACATTCAAGGCGTTCTTCGTGGCATTCAAGGCGTTCTTCGTGGAGTTAACGAGTTCTTCACCAAAAGCGTCCCAAATCTAGCGTTTGATCTAGAAACCAGGCGTCGGCCCTCCGGATTAACGTTATAAGTTCAAACTTCAAATCCGATCAAGATTAAGGAGACTAAATCTCCGAAAATTCCGGAAGTGGTTTGAAGATCTTCAAAAACAAGTTGAAGAGGCGAATCAGAGGAGAACATAGAGATCGCAACCCGCATTTTTATTTCAAATCTTCAAATATTTATTTTTACACGATTTATTGTGTTTAATATAAATACATAAAATTTGTGTTTACAAATTTTGGCACGCCCAGTGGGACCTCTCTACCTCTCATCTCAACTCTTCCTCAAATCTTGAAGAATGTCTCCGAAAGTTAAGGATGTTAGTAACTTTACTTCGAAAAAGCCTTTGGAATGTGCTAATGACTTCACTTCGAAGAACCTTGTGGAAGGCGAAGGTATGATGACACGAGCCAAGACTAAGAAACTACGAGAGGTGATCGACGCTGCCAAAGCTGCCGCCAAAGCCGCCGAGCTGAAATGTGTTTTGAAGAAGGGATCATATCTCACTGCCGAGCTGAGGTCTGCTTTGAAGTCTATGAAAGAAGATCACAACACTGGCGATGGTTCTAGTTGTTCTATAGAAGATGACTTATTGGAGGCTTCCGTCATGACAACCGATGCTTCCAATCCGGATGATCAGATGAGAATGCTAATAAAGATGATGGATGGTATGAACAAGCGTATGGATAAGCAAGAGGAAATGTTTCAAAAGTTCTTTAAGATAAAAGGCAAAGAAAAGATCAAAAAGGAAGGTGATAACAAAGATGGAGAGAGTGAAGAAGAAGAAGAAGAAGAGACCCCCTCCCACCATGAGCGCGAGCATGAAGAGAAGAAGTCTAACTTCGTGTCCATGGAGCAAGTAAAGGCGCTTATCGAGGGAACGATGAAAGAAGGAAGCTCCAAGTCTTCTTTAGCTTATTCAAAGCCATACACTCAAAGGATCGATAACTTGAAGATGCCTTCCGGATATCAACCTCCCAAGTTTCAACAATTTGATGGAAAGGGTAATCCGAAGCAACACATAGTTCACTTCATCGAGACATGCAATGATGCTGGCACCTTTGGCGATCATTTGGTCAAGCAGTTTGCTCGTTCACTCAAAGGAAATGCATTCGATTGGTATACTGATTTGGAGCCAAATTCAATCAACCATTGGGAAGAGTTAGAACATGAGTTCCTCAACCGCTTTTATAGCACTAGGAGGACGGTTAGCATGATAGAGCTCACAAGTACTCATCAATTTAAAGATGAGCCCGTAATTGACTACATCAATCGATGGAGAAATCATTGTCTTAACTGCAAGGACCGTTTGTCCGAGTCGTCTGGCATTGAGATGTGCATTCAAGGGATGCATTGGGGCCTAAAGTATATCTTGAAAGAAATTCAACCAAAGACGTTCGAGGATTTGGCCACGAGAGCTCATGATATGGAGTTGAGCATGGCGACAAGTGGAGTGGAAGGACCGCCAACTCAAGAACCTCGTCGGTTTAAGGAAAAGATGGAATTCAAGAAAGGAGGCAACTCTTTCGACAAAGCTCCAAAGAAGGAATCAATGGTGGTGAAGGTAACTCCTGTTAAATTTTCAAGGAAGGAAGTCGATAAAGAGGAGAAGCCGAACACTTTTCAAGGTCCAGGGCAAAGGAGGTCAACTCTAAAAGAGATGCAGCAAAAGAAGTATCCTTCCTTGGATTCGGACGTCTCTGCTATATTTGATGATTTGGTCAAGGAAGGTCTCATTGAACTGCCCGAAATGAAGCGACCAAATGAAGCGGGGTAGACTAATGATCCGAAGTATTGCAAGTACCATCGGCTAGTGGGGCATCCCATACATGATTGCTTCATCTTCAAGGACAAAGTCATGCAACTCGCTTGACAAGGGAAGATAACGCTTGAAGAAGATAATGTTGGGGCAAACCTCATCACTGCCATAGAAGAAGATGATGAAGCCTTGTGTGGTATGGTGAACCAAGAAGATGATGAAGGGATTGTCATGATAGCATTTTCCGATGAAGATCTGCAGCTTTCCGGTCCTCATAATTGACCCTTGTACGTGCGTTGTTATACTAATGAACAAGGAGTAAATAGGGTGCTTTTAGATGGAGGATCTGCAGTCAACGTCTTGCCACTAAGAATTCTGAATAAGTTAGGAATCCAAGTCGATGAGCTCAAACCAAGTCGATTGATGATTCAAGGATTCAACCACGAAGGGCAAAGAGCTCTTGGTACGACAAGGTTGGACTTGCTAATTGATGACATGAGATCAACCGCATTATTCCATGTGATTGATGCTAGAACCACGTACAATATGCTTTTGGGTCGGCCATGGTTACATGAATACGGCGTTATCCCTTCAACATTGCATCAGTGCTTCAAATATTGCCAAGATGGAGTGGTGAAGACGGTTGTTGGGGATCACAAGCCCTTCGCGGAGACTGAATCGCACTTCGCCGAGGCAAAGTACTACATAGTGAACCCAAAGGCCACTAAAGAAGCTCAAGAGGAGGATGAGAAAGATGAAAATGAAGTTCCCGAAGAAAAGCTTTTGGATGGATTCATTATGCCGTTGACAAAGATCGGTGCAAAGAAACCCATTAATCCATCCCCCGAGGGATTTGTTCGGCCACAACAAGGTAGCGCCACGGAACATGATGATCTTTCAAGTCCGGGAATCGCTAAGTGTTTTGGACCAAAGACATATGACTTGCTCATAAAAACCGGGTATGATCCCAATGAAAATGCTAAACCCAACCCGAAGAAGGTTTTGGAGAAGAATGGTCCGATGATCTAAAATGCCAAGGCAGGCTTGGGATATGTCGCACAAAGTCCGGTTCGTATTGCCATCAAAAGGGCAACTACAAATTATGTCTTTGAAAGAGAAATATCATATGAATCGGATGCTCCTAAAAAGAAGAAAGTTGAAAGAGTGTCGGCCTTCAAGAGGATAGAAAAAGGATGGGTGAAATGAGTCTCTGTTTTCAAGAGACTTGGCAAAGATAAAGGGGTCGAGTAAAGAACGACTCGAAAGTTGAGGAGTATTGTTCCATCTCGAATGAAGAGAAGTACTATATTGACTGTGTCATGTGGAAAGATGTTGAAGGCCAAGATGAAGACGGCCATTCATACGCAAGTCCCTGGAAAGGATGAAGATGAAGAAGATAGAGAAAGTGTGGCATCATGTAACTACGCCATGGAAGGTACTCAAAGTCAAACTGCTCAGGATAAGCTACGTCGAGATATCGCCCGTCTACTTAGGAGTGGCATCATTAGAGCAAGTGATATAAGAATAATAAGAGAAAGATAAAGAGATGAAACGATGAGATTGCGCATAGACTTCCAAAGTCCTGTGCAAAGGAGTGAAGAACCTGTTGAGGAGGTCGCTTTGTCACATCATATTACTCTTTGTGAAGAAGGGAGTGTTGAAGAAGAAGAAGCGGATATAGCACCCCCACAGTTTGAAGAAGGAGTCAAGTCCACCGTCGATGAATTGAAAGATGTCAATTTGGGTACTGTTGATGATCCACGACCTACCTACATCAGCGCTTCATTAATGCCGGATGAGGAGCATGCATATGTTGAGCTCTTGAAGGAGTTTAGGGACATATTCGCTTGGACATACAAGGAGATGCCTGGTTTGAATCCAAAGATAGTTGCTCATCACTTAACCGTTAAAAAGGGGGCAAAGTCTGTCAAGCAATCTCAACGTCGATTTCGACCGGAGTTGATCCCGTTGATTGAAGCCGAAATTAATAAGCTCATCGAAGCCAGATTCATTAGAGAGGTGAAGTATCCAACATGGATCTCTAGCATTGTACCAGTAAGGAAGAAAAATGGACAAATCCGTGTTTGTGTTGACTTTAGAGATGTGAATGAAGCATGTCCTAAAGATGATTTTCCACTCCCTATCACTGAGTTGATGATTGATGCTGCCACTGGACATGAAGCTTTATCTTTTATGGATGGATCTTCCGGTTATAATCAAATTCGCATGTCGCTACCGATGAGGAGATGACAGCGTTTCGTACTCCGAAGGGAATATTCTGTTACGTTGTTATGCCGTTTGGATTGAAGAATGCTCGCGCCACATACCAAAGGGCCATGCAAAAGGATATTTGATGACATGCTCCATAAAAATATTGAGTATTATGTGGACGATGTGGTTGTTAAATTGAAGGCAATAAGTGATCATCTCCAAGACTTGAGGATGGTCTTTAAACGATTGAGAAAGTTTGAGCTAAGGATGAACCCGTCGAAATGCGCATTTGGAGTGAAGTCTGGAAAATTCCTTGGTTTTATTGTCCGCCATCGAGGTATAGAGATCGAGCAAGCTAAGATCGACGCGATCATGAAGATGCCGGAGCCTCGAAATATACATGAGTTAAAAAGCTTGCAAGGGAAGTTGGCATATTTAAGAAGGTTTATCTTAAATCTTGTCGGACGGTGTCAACCCTTCAGTCGGCTCATGAAGAAGGGTATACCATTCGAGTGGGATCAATCATGCCAAAATGCCTTTAAGAGCATCAAGGATTATTTGATGAAACCTCATGTTCTAGCTGCACCGGCTACGAGCAGTCAGTTGATTTTGTATCTCGCTGCTCAAGAGCGCTCTATGGGGGCATTACTTGCACAAGTTAATGAAGATTGGAAAGAGAATGCATTGTACTACCTGAGTAGGACGATGACGCCGAATGAGCTCAATTATTCGCCAGTCGAGAAATTATGTTTAGCCTTGATATTCTCAATTCAAAAGCTGAAACACTATTTTCAAGCTCACACGGTGCGCTTAATTTCTAAGGCAAATCCGTTAAAATATGTCATGTCCAAACCAGTTCTGTCGGATAGGCTTGCACGTTGGTACCTGCAGTTACAACAATTCGAAATCGTTTATGTTCCCCAAAAGGTGGTTAAAGAGCAAGTTCCAGTAGATTTCTTGGCTGATCATCCACTACCGACCGAGTGGGAGTTAACTGATAATCTCCCTGATGAAGACGTGTTGTTGATTGATGTTTTCCCTCCTTGGATTATGTATTTTGATGGGGCATCTCATAGAGAGGGAGCCGGAGCCGGAGTTGTATTTGTTACACCCGAAAAGAAAGTGTTGCCCTATTCTTTCACTTTGACTGAAAATTGCTCCAATAATGTAGCGGAGTATCAAGCATTGATCCTTGGTTTAGAGATAGCTTTGGATACAAAGAGATTGCATATGAAGGTTTATGGAGATTCCAAGTTAGTGGTAAACCAAATACTTGGACTGTACGAAGTAAAAAAGCCAGAGTTACTGCCATATGTCAAGTACGCTCAATGCATCATCTCATAGCTTGGAGATGTGGAACTTGGGCATGTTCTAAGAAGTGAAAATAAGCAAGCTGACGCATTGGCTAAACTCGCTTCTACAATAGCTATGTCTGAGGAAAAGATTTTTGTACCAGTTTGCCAAAATTGGGTTGTTCCACCTATTTTTGAGGATGAAAAGGAAGATTGTGAAGATGACGAAAGTAATGTCGTAGAAGTCTTCGAGATAGAAGAAGAAGATTGGCGCCAAGTGTTTGTTGACTACTTGAAGTATGAGAAGTTGTCAAGCGATCCACATAGAAGAATAGATATTCGTCGTCGTGCTGCTCGCTTCATATACTTCAAAGGCACACTCTATAGGCGCTCATTTGACGAAATTTTCTTAAGATGTTTGGGAAAGGAAGAAGCTGCAAAAGCCATGGAAGAGGCACATTCCGGGATCTGCGGTGCTCATCAATCCGGCCCGAAGTTGCACTTTCGAATCAAGAGGATGGGCTATTATTGGCCAACCATGGTAAACGACTGCATGGAATATGCTCGAAGGTGTAAGCCTTGTCAGTTTCATGCAAATCTAATTCATCAACCACCCGAGCCGCTACACCCCACGGTCGCGTCTTAGCCTTTTGATGCTTGGGGCATGGATGTCGTTGGACCTTTGACGAAATCATCAAAGGGGCATTTATACATCTTGGCTGCAACGGATTACTTCTCCAAGTGGGCCGAAACAAAACCTTTGAAGGAAGTGAAGAAGGAGAATGTTGCTGATTTCATCAAAGGTCATATCATCTACCGTCATGGGATCCCTCGATACATCATCACCGACAATGGGAAGAATTTTAGCAATTCCTTCATTGACAAGTTATGTGAGAAGTTTGGGTTTAAGCAGAGGAAGTCATCAATGTACAACGCGCCGGCTAATGGATTGGCCGAGGCTTTTAACAAGACTTTGTGCAATTTGTTGAAGAAGGTTGTTGCAAAGACGAAGCGTGACTGGCATGAGAAGATCGGAGAAGCACTGTGGGCTTATAGAACGACTTATAGAACTCTGACACAAGCGACCCCGTATTCCTTGGTGTATGGTGTAGAAGCGGTGAGTCCTTTCGAGAAACAAATTCCATCGCTAAGGATTGCTATCCAAGAGGGCTTAACTGAAGAAGAGAATGCTCGCCTACGGCTTGAGGAGCTGGAAGCCTTGGATGAAAAGCGGTTGGAGGCTCAACAAAGATTGGAATGCTATCAAGCTCGCCTCTCAAAGTCTTTCAATAAGAATGTGCGGTTGCGTTCTTTTCAAGTTGGAGACTTAGTGCTAGCTGTGAGAAGGCCGATCATCACCACTCATTGTGTTGGAAACAAATTCGTCTCTAGATGGGACGGGCCTTATGTACAAGTTGATTGATGAAGAACGTGTGAGAGTTGGTCCGATTAATGGGAAGTTCTTAAAGCGCTACTATCCTTGAAGATTGGAGTGCTACCTGTGTACATTAAAAAAAAAAAGAGAGAAAAGCCAAGAAAGAGAAAGAAGTCCGCTCCATGACGCACGAGCTTAAACTGCATGTTACTCCTGGCCCGCATGAGTATAAACTGTGTAAAGACACCCACCAATGAAAATGTACGTGGTTAAACTACTAACTTTTCCACCAAAAGGTAAATATATGTGGCTAAACTATAATATATACTCCACTTTGTCTATGTAGTGGTTAAATAAATAGTCACTCCTGGCCCGCATAAGTATAAACTGTGTACGCCCCCCCCCCCCCCCCCCCCAAAACTTAAATTAAGTTTTACCCTTTTGAACTACGTTTGACTTGATCCTTTTTATATGAAGAGGTACGTAGGCAGCTTGGATAGATTCTAAGTTCAGTCATAATCCTATATTTCCTACAAGTTGGATCTTCAAGTTGGACGATTGCGTTAACATTCGAATTGGGGGCATGAAATAAATATGCAAGTATTCAAGATGAAATAAAGACACATTCATATGAGATCAAGGTAAAGAAAGAAACAAATACTTCATCGCATAAGCGTTCAACAAAAAGAAATGACAAAAGGAAAGTGCAACATTAAAGAAAAGGAAAAGAAGCAAAATACGAAAAAAACAAGGTATGAAAGAAAGAATAAAACAATCTATATCTAAGCAAATGGGTCTTGATCTTGCAAAGATTTTTGAGCAGCCTCCAAAAGGGTCTCTTGGCCTTCTTTACGTCCTCCATGACTGCTTCATCAACCAAGGGGGCAGTTTTGAAGTTCACAATCTTCAATAGATGACATGAGATCAGCTTCAGTCTTTGTTATCTTGCTTCGGAGCTTGTGCCAGATACTTTGTAGACATAGCCGTATCTCAGCATCAACTATGTTGTTGCTATGGAATTCTGAAACAGCTCCAAGTGGAGGTTTGCGGATCAGCTTCTCGGCTGTAGGGGCCTTCTTTGGTTGAAGATCTTGAATAGGCACATGATTTTCACCATCGCTTTCCTCATCATACATCCCCAAACTCTTCATCACCTAAAAAAAAAAAGTTAAAATAGGCAACGATAAAACATATCAATATAAGTAAAGTGCAAATATGAACCTTTTGTGCAACTATATTTGATTGGTGTTGATCACTTTGAGCATCATCCTCCATAAAGTCTTGAGACTTCTCAATAGACTCTGGAGACTTGGGGCGCTTCTCATGTCTCCAACAAGGCTCAACACGACTAGCAGAGTCAGACTCGGTCGAGGTTGCTTCTCACTTTCCATTAGAAGGTTCGTCCAAAGGTGCTTCCTGTTTCCTTGAGTTTTTCAACGGAATCGAAGTTGTTTTCTCCTCGCTCACTTGTAATACAACTTGTACATCTTTTCCACATTCTTTGGAAGCATCATGTTCTTGAAGTTGGGCCGATGTCTTGAATTTCTTCTCAACAAACTCTCCATAGACTTCGTGCCACCAATTCATGTATCAAGGCGAAGTGAACTTCTTAGGGTTTTGAAGCGAGCTCGGGATCATGGCCCTAGCTTGGGAGTCTTCAAGCACACAAGCCCGCCAAAATTGAATGCCATCATCCAAGCTAGCTCTACGAACATCTTTCTTGAGGATGTCGGGAGGAAGCTGATAATATCCAAACTGACGGCCAAAACGATGCGGACTATAAGGCTCAACAATAAATTCTTCACCAAGTCGCCAAGTCAAGTAGTTGGAGCGGATGGCCATAAAGAAGAGACGATCGACTTCGTTTACTTTCTTGTCATCTTTGTATGGAGTAACTTCTTTGTTCTCGATCATGGTGGAGTTCCAAGCAATTTTATCATACTTGTAGATCCGCTTTCGTGCATCTTCCATATTATAGTTCCTTGCTCCTCCTTCACCCGAGAATTGAACCATTCGAGGCGCGCGCGTACCTTATCATCAAGAGGGAAGTGAGTCTTGAAGTAAAACGCCAACCAACCATATACGAAGTGAATGGGAAAGACTGCATCGATTTGAGTAAGGTCATGAAGTTTTGGGATCTTGTTAAGACCCCTATATATGCTCGTCAAGACAGGGACAACTAGTGAAACCTTGTTCCTATTCGCCATGGTGCTCGCCATCTTGAAAGTACTCGGCCGAATTACGTTTGTGTCATCTTCGGGAAGAGCGAAAGTGCTCAACCAACAAGCAAGGTAGGCCGCCAAATAAGCTTCCTCCATTTGGTGATCTCTAGCGCCTATGTCCATGAATGGGGCCTTGTGAGTAGAAGTCCACGCCGCATGCCCTTCAAGCTTCCCATTTGGATTGTGAGTTACCTTAGGACGCGTCTTCCCCTTAGACTCTTTTCGAGTTGGAGGCCTTGGATGTCTGAAGCTGTCCTTGAACCAAAATCGGATCCATTCATCAACAGAAACTGAAGTGGTGGGAGCTCTCGCCTTCTTCCGAAGTATGTGGTAGCCGTGAAGCAAGTGCTTGCAACTCGGATGGATAACGGATCCTCTCTCGAACATGTCCTCCGCGGATGGAACCACCTCGTCATAAAGCATGCCGTCTATAGAAAGTTCGGACAAGTAATGCAGATCCCAAAGTGAAATTGAAAGCTCCCCGGTCGAAGTGAGTAAAGTGTTGGTGGACGGGCACCAGGACTCGCAAAAGGCTTTAATAACTTCCACGTTGCGATCATAAGTGAAGAGAGAGGCATAAACAGCATCGTAGAGCCCGCTCGCTCGAAGGTCATCTTTGCAGCGGCAAAGTACGTCTTCCGTCCACTCTCAAAAGCCTTTTATGAAGTGTGCTTCTCCAGTAAAAAACTCCGTGCGCTCTCCCCATGTAGCCTTTTCGGCCATCAAGGGTCCCGTGCACTCTCCACATGCAGCCTTTTCGGCGATCAAGGGTCATGTGCGCTCTCCACATGCAGCCTTTTCGGCTATCATGCATCTTTCTAAGGTCGGTAATGGTTCTGAGTTGCCCATAGAATGGTGATGAGTGGAGCAAAGAGAGTAAACAATAGATAGAGGTCTTCCCACTTCGTGGCTTTGGCACCATCCGTTGGTATGGAGCGAAGTTGAATATTTCGGCCATTGATCATGGGTGCTAGATTTGTGCGTCCTCAAACGCGTTGCCTTCTCCAAGTGTTGACGTTTGTCATCCAAAGTGAGTAGATAAGTCCTTTTGTTCTCGGCAACGTCCATGAAGTAAACCATGATGATGTGCACAAACAACAACAAAAGAAGAGAGAAGACATATAATCAAACAGCTGGTGTGCACAAATATATGCAAGGAAAAGAAGAAAAAAAATTCATTTAGGAATTTTGTCAAACATATGGTGTACAAATAGTCTACAAAGAAAAACAAAGGGATGGAATGTAAACGAGATTGAGGAATTCGCCTTATGGTCTTTGGGCTTCTTCTTGTTGCTGCTTTCCTGCAAAAGTCACACAAAAAGGATCACTTCAAAATTTTGAAAAAAAAAAGAAAAAAAAGAAGAAAAATCTGGTTTTTGCGTTTTGACTTTTCATCAAACAGTTGGCGTGCATCACGTAGAAGGACATAATTTGATGAACTTGAAGGATGAAACTTACCAAAAAAAAAATCAATACATAGGAGGTGAAATACGAGTTTTATGCTTCTGGTATCTCTCTGCAAGAATTGGAAAAGAAGTAGAAAGACTTTGTTTAGATGAAAAAAAGAATGAATAAAAAAATTTCCGCAGCTTTCATTCAGAACATTAATCGAACAGTTGGTGTGCAGATAATAAACGATGAATATCTTGAATTATGATGGATGATACTCACCAAGAAAGGAGAGAAACCCTCGACGAGGTCAGCAGAAAAGAAAAAAACGTAGAGAATTTGGGGTGAGGAAGACATAAGAGAAGAGGACTATTTATAGGCACAAGGTTTACAAGTTAAGGAAACATTCTTGATCGTATGTCTTCTAGTGAGGTGAAGATTCTAGACACAAAATATGTTCCTTGCAGCAAACTTTTCCTGTAATGATTCGAAAAGAATTCTTGTCGCGAAAGAATTTGCTGAAATACGTGAGAGCCGAGAAATTGCAAAATTACGTCCGGCAAATTGGGCTTCAAAAGGAAGTTGGGCAAGTCTATGTTATTAAGCCTAAATCATAAAAAACGTACAGTAAAGCAAAAAGGGCTAATGAAGATTCAAAACCCTGTTGTCTTATGGGCCCATATGATAAAATAATCTTAATCAAGTTGTTTCTGACTTGTGAAATTCAGCCGACCTATTCTTTACAATTGAGTTGGGCTATTTTCAAAATTATATGGAAATAGTGTTATGAGGTGCGAAAGCTATAAAAAAAGAAAAGAAAAGAAAAGAAAAGAAAAAGAAAAAAAAAGAAAAAAAAAACTCCTAAATACAAGTCTAAACTATTTATAAATTCAAAATTTAAATTGAAGAACTCTATGAAACGAGTCTAAATTTTCGTACTTCAAAATTTAAGAACTCCTTGATACGAGTTTAAAATATCTAATGAACTTCAAGTCTTGAGACTTATTCGTTCCCAAATACAATTGTCCACAAAAGCGTCTCAAGGGGGCATTTGTAGACGCATAAAAATTAATGAAAAATATTAATTTTATATTTTATTTATATTTTAGGAATTTAATTAAAGATAATTCCTAAATTAAATAAATATAAATTGATATTTAAAAGATGAAGATTTTCGACCAATTGGAAATTAACAAGTG
Organism: Schizonepeta tenuifolia; assembly: GCA_029490685.1. NCBI lineage: Eukaryota > Viridiplantae > Streptophyta > Magnoliopsida > Lamiales > Lamiaceae > Schizonepeta > Schizonepeta tenuifolia. The sequence continues at coordinate 87,246,235 of CM055958.1, forward strand.
TCATTTTTGGTCATTAAGTCAAAGATTTGATAGAGATAACTACCAAAATTGAGGAGCTAATAGAATAGTGCCACCTCAGCCCTAAAGCCCGTCTTAGAGTCCAAACGCCCACCAAGTCCACTACATTTTCACCTATAAATAGGGGTGATTGGAGAGGTCAAAAGACACCACAAATCATATTGAAGAGCTCAAGAGTTGTAGGAAAATTCTTTACAACATTCAAGGCGTTCTTCGCGGCATTCAAGGCGTTCTTCGTGGAGTTAACGAGTTCTTCACCAAAAGCGTCCCAAATCTAGCGTTTGATCCAGAAACAAGGCGTCGGCCCTCCGGATTAACGTTATAAGTCCAAACTTTAAATCCGATCAAGATTAAGGAGGCTAAATCTCCGAAAATCACGGAAGTTGTTTGAAGATCTTCAAGAACAAGTTGAAGAGGCGAATCAGAGGAGAACATAAAGATCGCAACCCGCATTTTTATTTTAAATCTTCAAATATTTATTTGTACACGATTTATTGTTTTTAATATAAATACATAAAATTTGTGTTTACACTGGTTACCACTCAATTTAAACAATGCTGGATGTTGGCTTAATTTTTAAAATAATTCATTTATAAGTAGAATTTATTCATAAAAATGCGACATAATTTATCAATGTAGAATTTATCCATAAAAATATTCATAAAAATGCGAGTAAATCAATTTATAAATAGATCCGGTAAATCACTATGGTAAATCAATACCAATGCAAGTTCATTGTACAATTGTTACGAGGTACTAATAAACATCCTAAACACCTAAACTTTCCCTTCAAAAAATAAAAATAAATAAACATACTAAATTCCACAAATTAGATTAACAAAATAGTACACATAAGATATGAGGAGGATCACACAATTATTAGCATCCGTGTACAAGCTCGTGAAAATTATAAGGAAATAGAAAAAAAAATTGAGAAGTTGTGATTGAAGTCAAACAGTTCCAGCGTGAAGAGAAGTTGCGATTGAAGTCAGACGTCACGAAGCGGAGAAGAGAAGACACATTGAAGATGCTGAAGACGGAAGAGTTGCAGTCCATATTCAAATCTACTCGGAAGCACAAGTCACTTGGAGAACTTACCATAAATGGGCCGACAACAGCGACGTGCAAAAAGCAACGCTCGTAGTTTCCATTTTAGGCAAGTTTCCAGAAAAGCAGGTGGAGTGCCATACTTTTGGCAGAGGTCAAACGGCTCTTTCCAACGGCTAGTTAGATATCCCTCTATAAATAGAGGTCTCCACACCAAAGCTCGATACAAACACAAGAACAAAAAAGGAGAGACAAAATCAAGAGTGAAACCGCAACAACTTATCACTTCTCTTTCTCCAAGCAAGAAGACCTCACCCGAAGTCCAGTCGAAGTAGAGCGTTCATCCCTCCTCTTGTTCTTCCATCTAGCCTCTCAGAAATCCCCTTTCTTGATCGAGTCTAGAGAAGAGGTTCTTGCTTGTATTGTGTCTGACCGGACTCTCTCCTAGAAGATCGAGTCTGACGCTTAGGTCGAAGCTTCCACTTCCCACAGTGTTGAACGCTTCCCAGTTAGAAATGCCCTCAGTCCCAACCCTTAGGTCTGACTTTGAACCCGAAATCAAAGTCACTAGGTCCATTGGAACCATCAATCCAAGATCAGGTCCTTTGGAATCCGGAATCCAAGAGTAGGTCCCTTAGAACCCAGAATCTAAGATCAAGATTTGCACTTGCCCGAAAAAGTGTTATAAGGTCTTATTCGAACCCGTAATCGAACTGGTTAGGTTTGCTTGGAACCCGTAATTCAAGTGGAGCGTTTGGTAAGCACGCTTAAACTTATCTAGTGGATTACTTTCCCGAAAATGAAGTCGTGGACGTAGGAGATCAATCTCTAAACCACGTTAAAATACTGTGCACTTTACCTTTTCATTTACATTCAGTATTTTACTTTCAATTTACCTAACCAAGTGACCCAACATATTGCATATAAACTACATTTTTACAAACTGCACTAATTTGGGAACTTGACCTTCCCTATTTTCACAAAGGTTTCAGTTTTTGTAACGAGTCTAAACTCCACCATCTTCCGCAACGCAAAACTATTTTAAAACCTCAGACGGAACATACAGCTGACCTTCAAGCATACGAGCCAGCTGTGCAGCCAACAGTGTGATCAACTCCAACTGAGCAACTCAGTTGTAGAGTCGCTCCAACTGACTTTCCAGTTGTTGAGCCAACTGACCTGAGCAGTATAACTCAGTGAAACGACTTTTAGCAAAACGAAAATTGCTACTGGTGTATTTCCCTCCCCCCTCCCCCTTACACCAGATATTCGTTACCGAAACCATCACTGAGGCTACGGAATTTTCATGCAGCCGTGCATGCGGCCGCATGGACCTGCAGAATTTCACGCGATTTCTTTTATTTTGGCCCTAACTATTTTCTTATTCTATTTTCTATCCCCACTCGACTTTTACTTATCTTCCAAATATAAATAGACCCTTTAGGGCTTAGAAAGAAAAAAACTTTTATATGTTTTTTACATCCTTTTCTCTTGGAGACTTGGAGCTTTTTAGGAGAAGACATAGAAGAGAAGAGATTCAATTCCTTGAACTTCACTACAGTTTTTCTATCTTTTATGTTTAGATTTGAACTCTTGTATCGTTTTGCCATGAATATGTGTGGCTAAACTTCTTATTATCTTATGGTTAGAAAGTAGATAGATATTTGTTCTTGACCTCCAATTTTAATTTATTGTCATGACCTTTTATCCTTTTCCATATTCTTGTGCTTTTTCATGCTTGATTGCTTGATCACCAATTGTGCATTCTAGTTGTATTAATTTGATATCGAAAGAAGATAAAATGCTTGAACTAAGAATAAGGAACATCCTCTTCAATAAAGTCGAAAGATCTTGAGACTTGGGTGAAGATAAATAATCTAAGGAGTATTTAGGAGTTATAAGTTAGTAATTGATTGGACACAATAGTTTCTAGCTTATAATCCACAGTTTATTTGCCACAACAGCGGGCTTAAACTAATTTTGTGATTGTATTAGTAAGAATCAAGTCTTTTAAGTGATTAATTGATTAAAATGAGTTTGAGTTTGAATATCCATTGAAATCGAAGCCATAAGATAATCTTTTCTTTACTTGATCCAATTTGCTTGTTGTTTTGTTTTGTTTAAGCTAATTTCGTTTTCTTTGTTATAATTAGATAAAATCAAAATCCTTTCATCAAGAATCTAAATAGTGAATGTTAATTGAAAGCAATACTTGTGAATTTTAATTTCAATTCATATGGAATAGGACCTTACTTCCATGTATACAATTGCATCCGTGCACTTGCGGAGTGTAAATAAAATGACGAACAACTTGATGTATATATGACATTGAACAAATTAATATAAAACAATTTAAAATTAAATTATTAAATTATTCCATCAATAATATTTTAAATAAATGTTCAGATTTTTTATTTGTTGTAACTCATTAATGTGCAGATTTTAATTTAGAAGGTGATCCAAAACCTAATAAGCAGACCTTGACCATTCGGCTATGGGCTAGGACAGGTTAGCCCATAAGCCCTCCAAACTTGTATGTTTTTCTGTTTTTGTTTTTTTGTTTTGGGACCATGAGTTATTGGGGTGAGACACTATTAAGTTCTTGTTACATTACTAGCAGGATTGTGAGTAAGAAACATATGAAAACTCCATATGAATTATTTATTGGGCATAAGCCTAGTATTAAACACTTGAGAGTATGGGGTTGTATCGCATATATTTTACATGCTACTCTGAAAAGGCTAAAACTTGGTAGTAGAGCAGTAAAATCTATTTTTATTGGATATTTTGCTCTTAGTAAAGCATATAGATTTCTTAGGATTCATGATAATAGTGTGTTTGAATATGCGCATGCTATTTTTTATGAATATTTGAACATTAGAGATGCTAAAAAATTAGAAATAAATAAGGATTTATTCAGTGAACTTGATTTTGATGAGCATGCATCTAGTTCTAATGATCATGCATCTAGCAATGAAAGTGCGAGTGATGAGAATTTAGGAAAAGAGAATGATGATATTATTCCATTGAGGATAAGTAAGAGACATAGAATTGAAAAGAATTTTGGTCCTGACATGTTAACATACATGTTAGAAGATGATCCAAAAACATTTTAAGAAGCTATGTCCCAATCAGATTCTGATTGAAACGAACCATGGATGATGAAATCAAGTCTATACTTGATAATCAAACATGGACCCTCGTTGATTTGCCTCCCATGACTAAACCTATTGGCTGCAAATGGGTTTTGAAAAAGAAACTCAAAACTGATTATACTATTGATAAGTACAAAGCGAGATGAGTAGCCAAAGGTTATAGTCAAAAGGAAGAAATTGATTACTTCGAGACATTCTCTCCGGTTTCTACATTTACATCTATCAGAACTATGTTTGCAATAGCATCTATTTATGGGCTAGAGGTTCATCAAATGGATGTTTAAAATTGCATTTTTAAATGAAGACTTAAATGAGGAAATTTATTTGCATCAACCTGAATGTTATATTGTTAAAGGAGAAGAACACAAAGTATGCAAATTAAATAAGTCTCTGTATGGGCTTAAACAAAGCACCACGACAGTGGTACAAAAAGTTTAAGCAAGAAATTAAAAATTTTTGATTTAAGAGTAGCAAAGTAGAGTGTTGTGTCTTTACTAAAGTTACTCTTGAATATAAAGTGGTGGTGACTTTATACGTTGATGACTTGCTTATTTTTGGTTCAAACATGAAATGTGTAAATGAAACCAAAAACTTTCTAAAGCAAGCCTTTGACATTAAGAACTTAGGTCCTGTTGATGTCATCTTGGGAGTCAAAGTAATTAAAAAAGGTGGAAATTATATTCTAACACAATCTCATTATATTGAGAAAGTGTTGAAAAAGTTTAATTACATTGACTGTAAGGACAACACAAGTCCTATTAATCCAAACTTAAAGTTAGTTCCTAACAAATGAGAAGCTATAAATCAAGAAGAATATGCCAAAATAATTGGGAGCATCATGTATGTGGTGAATCACACAAGACCTGATCTTGCGTGTTCTATTGACATATTGAGTAGATTTACTAGCAATCCAAGTGAAGATCATTGGAAGGAACTAAAACGAGTACTAAGGTACATGAAATCAACAAGGAATTATGGTTTGCATTATAAATGCAACTAGTCGACACTTGAATGTTTTAGTGATGCGAATTGGGCATCGATACAAATGACTCTAAGTCAACAAGTGGTTGGTTATTTATTATTGGAGGTGCCATAGTTTCTTGGACATCAAAAAAGCAAAATTGTGTTGCTTTATCTTTGATGGAATCTGAATATGTAGCTATGTCTATGGCTGGAAAAGATCTTATGTGGTTTAGACGATTCCTACGAGCTATAACATTTATAGAACCTAAAAGAGGTCCTATAACTTTGTACTGTGACAATAAAGCTGCCATCTTCAATGCGAAGAATGAGAAAATATCTGAGTATAGCAAACACATAGCCATGAGTTTTAACCATATCAGAAGCTTGGTTAGAAAAGGGAAGATTGCATTGGAATATCTTCCAACGAGTCAAATGCTAGCAGACCCGTTAACAAAATCTTTATCTGGAGATAAGATAAAAGTGGTTATGCGAGGTATGAGGCTATTACCGATAGAATCAATGTTTTGATTGAAAGCAACTTCATTTTAAGGTACAAGTTATATACTTGGCACCTTATATATTGAAGTTAAAAAGGAAATTCAATATTAAACATTGGTGAAATGGAAAATTGGATACATTTCAACGTGCCCAAACTAGGAAATAGTAGGGGTGACACTATTTCAAAAAGCCCTATATCTGACCTATGCACAAATGTTACCACAAATAGTCGAGGTTGGATTCTAAATCCTTAATAGATTATAGCTCTTGTAGGATGCTTTGTGGACATTCATGATAAATCTACCTATACAAGTAAAGAAGTGAGAGGCCGCTTCTCGTAGATTATTTCGGTAAGATCCTAGAGTACTTGTGAATACCAGGATTCAGCATAAGGCCCATTTCAAAGATGCTGCCAAGATTAGAAGAAGCAAGAACTCATACGCAACGAGAATGTGATTCCATAGAGTCTCATATTCAACCATAAATTAAGGGCTTAGTCCACGTCATGAATATTCGTTGTGTAAAATAAATTGTGTTTTAGATTTTATATTAATAATAATAATTAATTAATAATCTATTAATTTAGATAAAGGTACATTTTCATAAAGGCACCTCTTCAATTTAGATAAAAGCACCTTTTCATTTTGAATGCATTTGAAACAACATGTCTATTAATTTGAAGAGTTGCAACTCTTCGATGCATCCATTGAGGGTCTATAAATAGACAAGTGTTGTGAAGAGTCATATATATCAAAAAAATAAATCATTCTCTCTTCTATATTTTATACTCATATATTTCTCAAAAACTTGTGAGTTATTGCTTCAAGAAATTCGTCGGAGTGTAATCTTTGAATTTCTGTGATATAGGTTTCGTATCCTGGAAGATTAATTCCTTGAGACCATTTACACCAAAGTGGTACCTTTAAAGATAACATCGTTTTTCGGTGTGCCTAACCTATCTTTAAATCCATTACCCACGTACGTTATATACAACAAACTTACAGAGGAAACAATGTTGTTTTGGTATTTCATTTATGTTAAAAAAAATATTGAAATTATAGTACATGTTAGCATTATGTTGATGGAAAAGAAAACGTTAGTCGGAATATATTTGAGACAATCTTTATAGTTCGAATTTGCATTAATATTTTGAATATTTTATTGACATTTCTAATGATGTTGTTGATTTAGGATTTGTTCTGATATTGAATGTAATATTAATTATGATAATTGTGGTAAATGCAAATTAATATGAATTATAATAAATAATCAGCCAAACAATATTCTCTATTTATTTTGCTTCGCTCATTTTTAGATGAGTTACTAATACTTATGTTTAAGATATACTTTTTTTCTAAGGGTGTAACTCTTTATTACGAGCAAACACATTAAATGTAGAAGACCTTCCACACAATCGAAGATCCATTCCAAACATGTTATACGGCAAAATTTTGGTGCCTTTGTCACTCTTTCAAGTTTTTTTGCATCACAAGCCACCACAATCACCACAAGCCACTATTGTGCCTTCGTCACTCTTTCAAGATTTTTTGCATAATAGATGATGTATGAAGAAGCAAGAAAGAATTCTGCTGGAGATCCTGCATATCCTTCCATTTCAAACACTTTCAATTTTGGAGACAATTTAATGTGGCGACAACATTTTGGAGCTTTACTCTCCTCGAACTCTATAAACCGTGCTTTCGCCGGCCACCCACAACAACTGTGTGCGTCTGTGTGAGAGGAAGAGAGAGTGAGAGTCAATATATATAGAGGTGTGTTTCGTACAACTATTGTATACTATACAACAGGCGCGTGGGTGCATGCACCGTACGTGCGCGTCCCCACGCGTCTATATTCTTTTTCATTTTTTTTTCTTCCGGCTTCACCTTCGCTCCGATTACTAATATAAGGATAATTTTTGGGCAACAATTTAGATTTTTTCGGCTCGCTCCGAGGCCTTTGGCACCTTTTACTCGAATCTTGATCAAAGATGAAGCGGCAAACAAAAAACGAAGAGTCAAACAAAAAACGAAGAGGCAAACAAAAAAAATCTGGAAAGAAAATAAAATAAAAATTGGAAAAAAAAACACTAAAAACACAAGAAGATAAAACACACTAAAAACAAAATACGAAAAAACAAAATACACTAAAGACAAGATATAACAGTTGCACTCAAACATTTGTCCAACCAAAAGATACAGACTAGTACTATACATACAAATACCTTTATACAGTAGTATATCTTAAATTTTTCTAACTAGTATACATACAAATACCTTTATCTCAAACTACGGAATCGATAAGAGCATCCACAATGGATATTGATATAGATATTGGATCTATCGCCGGGAAGCGTGATTTCAATGATTGGTGGTATTGATATAGATACTGGTGCAGAATTCCACTATGAGTATTGATATAGATACTAGTATCTATCATCTTCAAAAAAAAAAATGGACCAATAGGGACACGCCACATGTCTCCGAAAGGGGAGTTAAAAGTTATTTAAGGACAATAACTTTGGGGGATTTGCGATTTCAGGACAAAGTTTTGGGGGATTTGCGATTTCAGGACAAAGTTTTGCGAGCTTGCAATTTCAAGACAATATTTTACGAATTAGGCATCCGAAGGACAAAACTGAGCCCGATTGGGCTAAATCATTAATTATGCGGCCCGATGCTTATTTGGCGGCCAACTAAGTTATCTACTCACCTTTTATTAATTGTGTTATTAGTATTATTTGAAACCAATATTTACTTAGTCAAAGAAAACCACAAATCGAATATGTAAATGAGATGAGTATGAAACCTCCTTTAGAATCGAATCCAACAACCCCATGGTCAATTGCAAATGCACGTCACAATTGGATTGTCCGCATCAACCGTTTTGTGAAATCAACAACACTAGTGAAGTGCCTTTCAACTAAATTAAATTGCAATTATCCTGGAGTGTGACTTGTTTAGCAATAATTAGATTAATTTCATACTCATTACTCTGTAATCAACACATATCGGTTCATGCACACAAACTGCTCGATGAAATTCAAAAACACAAAAACATATATAGGTTTAGAAGAATGAGAAATAGAATACGTATTATTTAAACATAATTTTTTACAGACTAATCACTACTTCTGATTATATTCTTCTAAAAAAATAAACTTGGGCAACACCCCCCATTTGGTAAAGATATCTCACTATGGTTCTTCGAATTGAGAGTGGTAGCGATGTCGCTGTTTTCTTTTCTTTTTTTTTTGCTACGTAAATATTGGTTTCAAATATTACTAATAACAGAATTAAGTAGATAGTTGAGTTGGCCGCGAAAATAGCATCGGGCTGCATAATTAATGATTTAGCTCAATTGGGCTCACTTTTGTCCTTGGAATGCCTAATTCGTAAAATATTGTCCTGAAATCGCAAGCCCGCAAAACTTTGTCCTGAAATCGCAAATCCCCTAAAGTTATTGTCCTTAAATAACTTTTAACTCCCGAAAGGGTGCCCACCGGTATCGAAGGCGGTATCGCAAAAACGATACCACCATCGACACCACACCATCAATACCACACCCACAATGGCCTCGATATACCCTATATCGAGTGAGGGTATATCGAGGGAGGTATCAAGGGGGATCGATACCCAATTCGATACCACAGTTGCAAATGCTCTAAAGAGATCCGGAGTATCACACATTTACCTCATTTCCAACTCCATATGTTGAACAAAACCTCGTTGCTCTCGCATCAGTGAGCTTGGGAATATTTTCCATCTCTAGGTCTAGGGCACATTCACTTGGTAAGTATCTCAAGGGATCCACACGTTATTTCCAAACTGCTTCAATTTTGGATGACCCACAATTGAGACTTTTTTCAATCTTCGCAAGCTTCGAAGAAACATACTTTCATGAGAAAAAAAAATAAAAATTGGAGACCAAATTATCAAAGTCTTGGTCATTCACGCCAACCCCTTCTAAAGTCAATTGGTTTCTAAAGTCAATTGGTTGAGGCATTTGATTGCAAGTAAATATTGTCGTAATGATTTTGGTCAAGAGCAAGTTTGAAAGTCCAAACAAGTAACGGCTACTCGCAGACCTCGGCCAACAGCTAGGAATAAAAGGCATACTTATGTCAATTATTTCAATTTCCTTAGTCAACTCAAAGTCGACCCACTTCTTAATACTAGCTCCCTTCATCCTATACATACACAAACTCACTTCTTTCACTGCCCGACCGCCTCTATGTGAATCCAACACACGATTGATCATGTTTACATGATTCTAAAATCTCTTCTTTTCAAATTCAAATGGAGTAGATGATTCTACATGTGGTTTAAATGGAGGAAAATTAAGGTCAGTCAAATAGACATTAAGATATCGCCAACGCCTAGAAAGAACGCTAGTGGCCGTAGCTTCTCACAATCAGTCTAGAGACAATCGATAATAGAATATCAAAGGACAACTGACTAATTCTATCAGTAGCATCATGCGACCTGCACGCAATACCACTACCCTGCAACTCAATTATTGATTAATTAGCTAGGCATTAACATTATTTTAGCAGAAAGAAAAAAACAAATTTCGTAAAAAAAATGATATTTAACCCCATTTCATGAAACATAATATATAATTACATACTCAATTTGACAATAAACATTATTTTAATTAACAGAAAGAAAATCATGGAATAAGAAATGATAATCATATTAGTTCGTGGAACATAATAGTCATAACAATACCCACATCGTGCCGATCCTCCTCCTTTTAATTGCAGCTTCAATTCCTTCCTCTTCCTATTGTTACCTTTTCCTAATGCCTTTCCTCATACCTCTATATATATTCACAAAATTAAGTTGATCAAAATTACAAGTGCAAAATTTTTGTGATCAATTACGATAAGCCGCTTTATCATCAGAATAATGAAGATAAGTTGTCAATTAAGAATGAATCGATTAACTTCCCGTATTGAAGAAACAAAGACGGCAGAGACACTTATACCAAAATATGTACTGTTTCAATTTTTTTTTCTTTTTTTTTTCGGCGGGGCGTGCATTAATCCCCTAATAAAATTTATTAATTCTTACTAATCCATAATTAGAATTCATTAATATTTAACGAATTACGGTTGTTAATTCTCGATTAGAATTTAGTTTTCATTTAGGATATGATTATAATTAATCCCCTATTAGCATTTATAGTAGGTTTCGACTGGAGAGAGAGACGGATAGGTAATGAAGATGACAAAATCAATAATGAGATTAGGACGACTACGGGGGTTCCGTTTTATGCGGTTGCTTCTTGAGAATTTGGGCTTAACTGTGTATGTGGGCTGCAATAATCATAGGCCTTTTATTGACAACTATCTATCAAATTAATATGGGTAATTTTAAACATAGTCTCCAAATCTCTAAGTATAATATCCATAATTAAATAAATAATAAAATATTAGTAAATATACTATTTTGTACTTATAATCCCAAATTAAACTCATCATAATAACCCTAAAATCTGGAAAATAAGAAGAACATTATAGTCCCCAAATATTTTATAAAGAATGCCGAAAACATTCGGAACCACTAGAATCAATTACGATCTAATTATCACTCTTCAACAAAAGATTAGCCATCATAAACCCCCTCCACCATTCAAAACTTGTTGTTGAAGGATTGATTCATCTTCATCTTCATCTACGGTTAAGATCTCTTCTGTTGCTGCAATGGGTCTTTAATTTTTATTTTCACTTTTTTCTGGTGGTCTTCATTTTTTATTCATATAATTTTTCCCAAGTTCAATCTTTCGGATATGGAGGAGTGGAATTCTTTTTTTTTTAGCATATTTGCAACTATTAATTAAAGAAATTTAAAATTCAGTAGACAAATTTCATAATTGCGAGAAAGGCAAACCTTTTCGGTTAGGATTTGGTCTATACTTTCGAGAATAGATTAAATAAAATCTGGAGAATACGTTTGCTTGTCAAATTTCTGGAGATTTATTTTTTCCAAATTTCGGGAATCGGGCTATAAAGGCCATATTATTTATTATTGAAATGTAATTTGGGATTATAGGGATAAAATCATATATTGCTTAATATTATTACTCCCTCCATCCACAAAAAAATGCACTACTTACCCATTTATATTTGTCCACAAAGAAAAGCATTATCTCACTTTTTACAATCACATCAATATCAATTCATAAGAACTTCCTCTCACATTTTACTTTTTCCAATCACAATAGGTGGGACCCTTATTTTACCCACAACAATTTTAATTTAATTTCACCTTTTAAACTCACAACAAGTGGGACTCTTACTCCACTTACAAAAATTTAACTTCCATTCCACTTCTTCCACCTCTCAACAAGTGGGACCCTAACTCCACTCACAACAACTTTACCAGCTTTCTTAAAACCCGTGCCGACACTCAAATGGAACACTCTTTTGTGGATGGAGGGAGTATTATTTTTTAAAACATGAGGCTATAAAAATAGAAATGGGGGCTATATATAAAACCATCCAATTAATATACACAATATCTTGATAGGTTGAGTCTGCAATAGGTTGAGACTTGATAGGTTGAGTCTTTATCCAGTGCGCGCCGAAGATAGCGGCTGCGGATTCTCACAAAAAAAATACACAATAGTGACAACAAATTTAGTTAATTGATTTTACATAAAAAAAAATACAATAATACTTTTTATTTTGGCATTATTATATATATAGAATAATATATGTATTATTGTAGATATTCTAAAAAAATTGAAGATGCAGAAATAACTTCTTTTATGCGGTTTGACATATTTTATTTTATTTCTGTCATTCAGGTAATGCTTTTTCAAATAAATAATTTTACTTTTTTTTAAGTTTATACTTAAAAATGAAAAATATAAAGTGATTTCCGTCGAATTTCTATGAATTTACACACTAGTACATCGAGTGAGTCAGTGAGGGTCGAGTTTCTAAAATCCACCTGTGCACAAGCTAATGCCCTTCGTCGTATTCTCTTGGTTGCATCACAAGCCACCTCAGTCACTCTTTCAAGATTCTTTGCATAATAGACGATGTACGAAGCAAGTAAGAATTCTGATGGAGATCCTGCATATCCTTCCATTTCCAACACTTTGAGTTTTGGAGACAATTTCAAGAGATGATAATAGTTTGGAGCTTTTCTATCCTCCAATTCTATCGCCCGCGCATCCCACTGCGTCCACAAGAACACACACACAGAGAGAGAGAGAGAGAGAGAGAGAGAGAGAGAGAGAGAGTCAATATATATATTCTTTGTCCAACCAAAAGATATAAAAACGATTTCAACTATATAACCAGTAGTATATATAAATAAAATAAAATACCTTTATCTTAAGTTTTTCTAATGAAGAACATGCATCAATCAAATGATGGAACCCATAAACACACGTAGGCTCCCTCAGTTCCCTCACTTCCAACTCCAGATGTTTTAAATTTAGAAATTTAAATGGAAGCTGCTTCGTGAGCTGCACCAGCAAAAATATAATCACACAATTTGATCATCAAATCTAATTACCTTATAATTAACTAAGTATGCATGCAATATATATATATATATATATATATATATATGCGTAGATATATGATATAAGAGAAATGTAAATAATTAAGATGATTCACAATTAGTTACGTACCTCAATATTATGAGATGAGAGGTAGATTATTTGTAGTTGATCACGTATGTTGGATGGTATTTTGGAATAGAGCTCCGCATGTTGAAGAGAAGAACCACAACCACTGTAGCCCTCGCAACTATATAATTCAGTAAGCTTCGGAATATTTTTCATCTCTAAGACTATTGGCAGCGGGTGTCTCGCCGGGGGTCTCGAGACACCCACGGCGACGAGACACCCCGCTGCAAGGTCGAGGGGCTCGAGCCCGTCTCGGTGGAACGAGACTATCTCAATCCCTGTTAAAAAAAAAAACCGAAAACTTTATGTATAAATTAATAAATGTAATAATATTTGCAACTAATGGGTTTTGGGGCACGGTTCGATCCCCTTTGGGGCATTTTTTTTCCCTTCGTTTTTTTCTCTTTTTTGTTCAGTTTTTTTTTTTCCTTTTTTTTCAGTTTTTTGTTTCATTTTTTTTTTCCTTTTCAGTTTTTTGTTTCATTTTGTTTCTTCTTTGATTTTTTTTTTTGTTTTCATTTTTCTTTTCTAATGTAATTTGTTTTTATTTCTAGTAATGTATTTTTTTTATGTCTAGTAATGTATCGTCCTATTATAACATAAAGAGTTCATATATTAATTAATAAGGTAAGTTTTGATTTAAATAGTAATAAATTCATATATTAAATTATAAGGTAAATTCGTATTTATAATGTCATATTTTATATTACCGTATTGCTCTTAATTTTAATTTATAGTAAGGATATTTTAGGCAAAACAAATTTTGTAAAACAAGGCTCTTTTTGTTTTTTAAATTTCAATTAATGTAATGTTTTTATTAGTTTTATTTCAATTGATGTATTGTACTAGTTATTTGTTTAAATTAATGAAATTTGAATTTTCTTATTAAAATTAATGCAAAATACAAATTCAGAAATTCCTTAGAGACACCCCTTAGAGACGGCCCCACTGCAGCTCACTGTCTCTATCTCCAAAAAATCGTTAGAGACACCCCTTAAAGACACTACCACTGCAGATAGTCTAAGGTACATCTACTTGGTGAGTAATTCGTCCATAAAGAAACCAGATTTTTCACGTCGCTAAGCTCAAGGGATTCAAACGTTATGTTCAAACTTCAAATGCTTCAATTTTGGATGACCCACAATTGAGGCTTTCTCCTCTTCCAAAGAGCAAGAAAATTGGAGATCAATATGTCAAAGTCTTGGTCATTCACGTCACCCTCTTCCAAAGTCAATTGTTTGAGGTTTTTGATTGCAGGTAAATATTGTTGTAATGATTTGGTCAAGAGCAAGTTTGAAACTCCAAACAAGTTACGTCTACTCGCAGACCTCGGCCAACAGCTAGGCCGGAATAAAAGGCATACTTATGTCAATTACTTCAATTTCCTTAGTCAACACAAAGTCAACCCACTTCTTAATACTAGCTCCCTTCATCCTATACATACACAAACTCACTTCTTTCACTGCCCCACCGCCTCTATGGGAATTCAACACACGATTGATCATGTTAACAATTCTGAAAAATTTTCTTTTGAAATTCCAATAGAATAGAGGACTCTACTTGTGGTCTAAATGTAGGAAAATTAAAGTGAGTGACATACTTATGAAAATGTCGCCAACGTCTAGAAACAACACCAATGGTCGTAGCTTCTAGCAACGTCAATCTATATAGAGACAATCGATATTAGAATATCATCGGGCAACTGGCTAATTCTATATGTAACATCATGCGACCCACACAATACCGCTAGCCTGCAACTCACATATTGATCAATTAGGCAATAACATTATTTTAGCAGAAGAAAAAATTTATAAATTCGTGAAATAAAAATGATAACCATATTATGTGGAGGATAAGTATAAAATTATCACATATTCAATTCGACAATAACATTTTTTTAATTAACATAAACAATAATGGAGAAAATTACTAATTATAATTCGTGGGACAAAATAATAACAACAACAACAATAATAATAATAATAATAATATTATTCTCGACACTACTAGAATTATGCTCTATCACTACACTAAATTTACGGCAGTTTTAAAGAAAATGTCGGTAGAGATACTCAATCAATACACTGGCCTTTTACTACATTCATAATACTACATTTAAAGATAAACGCCATCATTGGGCTCATTTGTTGGCATTTTTATAAAATGTATTATTATTTTTAATAAAAAGTGAGCTTATTATTTAAAATTGAAAATATAAAAAAGGAAAAGTATCACTACCTACCAGACCTTTTCGACCGACATGGCAAATAATGTGCCAAGGTTGAATTTATTATTATTATTATTTTATTAGGAAATAGCTATACTTAATTTTGAAATTTAGTTATTTAAAAATCAATTAGTTGACAAAGTCACAACCACACTATACAGCCGCCGATAGAAAAACAAAAGAAAAGAACACCGCCGACAGAGAAAAGATAAGTACCACCACTGCGTCAATTGCTGAGAGGGGGCGAGCAGAGCTTGCGTCGATCGCCAAAATTTATTATTCAAGCACAAGAACGGTGAGTTCTATACAGAGCCATTCATGGATATTGATATTTTGATAGTTTGTGTTAGATTTATGTTGTTTTAGAGAATTATGTATAAATCTAAATTGTGGGTTTTGTTCTGTGTCATCACCGATATTGATATGAATTTATGGTTAATTTGTGTCAGATTTATTCCTCTTAAGAAAATCGAGAATACATCTGAGAAAATTCAGTGCTTATTTTTTGAAAAACTCTAGAGGCAATATATCCAACAATTGGTGAGAAAATTCAGTGATTATTTGTAATCTGTCAAGTTTTAACTCTTGCATGTTGTTCAGTATTTCCCACTATTAGTTAGGTTAAACTTTTAGAACAAGTGATCCAGAATATTTCATTCTACTTTTATACATCTTAACCACTGTGACTCAACTAGTTCTTTAATATTCTTAGTTTGCTCCATTATTTTTTCAAATGTATCAAATCTGTAAAAGTAGCAAATTAACTAAGTCCTCTCTCTTTTAATTTATAATTATGCAGGTTTGAGAGAAATTTGATTAAACAATATGGATAAAAGTTGGATGACGAAGTCGAGAGTAACAGAGGAATACCAAAATGGACTACAATTCTTTTTGGACTATTCTTTTCGTAATGCAAGCATAAAAGATAAGATATTATGTCCATGCAAATGTTGCAAGATTGGCATATTTGCAAGTAGAGATGAGGCATATGAACATTTGACAGTAGATGGATTTATTCCTGGTTATACGCAATGGATAGCACACGGAGAACTTCCGAGTAGGTCTGAAAATCAATAGAATAAACAGAATAAACAGTCCAAGGGCTTTAGGTGATGATGATATGCAAAATCTGGTGCATGATGCTTTTGGAATTCCGAATGAAGATAGTTATATGCAGGATTTCACTAGTTCTTCGAATGATGATGAAACTGCTAATGGGCAAGCAGGAGAATTTTATAAGTTGATTGATGCTTCCCAACAAAATTTATATGAAGGGTGTGATAAATTTTCGAAGCTGTCATTCATGATTCGTTTGCTACACTTGAAGTGTCTTGGAAGATTGAATAATCAGGTGTTTGATATGTTTTTGGAATTATTAAGAGAAGCATTTCCAAATGCCATGGTTGATCTACCAAAGTCCTACTATGAAGCAAATAGATTGATGAAAAAATTAGGGCTTGGTTTTGAAAAAAATTGATGCTTGTCCGATGATTGCACTCTATATTGGGGGGTGAATGAACGACGAATTTCCTGTGGTACATGTCACGAGCTAAGATGGCAAACATCTAACAAGGATTCTTCTGGTGAGAAAAGAAAAATTGCACGAAAGACGTTGTGGTATTTTCCACTCAAACCAAGGTTACAAAGATTGTTCATGTCTACAAAGACGGCTTCCCATATGAGATGGCATGCTGATGGTCGTACAAAAGATGGTTATATGAGGCATCCAGCTGATTCCCTAGCGTGGAAGAAATTTGATAGCTTGTTTCCTGATTTTGCTAAGGACTCTCGCAATGTTCGATTGGGGTTAGCTTCTGATGGATTTAATCCATTTCAGAATATGAGTGTGACTTATAGTCATGGCCTGTCATATTGATTCCCTACAACCTTTCTCCATGGATGTGCATGAAAGAACCTTATTTTATGCTCTCTTTATTGATTCCTGGTCCATCAGCACCCGGGAACAATATTGATATTTATTTGTAACCTTTAATTGCTGATCTAAAGGATTTGTGGGAAGTAGGAGTTGAGACGTATGACGCATCAAAAAAACAAAATTTCCAGCTACGTGCTTCATTGTTATGGACGATTAGTGATTTTCCAGGATATGCGAATTTGTCTGGATGGAGCACTAAAGGTAAGTTTGCATGTCCAGTTTGTAATAGACAAACACATCATCTTAGGTTGAAATATGGAGGAAAGTATTGCTATATGGGTAACCGAAGATTTCTGCCTAAAGAACATGAATTTCGGAAGAATAAACGACTATTTGATGGCAAAGCTGAAAAAGGAAAAGCACTGCAACAATTATCTGGTGATATGGTGATTGATGAATTGAAATACTTTCCATTTAAATTTGGTAAGCTAGTTGATGATAATCCAGAATTACCTTTGAATTGGAAGAAAAAGAGTATATTTTTTGATTTGCCATATTGGAAAGATAATGTTTTGCGTCATAATCTTGATGTCGTGCATATAGAGAAAAATGTTTGTGAGAGCATTTGTGGGACATTGTTGGGAATGGAAGGTAAGTCGAAGGATAATTACAAATCACGTCTTGAAAAAAATGGGAATTAGACCAGACCTTCATCCTATACCTAATGAGTCTGGAAAAGTTTACTTGCCTCCAGCATCTTTTACCATGAGAGAAAACAATGTTTTGCAAGGTTTTGAAATGCATAAAAGTTCCAGATGGTTTTGCCTCAAACATTTCAAGGTGTGTTTAAATAAAGCCTCCAAGACTGATAGGAGTGAAAAGTCACGACTACCATATACTAATGCAACAGTTGTTGTCTATAGCATTGCGAAAAACCCTTTCAAAGTCAATACGCTCACCTTTACTTTGATTAAGTAAATACTTTAGAGAACTATGTACTAAAGTGATTTGCCCTGCTGATGTAGTTCGTCTTGAGAAAGATATCGTTGTGATACTTTGTCAACTGGAGAAAATATTTCCACCATCATTCTTTGATATTATGGTGCATTTAACCATACATTTGGCTATAGAAGTAAAGCTAGGTGGGCCTGTATTCTACCGCTGGATGTATCCAATAGAAAGGTAAAATAATTTTTTTGTTGCAAGATATCTTTATTTACTTATATAATTTATTAATTTTGTAATGAAAAACTTTGTTTGAATCATAAACTATTTAGAAATATTTGAAAAAGTTAATACTTATTATTTTTCTTGATAAACTAGATTTCCCCCTTTTTGATGATGCCAAAACCACTTACAACTTGAAACCACTACTGATCTAAACTTCACTAACTTATCTAAAATCTCAGCTGAAATTCTAGACAGTCTATAAGATAAAACATCAAAGGGTTAGCACAGTTATAACATGGTATTTAAAAGACTTTGTGATTCAGAGCTTGGACAATGAGGGATTGTTCATCAAGGTGAATCTTATAACTGAATAGTTTTCATTACAACTGATTGTTACAAAAGATAGACTCAAAAAATCAAAAAAAATTACAACAGTTGCTAGAAAACTAATTGAGCTAGTATTGTAGCCCATACTTGCCAAAAAACCTTACAAAAATTTCCCTCTTAGCAGGTGACTCCTTAGAGATGTCCACTCCATGCTCCTTGCAGACCTGCCTCGCCTCAGATGCAATCTTCTGACGGTTCGGGTTGCTGGAATCCGAGAGAAGAGGTGGCCGATAAGTAACCCTCTTGGGAA
This sequence comes from Schizonepeta tenuifolia, assembly GCA_029490685.1. Classification (NCBI taxonomy): domain Eukaryota; kingdom Viridiplantae; phylum Streptophyta; class Magnoliopsida; order Lamiales; family Lamiaceae; genus Schizonepeta; species Schizonepeta tenuifolia. The sequence goes on from CM055958.1 coordinate 87,265,473, forward strand.
CTGGAACAGTGTTCAAGTCCAGGTTGGCATCAATCATGGCCCTCCTGAATTGACTGAACATGCCCGGGTCACCTGAGTGCAACTCAGTCAGCGCCTCTTTGAACGCTCTCCTTGGGTCGTCAGTTGCGTAAACCTTTCTGTAATAGAAGTCGTTCACGAACTCCTGCTTGAACATCTCCCAATCCTCATTCCACTCGGTCGGCATCCACTTGTCAGTATGCCTGAACCGACTCTCAACCTTGGACTTTAGAGGCAACCTTTGTTGCTTCAACCGAGCTTCCGCCTTTGATTGGATTCTGTTGATGCGGCGTCGGCTGCGGGAGGCAACGTTGCGGTCCAGGTTCTGAGAAACCTTCTTCAGCTCAACCTCAAACTGGTTCACCCTCCTCGCCTGGCTAGCGGCAAACTTTCTGATCCAGCTCGGGTTCATGTAGTCCTTCTCCTCTACATCCATAGCCTTGGCCGCTGCAATGCACTCTTCGGTTGTTATCCCGTCGAGTTCAGAATCCAGCTCGGCTGCGATCTCGGCTATGGAGCTGTAGGAAACTCCAATTTTCTTTGCCTGCTCCAAGTCCTTAGACATTTCGGCTCCACCGACTTCGGTTGTCTTGGCAGCAGCAGACTTCCTTCTCCTCAGCTGAGATTTGGATGGTTGAGCAGCTGGCACTCCTTCTTCTTGGGTCTCTTCTTCTTCCTGTGCTTCACTCTCCTTCTCCTTCTCTTTCCCCTTTTTGGCATCAGCAACAAGGCTTGCTACTGAACCGTCCAGAGAGTTGAGTTTGGCCTCGGTGGATTGAACACGGTTGAAGAGTTCATCGACCACACACTCCAGTTCGATCTTCTTCACCAGTTCGGAGTCCTGGCGCTCTTGTTCTGCCTTCTTCAAGACAGAGAGGTTGTCGTTGACCTCTGTCTGAAATGCAACGAACTCAGCCCAACGCGACTCGAACCGAGACTCCCATTCAGCATCCTGCGTCTGTTGGGACTTGGCCAGATTTGAGTCAGCCAAGGACTTGAAGACATTCACTTCCGACTTCAAGCCCAACAGAGTGGATTTCAGTTCCGACACGTTCTGACTGGTGGAGGAGGAGAGATCATTCATCTTCATCTTCAGCTCGGCATTCTCCTCCATCAGTTGTTGATACTTCACTTCTTGAGCTGCCAACTCCCTCAGCTGGTCATCGTGTTGGTGCTGGAGGTTGGCGAGCAGCTCGGTCCTCAACTAGTTTACCCTCTCAACCATTAGCTCGCAGATTTGTTCTGTTGAAGGAGCGAGCTGAGCAGGTGGAGAGGCTTGAGCAGACTGAGCTAGAGGCTCAGCTGTGACCATGGCTTGACGGTTTGCCAGGTACAGCTTCAGGTTCTCCTCCTCTTCTTTTGCGGCAGCGGCTGCTGCATCGACATCTTCAAGGAAGTCAGCTGATTTCACCAACATGCTGTCAAGGAAGTCGACACACTCCTTTTCAGCTGCCTCCCTTATGTCCTTCCCTTCAGCCAGACTCTGGTCCAACCGTCTAGTGAGCAACGCGATCCGGTTGTTGTACGCCACCTCCAAGTTGGAATAGTTGAAGTAGGCTCGGATGCGGGACTCGTCAGATTTTAGCCTGTCCCAGCTCAGTACCCTGATCGTGTCTTCCTTGACATACCACTGGCTAAAGATCAGGTGGAACTGGTACAGTAGCTCGGTTCCCAGTGTGGCGAAGATGGGCATGTCGCGAGCCGCAGGGAATAGACCCAACAGCTTATGAAAGCAGTAGGCCACCCTGCCTTCGTGCTCGTCAGCAACAGCCTGCAGGTCCTCCGCTTCATTGATCGGGGAGGGGGTGAGATTGTATGGTTTGGGTTCAAGAGGTTCATCGATGTTGGCTAAAGAGTCGGTCACAACACCGGCATTGAGCTGAGAGCTCGGAATTTGGGATTCAGTTGGGGAAGAGGGTGGAATGGTTTCCTCAACATCGGCCGAATGAGAGGTCACGATGTTGGCATCGAGCTGAGAGCTCGGAATTTCTGGCTCGGTTTGGGTAGAGAGAGCAAGAGGCTCTGGGGGCGGTACAACATTTGCTCCAGCTGTGGGGGAGGTGGTAGCATCTTCGAGGTCCTCAGATGAGGAGGATGCATCCGACGTCTCCATGCCCTCAGCCTCATCAGCTCCGGGGCCTCGAGGTGCGATCTCGAATGATGCGGCCTTAGCTGAGCGGCTGGATTCGGAACGCTCCTCAGCAGGTGTGGACTCGACCTGCGCTCCCTCCTCGTCTGGAGCTTGTTCCTCAGCTGGCTCCTCAGCTGGAACCTCAACTGGCTCATCAGCTGACTCGTCAGCTGGAACATCAGTTGGCTCATCAGCTGGCACCTCAGCTGCCTTCTTGAACCTTACCCTTAACTTTTTCTGGGCAGGTTCATCAGTCGACTCCGTCTCAACGTCAGCTCGGCGACGTGAGGCTTTGGATTGTGTGGGGCGAGCAGCAGCTTGTTCTCCCTCAGCTGTTGACTCAGCTGGCCTTCCCGACTCCCTCTTGTCCTTGGAAGTGTAGACACTTCTCAGCACCTCCTGTGCTTTCTTGGCCGTCGGGAACAGCAACAGCTTCTTCAGCGGCGTCTCCTCGCAGTCAGCCCAGACCATGTTGCGGTCCTTTGTTGCGAGGAGGATGAGGGCGGAGATTTTGCATTCGAAGTTGAGCATGCCCTTCACACTCAGCAGCTTCTCTCCAGACTCAGTCGTAGTCTCAGAGATCTTCGACTTCTCCATCATCAACTGGTTCAGAAAAAATTGGAACCAGTTGATTTGGTGTTGGTGCTCCAGGGCCAACAGCTGTTTCAACTTGGGTCGGCTGATGTCGCCGAACGCGCCACTGTATCCGAACACGACCTTCGACACGGCGTCAAACAGCAGGCGGTGTTCAGGCTTCAGCTTAGTCCTTTGCATGTTGCTCCTCAACCGCTCTGGCTCGATCAGAGCATCCTGTAGAAATTCATCCGCCTGTTCGTCGGCAATATTCTCCAGGAACTCGGTGGCGGTGTGGTTGATTGGTATGATGTATCGGAGGATATCGGACACGTCAATGGAGAAGGAGACACGACGTATTGTCCTTGCCGGAACATCCCTTTGTCGGCAGGACACCGTCGTAGAAACTCCCTCTGAACCGTCAAGGGGGCGAAGAAGATTGACGTAGAATTCTCCGACTTGACGCCTGAGCAAGTGAGAGGGACAGAGCTTGGCCCATTCCAGAAGTCCGTTCTCACGGAGAGTGTTGGCGAGAGGGGCTAGGACCGGTGCTCTAGATCCTCGTCGGAGAGGATCTGCTCGAAGTGAATCTTCGATACTAACATATCGAACGACTCTTCATACGTTGTAGGCACGAGGGAAGGTTCGGATGATGCCATTCTTTTGCTTTTGGGTGCCATTAAATCACTGCAAAGGTAAAATATATAGGGGAGGAAGAAATCTATTTGCAGAAAAAGGTTAGGCAGAAAAACTGGAAGATGATGAATAGTATGATTGATAAGCACGAATGAGGAAAGTAGGAGATATCTTCCTGATTTTTCGCCTTATATAGGTCTTTGACTTGGATGAGATCAACGGCTGGGGTTAAATGGCGCAAATCCATCAACGGCTGGGATTACGCGACTGTTGACTATCTTTGACTCGACGTTTTGATCCGAGTTCCAACCAGCGCGTGAGAAGGTGTACAGTTTCATGTCAGCCCAGTCGCACTATAAAGTAGGCTATGGATGCTCAGCCGTACTTTACATTTAATGCGACATGATGGCTATTTTAATATAACTGACTAGCACAGGAATGTTTGAATTTATTTCAAACATTCTCATTTAAGAATATAACACCTTCAGTCATAAATGATACCTGCCAGCTGATGTCTGAATCAGCTGTGTTCATTAGTCGAGTTCCTCAGTTGCCGCATACCATCAGCTGACTCGAGTTCGTCTGTTCAGCTGACGTTTGACGTCTTCAGTTGGCAATCAGTATCTGATATTCCCCTTTCAGCTGAGCTTCCCCCTTCATCTGAGCTTCCCCCTTAAGTCGATATCCGATTCTTCAGCTCGGATGAATCCTTATCAGCTCGGATGACTCTTCTGCTCGGATGACTCTTCAGCTCGGATGAGTTTTTAGCTCGGATCCAAAAGTCCTAGAAGATCACACAGCATCTTGAACCGGGCTTCAGGAAGAGGTTTGTTGAGGATGTCAGCTCTCTGAATCTCAGTTGGGATCTTCTCCATGGACACATCCTTCTTCTCAATATGATCTCGGATGAAGTGATGACGAATATCGATATGTTTAGTCCGAGAGTGATGAACAGGGTTTAGAGAGATAGCTATGGCACTCGAGCTATCACAATGTATGGGAACCTGTCCAGTTGAGACTTCATAATCTCTCAGCTGCTGCTTCAGCCACAATACTTGCATGCAACAGCTTCCGGCAGCCATGTACTCTGACTCGGTTGTCGAAGTAGCAACACACGCTTGTTTCTTGGAGAACCATGAAACCAGCTTGCTTCCCATGAACTGACAGTGTCCAGAAGTAGACTTTCTGTCCAACCGATCTCCTGCTAGGTCGGCATCTGAGTATCCAGTCAGCTGGATATTGTCATCAGTTGGGTACCACAATCCAACATTGACAGTTCTCTTCAGATACTTAATGATGTTCTTTGCTGCCAACATGTGTGCTTCTCTTGGTTGGACTTGAAAACGAGCACACACTCCAACTGCGTATGAAATGTCTGGTCGGCTGGCAGTTAGGTAGAGCAGCGAATCGATGATCCCTCTATACTGGCTGGCATCAATGAGCTTTCCCTCAGCTCCTGGTTCGATCTTCCAGTTCGTGTTCATAGGGATCTTGGTTGTCTTACTTGTCTGCAATCCGAACTTGGTGATGAGCTCCCTTGTATATTTGGACTGGTTGATGAAAATCCCTTCAGGTGACTGCTTCACTTGTAATCCAAGGAAATAATTCATCTCGCCCATCATTGACATCTCGAACTTTTCCTTCATAAGATCGGAGAATTTCTTGCACAACTCCTCCGACTTGAACCCGAAAATGATATCATCGACATAAATTTGCACGACAAGTATATCTTCTCCAACTTTGATGGTGAACAGAGTTTTATCAACTGAACCTCGTTTGAACCCCGAGTCCAGAAGAAATCCACAAAGAGTGTCATACCATGCTCTTGGTGCTTGCTTTAGACCATAGATAGCTTTCTTCAGCTTGTACACTCTTCCATCTCCAGTCTCAAAACCAGGAGGCTGTTCAACATATACATCTTCTTTTATATCTCCATTGAGGAATGCACACTTCACATCCATCTGATATACTTTGAACTTGTGATGTGTGGCATAAGCTAGAAAGATCCGGATGGATTCAAGCCTTGCAACTGGTGCAAAGGAATCTTCAAAGTCAATTCCTTCTTGTTGGCAGTATCCTTGAGCTACCAACCTTGCTTTATTCCTCACAATGAATCCAATGGCGTCTCTCTTGTTTTTGAAGATCCACTTTAGTCCAATCACCTTGACACCATTTGGTCTTTCTACCAACTCCCATACACAGTTGCGTAGAAACTCATTCAATTCTTCTTGCATGGCTGTTGTCCAGTGGACACAATTGAGAGCTTCCCCAACATTCTTCAGTTCTGGAACATCAGCTACATAGCAAGAAATCATGGCAACATCTCCAGCTTGCTCGAACTCCTCTAGAACTGCCAATTCCTCAGCATATTGGGCAGAAGTGTTGGATTCTTCCTCGGTTGATTCTGGATTTGCAACTCTGCTCCGTGTGCGCACACCCTAGGTTGGATCTCCGATGATGTCGTTGGTGGAATGAACTTCATACCATCTTCGGTTGCGTCTTCCTTCTTCTTCCAACAGTGGCTGTTCAGACATCTGAGTTGGAGTCTTCAGAGCTGGTGATTGATCAGCTGTTGAGTCTGGATCCTCAACATTTACAATAGATTGAACTGAGTTCGGTTGGGCATCGGATGCTGATGCAGTTGGAGGGACATCAGCTGAAGTTCCCCCTAGGGACGAGCTGAGGTCTTCGCATTCATCTTCAGAGGAGTATGGGTCCTCATCCTCAGTTGCCCATACCAGTGGTTCAGCTCGGTTCTTTTCCCGAAGAGCTTGCGATCTGGTGAGAACTGGTAGAACAGCTGGATCCGCGTGTTGTTCCTTTACCTGTTCCCTGCACTCGAAGGTAGATTCATCAAAACTAACATGAGGTGTTATTTCCACAACACGAGAGCTGTTGTTGAAAACTCTATATGCCTTGATCCGAGCTGCATATCCAAGAAATATGCCCTTCGAAGCTTTGGCATCAAAAGTTTTCAACTGAATCTTCCCATTGTTGTGAATATAACACTTAGATCCAAAAACACGAAAATAAGAAATATCTGGCTTTCTGCGTCTCCACAGCTCGTAGGGCGTCTTTCCCAACTGCTTGGTGAGAAGAGATCGATTCTGTGTGTAGCATGCTGTGTTGATCGCTTCAGCCCAAAATCTCTTAGGCAGTGCTGAGCTCGCTAACATGGATGTGGCTGCATCCTTCAGAGTTCTATTTCTTCGCTCAGCTACGCCATTCTGTTGTGGAGTACGCGCGGCTGATGTCTGATGGGTTATGCCATTCTTTTCGCAATACTTGATGATGGTTTCATTTAGAAACTCCGTTCCACGATCTGATCTGATAGATATGATCTTCATCTCTTGTTGGTTCGATATCCGATCCATCAGCTTGGGCAGCTCATCTCGGGTCTCACTTTTGTGGTGCATGAAGATGGTCCACGTATATCTTGAGTAGTCATCAGTTACAACCAATGTATATTCGTTTCCATTAATGCTTTTTGGTGTAACTGGCCCGAAGAGATCCATGTGGATCAGCTGTAACACTCGGTCAGTTGAAGGAGTTGACTTCAACCGGAAGGAGGTTCTAGCGAGCTTTCCCAGCTGGCATGCACTGCAGATGTGTGTTGTTGAAAACACTCGGTTAGGTATGCCTCTTGCATGTTCTTGTCTGGCAAGTCGGTTCATCGTCTTGAAGTTCAGATGGTTGAGCCTTTTGTGCCACAGCCAGCTCACATCCGAACTGCTCTTTGACAATAGGCAAGTGTCAGGGAGGCTGCTGTTCCAGTCAGCGTAGTATACATTCCCTATTGGAGATCGATTTCCCAACAATATCACTTGCTTTGATCCGACATCTTTAACTCTGCAACCCTGTGCATCAAACTTGACAGAGAACCCATTATCACAGAATTGGCTGATGGAGAGCAGGTTATGCTTCAATCCATCAACAAAAGAGACATTAGAAATTGAAACATGATTGGTTTCAAGGGTATGTAACCTCTGGTATAACCTTTTGAGTTATCACCAAAAGTAACTGATGGACCTTCTTTCTCCACGAAACTTCCAAGCAAATCCTTCAGATTTGTCATGTGTTTCGAGCATCCACTATCCATCACCCACATTGTTGTAGACGACTTCTTCTTCCTCAGCTGTTTCTCCTGTACCTGCAAGGAGAAACTCGCTTAGGTCCCCAATTTCAGTTGGGTCCTGGAGGGTTAGAACCAGTTCCCGCTGGAACCGTGCGTCGCTTTTCTCTGTACACTCGAATAGCCTTGTCATTCCAAATGATCTGCCCATTTTCATCAATTATAACAACACCCCGGTTATCCTTAGGCTTGTTGTTTGAAATGATGCTCTGTTTCTTGGGAGGAGTTGGATTTCTCCCATGTTGGGCTTTAGGAGGTGAGGCTTTCCCCCTGTTTTGATGGCGATTCTTATCCTGTTGAGTTTGTCTGTGAGGTCGGACGCCATTGTGGAATCTTCTTGGCTGATTCTGATTCCATTGCCTTGGCTGTTGACGATAGCTGTTCATGCCCGGATGTTGATTCATGTTGTGGCATGAGTAACCATAGCTGTCGTAACTTTTCCACATAGGTTGACTCTGTTGGAACCTCTGATTGTTGTGGTGATGGAACCGTTGTTGATTATGTCGGTTGAAGCTTGGTCGGTTCTGTTGGTTCCATCTCTGCTGTGGTTGGTTTGTTGGTCGGTTATCACGTCGGTTCTGAGCTTGGATATGTTGTCGATTTTGAGCTTGATTGCGACTCCGACGTCTTCGGTTCCTCCGTTGAGTCTTGGAACATTCCCCCTTGGTTGTAGACTCCAGGGACTGTTTCGTTGGTGCTCCATCTGCAGCTCCTTTGCCTTTCTCAGCCGTAGTTACCTTTATCGGTTGTGAGGGTGTTTGTTCAGTTGCATACTCAACTGTGTTAGGTTTGGCAACCATGACTTCCTCAGCCCTGGTGAAGGTAGCTGGTGGAATTCCAATGTCCTTTGCCACGTCGTATCCGAGTTCAGACACATCATCCGTTTGCCGTCTGTATTTGATGAGATTCTCGATGATCTCGGATGACTGATATAGCTTTGTCAGGTTGTCCTTCTCAGTCTGAAGATCCTTGAGAAGAACAGCTATATGCTCGGTCTGGGCATCTGATGTCTTCATCAGCTGGTCGATCTGAGCCTCTTGCTTGTTCAACTGTTCGTTCTGTGCCTTGATCTGTTCCTTCAACTGTTCATCGGTTGAAGCCTCAGTTTGGTTGGCTATACTCAGTTGACTTTTCAGCTGGTCAGTTTCTTCAGCTTGTCTCTTGATCAGATCGTCCTTTTCGGTTAAGGAATCTTCAAGCTTGGAGAACTGGGCTTGAAGACTCTTAAACTCAACCGACTTCTGATGCAGTTCCTCACTGAGTTCTTGAAAATCATTCCAGGAGGGTTCCAACTCATCGTTCATAGATTCCTGCATGTTAGAAGTATTGGAAGAATTTAAGCGAGCAGGATTAGATTGTACCTCAATATCATCTTGGTCGGTTCCAAGTGCCATGAGGCATTGATCCGGACTGATGACTTTGTTGGTAGAGGTCAGGTCATCCTCATCTTCAGTGTCTGTGAAGATGTCCATATCGTCAGCTGCCTCTTCAGCTACCATGGCCTTATTCTTTGCAGTTTGCTTCGCCCTCAGTGCTTCTCTTTCCTTCTTTGAGAGGTCTGGGCAATCGGCTTTGAAGTGTCCTTCCTTGCCGCATTCGAAGCAACCATTGGTGACTGGCTTCGAGCTGTCTCGAGTTCGGTTTGATTTATAGAAACGTTTATATTTGCCGAACCGAGTATCCATATCGGCTAACTTCTTTGACAATGCTGCAATGTTCTGTTGCAGTTCTTCTCTGCTCGGCTCCTTTGCAGTCGTGTCAGCCGACCTGGTTGGCCTTGACGATCTCGACTTTGAGTAGTCAGCTCGGAGGGCAACTGACTTTGATGCTGAGCCGACGTCCTCAATTCTATTTGTCTGACTTGAGGGCCGCGACCTCCTTCTGTTGACCTTATACTCATTTCCTTTCAAGATTGAGAACAATCTTTCAGTTCCCATTTCACCTAGATCAGTTCGGCTCTCGTGGATATTTGTGAAAGTATCCCACTCAGCCGGTAGAGCTTGCAACACTTTGAGGTTTATTTCTCTTAGAGTGTATTTTCCTTTCCGGATGGATTGGATTCTTCTGATGATGTCCATAAACCAAAGCTCTAGCTGATCTATAGTCTCATCAGGTCGCAGACTGAAATTGTCAAAATCTTGACATGCATGCGAGAACTTGTTTTCCTTTGTCTCGTCGCTTCCTTCACTTAGCGAGGCTAGGATGTCCAACATCTCTTTTGCGGTCTCACACTCCTCTATCCAGGGCAGATAATCTTGTCCAACCGTGGACATTATTGTGCTCTGAGCCCAGATATCCAGCTGGCTCACCTTGGCCTCCTCCGGAGTGTAGTCCTCTGGCTGTTTCTCCACATACTCCACCACTGCATCTCCATCGTTGGGATTTGTAGGAGTGCGAAGTATTCTGTCTCGTATGACGATTGGTCCAGATGTGAGAACTTGTTGCATCCTATGATGCTTGGACAAAAGGATCTTCTTCATTCGAGTTCTCCATGATGTATAGTTGACAACAGAGAACATGACTGTGATCTTGTCCTTGACGTCCATCTGCACAAACAAAAACAGGACAACAAAAATGCGAGCAAGAATGCACTAGCGTGAAAAGATCTGTTCAGTTGACCACTAAAGAAAATTCTCGAATTCACACCTCGTGAAACAGAGTCAGCAGTCTTTTGAACCACTGCTCTGATACCACTTGATGGTCCCGATACGAGTTACTGGTGTATGGGGGGGGGGGAATACACCAGTTAGGATTTTTCAACTTTCGAAAAACTTAACACTTGAAATCAACTTCAACTGAGTGAGAGGACTCAGTTGGGATCTCACAGCTGAGTAAGCAACCTCAGCTGGAAGATTGGTGCTGTGCGGAATGTGGTGGAAAATAAACTCGTAAAATCAAACTCACGCTTTTATGCACGGTTGGTCAAAACCAAAACTGTTGTTGTGAAAGTATGCAGATTGTATGCGGTTAGTTTGTCAGTTAAGATATGATAATAAAGACTGAACACAAAAGAAAACACGACACACAAGATTTACGTGGTTCGGAGAGAACTCCTACGTCCACGGGGAGATGTGAGTCCACACACCTCAGTCCAAGTTCTTCTGGACAGAACCACTCAGCTTACGCGGGCTGAGCAACCGTTACAGTTTAGTTTCCGGGCACTAAACAGCCTAAGTCAAGTTTGCGGGTACTTGACGACCTGACTACTCAATTACAGGAAGAGTAAGGTCCTAGCACACTTTTTACGGTGTGAGAAAGGGTAGGATTTCCAACTACAGCTCGATCAAGAATGAGAGTTGGATCTAAGGCTTGAACGAATAAACACTCAACCTAAGATCAAAAACAGTTTCGAATTCTAGGAACCCTCAGTTACTAATGTTCTCTCAAATTGGAACTCTCAGCTGCTGATGCTCTTAGATGATGATGTTGCAGATTTGCTTTGATTTCTCTCGAGAAAGCTCTTGAATTTTCCGTCGTCTATATGTCTATCTGCATATCTGTACTTCTCGAATGAAAGGATCCCTCTATTTATAGGCGGAGAGAATCAACTAGCCGTTGGAGGAGCAGTTGATCTCTGATCGATTGAAAGCGATGGCTTGTCTCTCATCTCTGCAGACTTTCCCGATATGGCATCTGTGCTCTTCTGCTTTCCATCTGAGACAGCCTTGTGTTGGGCCAGATGGGGTAATGACTGAACGGTCAAACCCTCATGTGACTTCCTTTTGAAATTCAAATCTTTGACGGTCAACTTCGGTTTGTCGGTTGAAAGTCTTGACCTTCATCTGAGTGATCTTCAGCTGATATTCCGATCTGTCGAGTTCTCAGCTGACTTTGAACTTCAAAACAGTTGAACTCCTTGTTCAGATTCTATAACTGAGGTTCTGAAACTGAACCCTCAGTTGTCTTCCACTTCTTTACTCAGTTGGGTTTGAACCCTCAGATGATTTCTTTTTCATCTGATGTTCTCTTCCTTTCAACTGTTTCTCATCTGATGAACGCTCAGTTGGTTTCCTTCAACTGATGTTCTGAAGACTTCCCCTTGTTTACATCTGAACAAATGAACTCTCAGTTGTCTTTCTTCACAACTGATGTTCTGTCTGAGTGACGCCTTGTTGCCATCTTCAGCTGGAGACCTGTAAAGATAAAATCTTAACTTTGCTCAAACAGCGAGCCTAAATTCTAACATTAGGTACTGGCAACATCTACTCGGTTGGGGTCAGCCGGTTTTGGAATTCATCAAAACTTATACTAATAAATTTCCCAACATAGGTATTTGGGCACGTTGAAATCTTACGTGCGCAATAGAAGCAAACCCGAAGGTTCGATTGCTTATGGAATTTAGCGGAAGAATGTTTGACATTTTGCTCGTTGTATTTAGCTGATTATGTAGAGTCAAAGTTTAATCAAGCATCTAGGAATCAATCCATGAATGACACTGCCGCATTTGGATTACATGTATTTACAATTGCTGGTCGTCCTCTTGGAAAAGGGTCTCCTATGAGATTTGATTCTGAAACAAAAATGAAAGCACATCAATATGTATTGTTTAACTGCGAGGCTGTCAGACCATACATTGAGTAAGCTATTTAATCTCTTTTACTTGTTCATCAATTTAAATTTTAAACTATGACATTTAGAAATTTTATGTTGTCTTAGGCAACATCGAGTTATAGTTGAACAATCCAACCCTGGTGTTGCACGCCATACACTTGAACACATTCACAGTGAAAGCTTTGCCGATTGGTTTGCTCAACGTGTAAGTCATATGATCAAAATGATAATAATGAATATCTAATGTTGTGTCTGCATATTTGGATTATTTATGAATGGAGCTTTTTTTACAGGTTCAAGGGTTACAAGTCAGTGAGGAAGATTCAACATTAAGAGATTTGAAGCTACTTGTTGATCGACCTAATTTTATTGGAGTTAAATATAAAAAGTATATTGTAAATGGCTTTAGGTTTCACACTCAAGATTTGGAGAGTACTAGAAAGACTCAAAATTGTGGGGTATGTGTAAAGGCCACAACGTCAAGTTATTCTAGTACTAGGGATCACAATCCAATCTTAAGTGAGCTAGACTATTATGGTATTCTAACAGATATCATTGAGCTAGATTATGGTTGTGGACGTAAAGTTGTATTATTTGATTGTGACTGGGTGTCAAAAGGTAAACGACTGAAGAAAGATGCTGATGGATTTACATTAGCTAATTTTTCAGATGTGGCGCGTCACAATGAACCATTCATTCCAGCATCCCAAGCTGATTAGGTATTTTATATTGAGGATCCAACTGAGCCACAATGGAGAGTAGTCTCTACTCGTGCACGAGCTTATTACAACATGGGATCTACTATTGATATTGAGACATATCTGCAAAGCGACATCTGTGATCCTAATATAGATTTTGGTGACTCTGGTTGGGTCCGTGAAGATGTTGACGGGATTGAGATGGACCTTAATAAGTGAAATCAAGAAAGGTATGCTATTATTGATATGTTGTGCAACAAACCTTTTTGTTAGCTCTATCCTTTATTTATTTTTAATTTTCATGAGACATTCGGTACTTCTTTTGTTGTTGTAGGATGTCAGCAACTTATGAGAAATATAGAAAGAAGAAGTCAAGTATTGATAGATGCAGTTCTCTAAACAATTGGAGACAAATAACTCTTTTCTTTGGGATGTGATTGAAAAAAAAGCTTTCAAGGACTTCATTACTATATTAAAGAAAGTTGTTCACTAGGAAAAAAATATATGCATTTGTTGTGGACATATTTTATCACTACTCACCAACAAATCTCCTGATGTGTGTGACTTCTACCATGTTGCTAAGAAATTTACTAATTTATGTTTGTGTTGATTTTTTTTATCAATTTGTTTTCTGCACTATTTTCGTTTTGTTGTGGTGGTAAAACTAGGAGGGAAAACAGAAAAGTTAAATTTGAGTAAAAGCAGTGATCATAGAAATTAAATCATGTGTGTTCTCTGTGCAGCTTTCCTATCTACATCAAATGATTTTAGTTAGTATTATTTAATGATACTACATTAGTTCTGCTCGTAGATTTTACATAGTTTTGATGTTGGAGGAATATTTATCCTATGTGTTTCTATAATTTCTTTTGATTTTAGTTTGTTTGAATTTCTAGCATAATTTCTATTTAATATTAAATGTATATATATCTTTATTGTTGAATTGGTCAGTGTATTGTTCTTGCGCATGAGCCATGGTAATATTCTCTATATCGTTCGAATTTTATTGGATATATGTCCCCAAAAGGACGATTTGTTGGATTAGGGATTATAAGCTTAATTATTTTTTTAATCTCATGCTCAAGGTATAGCTAAACGAGATTCTAAATAAAATATTGAACTAGCTTTTATCGAGTCGAGTGTTAAATAGCTTGCGAATAACTTGACTCATTCAAACCAGCGAGACGATTCAAACCCGCGAGATAATTAAAATAGACATAATTTTTTTTAAATGTAAATATATCCTTCTCGATCATTGGCTAAAATCAAAGATATCACTTTATCATAAACCAACAAGATGATTCAAATAGACATAAAAAGAACTATTTTTACAAATTTTGGTTGATATTATATTTGTAGTGTTCAGTTTTTTATCGAGTATTCCCCAACAGGTATGCGACGGGTATATACAATAAAGTCACAAATTTAATGGAGATGTAGAAAAATTCTAAACAAACTTGGATTTGAAAAATAAATAATGAAAATGCAAATATATTTTTCTCGGACTTTGGCTAACTTTAGTTAATATTAACTTTGTGTTTAGATTTTTATCGAGTACTATTACCCAACAGGTTTGAGACAAGTATATACAATAAAGTCACTGTTTTAATCGAGATGTAAAAAAAACTGTAAATTTTATAAATTTCAAAAAAGTTTGATTAATCCTAAACACACCATCTCCAAGTGTTTGATTAATCGTCTCAGTAAGAAAACGTTGAACGTGCAAGAAAATTGGTAGAAAATTATTAACGATTTCTCAACGGGTCAGTTTCGATCCAAAATTGTGCCCTTCATTCTTATAGACAATATTAAAAAAAACTTATATTCTATATTTATATATTACTTAGAAACAAAATCTTAAAAAGATCAAATCTTCAAAAACGTTATTCATCATAGTCTCCATACCTATTTATCTTAATTCTCGTATTTTCAGCATTATTATATACAAAATTATATTACATAAAATATATATATTCTCATATAATAACATTAATATACATCCACCGCTATCTATGTTAATTCTCACGTCATATTATCTCATAATCAAATTAAAATTTATAAAAATATATCAAATTCTTAATCAATTCATTATATATATCAATTCACGCCTCGTGTATATATAGAAGCAAATTTAGTTCTTATAAAATCATCAAGTATATATTTTCTTAGTAAAAATAATTTGTAATTTAATTTAATAGAATAAATATGTTTATCAAAGAAATAATCAATTCCTAACTAACAGTTATGACTCCTAAAGTAGAGAAGCACCGACGGAAGAATGTTACCATTCAAGATAAGACAATTATATATGTCACAGCGAAGAGTGACAACAACAGAAAATCCAACTCGTAGTGCTCATTCTAATAGTTTAATGCCAAATCATGGGAACACAAGTATCATCAAATTATCTTTTATGTTTTATATTTTTTCAGACAACTAGATTACAAGTGTATTATTTATATTGTTCTTTAATATATTCTTTCTACTGATTTACAGGATTTACAACTAGGACTCCAGTGGGTAGAAGAATTTATAATGGATATGTGCATGAAGAAGATTCTCCAAATTTAGTCGCACATCACCATAGAGATGGGAACATACTATCAACAAGAAAAGATGGAACGAGAAACCAGCCAAGTAGTGGACTTAGAGGGGATCTTAGAGTGGAGAACGAGCTTATGAATACAAGAAGATGAGGAAGGTAAAGCTCGATACAATAGTATTATAGTTTGCCTAAAGTTCTAATTAAGAGTAACCATACTTTTATTTTGATTCAGGCAATGATACTTGATATGATATTTTGGAAAAAGAAACTAGAGGTCCAACATATATGCAAACCATATGGGGTCGTCCTGAAAACCTACCGCCTATTCATGTTGAATATAATGAGTTTGGTCAGCCTATAGGTGGTGAAAATAGCAAGCTTTGTCATTTTTTAGGTTCAATTTCAAGAAATGGTAAATATTGTCCTATAGATATTATGAATTGGCACAAGATGCCAAGGACTAAAAAGGTTCGGATGTTGGATGTGGTTAAGGTAATCCATTTTAATATTTTACTATAAAGACATAAAAAAAATTAATTTTTACTTTCCGCCTCTTCATGGTTTTTGACTCATCTCAACACTCATCTTGTTCCTGTATTACGTTTATTGTATTCATTTTATCTGTTCTAAATATTTTTTGAATGTGCTATATTTGATACAGTTACGCTTTGTTGTCCCTGTTATTGCCGAGAAATGGATTTTGACTTCCATAGGACATAAATGGAGAAATTGGAAGCATTATCTGAAAACTAAATACTGGGATAAATTGGAAGCATTCTTTAACAGGGACGACAGAGTCTTGGAAGATCAATGGATCAATCTATTAGTTACTGGAGTAGTGATGGAGCAAAGGTTTATCTTCACTTCAATTCATATTTTATATATTTGACTCATGAATTTGATTCTTCTTTTTGTATTTGATTTAGGAAGCAAGTCAGAGAAACAAAGTTGCTAGAACAAAAAGATCATGAATCAAAGGACACGAAAGACATCATTTGCACAAATTAAAGCTAGACTGGTAATGATCGGTACTTTCTCTTTGTAGTTTCAACATGTTGTATAACATTTTGTCACTCAATAATCTTTATTTCCAGACAAAGGAACAAGGACGATGCCCAACTCGTGTTGAACTATTTAACTCGTGTTTTGTTTCTTCAAATGGAAACTCAAGTGATGTTGTTTTAAGTAAATATGTAGGTTTTACTAACATTTTTAATACATTATGCAAATTATTTGAATTCCTAATTTGCACAATAAGTCCATGTAACTTTATGGACAGACAGCAATGCAAGAACGCATCAACCAACTTCCTGAAAGTTCTGAAGATGTAATTGCACCAGATGATATTTTTGCCCAGATCATGGGCAAGGACAAACCTGGTCATGTTAGGATGTTTGGAGAAGGAATTTGCTCCTCTGATGTATGGAGCGAAACCCCTAGAATTATATCAAATCGTTTGTTAATGGAGTATCAAGCAAAAATTAAAGACCTACAAGCTCAGCTTTCAGCAAAACAAAATTCCATTGCTTCACATGCAGATACAAGGCAGATAATGTCAACTTCTGATTCTCTTTTACCACATGCTATGACGAGTACTCCACCTCTACAGGTATAATTACCTTCTTTCAGAAACTTGGAAAAGGGTATTACATATTATTATTATCTATGTTACATAATCTTACTGATATTTTTATCTTTTTTTGTTCCATTTTAAGGTTGGAACATATGTTTCTCTAGAAAGTTTATATTCCGATAAAATCGTTGCTAAAGGATATGTTCATAGCAAAAGTTGGGGGACAAATGATAGGAGAGAACTGGTGTGAAGTAAATGTGACAGCAATAATTGATTCGGAGGAGCAATTGATTAGGCCTTATGATACTTTTCAAAAGCTTTCACAAACACTTGGAGAAATGATTGCTTGGCCTTGCTCATTGGTATATTCTATCAATTAAAAATATTTTGGTACTATAGTATTATTCAATAAATATTAGTGTGATTCTTAAATCATATTTACTTTATATGCAGGTGAAAACAATTAATTATTGACGACTGGAAGTTGTACCTGGAAGTTGGCATTAGTTTTTAGTTTTTAGTAGATATCATTTTAGGACGCGTGATATTATGATAGTACTATTAGTTGCAGACTAATATTTATTATTGATTTTCGAGAAATTTGGCAAACATATAAGTTGTGTTCTTTCTCTTTTTGTATTTTTATGACAACTATATATTAGATTTTTTTGTTCGTATTTTATTACTATTGTTGTGGTCTTAGATTGAATCCAATAAGGTAGATGTAGTTCTCTTCATCATCTCCAATGTCTTGATACTCACTTTTCTGTATTATACTGCTAACAATATTTTTTGAGATAAATGATCTTTTCAAGCAGATTGTCCTTATTCTATGGGATTGCTTGTCCATGTTGAGCAAGGATGTTTTAGTGCCTTTGCATTTTAAAAATATTAATATTTAATTACCTTGGGTGACATTTGCGGATGTCATCATACATGTTCTTTGAAGGCATACTTTAAATGGCATTTTTATGTGCCCTTATACATATTCTCGGGAAACACTAAAAGTGTAGTCACATATTGTTTTTCTGTACAACTAATCTATTATTACACTCGAATAGAAGGCATTTTTAAGAAGTGTCATCACAGCTAATGTGCGGCAATAAGTAAGCTCAAATTACATTTCTAATTGTCATTAAAAGCATTATTTCTTGTAGTGCGAGTTAGAACGTCAGGAAGATTATTATCTTCTCCTTTCTTATAACAAATGGGGCTAAATGTGCTTGCAATCTAGTTACTCTAATTTTTGGTTTGAGGAGATAATATCTGAATGTATATAGTACTGTAATATGTGAATATATTCATCTTGCATGCGTTTATGGATCTCTTGTAATGAATACATATTTCTGATGTGATTGAGCTTATGTGTAAGAAAATAAGATGGGAAATGACAATCTAACTAGCTAGATTATTTCACCTACTAGTAGTACTTATTACAATCATGTAAATTTGCTTGTTGATTGTGAAATTTGTGATGAAATATTGTGAGATATGGTAATAACTTGGAGGACACTCTTTATGTAGTTTCTTTGACCTTGTGTAGAATAACGCCCTTGTCAAAGCATACTATCATCAAGGCGAGTCGGAGTTTTACCATCTATCACAAATTTTTGGGGTTTATGTCGTTAAGGATGAGAATCAACCTCCAGTGATCATCATAAGCGACGAGTCCATGGTTGACGAGCAGAATTCAGAGGAAGTTTCATCCCCAATCTTGAGTGCGGACTCCGTCAAAGGCTCTTTGATGAGGGCTCTATAGTTGTCGATCCTCACTCCCTCTTTCATTCTGCTGAGCGTCCAAATCCTGCATTAAGGAATGACTTCCCACCACCGCCAATGGAGTCGGATGATGCCGGAAGCTCGTGTGCATCATCGGATCCATTTTGGTGGAGCACAAATCCTTTCAACTAATGTAGTTAATTAGACCGGACATGGTGTACTAATATTTCTGTTCCGTTACCACTGTGCTAATATTCTCTCATTAAAGCTGATGTGGTCAACCATATAGTGCAGCAAATTCTAGCACCATACAAAGAAAACTGAAATTTGGAATGATGGACATATAACTACTGCTTGTGTTTCATAATATATAAAAGAAGATTAGTACTTTTGCACTCACACATATTGCATCATTGTGGGGATTCTGATTTCCACCGAAATCTTTCATTGTGGATGTCGATGCGATTCTTTTTTTTCTTCGTGAGCTCTAGCTTCGTGAGCTTTCTGAAGAAGAGGCGGATGAACTGTTTTCATTTCCTATAACATTGTATACTTATATATGATGGCAGTGTAATTTATTTGGTAGGGTAGGGGTAAAATGGGAATAACATAACTTAATATTCATTTTAACATCTTCTACCAAACAACAAACTTTCATAAAAAAAATTGTTATATTTCATACCAAACACACAGATTCAATAATCTATCGTACAATTGTCATATTATTTGTCTATGTATTATTTATTCCAGTATTATTACTACACTCCACCAAACATGCCCTTAATGTGTAATTTGTGATTTGTACTGTGGCTCTATATTTCTTGTTATTTGGAACTCATTTAACACTTTAGTTTTTGATTTGTTTGTGGTTCTATATTGCATGTTATATTGAACCCATTGGTCTTATCCATCATTTACTACCCTACATTGGAATCAACCCCTGATACCATGTTCCAAACTTATTTTAGGAAATATGCTCTAATTGGTTGATGTTGATGAGAGATTTGACGGGTCCAGCAATGGCCACAAATAGGTTAGTAATGATTGTGAATAACTCATTAACGCATGTTCATGTATTTTACAATAGTTATGTAAGGCTATCTGCAATCTTTGGAGATTACTAGTGGTCTTCAAGGGGTCTTCATTACCACTTTTCTACTAGAGACCTTTTAAAGACACCTACCCCTGCAACGCAACGGTCTTCAAACTGTCTTTATCTTTGATATCAAACAATTCCTTATTTCCATTAAATTAAATCATAAAATTTCATTAATAAAAATAACATAAAACATTACATTAACTCAAATAAAATAAAATATTACATTAATTGAAATAAAAAAATTATATTAATTAAAATATGGACTACTCTGGTAGAACTTCAAATTTGCACCAAAGGTGCTCGATGAGATCATTGGTAAGCCGATGGTGCTTCCGAGCATCTCTCAAGTCGGCTTGCCGTCAGACATATTCCTCAAAGGCGATCGGAGTGGCCCTCTGGGATATCCCGCTAGTGGACGGAGAATCAGTATCATCTCTCCAATTCTCTGCATCCTCTTGCTCTTCTTCGATGATCATGTTGTGCAAAATAATACACGCGAACATGATATCTCGGAGATGCCTCGTGTACCAGCATTGACTCGGAGCCCGGATTATTCCTCATCAGGCTTGAAGAACTCCAAAGGCGCGCTCTATGTTCTTTCTGGCCGACTCCTGCATCTTCTTGAACCTCACCGTCTTTGGATCAGTTTCAACCTTCAGCGCTTTGATTAGTGTTGGCCAAGAAGGGTAGATCCCGTTCGTCAAGTAGTACCCCTTGTCGTATCGGTTTTCCATGATGGTGAAGTTGCACGCTTGAGCTCTATCTTCAAGCACGTCAGTGAACAAGGGCAACTGATTGAGGACGTTGATGTCATTGTTGGAGCTGGCACACCTAAAAAAGGCATGCCAAATCCACAAATCACACGACGCCACCACTTCCAAAATTAAGGTAGGCACGCCTTGATCGCCGCACGTGTAGGCACCCGCCCACTCTTTTGGGCAGTTCCTCCAAGCCCAGTGCATGCAATCCAGGCTCCCAAGCATCCCCGAAAATCCATGCCATGCCTCGTGCATTTGGAGCAGACGAGCGGTGTCGGTAGCGTTTGACTTCCTCAAGTATCGCTTGCCGAAGAGATCGATCATTGCTCGGCAAATTTTTTTTAGGCATAGTAGGCCCGTGCTATCTCCGATCTTCACGTACTCCTCGAACACATCTACAGCACCACCGATGGCCAATTGTCGCACCACCATCGTACATTTTTGCACCGACGTCACCCTCCATCGGCCAAGTGCATCTTGTCGATGCGTGAAAAAGTGGACGTTGTCCTCCAACGTCTTGCAAATGGGCAAGAACACATGCTTATGCATCCGGAAACGGCGTCGGAAAAAATTCTCGCCGTAGGTGGGGTTGTCGGCGAAGTAGTCGGCGTGTAGGAGCGCACACGCTGCTTCACGGTCGCGGTCGACGAACGACCTCGCCTTCTTCTTCTTCTTCTTCTTCTTCTTCTTCTTCTTCTTCTTCTTCTTCTTCTTCTTTTGCACCGCCAAGTGTGCACGAAGGTGTCGTTCCACGTCCGCTATCATCTCCAGTACCTCGTCGTCGGTGCCGGTCTCGACATATTCGATTGACGAAGATGAAAAGCTCGATGAAAACATTTTTTGAGAGATGAATTTGAGAGAGAATAAGGTTGTATTTTTTTTTGTGGGATGAATGAGGGATGAGAGGTTGAATTTATAGAGGAGGAAAAGAATTAAAAAATAATAATAATTAAAATCGGCATTTTAGCCGTTGAAGCCAAAACATTCGAAATTTTAATTTTTTTTCCCTTAGGCGCGTGTAAAACATGCGCCTTTTATTTTGTTTTTAATTCTGAATTAAACGTGCGTGCAAGCCACGCACTGGCTTCGAGCCGGTCTCGAGCTCGCCGGGCTTGCAACGCGGGGGTCTCGAGCTCGCGCTGTCTCGAGCCCCCTTCGAGACCGGCACTCAAGCCCGCGTTGCGGGTAGTCTAAACTTTCATCTGTTTTGTTTTTCAGCCGCAGGTCTTACAGGCTTCTCGTTGACCGGATGTATCCTAAGCATATCCCATTTCTTGAAGAGTACACATGCTCTAGTAGCAGAACAACGTCTACACTATTGGTTGGTAAATATTCCACCATTGGGGAATTTTAAGATTTGGAAAGAAAAGTTTCTTAATAAGTGTCCCAATACTTTGATCTTTGATCACAAGAGCAGAGGAGGTCTAAGCTGTATCTAAGAGTTGCTTAAGAAAATCTAAATGTCATTTTAGTACGAAGGTGGTAGCATGCAAATGTATTATATCTTGGTCTTTCGGTATTAATCTTAAGTCTTCTTTGAGGCCAATATCTGACATGTGTGCAATAATCTGCTGCGAATGAGAAGATATAAGGAAGTTCTCAATTTGTATTTGACTGCTGAGTTTATATTGCATCAATATACTTGAGATTTAGCAGTGCTATCAAGGTTTTTAACGTTTTATTATAGATGGTTGACTGATTTGTTAATATCATATAGGAATTTATCACTTGGAAATCAACCCCTAACACCATCATATCACCAAGTTTTGAACTAATTCTTTGAACTGTGCTCTAATTGGGTTGATGAGAGATCTGAGCCTGAGGTTTCCAGCAATGGCCACAATGAAGTTAGTATAGATGACTCTGAATGAATAATACATGCTTGTGCAAGTATTTCAAATGGTTTATTAGGTTGTTTGCTGGCCCGAAAATGCCTCTGATACAGTACATTTCATAACAAATCAACCAAAATTCAACCACAACAAAACTGTTTCATATTTCATTTTTCTTCGGAAGCGCGCACATCTATCTTCACCTGATATAATTGGGTTTCTCATTATACATTTTTATCTTCTGTTTATGCATTTTAATTCTGAAATTACAATTAAAGATTTTGTCGATGGATGTTATATTTGCATATTCTTTTGGCAAATGTCTATTAGAGTTGGTATTTCAGTCATTGAAAACTCTTTGGAAGGGTCAAGTGATAGAAAAGAGGAACATAGTCACATAGATTGTTTCCAATACAAAATTCTTTGTTGTTTTTAGTAAACATTTTCTCCGAATATATGAGATGTTTGCTAATTAGTAATTGAAAACTGATTGAGAGGTATATTTGTTAGATTTTTCAGTACTTCTTCTCACAATTTCTCTCCAAGAAAACTCCATATTTTTAAATATGTAACTGCATCTTTCAGGGGGGAGAGAGAGAGAGAGAGAGAGAGAGAGAGAGAGAGAGAGAGAGAGATAGAGAGAGAGAGAGAGAGAGAGAGAGAGAGAGAGAGAGAGGAATTTCAAAATCACATTCTATTATTGTCTTTCACCTTCATCAATTCTCCGGTGTAAATTATAATCTTATGTTTATAAAAATAATTTGAAGTATGAGTGCTATATGAGGAGCAGTAAAGGCAAAGATGACTAACTCTATTTCACTGATGAGTGATGCGATGAGTGATATATTAGCAGTAAAGGCTGGGACAAAAAATAAGGATTATTTTTTGCGGATTATTGAAGCTGCGGACAAAATAACTACATTAAGAAAAATATTAAATAGATTACATGAAGCAGTTATTTACTTATAAAAAGGTGATATATTAAACATTTAAGACTATCCGCAGTGGTAACTGAAGAAGAAGAAAGATCAAAGAAGAAAAAAACTAGAAAAATGAAAAGGAAAAGGAGAAAAAAAAATTGAAGAAGAAGAGGAGAAAAATGAAGAGAAAGAAAAAGAAAAGAATGCAAAGAAAAATCAAAGAAGAAAAAAAAAAACTGAAAAAATGAAAAAGAAAAAAAAATTGAAAAAAAAAGTAAAAAAAACTGGAGAAAAAGATAGAAAAAAGTATATTTTTTCTCTATAGGGGATTTGAACTCCTTCCCCTTCATGGATAAAAGAAGGGTTGAACCATTAGACCAAAGCCCAATTATAGTAAATATCATCACATAATTTATATATACATTTAGTTTCCTTTTTTTTTTTAGGAAGAACGGGACAGTCTTTTTTTAAAGAGACGGTCTCAAGCCGTGAGGCTTTGCAGTGGGTGTCTTCATGATTTGGGTGTCTCGAGCCCCCATGGAGACACCCACTGTGGGTAGTCTAAGGCCATTAGTATGCAACATTTACTTTAATTTTGTCCAAATTGTTTCTGAATAGTAAAACTTTTATGGCCATTAGTAGTACTAGTATGCAGCATTTATGTTAATTTTATCCAAATTGTATTTTGCTTATTTTATTTTTTCAGCCGATTTAACTATTATTTATCAAATTCTTTAGTTACAAACGGGGCGTTTGGTTTGATGGATGAGATAAATAATGTTTGATTGGAAAATGTAGGATACGATAATTTAGATTATTAGTTTTGTGTTGGATTGTTTGAATGTGGTGTAAGATAAATGATTATTTGTGTGTGTGTGTGTGTGTGTGTGTGCGCTACTACTGTGTGTGCGCTTGTAGGTGTGCAGTGTGTGTGTGTGTGTGTGTGTGTGTTTTTATGTGGTTATTTTTGAAATTTTACATCTAGGATTTGATAGGAATTAATAATCAACTCAAATTTGGGGTGATAATTTATCATCTTTTGAATAATTGTAGCACGGACCTAATTATTTATCATTGATTTCATCATTCAAACCAAACATGTGATTAAATGAGATTATATTATTAATCGCTCCTAATCAAGCAAACCAAATATCAGTGCCACCAAAGAGTTTAATGATACGAACAATGTGAAACATAAGGTTTCATATAAAACTACAATAATTTTAAACTAATTTATCATCATATACTTATATGTCTTTAATTAAAGAAATATAACAATATAAAACCAACAAAAGATTCTCAAGTTCGATCTTTGTAATACCCCGAATCTCCATAACCCTAATTGATTGTCTTAAATGTGATTATACGTGCTTGAGTGCTCTTGAAATGTTATTATATGTAATTATGTGTAATTCTGTGTGGTAAAAATTTCCGAAAATAAATTTTCTCTGAAATTACCAAAATGCCCTGAAGGATAAAATTGTAATTTTCTCGTTTCGGAAACTCGAAACGAATATGTGAAGAGTTATATAAGTTTAAGAATATGAGATTAGTATTAGTTCGAATTTCGGATAATTCCGAGACAGTCAACTTTTGATGAATTTTGACCGGAAAAGTCAACCATCGGTCAACGAACCCCGAATTCAGTTTAATCAGTGTCATTAAAATCTAAAATTTATTTTAAGACCAATGATACAAGTTTGAGAATTTTCCGAGATCAATTGAGTCGAATTCGAATTTATTTTTGAAGACGTATCAAATGTGAATAGTAACTCGTCACGATTATTTACGACCTTTTCGTTAGTCGGAATTTGCCTATAAAACTTAGGTATTTCCGAATCTAAATTTTATTTTGCGACTAATGACGCAAGTTAGAGAGAAATCCGAGATCTGTAAATCGAGTTTTGAGCTATTTTTGGAACGGAGACGAATACGCACGATAGAGATTTCCGACTTTCTTCGTTATTTGATATTTATATATGAAAGTTGGGTGTTCTAGAACTCATAAATTATTCCGTGAGTAATGGTGCGAACTAGAGTGGAATCCGAAGTTGAGAGAGTGAAAAGAGGGATTACGGTTTAACGTTTTGAGAGGGATATATTGTATGGATAAAATCTTTTCTTCCGGGGATTTTATCTAATAAAAATTGAATTTATCTCTCCCCACCACCAGCCGACTTCTCCCTTCACTCATTTCTTAATTCTCCACTAACAACTTGGAGCAAGTGGAATACACTCCCTC
This sequence comes from Schizonepeta tenuifolia, assembly GCA_029490685.1. NCBI lineage: Eukaryota > Viridiplantae > Streptophyta > Magnoliopsida > Lamiales > Lamiaceae > Schizonepeta > Schizonepeta tenuifolia. The sequence continues at coordinate 87,290,900 of CM055958.1, forward strand.
ACTCCCTAAATTGCTACGGCAATCTCTCTCTCACTACCATTCTCTCTCTTTTGCTCATCACTACCATCTCTCTCCTTCATCTCCTCCCATGGCAGCCAAGCTGCTGGTTTTTGAAGCTCCAAAGCTTCCATTTCTTCATCAATAAATCGCAAGGAAGGAGATAGAAACCGTAGAGAATCGAGCTTTCATCTTATTTCTTCAAAAATCCAAGTAAGAGCAATATTTTTCTTCCATTTTCTTCCATGGAGAGCTGCTGCTCTTCACCTCCCTAATCACCATGTTTTCCCTTGATTCAAGTTTTAAAAGGATCAAGAAGTATCGAGGAGTCAAGCTCTAATCCTTGTTTCTTCCAACTACAAAGTAAGAACAGTGATTTCCTCCCTTTTTCTTCCTTGAAAACTGCCGAGTTCTTCATACCAACATAAGCTTCGATTTTTCTTCAAGGAAATCATGAAGGGAAAGCTAGAATTGCAAGGAGTGAAGTGGTGATTACCGATTAAGAAAGAAATAGTAAGAACCAATCTTTTAAGCTTAAGAACTTCAAGATTTTCTTCCTTATCATGATCGAAATTTTGAGTATGTTAAGAGATAAGTTGAGCTTTGTGTTTTTGAGCATGAATCCATGTTTAAGTAGGTTTTCCATGCAAGGAAATAAGAAAAGAAATCCATGAAGTATATGCATGTGTGTGCCGTGGGATTTGAGAAGAAAAATAGGAATTTTTGTGTCTTGATTCCTATCTTAAATTTGATGATCTCTATGTGTTTTAAAAATTATTTTAAGCATGTTAAGATGATTAAATGACGAAAATAAATATATAAGCATGAAAATATGCATAATTCGAAGTTTATGCCATAAAAATGATTTTATTGAGCTTTGAGTTATTTCTTGAATTTGATGTTATGAAGAAATAAACATTAAAACGTGAAGAAGAATTTTGGAGAAGACGGTGAATAGTAACTTTCAATTTTTGATATATGAGTTTTATGCTTTATTTGATGATGGAATAAATTAATTCAAGTATGAATAAGCATGATTCTATAATTTACTTGAGTGAATGAATTTATTTGAGCCTTAGATTATTAGAACCGAAAATTATGATTAAAAATATAATAATATTGATTTAATGAGTTATTTGAGGAATGGGTGGCTTGAAAGTAAAACTTAATAATAATAATGGATAAAAATACCACCAAAAGAAAGAAATGAGTTTATATAATCATAAACATAATTTTCGTCAGTCATGAGTAAAAGAGATTTGGAATTTTTATTCCTATAATTATATGGAGGAAAGGATGATATAAAAATGAAATTAGAGATGAAGTGAGTATAAGATTAAAAGGAATTGGAGAAATAAAACCTCAAGTTCCAAATATGAAAATTTTGAACAATAAAAAGTAGGAGAAATTGTGTTTTTAAGTTCTTATGCACAAATTAACAAGTTAAATGAGAAATAATAAAATTAGAATTATTTGGAGTATAATAAAGCATTAAAATGCAAGAAATAAAATTCTACAAAGAAACTCCCAAATTAGTAGAAAAAAATAAGGGATAAAGTATAATTTTGAGTATTTGAGGTTCAAGGATGAAATCGATGGAAGAAACGAGCAATTAGAATTTTAATAAGTTCAATAGAACTTTGAATTAGTGAATTCGAGTAAGAATTGAAATAATTCTCAAAAATCCAAAGTATATAAGAAAATAAAATTGGAAATTTTTTATTTTGAGTTTATATAGGTCAATTGATGTTACAAATTATCAATTAGAGTAATTTTGAGCATAATAGAACTTAAAATTATTGAAAAAGAACAAGTATAAAAGAAATTCACTAGTGCAGAAAATTTCAAGAAGAAATTGAGGAGAATTTGTTGAGTAAAAGATGTAATTGATGTTATTAATATGAAATTGAGAGAAAAACAAGTATATTAGCCACTTGAATCGCTAAATTTAGAGTTCGTATGAGAAAGTTTTGAAAAAGTCAATAATTTTTTAATTGAAAGTTGACTTACGAGAATTTAAGTGAAAGTAACTCGAGAAATTTTATATGAAAAGTCGGAATAAGAAACAGAATTTAATTTTAATTCTTTGAATTTTTCTAAGAAAAATAAAGTTAAATTTGATGAAAATTGAGAAATATAGTTTTTAGTTGAAAAACGAGCATTTAATACGTATGAGAAATAGTTATTTGTGAATACTTGTTGTGACAATATAATAGTACAATCATGATTTGAGTATGATTTGTGTGAACGAGATAAATCTCGTATATATTTGAAATTATTTGAAGAGGAAAACTTGAGAATATACGAATTTAAAGAATAAGTAAATTCTTAAATATTTGAATAAATATTTGAGTGCTCGATTATATGTATAAGTGATGAAAATATATGCTGATGAGTTTGATTGGTATAGTACATGGGTAGAAATTAAGAATTGGGAGTTTAAGAAGACAAATCGAGAATTTAGAAACCCAAGTCGAGTAGATTTCCGTCTAACGGTTTAAGATTTCGTTGTTTCTCAAATACGTAAAACTCATCCTCATATAATATAATTTTGAAGGTGCGAGTGGAGTGGAAAGTAGGACAGCGAGCAGGAAAAGAATAGTCGAGTTGAACCACTATCCAGGTGGGCTTTCTAAATCGAAACTCAACGATGAATGCACGATTTATTTTATATATATATTGCGCTTTTTGTTAAAGTTGATTGACTTGCCTAAGTTTGATGTTTTGATATGTAATCCTCTACTTGATATTATGTGAGTGAGTCATGTGGACGCACGGGATTAAGTCCTGCACAAGATGGGACAATGCATGCATTAGATTAGGTGACCGTGAGCCTTGTTACAACCTAGTCGGTCGATAAGTAACTGTGAGCCTTGCCTCGGTTGGGCCGGTTATGTAAAGGATATGAGCTCTGCTTGATTGGGCAAGTTGATAAACACCTATTTTCGTGGCAACTAAACGTATTTTCTACTACTTTTTGCCAAACTTTACCCGTTAAATATGATATGTTTTGGATTGATTTCATTATTTTAGATTGGTTTCATGTTTGGTGGAGTTTGTGCATGTGTGTAGGTCAAAAGGGATGTTATGCCGGAATAAAAGGGTTGAAAAAGAGCAAAATCGAAGAATCGGGATGAAAAGGAGTTAAAATAGGAAACTGACGCCCCGAGGATGAGAATCGGCGGTCTGCACCGAAAAACTGGCGGTTCAGGGGTGAACCGCCGATTCAACCGCCGAAAATCTCTGTAATGACTTCCAGGTGTTAATCCAAATCGGCGGCCGGACCGGCGCCTGAGGCCCAGACCGCCGATTTGGCCGATTAGGGCACCGGTTCGGCATCCCAAACTGCCAATTTTACCTTTTTCGCCCAAAACTTGACGATTTTGCCCTTTTTGCAATTTTAACACTCTTTAGCACTTTTTCTACCTTATATATATGGGAGTTCGGCCCCAAAACGTGTATCATCATCCCATAGCTTAGATTTCTCATTTCCAAAGTTTCCATTTAGGGTTTCAAACATTTCTTAATCATTGTATTACCTAACAAGGTTGGATTTGAAGATTGCATTGAATATTTCTCCATTGGGTTCTTAGTGTTTCTAATCATGCAATTATTTATCATTTCTTTTGCTATTTCTCTTATTATGCCTAGCTATATTTCCTTGTTGGTTTGGGGATTTGAGATGATTTGATGATGGATTTGATCATAGCTTGTTAGTTCTAATTGCCTTCATCTATTTGATTGTGGTGTTGGACATTGATTTCATGTGGGAATTATTGATCATCTTTCTTGCATGCCAAGTGTTTGTAGAATTTCTTAATAGGATTTTGCATACATGAAAAACAATGATCACAACATGCATAGCTCTTGAGACTTAGAAAGCGAGATTGCATGCATAGGAGCTTGATTTCTATGTGCCTTTGGGAGTTAATTCGTCGTCTTGAGTCTTAGCCGATAGAGTCGTCGAGTTGATCTACTTTTGCTATCCGTCGAGAGAGGATAGTGATTATCTTTGAGAATGCTTCTCATTTAGATGATTAAAATTGGTTGCATGAATTAGGAAGTCATCTTCAAGCCATCTAGAATCAAATCAAGTCCCTAGAATCAACTTTTATTCCAATTTGAATCTTTGTTCGTTTATCAATTGTCTATCTTTGCTTGATCTTTTGCTTAAGTGTTTTAATCAACCAACATTCATGTTGTTTGTAAAGCTTGAATAGTAGAAAGGTGCATAAATTTCGTTTTCAACATAAATTCGGCCTAATAGTCCTTGAGGATACGATACTCGTTGCTAGTTGCTACAATTACCCAATTAAAGTGCGGTTAATATTGTTAAGTCAAACTAGTGATCACTTTTTGGCGCTGTTGCTGGGGACTATTTAGAATTTAAATTGTTAATGATCTTTGCACTAAGAGTACTAGTTCAAGTATTTCTTGTTTTAAATTGTGTTTTGAATCTAAGTGTGTTCTTGGTTGGTTTGTGTAGGTGAACTAGTGCATGATCACAAGGAAGTAATGAGGATAAATTATTCCTTTAGATTTGGAGATTGAAGTCACCCATAAGCGAGCTAGCCGAGAAAGAAGGAAGAAAGCAATGGAGAACCAAAGGCCTAATAATATGGCCGACTTGGAGCGTCAAATGCAAGAACTCCGACGTCAAATGAATGAGCAACAAGCTCAAAGGGATAGAGCACCACCGCCTTCAATCAACCAAATGTTTGAGCCTCAAGTTAATATGTTTCAAGATGGAGGTTGGGGCAATCGGTGCAACGCCAACAACTTTGAGCTAAAGTCGGGGTTGATTAATATGGTTCAAGCGGAGTCATTTGGAGGAGGGTTCAATGAAGATGAAAATGCCCATTTGAGTGCCTTTTTAAACGTTTGTGAAACCATCAAGATCCAAGGGTCTCAAATGACGTCATTCGATTGAGGCTCTTCGAATTTTCGTTAAGGGACAAGGCCAAAGTTTGGTACAAGGCCCTCGACCGTTCGGAGATCACCACTTGGGAGCAATTGTGCCGACTTTTCTTAGCTAAGTACTTCCCTCCCTCGCGTGCTTAAAAGCTTATTTCGGACATCTCCCATTTCTTTCAATCGGGGGATGAATCAATCTATGAAGCTTGGGAGAGATACAAGGATATGTTGAGGCGATGTCCTCAACATAGGTTTTCAAAGGAGCAACAAATCTTGAACTTTTATCGAGGGCTTACTAATCATACACGGAGGTCGTGAATGTCACCGCCGGTGGTAGTTTGACCAACCGACTTTATGAAGAAGTAGTTCGGATTTTGGAGGAATTGGCGGCCAATAATTGTCATTGCCCTCAAGAGAGGAGTTCTTCAAAGAGAGTTTCTTCCATTTCCGATGAGAAGTATGATGATCTTCTTGAGCAATTCACTATGCTCAAGAGAGATTATGAGGCCGAAAGAAAGGGGAAGATGGATGTGAAGATGGTGTCTCAATCAATTCAACAAGAAGGTACAGAATATTCGCAATTCGAGGATGCTAATTATGTGAATCAAAGGGGGTATAGCAACTATAACCGTTCGAGTTATCCTCCGGGGAATCAAGCCTATAATCCTAATTATAGGAATCCGAATTTGTCGTACTCTAATCCGAACCATGCTCTTCATGCACCACCCGGATTCTCGGTGTCTCAAGAAATGAGTAATGAGCCAAAGAAGCCGATGCCGATCATGGAAGAAATTATGCAACAACTTCTCCAAAACCAAAATGCTTTCATGGGTGCAACGAGGTAAAAGGTCACAAGTTTGGAAGGAACCGTCACGGCTTTGACTAAGCAAATGAAGATGTTGGAAGGGCAAATGAGCCAAATGGCTAGTCAAGCGGCTTCTCAATATAAGCCGGGGTAATTTTCAAGCAACACGGAGGTTAATCAGAAAATCAATGGAATGTCATTCATTTGAGGAGTGAAACTACCTATAAGAACTATCCGGAGTTGGAAGACCAAGAGGAGGTTGTGAATGAAGAATTGGATGTGGAGGAGTTTGTTCCTCAAACGGAGAAGTGATGCAGGGAGAAGCGTGAAATATATTTAATAAGATAAATATACGAACTCCGTTGATAACCACTGTATACCGGAATACGTACAATAAGGATTAATCCGTTGATTCACTCATGAATACCGGAAGAACACCACGAGAAGGGAACAATCCCAAACTCTACATTTTAACTCAAATTCGACTCCCCTAAAACATAAAACAAATCACCTATTTATAATAAAACCCTAGACATCTAAAAGCAAATAATAACTTATTGACCAAGATAGATAATTAAATAGATACAATATATTCTACGATCATTCTCTCCATCCTTGAAACGATTTGTCCTCGAATCAATAATGTCCTCGATGGTCGTCGCAGGGTCGATCATATTGACCGTGTGGGAAGGTAAGAATCTATTGGTTCTGTGCTCGTAATTCCTCAAACTGTTGAGACAGAAGGTCGACGTCGCGACGAAGATCATCTTGAACAATCTGAACGGCTGATTGATGGGGACACATTGCGTAGGAGTGTAGCAAGGCTCTGATACCAACTGATACAGGGAGAAGCGTGAAATATATTTTATAAGATAAATATATGAACTCCGTTGATAACCACTGTATACCAGAATACGTACAATAAGGGTTAATCCATTGATTCACTCATGAATACCGGAAGAACACCACGAGAAGGGAACAATCCCAAACTCTACATTTCAACTCAAATTCGACTCCCCTAAAACATAAAACAAAGCACCTATATATAATAAAACCCTAGACATCTAAAAGGAAATAAATAACTTATTGATCAAGACAGATAATTAAATAGATACAATATATTCTACGATCTTATCTACATCAAAAAGCCTCAAGTTCCAAAAGAGGTACCTTCTAAAGCTACTCATTTCATTTTGTCTTCTTCTTTGCCAATGAAAGATGTAGTTGCCAAAGCTCCTTATCCTCAAAGGCTTGCCAAGGCAAGAGGTGATGAGAAACTTGCCAAGTTCATTGAAATGTTCAAGAAGGTTAAAATCAATATACCTTTGCTTGGTGCTTTGAGAGACATGTCGGGCTATGCTAAGTTCTTGAAAGAAGCCGTATCAAGGAAGAGGAAGCTTGGTAAATTTGAAACAATTAACTTGTCGGAAGAGTGTAGTGCCGTTTTACAACGGAAGTTGCCTTTGAAGCAAAATGACCCCGGAAGTTTTGTGATTGCTTGTGTTATTGGAGGCCAAACTTTTGGGAGAGTCTTGTGTGATTTGGGTGCTAGTATTAATCTCATGCCTCTATCGATATTCAAAAGGTTAGAGATTGGAGAATTGAAGCCTACTTCTATTGCCTTGCAAATGGCCGATCGTTCTCTCTTATCCGAGAGGGATCGTGAAAGACGTGCTTATTAAAGTGGAGGAGTTCATATTTCCTGCAGATTTTGTGGTCCTTGACATGCCCGAATACGACAATACTCCACTTATTCTTGGTCATCCGTTTTTGGCAACCGGAAGGGCATTGATCGATGTTCAAGATGGTGAGTTGACCTTCCACTCCCGCTCACTTCCTGGGTAAGAGTACAAGAAATGATAAAACTTGGCAACCTTACTATATCTTTGTCATTTCTGTGGGTAATCCTTGGCCTTTCACCGTGCAACACTGGCGGTATTCTTTTGAGAAACCTTCTCAGGTAGATGTGCATCCCATTCCTCCTTCAGATGAGGAGCTCATGAAGGAATTGAGTACTCGTCTTAATTCCAATAATGATTTCAATATTCGAGACATTCTCACGGACTCTTCCGCCTTGGCCTACGTTGGTTTGGCTCCTCCTCCTCGTTGACCTTCCACTCCAAGGATCAGTAGGTGTTCACTCCAGTATTTGGTTAAATTCAAATACTTGATAAATCTTGCAAAATGTAACCACTTTTATCTTTGTAATTTTTGCAGTTATGGACTGGCTGAAGACTGCTCAAGGTGTTGAGAAAGAGGATGACGTTATCGTGGTGGGATTTACACCAGGCTCTGTTCCCCTTTCCCTGTTTCTAAAACTTGAGGCCAACATTCCAGAAGGCAAAGTTGCCGAGGAGCAAACTTCCCGAGGGGCATCCTCCAGGGGCAAGTCTACTCCTATTTCTCCTGTGCATCCTTCTTCGGGAGGAGTGCGCACTAGAACTCGCATTCGAGCAATGATTGATCTGCCCCCTCCTCCTCCAGCCAAGAAGGGAAAGGGTGACAAGACATCTAGGAGTAAGGTTTCTGCTATGTGTGTCCAGCAATTCTCCAATCAACTCGAAGTTCATCTTTCTGTACCACTGGTTGCTCTGAAAGGTTCCCACTGCATAGCTCTGTTTCGCCATATGACCAACTCTCTCGAGAGGCATCAAGATTTTAAATTCTCTACCGAGGCTCTTCACAACGCTATAGGGCGTACCTTGATTCAGGTTTGAACACTCTCCCTTTATAGTACAAATTTTCGTCATTTTTGTGGCAAGATAACTTATTCATTCACTTATCAGGCCAGTGCTTTCTTGGCTGAGGCCGAGGAAATGAGGAAAGAGGATTCCACCGCTTCCGCCCAAGCGAAGAACGAGGAGATTGCCAAAGCTCTCCTTCAAGTTTCCAAGCTGGAAGCTAAGTGCAAACAGATGGAGGGCAGCCTTGCCGATGCCAAAGTGCAGGTACATTCCCTCAGCAAGCTTCTTGCTAAGACTGAGGAAGAGAAGGCTTCCATTGAGAAGAATTAAACAGAGAGTTCGGTCAGAGCTCGCCAGGAAGCCTACGAGGGTGGCATCCAAGCTTGCCAACAAGGGCTCTTCCGCACGGCTGCAGGTCAAGCCTGTCTAAAAGAGTTAGCAGAAGGGTTGGTGGAGGCATAAAAGGGAAGTGGCCAATACTTGCGCGATCTGGGTCGTACCATTCGCCACTTCGTTCATCAAGGAGCAACTATCCTTGCCGCACAGATGAGGGAGCCTTCCTATTCGGGAGAGGTGAACACCAAAGCTCTTATGGACAATCTTAAGCTCCCTCCTCACCTGCAGCCCCTGAACAACCTTCCTCCCAAGCCAGAATACCAGCTTCCAGTGGTGCAGTCTTGTGCAAGGAAACTTGCCCTCAGCCTTATCCTTGATCCCTCCTTGACTGCTATGGAAAATCCTTTCTATGATCTTTCTGCAGGTGCCTCTAGCTCCAATCTGGTAGAGCTGCCAGCCATTGAGGATACTTCCGTGCCCAACATTGCCACTCCTTCAGCAGAGAAGACTACCTCAGAGGTAGGATTCATTTCTCTTCAGAAGGAATCGCCAGGGGAGGAAGATGGGGCTGAAGGAGGAGATAAGGCCACAACCGACTCTGCCTCGGAGGAGAAGCTGGATGGTGAAGGATCTGAGAACCCCTCTGCGTAGGGTGAATTCTTTTAATTTCTGCTACAATGGTGTTTGCTACAATGGCTTTCTAGCCGCTTTTGTTTTCTGTTTTTTGCTACAATAGCTTCCCAGTCGCTACTTTATTTCTATTTTTGCTACATTTTCCTTTTGCTTAAACAATCTATGCCCCGTGAGCCTCTATGCCAGTCGTGCTTTTTGATCATCATGATTGGAATTTTCTTGCAATTGCTCTTATACTTTGCTCTTTTCTTTGAATTTTGCATATTGCTTGATATGTTCGTATATGGGTTTTCCTCTCCCCCCCCCCCTCCCCCCATTTTTCTGAAGAAGTAGGAGTTTGTCAAACGAATAGTTGTTTAGAATACTTATTCTTGGTAACCAATGTGTTCGGGCAAGATTGCATGTCTACAATCTTGTTCAACCCGTAGCATAGGGGCATGGCTGCCATCCAAATACCAAATTTTCCAGAGGCGCATGTAGCCACTGTCGGGTCAAGGTTACCTGCCGACAACCTTGCTCACCCTAATTTCCCAGAGGTGCATGTAGCCACTGTCGGGCCAAGGTTGCCTGCCGACAACTTTGCTCACCCTAATTTTTTAGAGGCGCATGTAGCCACTGTTGGGCCAAGGTTGCCTGCCGACAACCTTGCTCACCCTAATTTTCCACGAGGTAACCTTCTCTAGGAAGCATGATTCCTCTATTCAGAGCAGACTTCCCCCACTATTCCAAACATTGGGACAAGATTATCGTTCCAGTTAGAGAATACTAAGAAGGCAATCTTGACGTACTGAAGGTGTTCCATCGGCCTGGATTGCTGATTCAGAGTTCTGGGGCGCCGATTTTCTGTCCAAACTGCCGGTTCGTGAGTGTCTTCCCCTGTTCTTCTTTCTTTCTCCTCTTTTCTCTTATTTCTTTTCTTTCTTCTCCAAACCACACGAAAACCTCCTCCCTTCCACTCTAAATTTCTCTTTCAATACTCCATATCTCCTGAAATCCTTCCACATATCTCCTACCCATCACTTAATCTACAATTCCATCCAAGCAAATTCAAGTTTCATCCACCCAATCTCCTCAACCCAAGTTGTGGAATTTTGTCATTTTCTTTCTTATTTCCTTCAATTTTTAAGGTATTTTCTCTTTTTATTTTTCGTTTTCTTGTTTTTTATGCTTAGTTTTGTTGTTAATTTGTGTTAATTTTATTTTTTAGGTTTGGGTAATTTTTCTAGGGTTGTTAATTTCAAATTTTGGGGGTTTTGTGCTTAATTGTGTAATTAATCATGCTACATTGTGAATTGGTGTTGAATTGAGCATGTTAGTTGATTACTTAGGGTCATTTTCTTGATTGTGTTGATATATTGGTACCCTTAAGTGATTTCTAGCAATATATTTGGAGCTTATGGTTAAAATAAGGCATGATTATGTGTTTAGGAGGATTGGTGATGATGAATTTGTGCTTTATTATTTAAAGTTTTGGCTTGTAGTTGGATATAAGCTTGCTATGTTGAATTTAGTGATGTGGTTGAGCTTAATTATGCTTGTTATGCGCTTGTCTTATTTTAAGTGTGGATCAATGTTGGAAGGATTGTTATTGTGTGTTCAATACTTGGAGCTTGCCTTGATGTTGTTTTGATGATGGAAGATCAATCTATGTCGTGTAGAGTAGGTACAATGGGAAAAAGTAAGGACAAACACCCACGCATTGAGGAGCCACCTCCAAAGGAGAAACCAAGGGCATCTACTTCCCGCCGAGTATCTAAAGCACTTACCTTCGGATCCGGTTGCTAGACGTCAACAAGAGAATAGTGGCCCGTATAAACCCTCGGTGTTTGGTGTGGTGCTCTGCCGAGAAGATCACAAGAAGCTCTTTGTAAAGCTTGCAAAAAGGGGGCTTGGTTCGTGCAAATACCCCGATCAACAAACTCTTGAGGATCTCGGGCTTTGGGACAATGTGAAGGAGCTTTTTGATCGGATTGGTTGGGGATCTATCTTGACCGGAATGTGGCCTACATGTCCAAGGGCCACATTGGAGTTTCTTTCCACTTTGCAAATCCCCATCCATCAAACCAAGCTTCCCCAAACGGTATACTTTTAATTGTGGGATCGCACTCACACCATGTCAATGGAGCAAATTAATGCAATCTTCAATTGTCCGAATGGGGGACAATGTCAAAAGTTACGTGAGTTTAAGTCGAGGGAACTATGGAAGGCGATGACCTATTCCACGCAGACCTATGAATCGGGGAGATCCAAAACTTGACGATTTTGCTCTTTTTGCGATTTTAACACTCTTTAGCACTTTTTCTACCCTCTATATATGGGAGTTCGGCCCCAAAATGTGTATCATCATCTCATAGCTAGATTTCCCCTTTCCAAAGTTTTCATTTAGGGTTTAACACATTTCTTAATCATTGTATTACTTGACAAGGTTGGATTTGAAGATTGTATTGAAGATTTCTCCATTGAATTATTAGTGTTTCTAATCATGCAATTATTTATCATTTCTTTTGTTATTTCTCTTATTATATCTAGCTATATTTCCTTGTTGGTTTTGGGGATTTGAGATGATTTGATGATGGATTTGATCATAGCTTGTTAGTTCTAATTGCCTTCATCTATTTGATTGTGGTGTTGGACATTGATTTCATGTGGGAATTATTGATCATCTTTCTTGCATGCCAAGTGTTTGTAGAATTTCTTAATAGAATTTTGCATACATGAAAAACAATGATCACAACATGCATAGCTCTTGAGACTTAGAAAGCGAGATTGCATGCATAGGAGCTTGATTTCAGAAAATAAACAAAAAAGTTTTTAGGTGCCACAAGTCGTAAATTGTTTTAAATAATTTATCTAACGCTTGTGATGCAGCAGAAGATATAAGTTCAATTATATAGCTCTATCGAGCGAGTTTTCAAAATATTTTGGCATGCGTTCACTGAGTACGAAGTATTCACGCCCTGCATGTTATTTCTAAAACGTGCAGGTTAGCTCGGATGAGGAAGGATGCGGTGTGCTTGGGTGGCTCGTTGTTAATAAAATCCTAAATTAAAGTTTAAGCTTGAGGTTATGTGTCTTCACACATATAACCTTGGGATTTTAAGTTGATGTTTATATTCCGCTGCAACATCGTTATTTTGAAATATCCTTGCCTTGCATGCTCGTTCCTTAAAGATAAAAGAGTCCGTGAGCTCAAACAATATCTTAAATCCTTTATGAATTCCTTCAAAACGTTTGAGGATTAAATTACAACTCATCGTATTTCCTTAACCACCATTTGATAAATAAAATCAAAGATGACCCACTTTTTGAATGCAACATTTATTAATAATCAAACCTAATCCTTTGATTGGATCGATATCTAAAATCTTGACAAACGTTCATTTCTCAGAAAACATTGAGTTATAACCCTCATTACTGTGAGCATGTTTTGGTTATTGATGTTATTCTTCAGTTATCGAGCATGTTTCTTGAGTAAAAGTTCAGTTGTTCCACCTTACTACCCCTTGCATTCTAGTCGTTTTAATACATTAGAAGTTGGGTTGTGACAATCTTATACATGTAACACATATTCATTACTAACTTAACTTGCAACAAAAAATTTAAAATTCATAAACTTTACAAAATTCATATATAATAATTGTAAATTTAATTAAGGATGTAATAAAAATTTTAAAATTAATAAATTTACAAAAAAAAAAATTATATACATATAATAGTTGTACATTTAGTTAAGAATCTATTTACTAATTTAATAAATTAACCCGTGCATCGCAAGGGACACGAATACTAGTAAAATTGATATAAACTTGTCATTATATATTTGAATAATTTGTTGAACTTGAAATTTATTAGGTCTTGCTGGCCTTCTTGGATAATTGATCAGAGTTAATTATCAGGTTTTTTTTTTTTTTTGTTAACTATATTGTGTTATATGACCTAACCATGACTAATTTAATTTTTCCTAGCTATTGAGTTCCTCGTGCATATATATAATTTATTGATGCTCTGCTCGCAGTCTCAACCTGTTTTGGTTTTCTATAATTATTTGTCGCTCTCATATCATGCATATGTTGAATGTGTTGTTAGTAACGTTCACAGAGAATTAGGTTTGTCCTTTCTGACAAGAAATGGTTCATTGCCATTGGAATATGATTAGAGCATCCACTACGATCGTTTAGTAAAACCTAGGTTGAAGTACTGGAAAACGTGATTTTAATGATTGGTGGTGTTGAGTAAGGTCTAGGTTGATTTTTCTACTATGGTGGTATTGAGTAAGACCTAGGTTGAAACGCCGGGAAGCGTGATATTTATGATTGCATAGATTTTATTTTGTTGTTATTCTTTTATTTGTAATACATATTATAAAAAGTTACTTAATTAAATTCAAAAATTAATAAATGACAATTTTATTGAATTTAAAAAAACTAAAACATATACTAATTAATAAAAAAAATACAATAATTAAAAACTGCAGAATTTCAATAATTAAGGAAAAAAAAATAGGACAACTACTCCTCCCACTTAAATTCATTTGCAAGTTTGCGGCGGACTCGGGAGTAAACTTCGACGTGTCTGTAATATAGACACCGTACGCCCACTGCTCCCTCGCTGAAGCGGCGTCCGATGCGAAGTTCTCGTTGAGTGTTGTCAACTCTCTTGTCGTCGCCTCCCTTAGCGCCGCTATGCCCTTCCTCCCCTTCTTCACAACTTTCACTCCTTCGGGGCGAACCTGCAGCGTGTTTGCATCGCTCGCGGATGTAGTGGATGCGGTGCCGCTAGCAGACAAAGTATACTCGCCGGCTTCATTTATCCGCGTCTGCTTTGGAGTTGTTGGCTTCTTTGGGTTAGTGAAACTCGGGATATGCCTCAAGAGCTCCCACGCAGCCCTATACGGGAACTCTTTCCCGTGCTTGGCGGTGTACCTATCTTGGGCCCTTGTGTACAGATCGAGGTCGTTCCGCCCGCTTCCGAGCTCGTCTTCTTCTTGGATGTAGATGTCGGCGAAGTTCTGGATCTATTTCTTGGTGCGGCCTCATGCACTTCTCATCGCCTCCTTTTCTCTTGGGAAGGCGGGAGCTATGAACTGGTTGAAGCGATTCATTATTTTCTCCCAGAACGCGTTTGAGGTTTGGTAGTTGCTGGTGACCGCGTCCAACCCGAAATCAATGTAGCACCGTGCGAGGAATTCAATTTCAGCGGCAGTGTAGTTAGGACCTCGCAGTGGCTTATTATGCTCACCGGTTGAGGTTGCGGGAGCTTTCCCCTTGCCGCGGGCCTTTCCCTTTCCCTTGGCTGGAGAAGTGGTCGTGCTTAAGGAGGCGGGAGCTTTTCTTTTGCGGCGGGGCGGGGGCAGCGGTGTTGGCTCGCGTTCCTCCGGTTCCTCTTGTTAGGAATCTCCGTACGCCTCTTGCTCTTCCTCTTCCTCTTCCTCTTCCTCTACCTCAACATCGTCGTAGTCGTTGTTGAGGTTGAAATGTCTGAATCTCGCAGTAGCCGATGGCGGCTGCGAGAATTGCTCATACTTGAATGTTGGGGGGAATTGAGAGTACGCCGACGGCTGTGAGTAGCCGTAAGATGGAGGGAATTGGGAGTACGCCGGAGACTGCGAGAACCCAGCCGACGGGTGGAATTGGGAGAACCCGTGCGGCTGTGAGAATTGCGAGAACCCAGTCGACGGGGGGAACTGGGAGAACCCCTGCGGCTGTGAGAACCCCGTCGACGGGTGAAATTGGGAGAAACCCGGCGTCTGCGAAAAAGATGCAAACCCGAAAGGAGTCGAGTATTGCGAGAAATCGGGAGAAGGGGGGAATTGGGAGTTTGAATTCGCCGGATTGGGAGTTGGATTCGTCGGATTGGGAGATTGGTTCGGTGGGTTTGAACCGCCACACAACAGTACCACGAATTGAACTGCTTGTCAGCCATTTTTTTTGCACGAAATAAGATTGAAAGCTTGAAATTTTGTGTGGAGAATGAATGGATGAAGAAGGAAATTTGTGTGGAGAATGAATGAATGATGAAAGGGTATATATAGTGAAAAATGAGGGAGTAGTCGTTGTTGATTTCTTCTAGCCGTTGCTGATTTTATTTTAATTTTTTTTTAATCAGAAAAAAAAGTATCGGACCAATGGGGACACGCCACGTGTCCCCATCTTGCTATCGACACAGCCTTCGACAAAGCCATCGTCCTACCCTGCGTAGAAGCTCCCGCTATGGGATCGACCTACCCCTGTGTCGAGCGGCGGTCGACGCTGCCGCTCGATCACCATAGTGAATGCTTTTATGTCAATAGTTAAACGAGGCTAAATATTGTTGTTGATCACACTTTATTTTTCAAATTTCGTCCAAGTAAAGCAACTAAACACAAGAACTGGGCAACTCTACACAAAAATTTAGCAAACAAAGAGAAAGAACCAACATGGTTGACACAACTTATAGAACGAACTTCTTTATTAAGAAATGGTCCCTTGCTTGGAATGCGTAACTCTGATTCTCTTCATCATCTATTAATTAATTAATTTAATCTTCAGAATTAAGTGGAAGTACCTTGCATTGCTGCTCGATACTGAATGGTATATGAAATATTTTATGTTTCGTGAGTTATTATTAACTAGTATAAATAAAATTTACTTTTCTTAAGTCCTAATTCATTTATTGATATCAAATGAAAAACTGAAGAATTGAGCATCCGTTTATAGATCGATGATGATTGCTTCATTGCTATGCAGCGTATTACGGCTTTGGGAGAACAAAATGATTTTAACTTGAGAGATCGATATATGATAGTATTGTTTTTTGGTTTTTCTTTTTTCCTATTGGCTGCTAACTATCTTCTAGACTGCAGCATGTAGCCAAATTATTAACACAAGTGTTTTCACATCTGAAATTAATATTCCCATGTATGCATGGTTGGGGAAATTGACTTGGGGAGGAATTAATGTTGATACCGCACATCCCATACGCACATACTTAACCAACTTAATTTAAGTGCAAATTTCCTTAATTTGAGACAAGGGAAACAACATTTCATTGGTTAGTATACATATGCATGTACATACCAATAATTTTCTTTGAGTGATAAAGTGAATTCAGAAAAGTAAACAACATGATCACAACTTTTCGGAACAAAATTTTTATTATCAAATTAAGAAGCAGGGACAGAACATATGTTGGCAACTTTTTTGTACACTTGAACATTTATGATTTATGAGTATTTGTATCAATGGGCCTATATGACGAAATATTTTTATAGACAAATGATCTTGATTCTTGAGAGAAAAAGTAAAAAAATTCGAACATGAAATAACATGTCACATTTATATTAATAAAAAAGAAAAATATAGTGCCGTTCCCGCCACTCAATAATACGTCTCAACCCAAGAAAAAATATATTCTTTTAAAATGTAAATCATGAAGTGAAAAGGCAGAAAAGTGAACATAACAAGTACAACTTTCATAAATATTCGAAACAAATCAAAACTTTAGTACTATCAAATTAAGAAGTAAAGCAGTGAAGATTGACAATCAAGAAACGGGAGAATAATTGATTAATCAGCCCCAAATCAATTTTCACAATAGTCCTATTACATTTAAATTGTTCTTTTGATTCAGAAAAGTTAAAGTAAATCATATTCGAGAGAGAAATTTTGGACCTTGGCAATTGTAGCTATCGTTTGAGGGCGTAGGTTGACAGGCAAACTCTAGTAATTGGAAGAGTTGAGGGGCGAAAAAGATATATATATAAAGTAAAGGGGTGTGAAGTAATTACAACATGTGGAGGGCAAACTTATGAATATGGGATAACGCCATACCCCACTGCTCTCCGACGAGTGCGGTGCGATGTCTTCTGGACGAAGCACTGCCGCCTAAATCCTCATCTTCTGCAAATTCTCTAAATCTCAGATTTTTCAATCAATAATACTTTCTCAACAATTTCCTCTTCTACTATGGATCAACTCAATCCCAACTCGCTCTTTCAGCCGGTTCACAACTCCACCAGCTTCCAGCCACCGCCTGATGCGTCGTGCGCGCCGCCCAATCCCGATTGTAGGTCCGACCTCGTTCACTTTTCGATCTTCTTATTTTATTTTTCCCTAAATTTTCTACTCTCGTATTTGGTAATAGTCAAAATAATTTTGAGTAATTTTGGGGGTTTTGGAGTACGTGCTGATATGTTGAAGCTTTTCAATTGGAATGAAACCGTCTTCCTTCAAATTATTGATAGATTTTTTGAAATCCTGTTTTTTGAATTTGGTTTAATTCTCCACGATACAGTAATTTTTCGCAGATACAGCTCTGTGTTTACAGTGTCTGCTTGCAGCTAATTGTCGTGTAATGGCTATCCGTCAAATTTCAACCGAACATATGTTTACTATTTTGCTTAGATATTAATAGAGTTCCATTTGACTTGCGTAATTGCTTGTCTTAAATTTTTAATTTATTGGCTATACATGCTTTATATCCATCAGTTAGTATGTTCTTCTTTTGATTTCCTATGTTCTTCTTTTGATTTCCTTCAATCCATCAGTTAAAATAAGAAGTTGCAGTCTCACTTACCACCTATATTAGTGCAGGAAACGCTTTGGAAGAAATGCAAATAATTTTGTGTGTTTTCTATATAAATAAATACTATATTATTATCAAGCTAGGACTTGTGTATTTCATCAGCCCCTTTTGACTTATTTCAAAACCTGCTTTATTGATGGTTTTTCCCCTGAATGTCATCAACTCATCGTTTTTTGGTTGTTGATCTAAGAAGGGAACCAGAAGCAAAAAACACTGTAACTGCCCGGAGAGTTCAAAAGGCTGATCGTGAGAAATTGAGGAGGGATCGTCTCAATGAACAATTCATGGAGCTGGGGAATACCCTTGGTAAATCCTCCTTCAATCTATATGTCAATATAAGATATAGTATTCATCGTTGTCTGTGAGGATATTGCGCTAATAATTAACTGCTTTTAATAGACTTAATAAGCTCATACTGCCTACTGCTAGCAGTTTGTCTACTGAAGCTTTAAAGTACACAAAAGCTTTCAGCGCGTGCATTTTTCCCTTTTTTATATGTGAAACCTGAAGAAGCTAGTCTCTTTATAAGCAGTCAATAAAGAGAGGAAATCAGCAGAAGAAAAAATCATAGCAACCCTAACATCCGCAAGGAGCTCAAAATAGTTTAGTTTTAGAGATGTTGTTTCGTATAATTTTTTCATTTTAGTATCAAGTTGTGGGATACAATTCTTGAGCATAGTCAGTTGATAGTCACAATTGATGAATGTTCAAATCAAAACAAATTACTCACATCATAACTTTGATAAGGTCATTGGTAATTCCAACTATCAATTTCTTGTGTTATATATATCTTCATTTTGATGCTCAACCTCTTTTGCGCTTGGTGGTACATATTTAGAAACTTCTGGTGGTTTGTTGTTATCATTTGCAGATCCAGATAGGCCTAAAAATGATAAAGCCTCCATTCTTTCCGATACAATCCAAGTGCTCAAGGATTTGACCTCCCAAGTCGAAAAACTAAAATCTGAGTATACGGCACTCACTGATGAGTCACGTGAGGTGATTCTTTTGAAGTTGTTTTTTCCATAGAGTTCATACAAACACAATTTCAGCAATCGTTTTTCTGTTTCTTAAGCAGCTGACCCAGGAGAAGAATGATCTCAGAGAAGAAAAAGCATCTCTTAAATCTGATATCGAGAACCTTAATGCTCAGTACCTACAAAGAATGCGGGCCATGTATCCGTGGGGAGGAATGGATGTCGTCATGCATCCATCATCTTATCCCTATCCAATGCCAGTTCCTGTACCAACTGGACCTATTCCCATGCACCCATCGTTGCAGCCGTACCCTTTCTATGGGAACCAAAACCCTGCCCTCGTTCCTAATCCTTGTTCCACTTATGTTCCTTATATGACCCATAATCCAATGATTGAACAACAATCAACACAACACGTCTCTCAAGTCATGCAGCAATGTCACAGGCCTCATGCTTCAAGCAAACAAGACGGTAGAAATAAATCATCAGATGTCGAGAGTAGAATAGAGAAGAGCGATGACTCAAATGACATTACAACAGATCTGGAGCTTAAAACACCTGGATCTACATCCGAACAGGTAAATGAATAAATAACCAGTTATTGTTGTAAATCGGCAGTAGCTAGTACGTTTTCGTTGTTCTTGATGTTTGGAACCAACTGTGAATGATGGCACTGTCATGCAGGATTCATTCTCGAAGCAAAGAAGAGTAAGAAGAGTTGTTAGGAAGGAAACGAGCATTGCTGATGGAACTTCTTCTAGTGGATGTTCTTCATCTCACAGCGTGCAGGCTATCTCGTCTAACAGTATCGTTGGTGGCAAGAAAACAGACGATTGACTAAAGGAAGGGGAAGTACACTATCTATATTAATACAGCACTTGTATTCATGCTAATTTTTTGGCATCCTTCTCTGTAATTATTTTACCGTGTATGTCATTGTTAATGTTCATTTCATGGCTGGGAGTTGTCATATTCATGCACACTGTGTTTTTTTACAGAATTAACCATTTCTTACATTGGAGCATTTAACTTTTGTGGTTATCCCGTCACTTGGTTATGGATTATGATCAAGGTGTACATATATGTATGATATTGACCTATGTTGTAATAGTAACTTTTAGCAGCATCTCTTCAAAAAAAATTAACTTTTTCGTCGTCTTGTTCCTCTCTCCTGCTATCTTCTATCCTAAAAGTGAAAGGTTGCACATGTACGGTATGAAATGAGATTTTTTTAGATCCCTTGTAATTGCAAGTGTTCAAGAATTTGCGATTGATATTTGCGTTTCCCAGAAAACAGGGCAACATGCTATTTTATCTGATCATTTTTATGTATAGAACCAAAGTAGTCGTAAGAATTACGAGAAGTCAACGTGCATTTCAATGAGCTCAATACTTCTCGCATTAAAAAACTTGAAAGGGAAAATACTAACGAGGCTCAAATTACTACAAACTTAATGTAAAAAAAAATACATGTATAATACAAAAAATGTAGGATGCTCCAAACCTGATTTTTTTTTTTATTTTTTTTTTCCTTTTACTTGGAGAAGGGACATTTTTGTATCATTTGTGTTTTTTCCGTCACATTATTAAAAAGAATAAAAATTGAAATATGTTGTATCAATTGTTTAACAAGAAAAATTACATATTACGATATTGAAATGATTGGTCCCACAAAATAGAGTGTTTTTTGAAGGCCCCAGAAAATAGAGTTGAGCAAGGCATCAATGAATTATCCCCCACGGTATGAGTATGACGTTGTTTTTGTGCTAAATTTTGCGCACGATGTCGTTTGGAATCATTCGTATTATCCGTACAACAGTATTTATCATCCGCCGCCATATCTGCTTTTTTATGAATCCATCGCAGCAGAATCTAACAATGGCTTAGTCATCGACGCCGCCGTTGACGGCCATCTCTCAGCTCTCGTTTCTCAAGCAGTACGACTTCATCAATTCAACCCCGTTGTTATTTAAAGCCGTCGATCGCCTCTTTCAATAAAGCCTGCCTTGGCGTCGCTACTACGATGGCAGGCTCCGGCAAGGTTACTCTTCATTTATTTTCAGTTTTGATTGGTTTAATTTTGAGAACGTCGACGTGTTCGAGGAAATCAATTAAGGTCGATGGGAATAGATGAAGTTGTTTTTCTAATTCAAGTAGGGAGCGACCGCATAAGTTTAGGGAAAGATGTCTTTTGAAGATAAATTTGGCACTGAAAATTTATTTGTTTTGTTGGAAACGATTGTTGTTCTAGGCCGCAGCAGTGGATTTTCCTCTTTGCTTTATTCCTACCAATTTATTGAGCATAAGTTCTTCGACAAATGTTCAGAACATATCTGATTTTGCTTGCAGTTCTTTGTCGGCAGTCCTCTGCATTTCATCATCATATCAAAATACATGTGTGTGTATGTGTGTGTGTGTGCTGTGTACCATATCCGGATGAAAACACATGTCTCGTATATTTATAATTCCATAAGTGCTTAGTTGTGTTTGAATCCGGATATTGGTACAATTTTTACGGATATTGGTTGATACGAAAGAACCAATATAAGCATTTTGATTAGAATATTTTGAATCTAAGGTGAAAAGTCGATATGGAGGTCCTGGCTGCCAAGTGCATCCTGTGTTAAAATTTTATATTCCGTGAACTTACATGTCTTTCAGAATCTTCTGTTTTAGAAGATGGATATTGTGCTAGTTACCTTGATTCTTGTGTCTTGGTTTGCCATTTTCTCGTTACCTTGGTTTGTGTGTTACAATTTTACGCGGGATGGGACTAAATACTTCCATAATCAAACTTGTATCTGACTTAAACAGTGTGGTATTGGAGCCTGATGTTGGTAATCAGTTAGTTATTGTTGTTAATATCTAATTTTAACTGAATATGAATAGACCAATTCCTCTTATGTTGTAGTTGGTGTTCTTTTATCTCTAGCAGGCTGATGCATGTAATGTTTTCCACCCTTTTAACCATTACAGATGTTGTGGGACCTCCTTTTGTCTATAGACCAAGTCAAGAACTCATTATCTGAAGATAGCAGCTCAGAATTGTTAGACCGGAAGAGGTGGAGCTTTTACTGGAGAGATAGGTGTGTGTTTTAACTTTTAACAGGATCATGGTTATTCTCTATGGCATTAATAAGGGGCCTTTCCATCTTTATTGTTTTTAGTGCCCAGCATGTGCTTTCATTGGGCTAGTGAGTTTGTTTTGAAGAATAGCATCTTATCCGTCACAGTTGAAATAATTAAACGGGTTACAATAGTAAAATCTTTACTTGATTCATTTTACTGGAACATGTAAAGATTTTCTATGATTATAACCCAATTATAGACATTCGAGCATACATGGCCTTGTGTTTCTTTCATGCATTTTTTGAGCTTCTTGGTGACCTGATCAAAATTACCTGTTATAAAGATTTTCCTTTCATGTTGTGTAGTGTGGAAAAACTGAAAGACCTGTAGGTAGTTTTGGGGCATTTGCAGCGGGGACATGTAACTGGTGAAGATGAGAGCGCACTAAGGAACTTCATTTTTTATAAAATGTAACTGGTGAAGATGAGTGCACTAAGGAAGAACATTTTTTTTAAAAATGTTTGAAAAGGGGAATAAAAGAAAATGTATGTTCATCAAGCTTGAAAGCATTGCTAGTTACTGTTGATCTGCTCCATTTGTGCTTTGTTCCTCATTATGTTCCTCATGTCTGATTACTCTACGTCGCTATCAATTTTCTTTCCGCAGCTACCTCTCTGCATAAGTCAGACAGATGATGGTACATTCATTGAGGTGAAAATTAAGTTAAATGGAAATCACATCTTAGCAATGTTCGCCTGCTCCATCTTTATATTTTCTTGCCACTTTGTTGATTTCGGATTGTTTCTGTGGGTGTTGATTGGGTTTCTGTATACCTTGTATCTTTACTCTATGATTGTGCTGATGTTGATGCTTTTTGTGCTCGTGGGATTCAGAGGTTTCCACCATTATTAACTCAGTAACATCCAAGAAGGTTGCAGCATGACTTCAAATCAGCAGCAGACAGATCAATTATATTACAGATCATGCCTAAATCACAAGACATTCCCTTTGGTGGTAGATTGCCTCTTCTCTTGTTCTCCATAATAATCATTGTTTGGTTAATCTGTTTCGAATTAATGCAGGTTAAAATGCCATGATTTTGCGGTGAGAGAGTCTAGTAAAATCTTTATCATGAATTGTAATGTTACCAGATAAGTGACTCAATGTCTCACAAATAAGAGGAGGTCATGTGCGTCTTCATATTGGACCTATTAAGTTTATTTGCCTTGTGTCTGAAGCACCATTGGAATCATATACTCTGAGCCTTTTCCTTTCTGTTGTGGGTGAAATGATGATTAGATACTGGAATTCATATCTTGAGTTGAGTACATTGTAATTCAACAATAAAGCAGATTGTGAAGAATCCACACTCAAAGAATATATGCTTAGAGCCACCTTCCATGAAAAGTAACTCCTACCTTTCCCCTCCTATATATCACTACCACATTCTTGCAGCAGAGCACAAGTGAAGGAGATATGGATCGGATCCATACAACAAGACGTGCTCCGGAATGGAAACAAGGCTGGACGGGGCAAACCTTGTCGTCCATCTGTGCGCCTCCTCTTCCTCTGGTTGCAGTTTTTGCCATCGTTGTTTTCTTGTTATCTCTCTCTCACTACGCAGCATACAAGGAGCTAATGCATTATACTATGTTCAATTTCAAGATTCTACTCTTTCTGGCTCCTGTGATTCTCATATTTTTGCTGCGTTCGACCCTCCTTAGCAGCGGGGGGTGGTTGAATTTCTTGTCTTCTTCACAGCAGCAGGGGCGGCGGTGGGAGCCGAGTGGTGGTGGGGCGTCGGCATTCCCGTGGGGCGTGGCGGTCCTGCTGGTGGCGCTGCTCGTGCTGCTGTCTTACCAGTCTTCGTTTCACTCGAAATGGTTTACTTTTGGGATTTCTGATTAGTTACATTCATGACCCTTTTTTGTTTTCCTTAATTTTGTGGCGAAATGATAGCGATCTTTGATGTTTTTGTATTCTGTACTTGAATTTTTTGTTGTAATTTGAATATGATAGGATGCACAAAGTTCTATTTGTTGATTTGTTTTTCAGTCGATATTGTGGAATCTTGGGTTATACTTCTATTCCATGTTATTGTATGAAATACTATTATAATTCGGTACTCATTTGAGAAATTTGATCGAATGAGTTTGATTGAAATATGAAATACTTTAGTCAACTTTCATTTTTTTAATTAATTTTTTTCTGTGATACACGGACTTTGTGTGGCAATCGAGAATATGCAATCTTCTCGTCAGGCTATTAAGTTAAACGATCTCATCTTTTTATCTCCATACATCGTTGTTTAATCTCATAATAACATACCTTAAGGGTTTAGGGTGATATTGAGCAAAAAAATCTCCATATTATTCCTATCAAGACGATAGGGAGGAATAAGACATTAGTGTATGAATTTGGTTTGGATACGACGATTAGTGGCGAAATTGAGAAATTAAGAAAAGATATGAAGAATTTTTAAAGGGAGACGACACGCTTTTCTTTATAGGAGAAATATGAAGAAATTTCCGCTGCAATAGGACCTTAAACTGTAGCAGATAATTAAAAAGGTTTGTTAATATTTGGATTAAACAACGGCGTGTGGAGATTTAAAAAAGTCGGTTATTTAAGTTAGCCGATTCGAAAAGACCGCACACTCTCGATTGCCACATGAGACATGTCAACTTGAATTTGAGCGAAATTGAGGATTGTTATTTGACCAAAGATCTTGTGTTCTCAAAGAAAATTGAAATGTCGTGCAAAATATGAAAGTTAATTAAAAATTTGTGTATTGTTACAAAAAATCAAAATTCGTGAGAAAAATGAAAGTTCATTAAAAGTTTGTGTATTGTCACAAAAAATTAAAAGTTCGTGGGAAAAATGAAAGTTGATCTAAAGTTCGTATATTTTCATGATATTAAGCCATTATAATTCGGAACTCATTTGATAGAAATCCAAATTGCTATTACAATTGTTATTACAAGAGTTTGATAAGAAATTCAAATTGCTGTTCCAAAGTTTAAAAAAAAAGGTAGTCTATAGTTGGAGGCATGCTGTTTTCTTCTCCGTTCTTCATGGGATTAATTATGGCGAATCGTGATTATTAATTTGTTACTATTATTGGGGGATTTGAAGAAGGTAGGTGAGATCTTCACTAAACTAGCCAATTGTACGATTTGATTAGATTCAAAATTAAATTTATTTTCTAGACAACTACACACGTTATTCTAAGTTTGAAGAAAATACAAATTTATGTACATTCCAATGTATGTGCAGAAACAGAAACACAAGACTGACTTCTTCAGGCAAATATAGGTATCCAAACACAGTTTCCTTGGAGATAACTAGTGGTAAAATTGGGCGCATGAAACTGAAATGTCTCAGGTTCGAATCCCATGACATACTTCTATAAGTCGAGCCTGTCACACTTGTATTTGGAAAGTGTGGTTTACCTGCCCTGTGTGGTTTGCAGCCTACTACATAAGAGACGGAGATTTATCTAGTGCACACCAAAAGTAGCGGCTGCAGGTTTCCACGACATAAAAAAAATATAGGTTTAAAAATAATTACATTGGGAAAGTAATTTTATTATGTTAGTATTAATTATTAAAATATTCATTATATATATTATCTTCAGAAGCTAATAATGAAGCATTATCTTTTCTACAATATTGATGAATAATATTGTATTGTATCTAACATGCAAGGGCGGAGTTACAAAATGAGATATGCTTTCACTTCACTCTGCCCCTGTTTGCAAGTACACAATCCAATATATATATTAGATGTATAAATTCTATTTTTAGTATAATATTTATGATATTCTCTGTCTCTTTTTTTGAAATTAAAAAAAAAAATAGCCATTCATACAATCTTTCTTTGAAATATTATTGATCATATTTTGGTTGGATTTTTGAATTAGTGTTTATTAAATAAATTAGTAATCATACCTACTATACTATATAATGCAAATTAATATATGCCTTATATGCACTAATAAATATGAGACGCACACACACATTTTATCAGATTAAGAAAAATCAAATTGAGTTCAACAAAAGTTCATAATATATGGTAAATTCATAATAACACTAGTAGTAATAATTTGGTTTAAATTAATTGGTAACGAAAAGAATAATTTACGTGACACCAGCTGTGCACGGAACTTCCTAATACGTACAATTGTTGCTGGGGTTTTGGTGAGTGTGCCAATATAACAGTCAACACGTGTGCAAGTACCTGCATTATTGGTCTGCCCCCTTCATTTTCACCCGTTACTTTAAAATTTCCCACACTAGAAACTAATTAATTAACGTACAAAAAATATCTCACCTTTTCTCTTTAACCCTTCACGTTAATTCTATGACTTGTGTTTCCCCCCCTCTCTCTCTCTCTTCTCTCTCTCATCCATCGGTGCATGTTTACATGCGCTTAATTGACATGTATTGACTTCATTCGAGAATACCAACAGAATCCTTTTTTTCCAGTGATAAATTTGTTTCTTCTATTTCGAACTTCTCCGCCGCTCTCCACTCAGTTCATGTAAGTGTAACTAATGCGTTTTGATTTGTTGTATTGATTATGCAAGTCATGCATTTTGGATGCCATCTTTTCTTTCTTTCTCGATTTCCATTGATATTTGGGGTTTTGGATCGTCAATTTTGTTGATTATTAGTATTAATTTTTTTGTTTGCCATTGGACTTTCGTGTGACAATCAATTGTTTCCATTTCTTTCGGTTTCTTGAGAGACAGAGGAGGTATTATGAGGCCGCCATTTGGAAAATTGCAGTATTTTTGTATAGGTTGATCGCAATTTAGGTTTACCAGAAATGGGGCGACATCTGTTGTCAAAATGCTAGACGTTACTTGTTTATCGTTTCCATTCTTCTATGTTTACTCTTCGGTTTCGTTTACAATCTGTCTGTAGTGTGTGTGTGTTTCAATTGCTGTTTGCTTATGCGGCCGAATCTTGAAAATTGCAGATAAGGGAGAACTCATTCTCGTGTAGACTTGGTAGTTTGAGGATTACCAAGAATGTCGATTCAAAATGGAGAAGTGCTGCAAAATGGTAGTATTAAGAATGTTGATTCAATTAACAATGGGCAAGAATTAGATGAATATGATTTCTCAAGGTTTGCGGACCGTCCGAGGCTTTTGAATCTGGAAAGGCAGAGATCATGTGATGAGAGGTCGCTTAATGATTTGCCGGTGGGGTTCTCTCCTCATCCGCCTTCAAGAGCAGATTACTTGTATCGAGCTTTTGATAATTCGGATAGCGTATGTTCACCCGGAAGGAGGTCTGGTTGCAACACTCCCTCGTCACATTTTGGCTATGGGATGGCCTCTGATCCGCACCCCATGATAGCCGAGGCGTGGGATGATTTGAGGAGATCCTTGGTTTACTTCCGCGGTCAGCCTGTGGGCACCATTGCTGCATTGGATAACTCCGATGAAAAACTCAACTACGATCAGGTGAAGGCCCCAAAACTATGTACATGTACTACTTTTTAATTTATTGAATTGAATGCTGTATTGTTTTCTCTATGAGCACATTTCATATTATGTAGTGGATGCTTAGTGGTAGTGCGTACAAGTGCATGTTTTACTTATAGGTGCTAGAGTTGGGGGAGTTGGAAGTGGGATGGGCACGAACAAATTGCTGTATTAACTGTTCAAATACTTTGAGGTTTTGATCAAAGGAGCTATATCTTAGGTTTTACTTTAGTCTAAGCTGTATTCTAGAGATGGAAAAAGCCGTGGGAGCTGAAACTGGTGATGTGGTTCCTGAAGCGTTTAACCTGTGTGACTGTGTCTGTGTGCAGGTATTTGTTAGGGATTTTGTTCCGAGTGCACTAGCTTTCCTAATGAATGGTGAGCCTGAAGTCGTGAAAAATTTCCTTCTAAAGACCCTTCGCCTTCAAGCATGGGAGAAGAAAATTGATCGGTTCCAACTGGGGGAAGGTGTTATGCCGGCTAGTTTCAAAGTATTGCATGATCCAATCAGGAATACCGAGACATTGATGGCGGATTTTGGTGAGAGTGCAATAGGAAGGGTGGCTCCCGTGGATTCGGGCTTCTGGTGGATTATACTTCTACGAGCATACACCAAATCCACTGGAGATACTTCCTTGGCTGATAAGCCCGAATGCCAGAAGGGCATAGGCCTCATTCTCAGTTTATGCCTCTCAGAGGGATTCGACACTTTCCCCACTCTCCTCTGTGCTGATGGATGCTCCATGATTGATCGTAGGATGGTACGTCCTCTATTTTTGATTGCGTTTCTTGATGCATTTTCTCACCAAATGTTGTGTCACAAATGTTAGGGTGTCTATGGTTACCCAATTGAGATACAAGCCTTGTTCTTCATGGCTCTGAGATGCGCGATGCTCTTGCTCAAGCACGACGGGCCAGGGAAGGAGCTGATAGAACGGATAGTGAAGCGGTTGCATGCTTTGAGCTATCACATGAGGAATTACTTTTGGCTGGACTTGAAGCAGCTTAATGACATATATCGATACAAGACTGAGGAGTACTCACACACAGCAGTGAACAAGTTCAACGTGATGCCCGATTCTCTACCCGACTGGGTTATGGATTTTATGCCGCTCCACGGTGGCTATTTCATAGGAAATATAGGGCCTTCGCATATGGATTTCCGTTGGTTTTGCTTGGGAAATTGCATGGCAATCCTTTCATCCTTAGCAACACAGGAGCAGTCATCTGCAATTATGGATCTCATTGAGTCAAGATGGGAGGAGTTGGTGGGAGATATGCCTCTCAAAGTTTGTTACCCTGCTATCGAGAATCATGAATGGCGTATTGTAACTGGGTGTGATCCGAAAAATACGAGATGGAGCTACCATAATGGCGGATCATGGCCAGGTATGCAAAACTTTTTAGCGAGTTCAAGTTTGTTTATTGATTTTCTTGAAAGATACAAGTAATGATCTGCCTTAATTTGAATTTGTTTGGCTACTACCAGTACTGTTATGGTTGCTCACAGCGGCGTGCATCAAGACGGGGCGTCCGCAGATTGCTAGACGAGCAATTGAGCTGGCTGAGATGAGGCTATCGAAAGATGGTTGGCCGGAGTACTACGATGGGAAGCTCGGGCGCTACGTGGGGAAGCAAGCTAGGAAGCATCAGACGTGGTCGGTGGCTGGCTATTTGGTAGCTAAGATGCTGCTTGAAGATCCTTCCCATTTAGGTATGATCGCGATCGAGGAAGATAAGCATCTGAAACCCGTCTTGAGACGATCCTCGTCGTGGACAGCTTGATCTCGGTCTCGTTAGTTGATATAGTGGAAGCGTACGAACGAAACGAACATGTATCTGGATCGTTGAATGGCGCACTATTATTACTGAATCGTAATTTGTCTCAAACTTGCTAGTTTTTGTTCACTTGGATTTGAAATCTGCGTGTGTGATGGTGGTCTCTTGATTTGGTATATGTGGAGTTGAAACAGATTCCTCCATCCTCTAATTACTGACCAATATATTAAAATATTGGCATATAAATAAATGATGGATGCGAATTGCGAAGTAGATCGAGTTTATAAGATTGGAGTGTGGTACGTACGTGCTATATTTCGAGAAATGCAAATTACAAATGATAGGAGTTAGAGCACTCACGGGGGGTGGGGGTCGTCCGCCGGGATCGATCCCCCCCGCTCACCTCCCTTCCTTCAACCCCGATGAGTCGATTCCACTGTGACACCACGGGGTCGATGAGGGGGAACGAAGGCAGTGTCGATCTTTAGACACCTCTCTCGACCTCATATTGTTGCATCTTGGGGACACGTCCCCATTCGTCCCACCCAATTTTTTTTAATTTCTTTTACTTTTTTTGAAAAAAATTAATAAAATAAAATTCATTCAATCTACCAATGATTATAGACTCAGGGTCTTACTCAACCCCACCACTGTAGAAAATAGATTCAGAGTCTTACTCAACACCACCAATTATTAAAATCACGCTTTCCGACAATAGACCCAGGTCTAACAAGACCCTTGCTGTGGATGCTCTTGTAAAGTGTATCTTGATAGTGGGATTGAAAATTTTGTAAAGAATCATAAGTATATATAGAGTTGTCAAATGAACCAGGCTGATCGAATTGATCCTAGAGGATGTGTCCCAGCGAGTTGATTTTTTTACATGAGGTTAGATTCAATGAGCTAATTGTTAAAACATTACGTATCGAACTGGTTTTTTTTTCATAAGGTTAGATTCAATGAGCTAATTGTCAAGAGGTAACATGGCATGGCCACGTCAACAACATGCTCTAGGTGTCACCAAAAAACCCAAGTAATTGGTTTTTGGCCCAAAATAGGAGTGCAAATGCAAAAATGGAAGTTTTAGTCCTCATTTTCAACTTTCGTAACATATATAGTCTTCTTTCTCAAAATAGTGAAAGTTACGGTCTTATTTTAATAATTATGTATCAATATACATTACAATTTTGTTCGACTTATTTTCATTTTTTTAATACTAGTGAACACATATTTATCCAAGTTTAGCCCCACACGATGTGGATAAAAACTTTAAAAATTTCAAGGTAAATGCCTTTGTAAGTACTACTTATTGGTTTTGGTTAATAATATATACAATAATCAGATGGATGTAAAATTATTTCAAAAATATTAGAGTAAAGCACAAATATTTGTTTGTTAAATTTAGAAAATATGTCAGTGGTATGTGCTTTATGATTGAAATTTATGAATGTCAAAGCCACCAATATTTTCTAAGTTGATACAAATATAATTTTGTAAAAATTGTGCTTAGTATATACAATTTCGTTTGGTCTTAATTTGTATGCATTCAAACAAATTAAATTGCATAATTAGCCGTTATTTAATTGGTCATGATTGTCTTTAGTGGGATCATGCGCATTTAAAATAAAATAAAACCAAATCCAGTGGTATATTATTATGTAGACTTGGAGAAGGATAGTTTATCATTCTTCAATTTCGAAAATATAAAGTACGAATGCATGCAAGGCAAGGTGGTTAGGAAGTAGGAAATATAAGCGAAACTTGTAAAATACACACGACCCTTTACGTCAAATGAAAGCCACTTAACCGTTCATTAATATAAATCGTTTCTAAATTTTATTATCCATATATAATCATCAATATATAGTATATATAATATCGAGGTTTACGTTCGCACTATGTGGCGCGCCTACGATTCTCCATTCCTATTTATCTTAATTCTCGTATTTTCAGCATTATTAATTCATAATAATACATATATTCTAACTAATAGTCTTATTCGAAATTTATCTACCAACTAATTTATTAAGAAATGATGAAAGTACTCCTCAAAAACGGGTTTGAATTTATTCCTTTCAAAAATATGGACACACACGATATCAATTTTTTCGTGTGTAAGTATCTACTCTTATATGCTTATTTTTTAAATATGTAGTTTCCATTCGTAGTAGTTAAGTACGTAGTTTGATATGAATATATAATGTTTGAGAATTTTCAATATGCAGATGTTCTTGGCGAGGTGACTACGCCAATTATTAGCATATTTTCAGTAAACGTTGGAAAATCAAAGGCTAAAAAGTGTGACATCATATTGAAAGATGTTGAGTATGTTATCCATTCATTCAATTTATATTTAATCTATAGCTATTTTCTCCTTTATTTCTAAATTTTTGTTTCACTTTTCAATAGTGGCAAAGAAATAAAATGCACATTGTGGGAGTCATATGCTGAAGAACTAAAGTTATTTATGGAAAACAAGTCAACTGAAGATAAAACGCATGTATTAATTACTTTGCAATTTGTAATGAAATCAACATTTAATGGTATAATTCCATCAACTATTTTAGTATTGTTGTACTCATTACCTTGATTAAATATTGTAAAGTATTTTTTTGACCTAATTTATATTAGCCAAATTTAAATGGGTACTATTTATTTGACAAATTAATTAAATAGATTTGTATTAAAGCTGTAAATTTACAGTCTGAGATGTGATGGTTTCAATCAAAATATACAAAATATATTATATTAAATACAAAAACAAAAAAAAAATACTGTCAAACATCATAAATTAAATAATTTATTGATTATATCTCATAATTATGTACTTAACTACTATCAGTGCAAAGTATATACTTATTAATCTCAATATTAACAAAGAAATCATATCACTTAAGTCAGGTCAATAAGTTAAAAGTCGTTCGAATCTTGACCAAAGAAGAAGCGGCAAACAAAAAAACGAAGAGACAAACAAAAAACGAAGAGGCAAACAAAAAAAGAAGCAAAAAAATTTAGAAATAAAAAAAACTTGGAAAATAAAAAAATAGAAAAAAGAAAAAAACCTGGAAAATTAGAAAAAAAGAAAAAAAGAAAAGAAAAAATTGGACAAGATAAGAAATTAGGAAAATAAAAAAGAAAACAGGAAAAAAGAGAAATTTAGTAAATAAAAAGAAAAAGAAAAAAAAAAGAAAAAGAAAACCGAAAATAACTGAAACAATAGAAAAAAGGAAAGAAAAAACCTAGAAATAAAAAAGAAAGAAGAAAAAAAGGATTAAGCAATGATGGATCTTAATAGAATAGAGTTAAGGAGTAATTAGGTCACAAATTTAAAATAATAATTATAATTTGTATTTTTTATATTGGATTTGCTTGCTCATTATGGGTATATGATTATATATTCTCTATAAATTATAGCGATTAAATTGTACTACTAAGAAAATAAAAATACCAAGCCTTAATTGGTAAAATAAGTGTATAAAAAGCCTTAAAAATTAAGTTTATAAAAGAAAACAAGTATTTTTGATGAATATGACATAGAAATAGAATTGAGTAAATTTAAGAAAATCTGGTATGGAAAAAAAAATATTACAAAAAAGAAAGAAAAAAGGACAGAATTGACGTGTTTGACTCCCAATATATAGTAGTCATTCCTTCAAATAGTCACTTTCTTCTCCTCACAATTTCTTTCCTCTCCATTTCCCTTTCTCTCTCTCTTTCTCTCTGGGAAAATTTTTTCTCTCCTCAAAATTTTCCCTTACTTTTCGTTTCTTTCAGACGGAAAACTCTGAATTATAAATCTAAATAAACTATATATAGATAGATTTTTGAATTTTTAGGTTTCTGTAACAATATGAGAGCACCGAAGAGGCCGATCCAAGCGGCGGCGTCGTGGCTACGGCGTCAGCCACCGAAGGTGAAGGCGTTTCTGGCCGTGATTACCGGCATGGCGGCGCTTGTTCTCCTTCGTGCAATTGTCCACGATCATGACAATCTGTTTGTGGCAGCAGAAGCTGTTCATTCGATCGGAATTGCTGTTCTGATTTACAAGTTGATGAAGGAGAAGACCTGTGCGGGTATGTTGTTATTAATTAATTTTCTTAAGGTAATTTCTTTGCAATTGGTTGTGGTACGCGGTCGTACGGGAGTTTGGATCTTTTGGAATTTGGAGCTTGGAGGAGGATAAAAATTAGGTTTTTGATTGATTTTTGTTTTTCTGGTGTTGTAATAACCATGTTTTTTTCGGTGTTGCTGTTATAACATCTGAAAGAAGTATTTTTGTCTTTAGGTTGATTGCCGACTTAGTTGCTCCATTCAATTTAGTCATTGTTATCTGCTATGTTTGTAGTTGTTGGGGAAGCTGGAATATTTTGGAACTGGAAGATTTGGGGGGAGATTTATTGATTATTGGGATATTGCATTGGGAGCATAAAGAAGGGTTAATAGATTTATTTTGTTTTTGGTGCTTCTTATAAAATGTAGTTATGCTGTTAAGTATTGAATTACTTTCACTTTTGTCTGTCTTCGGAGTTTAAAGATTCAATCTTTTATATGATTTTTGTGTACTTGGTAAAAAAGGGTTGTGTTTTTCTTTTAGATTGAGGAACAGATATGGTTTCTTTTATCAACTAGGGTCATTGAGACATCTAGTGAGACTTGCAGATGCTGATTTTGTTGCTCTGTGCAGGACTTTCGTTGAAGTCTCAGGAGCTAACAGCTATCTTTTTGGCTGTTAGATTGTATTGCAGTTTTGTCATGGAGTATGACATACACACTGTGCTTGATTTGGCTACGCTGGGTACAACCTTGTGGGTTGTTTATATGATTCGATTTAATTTGAGATCGAGTTATATGGAGGATAAAGACAATATTGCACTGTACTATGTGGTGAGTCTTCTATTGAAATGGCTGTTTGCTTTTCCTTGGGGAATTTTGTTCTGGTGGGGAAGAGTCTTCCACATTGCCACAGAATCCATGACTTCTAATGACATGATTGCCATTTCCCAATCAAGAAAGACAAAACTAAATGAACTCCAAACGAATGGAATAATTTTTTAATTGTTCCTTTCAGATTTCATGAACATGGAAGCGTGATGCATGTGGCGTTGTCTGTTAATATAATTCCTTTTAGATTTCATGAACATAGAAGAGTCCTATCTGTCACTATCAATTTGTTTCTGGCCTCAGGGTTATTTTTCTTATTTTGTTTACTGTTTACCAGAGCTTCCTTCCCCACAAATTGTCTCGTCACTTTTTTTTCCTGCTAAACATGTTATGTTGCTGAGGAAGTTTACTGCTTTGTTGGGGCCATATAATTAAATTCTTGTTGAATAGAAGCCTTTAGCAGCTTAGAATAACAAAACAGATTATATTTGTCGAGAAGTGTAAAATTGTATGGATATGATCCTTGTTGTGTATCTTGATTAATTGGATCGTTTCTTTGTGAATTCCTATAAGAAACCTTTGTAGATATGTAATGTATGGTGCTTCTGTTGAAGCTTTACCTTTAAATGTCTACTAACTTATAGTTTAGTATTCTGTAATTGAACATAGAGCACATATACTAATACTAATACTCCTACGTTTAATTCCATAAGAATTCATCTTGAAATGTATCTGTGTAGGTGGTCCCTTGTGCTGTTGTAGCCTTACTAGTCCACCCATCTACATCACATCACGTCATCAACAGGATTGCCTGGGCGTTCTGTGTTTACCTGGAAGCTGTTTCTGTCCTACCTCAGCTCCGTGTTATGCAGAATACAAAGGTAGATGAAGAAATATTAACAATGCATGCTCGATGATACAAGAATACTGTTGGATGTTATGATGATATTTTTCAATGTCTGGTGCAGATTGTTGAGCCTTTTACAGCTCATTATGTATTCGCGCTTGGTGTTGCTAGGTTTTTGAGCTGTGCTCACTGGGTTCTTCAGGTTTGTCATGAACTCTTCAATGAATTTTTTTAATAGCATTTTTTCAATTTGGCTGACTACAGAAAGTGAAATTGTGAGAGTTCAGGATTATAGTCCATATAGTAGTCCATATACTTTTCAACGAGGGGTCACATACTATAGTGTCGAAAAAAATATGCATAGAAAATTATTTATTCTTAGAATTGATTGATACCAGGAGAAAGTGGCTAGTGTCATGTGGTTGTAATTAATATTGTTCATTTGGATCTTGTTCAGAGAGTGAAGCCTTAAATACTTTTTCTTACTTGAGCTCAAAGATAAGAGCCAGCTCGAAAATGACGGAAGATATGTGTTGAGAAAACCTTTTTGCCTGTGTGTTGGGTCTAGGTTTTGGATACTCGTGGTCATCTTCTCGTGGCGTTGGGTTATGGACTGTGGCCTTCAATGGTTCTAATATCAGAAGTTGTTCAGACCTTCATCCTAGCCGACTTTTGCTATTACTATGTGAAAAGGTCTACACAAGTTCTTATGCTTGAGCATAGTATTTCTTTTATTTCACTGGATTGCTCAACTAATATTGGCTTTCGATCTGCAGTGTTTTTGGGGGACAGCTCGTGTTGCGCCTTCCTTCTGGAGTGGTGTAAATGTACGTGGCTATATAAGATGAGATTATTTTCATTGTTCTTTTTCTTTTTTTTGGGTTTAGATGGCTATGTTTTGGGCAGCGGATCTTACAGTGTAGGAGTCTGGTTGGTCGGAAACTTGGCAGTTCCTACGAATTTGGATGTTTAAATTAGTCTTAAAGTTGACACAATCATATTTGGATTACTAAAGGTACCAATTTGATTTAATTATGAATACCACTGTAAGCATTTCCGTCTGAGTTAATTGATCAAAATACCAATTTGAGTTATTTCGTTTTGGGTTTGCCTCGTTTGATTTGACGATGGATGTTCAGCAGTCGAAACTCTTTCACAGTTGTACGAAAGACAAGACAAAACTTCACCAAAGTCGTAAAGAGACATTATCGCTATATCCTTGGGTCTTAAAAGTAGAGGATTCTTAACAGTAAAGAAGTACGCTCGTGTAATGAAGATTGATATGCGAAAACAACTACTGTTTTTCACGTCAACAAAAATCTTCACAGCTGTTTACTATATATAACTAATACTCCGTACTACAATCCAATATTCAAATGACTCGAAAAATTGGAACAATAACAGACATTAATGGTATATACGAGGTTTGTTCTTAAATAATATGGCTTCAAAATGGGAAAGATCACAGATCTGAGCAACTCTTTCCATTGATAAAATCCACCACTTTGGTCGCTGTCATATCCAGCGCAATGGCAACAGCGTTCAAATTTTGCAGAAACTCCTCAGCAGTTGGCTTCTCACCGTCAATAATGTCCGTCACAGCTTTCAAAAATATTGCAGGCACGTTCAAGAGATGTGCCACATAAGCAATAGCTGCTCCCTGATACAGTAGGATCAAACAAAGTTACCATTTGCAGTGATGAGAAAACTAAGAGACATTCTATTATTTAGGCATCTTTCACACCAAACAAATATTCTCCATCTTTTACTTCATGATGTTTGCATGTTTTAGAAATATTGCCTAGCGCCAACATCAACAATACTGACTTCTTCAGGCAAATATAGGTATCCAAACAAATACCAGCAAGAAACCATCATAGATAAGTTTGAGAAGCCAAGCTACCTCCATGTCTTTGAAAGTAGCATCATTTGCAAGAATTGCGGCTTCATCTTGTGGGCACATATCTAAAGAATCACCCGTAGATAATTTTCCGACCTACATCACCCACAAAAGGTTCCAAATTTCACGACTATAATCATGGGCAAAGAAAAGATATTGTGCAACTACAACTGGACAACACATTACTTGCACAGTTGCATGATATGATATATCGCCAGATGGCCTTATCATTATGTCTTGTATGATGTGTTGTCACAAATACGTTGCTGACTGAGATTTTATGCAATAGTATTGTGGACTAGACAACTCCATACATGTATACTAATTTTCCACCATTAGGCTGTAATGGTAGTACCATAGTTTAGGGCAAGATTCAAATATTGTTTGCACCATAACAAGGAGAAGATACAAGCAGTTGAACAAAACATCCGTGATTGACCCTGAGTATGTAAATCGTAAAGAAAGAATATTGAGCATTTACTTATTCATTAAGGTTAATACTTCATACTCGAAGATACAAGCAGTCGAATATAACATCCATGATTGACCCTGAGATCGTAAAGAAATGATATTGAGCATTTACTTATTCATTACGGTTAATACTTCATGCAGATCAATATCATCATGACATAGTACCATTATGGTCGAGGAAGATACTGAAAAGATGTATTGTTAGTATTATCTCCAAGAAACTAATCGGTTTCCTGTTTGAAATTATTGAAGTGAAAACAAACTATCATGTTAATTCCTCACCAAGAAAAGATTTTGAAAGAGTAGTTACCTTTAAGTTCAGCTCCTTAGCAAGAGTAGGCGTGGAGAAGGTTTTACGAGAGCCAACACCATACAAGTCAAACACCTGTATATAAAAAAAAAATAACATGAAGATATGATGCACATAGTTTCCACGCAGATTCAATCAGGTGTTCGCCAAACTACCTCTCAAGAATAAAAAAAACAAGTGTTGCCAAATTTAGCAATCAGAGAGTCCAGTATTCAATTATCCAAATTCAAGAGGTTTCAAATGCATTGCAGCCCAATTAATGATCAACATGGGAAATTGACCAAACAACCATGTGTGACAGTATACTGAAGCAACTGGAGGTGTCTAAATGCTACAAAAAAGCAGATGTATGGTTAATTAATTCTTTGCTTAGGTTCAACACCATGAAGAACTAGAAATGTCTAATTCAAGTACTAGGAAAGACACTCCAATCAAATCACAAGATTGTAGATGCCATCCCAACTGCACAAATATTATACCAGACATCTAATGATTGGATATTAACCCTGGGAAACTACATATTTAACATTTAATCACACTCTCAAAGCATATTCAAATCTTGTAGAATATTATTCAAGAGAGTTTCAATAGGATCATATTGATATACTTTAATACTATCCTCCTAGAACAATTCACATTTAAGGCAGTAGTTAGGTTGGGCAAGCTTCTGGTAAAGCTGAAAAAGACATCTGATCTGAGGCTCCATAAACTTCATGAAAATGTGAACATGAAGCAGTCTGGTGACATTACAGCCCACCTCCGTGTAGAAAGCATAAAACCATGTCATAAGCAGCAAATCAGTGATTCAGATTTAAAATTATTTGTTATACACTACAATTTATCAGATCTAATTTTTTTTTTTTTTTACAATATTACAAGGAAATTTAAATACCGCATGACGGAGAACTCGAACCCATGACCTCTGGTCCGGGCATTAACCTCACTACCACTAGGCTAACACACACACACCAGATCTAATTTTTGCTGATACACAATATGCACTATTAACACTTAAAAGAAAGAAAAAAATAAGTGAAAGCAGGAGACTTACAGGGATAGGAATTCTCCTGTCGTGGAAGGCAACATCTGATGCAAGAAATACATCACCTATGGAAGCACCTTTAGCCTAAATTATAGAATTCAATAGAATACTACATCAAAATTGTACCCCACACCATGAGCAAAAGCACAAATGAGTTTGCTCTCCTACTGCTCATCCAAGCTTATCAAGATAGTTACATCAAGAAACAATAAGTGCTCACATATTAGATCTAAGTTTTTGTCACAAGTACTAACATATAATACTATTTATGAGCTATAGTTCATGGCATATATGTGCGAATGTACATTATCCTTAGTCTGCTTTTTGGGGTCTCATCTCATTTCAACTTCTTACAACAACATTTGCATTGTTTAATTTGGTTTGGACTCTTAGGCTTGTCGCCTCATCTGCATAAGAGACCTAAGTTGATAATTATAGGTTTGTGGATTCATTAGTTGATCACAAGATCTATGGGAACCAGCTTATTGCAAGCTCTTTTCTCTGCTGTTCGCATGCTTCACATGCATCTTGTGATTCTCCCTTAATGTTCTATACTTTGATGCATCACTTAATCAATTTGATCTATTGAGTGATTGATTTTCTTTTTGGTGAGAGTAATATTTATCTTGATTTTATTTCATTTTTTGATAAAAAAAGTCTAGTAGTACTAAATATGTTGCTATCGTTTACTATACTTTAACAAGTTATTGACTAAGCATTATTACAGTAAACAAAACAACCACAGTTATTAAGACTTCAGGGCAAAACAAGTAGGAGGCTAGGAGCCTTTTATTTCGACATGGAATACCTTGAATCCTCCAGCAGTTCCTGCATTTATGATAAGATCTGGCTGTAAAGCCTGAATAGAAGCATAAGCCAGAATAGATGCCGACACCGTGCCGACGCAATCAACCCCTGATAAAGATAAATGAACTCAATCAGTAGCAGAAAGTTGAGGATTAGTTAACAGATGAGACTGGATTATACAACAGATGGAATTCCTGCAGCACCTACTAAGGAAAAATTTATCTATTTTCATCGCTAATAAAAATGTTTAGGCATCATTGTTTTTAGTGATATATGCATGCCAACCAAATCATCACATCAGAAAGAGAATGCAAATGTTAAACATTCAACAGTGTAGTCTATGTCATAAATCATAATAACCCAAGGCAAACGTGCCGATTGGACCAAACAATGAGTGAAGATAGTGTACGAATGAAAACAGTGATGCTTATAACATAGTGACAAACACACTGAGTCCAGTGCACAGGATCAATTGTCAACAAATGCACTAATGAGCAGAGGCATAATCAAAAAAACGTTAACATACCCAATGTTGCGTCTTTTCCAGGACACACAATATTGATGTGCAAATGTTTATATTTGCCGCTGTACCTCACCCATGGAACCCCCTTCGGAAACCTGCATCATAACTTTAAGATGGTAAGTAAGAAAATTCGACACAGAATTTGTATGTGAAGTAATAATTTAAACCAAAATAAACTTCGGCTTCACTGCTCATCTACCATATACTGCTCTTGCATTCAGGAACTAGCTATTTAGTTTTGTTATGACTACTAAAAGTAAACAGATTAAGACAATTACCAAAGGAACATATGAGATATTAAAAGATTAAGCAAGTAAAGTAACCATCATATATTGATAATGACATCACTGGCATCCAAAATAACATACTAGTATGCATCACAAATATATATTTATAGTAGCAATTTACAACCACTACACTGTATGCAATTCTGTTTTTACTACTCTCTTTCAGGAAATTATAACTTACAAAAGTAGCATTTCAAATTTTGGCAGCTCACTTATCCTGTCCTTAAACAAATGCGAGCTAATTCTTCATCTCTAAATCAGCAACGAGGAATCTCCAGAATATTTCGAAATAATAAATAAGTAAACAAAATAGAGAAAAAGCATAAGAACAGAAGCATACACTGAGTCAGGCTCCTCGGCAAGCTGAAACTTACTCACTAGCGGCAACGCTTCGGTTTGCATAGCTGCTCACACGCTCGGGGGGGGGGGGGGGGGGGGGGGGGGGGTGGGGCTCCACAATCAGAATGAGTTCTTCAAAACTAAAAGCAGATAAAGAAAAACAAAAAGGAGATACCGATTATGAAGAGAATGTTGGAGATTGGACGCTTATGAGATGACTCGTCGCCGGAACCCGCCGCTGGTTTATCGTGGAGAGGTGGGGCCATCGATCGCGATTGTCCGTCACTCTTCCACCTCACTAGAAATTGGATCAAAACTTCTTTTCCCAAATGAAAAAAGGAAATTGGATCAAAACTTTCTCTTTTACTTGTCGTTTGTCTCCGGTGAAATATCTAGACTAGAGATGTATCTGAGCGCCACCACCAACACGGCTTATCAAATTAAAAATGATTGATTTCCGTGTTCTTCTTTCCTTACGGTGGCTTTCAGAGATAGTGCGAGTTTAGGTCAAAATGTAAATAATTGGAGGAATTAACACTTGAGAAACTGATATTGGTGGGACCCACGATGTTTGTCGTGCTGAATTATGTTCCGCAAACACGCTGTTGTTTTGGACACAAAAGACTTCCTCCCTTCTCAACCTTTAGTGCTCACCTTAGACCATCCACAACAGAGATTGAGCAAGACCTAGATTGATAGTCGGGAAACGTAATTTTAATAATTAATGATGTTGAGTAAAACTTAAATTTTATTTTTCATATTTGTAAAGTTGAGTAAGACCCGATCTATAATTATTGGCAATGATTGGTAAAATACGTATTTTCAACTTTTGCTAGTTCCTTTTTTTGCCTTTTATCTGACCATCCAATCTATCAAAATGGATGGTACAGATTAATTCTCATTTTTTAGAATAAGAAACCTTTTCATTAGAATGCATTCGTGTGTATATATATATATATGGGGGAGAGTTCAAATAAAAACTAATTTCCCCGTGGAATATAGAAACTTTGTGTACCGTAGATATTAGTCGATCAACAGCTATAGATTAATCAGATTTTATATTTATTATTTCGTATTATTTAAAGGGTTAATTGCACCTAAATACATAACGTTTCACCAAATTCTCAAATTGCACACCGATTTAAAATTATGTTTCTAAAATACATAACGTTTCAATTTGTTGCAATTTTTCTCCGGTGATCGTTTTTCCCCAATTTAAATCCCGCGTGGCACCCGGACTTGCCACGCTAGACTTGCTGGACGGGCATCGCGACGACGTCGTTTTAGTGGGCGAAGGAAACGACGTCGTTTCATATTATTTCACAATTTATGGCTTTTCCCCTAATTCTAATAATTCTACCACTTCAAATTAGGGCTTGTACGAGCAGAAGACAGCGACAAGAGTGGCTGAGAGAAGTACGTCGGCGACAGTGAAAGCGAGAGAGCATCGCCGGCGAAAGTAGGGGAGAGAACTCCGGCGACTAAGATACGACAGTTGGAGCGACGACGACAGAGGGTGAATGCCGGCGACTGAGATACGACAGATGGAGCGACGACGACTGAGGGAGAACGCCGGCGACTGAGACACGACATTTGGAGCGACAACGACTGAGGGAGAACGCCGACGACTGAGAGATAGAGAACGACAGGAGAACGCCGGCGAAAAGGTGAGCATTTTGTTTTCCTCCTCAATTGTCTTTCACGATTTAGAGTGTCTTAGATTAGACTTATTTTTGTTGAAGTTTGTCTGTATCATAATGGGAATGTGACTATGCCCCTTTTGGAATTCATTCAAGATTTCATATAATGGCACCTTAGGCAGCAAACCGAATAGAAAAACCAGTAATCTATACATTCCCATTATTAAATAATTACATTTTTTTTTTTTGCATTGAATTCTATACATTCCAATTACGAAATAATTATGGGATTTGATTTGATAGTTGACATGAGAGACTGCATCATGGTTGAATATATAGCTACTGCAGTGAAAAGATTAAACTTACCAAACATTGAAAAGATTAATATTAACACTAGGGTGTTTTTATGTAGAATTAATGAGATGATTACGCAATGTTGGTGTTCACCATTGTTTTTAAATTTTTAGATGATTAAAAATCAATGAGATTCCGCTGGTTGTTAAATATTGTTAATTTGATGTAGGTAGGGCAGATATGGCTGATGTTGATGGAATTGTGACTCAATTGGAGGTTGATCAGGGTAGAGATGTAAGGGCAGATGGAATATTTGATGAGCATGGGGGATTATGTGATGTGCAGATACTTGAAAATGATAACTTAAGTGAGCATGGGAATGAAATTTCAGAAAATGAGCAATCTGATTTTGAAAAAGATTGGGATGAAATGGATGATGGTTTGGAAGATGATGAATTAGCTGATGGTGATGAGGAATACATAGAAGCTAGGAGGAACCTCAGAGAGACTAGAGATGAGGAACTAAATAGGTTGTTGAGTGAATTTGTTCCACCAGTAATTGATGAAGAAGAAGAGCCAGTATCTGAATATGAAGATTCTGATGCAGATTTCCATTCTGATGAGAGTGATTTAGATGATGATAGGGCAGCATTGCGCAAGAGCAGAGTGGTTTATGATCCTAAATGTGATCATAAAACATTACAATTGGAGATTGGGATGAGGTTCCAGGATGGTTGGGAGTGCAAGAGAGCCTTAACTACTTATTCAATAGAAAAGGGTAAGTTTATACGGTTTAGGCGAGTCTCTAAAAGACAATGTGAGGCTAGATGCACCCCACCGTGTCAATGGAAGGTGTATGCCAGTGTAGTTAGAAAAAATCAGACTTTTTGTATCAAAACATATGGGGGAGAGCATAAGTGTGCAAAACATATGAGCAACAAGCTTCTCACTTCTAAGTGGATTGCTATGAAATACCTGCCTAAATACAGACAGAAGCCTTTCTGGCCTGTGGATGATTTGAGGAGAGATATTTGTGATAGGTATGGGTATGAGATACCAAAAGACAGACTATACAGGGCAAGGTCTATTGCAAATGAGTGGGTGAGGGGTACAGTTGATCACCATTATGGACAGATTAGGAGGTATCTTGCCGAGCTGAGGAGAGTGGATAGAGAATGAGCTATTGCTAGGAGATGATCATGTGTTTAAGGCTCTATACGTGGGGTTTAGTGCTCTGGTAAAGGGGTTTAGGCAGAGTTGCAGACCAATAATTGGTCTTGATGGTTGTCATCTCAAAACATACTTAGGTGGTATATTGTTATGTGCTATTGGAAAAGATGGAAATGACCAAATGTATCCTATAGCTTGGGCAGTTGTTGAGGTGGAAAATGAAGACTGTTGGGAGTGGTTTATTAAATTGGTGGTTCATGACCTTGGTATTGGAAATGGCGGAGGATACACCTGGATAAGTGATCAACAAAAGGTAAGCGATGCACACGTTTTTATTGAATTTGTTTTGGTTTATGTGGTTGATCAAACATAAACTAATTTGTATTGTTTTGTGTTTATTTCAGGGGCTGGAAAATGCAGTGAAGTCATTGACTCCTTTGGCTGAGCATAGAAACTGTGCAAGACATGTTTGGATGAACTGGAGAAAGAAGCATACTGGCCAAACCTTGAAAAACTGCTTCATGAAGATTGTGAGAAGCCCTTATCCCCTTATCCAGAGCTATACAAGTTGTCTTTGGATGAGTTGAAGAGTGAAAGTGTGGCTGCATACCAAGACTTTATTGGCAAAGACACACACAAATTCTGTAAGGCATTCTTTTCTACAGCTTGCAAAAGTGATGCTTACACTAACAATATTTCTGAGACTTTTAATGGATACATTTTGAATGCAAGAGGCAAACATGTCATACATATGTGCGGGGAAATTACATGTAATCTGATGACTAGGTAAGTGAAATTGAAAGAGGCTTTGACTAGAGTAAATGATAGGATTTGTCCAAACATTAGGGAAAAACTTGAAGAAGCAAGAATTGAGAGTACCAACTGTAGTGCAAAGGTTGCTCTTTATGAGAAATTTGAAGTGCATCATGATGACAATCAGTACAGTGTTTCCTTGCCAAATAGAACATGTACATGTAGAGATTGGGAGCTTTCCGGTTTACCATGTCCGCATGCAATAGCTGCATGTAGTTTTAAAGGTGAGGATCCTATTTTTTATGTGCATGACTATTATACTGTGGAGAAGTGTATGCAAGCATATGAGCATGGTTTGGAACCTCTCAATG
The DNA here is from genome assembly GCA_029490685.1 of Schizonepeta tenuifolia. Lineage (NCBI taxonomy): Eukaryota > Viridiplantae > Streptophyta > Magnoliopsida > Lamiales > Lamiaceae > Schizonepeta > Schizonepeta tenuifolia. The sequence goes on from CM055958.1 coordinate 87,335,785, forward strand.
GTGAAAAGATGTGGCCAGAAGTAAGTGGTTTCACAGTGAAGCCTCCAAGAGTGAGAAAAATGCCTGGTAGGCCTAAAAAAAAGAGGATCATAAGTGCTGGTGAGCCTAATCCGAGAAATTCATCAAAGATAAGTCAGAGAGGTCAGACACAATACTGCTCAAACTGTAAAGGTACAAATCACAATAGTAGGACCTGTTCGCAACCTCGTGTGGTGCAGCCTCGTGAACAAAAGGTATTTTTCTCACTCAATTATTTATATTTTGTTATTATACATTGTTCAGTAACAAGTCCTGTTTGATTGTGTTTAGCGGAAGAGGGAGAGGCCTGCCAAGGAAAAAAATGCGACAGAATGTGAAACATCAAGAAGTGGGGCTGCAATAGGAGGAGTTGCAGGAGGGGGAGCTTTCAGAGGTAGAGCTGCAAGACTAGGTGGAAGAGGCATATATGTTTCAAGAGGCAGAGGCGGAGGTGCAAGAGGGAGAGTTGCAAGAGGGGGAGCTAGTGGAGGAAACACTGTGGCTGCACAAATAGCTAGAGACAGGAACATTGCAAGGGGAGGAGCCGGTGTATTTGTTGCTGAGACAGGGAACATTTTCTATCATGTACCCGGTTCCAATGTAGTCCAACATGTGCATCGAGCAAGAGAGCATAATGATGGTGCATCAACTTCTGCCTCAACTCAAGACCAAATGGGACATTCAACTCAAGAGAATAGGATATCATCTCAACATGGACCTTCAACATAAGCAGAATACATCATTTTGTAACTTTTTGCTGTAGGAAACATATTACTAATATGTAGTATTTTGTCAAGTACTTGTGATGTTACTTCTGAAATTATACCATTATATTTGGTGGTGTTTCAATGAAAATCAGATTTATGTAGCTTATTTGGGTTATTTTTGCTCTCTTTTTGCTCATATATAAACAGGAGGTGAATGTTGTTTGTGATCAATTTTTTTGCTGTCATTTTGGTCAGTTTTTTGCTATTATTTTGCTATAATTTTCAGGGTTATATGGATCTTGTTTTTCACTGTCATTTGGTTATTTGGATTAGCTATTTTAGTCTATATTTTTTAGTCTATTATAGTTTTTACTTTTTAAAAGTTTCACTGTCATTTGGTTTTCACTGTCATTCTTTACTTTTTAAAAGTTTCCTATGAACTGAACAAATTCAGAAATCCATCTGCTCTTTCCAAGTTTTTCAATTGCTAGTTGTTTCATCTCGTGCAGCGAAGCAACCAGATGCTCGTCGAAGCTAATTTCTGGAGCAGTATCAGCATCTCCACTGAGAGCAGGATAGTAGACGAAGTATCAGCAACCAGATACGAGGACAGGACCGAGGCTTTGTGATCAATAACGAATACTAGCAGGGTTCGCAAAACTCCCTTGCAAACTCCCCTGCACCTATGTTGATGAAAACCAATCTGTTTCCAGTGGAAATGTTCATGAAACATAGATAACCAATCTGCCTCTTATTGAATATCACGAGAAACAACGAACCAAAACCACATAACTGAAAGACATCCGAGCTTTTCAAGAATAAAGCAACAGTAGCATTTCAATCAAGCCGCCTGAGTAAAGCCTCCGGCCACCCACGAGCATAGCACCGGTACCACCTGGAGGCAAGACGGAGGATGTCGTCGGCGCAGAGAAGTTGCCGGCGGTCTTCATCTTCTTGGCAGGGTGGTTTGCGTCGGAGGCGACGACGAGCTGGATTCTAGATTGTTCGATGATGTTGGAATAGAGAACGTTGAAATCATCGGAGAGGATGGTGTCTTCGAAAATGAGGGTTTGGTCGGCAGTGGGGATTCCCTGACATTTGTGGATCTTCTCTTTGATTTCTTGCACAGTATGAACAAGTCTATTTTCATGATGAATGGATTCACGCCACTTCTTTCAAAGATTACATCCAACTGTCGTCTCTCAGTCGCCGGCGATGCTCTCTCGCTCACCATGTCGCCGACGTCGTTTTCTCAGCCACTCTTGTCGCTGTCTTCTGCTCGTACAAGACCTAATTTGAGGTGGTAGAATTATTAGAATTAGGGGAAAAGCCATAAATTGTGAAATAATATGAAACGACGTCGTTTCCTTCGCCCACTAAAACGACGTCGTCGCGATGCCCGTCCGGCGAGTCCAGCGTGGCAAGTCCGGGTGCCACGCGGGATTTAATTGGGGAAAAACGGTCACCGGAGAAAAATTGCAACAAATTGAAACGTTATGTATTTTAGAAACATAATTTTAAATCGATGTGCAATTTGAGAATTTGGTGAAACGTTATGTATTTAGGTGCAATTAACCCTTATTTAAAGTTAAAAAGGGTGATTTTGTCTTTGGCTTTAATTTTGTAACCGTTGCATCCTTAAATGTTGGTAGAATAATTACTTTCTATCTCATAATTATTCAATATCTCCTCTCTCCCTCGATCACGTTTTTCTCTTTTATAATATTTTAATATTTCATTTTGTTCTATCATATCCATTGTGGTAGCTTCACATCTCCAATACATCGTCATCCTCAAAAGAAAAAATTACGTACATACAATGACAATATCAAAAATAATATTATCGTAATTAATTATTTATATTAATGATTTCTGCGCATATATTTATCTATTCTGTAAAAATTTAGCTTTTTGAATTGTGCACAATCACGTTGCTATATATGCCTAATCAAACTTATGTTCAATAATGCATAATTATAGTTATTGTAAATGCATAATTCGTAAGTATGAATATCAGCATGCATCACATCTATATTACAAATTACAAATATGCATAACACAATAAAAATGCATCACGTCTATTGTACATATGCATAATCCAATAAATATTAAGTACAATACATTTTTAATTAATTACTATAAATAATACCATATCGAGTTTTACAAGAATAAGTTCTCCAAATAGAGCGTACATTCAATGAGTGTGTAATGTAAATTCAATGATATCTCTAGGCATCTTCGAGGAGTCAAATTTCAATAGCAATGCAGACATAGTCGTGTTCATCTTATAATATCTTAAGAATTAGAAAAAGAGTATTGATATTTAGATAATAGTTGTCCGGACAATCGTAATATATTCGTAATTAAATACTCTTTCAATTTTTTCTAATAATTAATATAATTAGTGTTTTGTCTATAACATTCTTTTCTACTTAATTGTATGCTAATTTTTAATATTAATTAAAATAAATTTATATCATGCACAAATATTTGAAAATTGAAAATATTAATTAAATTTAAAAATTAACATATAATTAGATGGGAAAAGGTATTATAAACAAAACACTAATTATTAAATAAATTGAAAAACTATTTAATTACGTATATTTTGTATGCCTAAACACTCATCTACATTTTATTGCCAATAGTCTATATATATGATAAGTCAGCCAAAGAATTTTCTAAGATCTCTTCAATATAAGGATTTGCCTTGTCCACGAAATCATAATATATACACACATTAATGTAAGTTAGTTAAATCAATTCAAACATACATATAAATTATTTAAAATAACCAAAATGTGAAAAATAGATACATATATTTGCACTAATGAATAAGGTAAAAAAAAAACTTGCATACTAAATCTATATTGTAACATGTAATTATTCCTGGTAAAAAAGATGAAGACTTATGCCGTGGCTGGATGTCCTTGGCAACAATTCACTTTTTTAATGCCTCATGAACTATACAGGAGCAAGTACATATATATGATGGTTGTTCAAATTAAAATAAGTGTACAAATTTTTATTAGTACAACTTATTCAGAAGCGGGATCAGACACCTGAAAACGGTAGCTTAATTGCGATTACGTGTGAGGCAATTACATTCACAGTTTCAGAGTTGAGGAAAGCAAGGAGCTAACCATTTTCTCAACGAATTTCCAAGCAAGATAAGTGTGTGTTTAGAAAACTTCATAAGAGCTAGAACATGCATGGGTATGAAATACAGAAAGAAAAAAAAAATAATAATTAATTTGAATAAACCAGATACCCCTTTATCTATGTCACTTCCCAAATTCTTTAATTCATTCTTCAGTTTAACTTTGAGGTGCTAATAGCATCTCCTGTGCACACAAATTTTACAGCTCAAGTTAGAAAAGAGCACAAAAGAAAAAAGAAAGTAAACAAAAAATAGAAAACACTCAGGAAGACAAAACACAACAAACTCATCTCATCAAATCCCCATAGAAAATGCATTGAATTCGTCAACTCTACATCACATCCTAATGCTAAAATAAGTCCAGTTTTAAGCAGATCATGTTATAAATTTGAATCAAAGTTCTTTCATTTTATCCACATGCACCAAAGGCACTATGACTTGAACTATGCCTAACACAATAAGGTTGTTATGTTGTCCTATGAAAGAGTTAAAACAAAAAATTTACCTCGCAACATGATGAAATCATTCGTTCAAAATAATGATCTTCTTCACCTAGGAACATGTATAATGACAAGATGATCGATTATTCATATTCATGGTATAATATAGGTAGCACTTTCCGCTACAGTTCAGTTGCTTTTACTATTACTTAATTTATAAAGTGTTTAGCTTTCATGATAACTATATAAGTATTACAAAAGGCCGGTTGCGGTTACTAGTAAATTATGTCTTGATATAACAGAAACAATTTTAAAGAAATTTAAAGAATCAACCATTGTAACCGTCGTCTGTGGTGTGCTCGACACTCTCTCTCTCCTTCTTGACCTGTGCTGACTGCGCTACGTGGATGGCTCAAACCATTTATAAACAACAACCTAGCATTACCCTTTTAGACATAATGTTTTTTCGACTTGGATCAGATGAACGGAGAACAGTTGAGCTAGCTCATATTCAAATTCGAGGGGTCTTGGACTTGGACTGTTGTCGATCGCCTCTAACTGCCGGTGATGTCCTCTTCTGCCGCCACCGAGCAACGACACCCAAACCCCTTATTTGCGTTTAGCCTGAATTGTGTTCCATAGATTTGAGAATTCTGATGGAGGGAGGAATGCAGGACACATTAATACAAGAAAAATGGCTGAATTAACTCTAAGGGGGTGTATTCAATCAAAAGTCTTTGGGATTTTTTAGGAGTTTGAAAGTCTGGTTGTATTCAATCCAGATTTTTCAAACTCCTTAAAAATCTGGTGGTATTCAATCACAATTTTTTAAACTCCATAAAAATTTGGTGGTATTCAAAACTCTACTGATTTTTTAATGTTGTTGACTCTGATGGAATTTAACGTGATTTCAAGCAATTTTTGTACTGAACGAATTCCGACCTTCAACCACGAGATTCCATGAACAACAAGCATCGGTGCCTTCCCAGAAATCGCTGGGCTCTATTCGGCCCTCGGCTGGGACCCAGCCCCGGCTGGCTTTAATTCTAACAAGCATTTCCATCATCAAATCATTCCAAGAATCTATAAGGCCGGGTAAACACCAGTGTAAACAATCATTCTGAATTTTTGCATCCTTCTCTTTCCCTTCATATGGCTGAAACTGTCTATAGACGCCCGAGTCCCATTCCCCGTTCTCTAAGTGATCCGGAGTCGTTGTCCTGAAAATGATGTACGGCTTGTGCTTGGCTTCGGAGATGAATTTCAGCGTAGAGTTAAGATCTTTTCGGTAAGCTTGCTCGAATCCTACTTCTGTTATGTTGTTATCATGGCAGTTGTGGCAGCCCAGAATAGCCCTGTTCTCGTAGTAGATTGCTGCTTTGAGAAACCATTTCCCTCCTGCAATTACTACATAATCAAAATCCTCGTACTGATCCGTCCAGATTGCATCTGGTTCGTCAAGATATAGCTGGATTATGTTTGCGGAAACGTCGTCATCATTCTCAAAGGTGAAAGCTTTTGTGAGGAACGTAGCCCAGACGACTGAAACAGTGAAGTTATGAGAGGGAAACGACCATCTCCGGTAGGGTTCAACGGCTTGTTCAACCTAGAACATAGATGTACAAAACTCTACATTATCGTAAACTGCATTGATTTACCATAGTAAGATCGTTAGTAGAGGAGTTCGAGTACCACCTCTCCTCGAACTATTTGAAATTAAGGAAATGATTCGTGGCCCAGCGACGGCGGCGGGCTAACGCTGGCTGGCTTTAAGTGCTGCGACCGCTGAGGTCAGCCAGCGCTGGACTCCATCAACTTCAACTCCAACAGAGTCGTCCAAATTCCATGCGAACTCCATCAGAATTTCTTCACGACTCCACGTGGAGTCAATCAACTTCAAAACTCTACAGACTTTTCAAGCTCTTTAAAACTCTCACTCTTGATTGAATACACCTCCTAAATAAAAACTGCTCCAACAAACAAAATGATAGAAATAAAGCCGGGATATCTCAAAGAAAAAATATAAATTCAAATTCAATAAAACCTCATTTTTAAAAAAAAAAAAATAGTCTGGAGGGCCAGTGGGCCAACCTGCCCTAGCCCACACATGGATGAACTTGGTCTGGGTCTCTGCTTATAAAATTGGGTTTTGTATCACCTTCCAGATTAAAATTTGCATATTTATTCCTTTTTAAAAAAATTGCATATTTATTAGTAAAATATTATTGACGGAATTATATTTAAAAACTTAATTTTATATTTTCAATTCACCAGTCCCACTTTCAAGGAAAAAAAAATGAAAAGCTGTGTGAAATTAATACTCGAATAAAAATAATACTAATGTTTAATTTCCAAGCCAATTAGAAATAACGTTGTTTATCTTAATTCCATACAAATTGGAAAAAGTAAAACTTCAAAATAGTCATTCTCAAACATAAAAAATTAATTATGTTATTTTGAAAAAAAAATTAAAATAGCTTATTGAATTTGTTTAGAACTTTTATTCCCTTCATGTATACAAGAAGGTTGCGTTTAATTTTTAACATATACGAAGATTAACTTCTGTATGAATCTCCGACGGTAAAATTTTCCGACGCCGACAATGGCGTGGTAGTGCGATCGCCGGCGAAAATTTGAATCATACACAAAGAAATTCGTCGGAAATTCATACAAGAAATTTGAAGATTAAAACAAAGTATTGAAAACTTTATTATATCAGTAACGATCTATTTATGACGTATGAACAAACTTTGATCAAAAAAATCATATTAACCTCGCAATATTGTGATTAATTTTGCTAGGAACCCCTAATTGATAGAACAAGCAAGTTTATGGTAAGGATCGCAATATTACAAATTATTTTTAATTTTTGTATAATTGTTAATGATATTGTTATGTGGAGCTTTAGAAATATAAAAAATAGAAAGAATAAAAATTATTATAAAAGGTAGTAACCTGTTTTTAAATTTACTAGTGTACAACCCGTCGAAAATCGACGGGATAAATTATTAGACGCAGTTTACTTGTTAGTTATAAAAATTTATTTTGAAAGAGAAAATCTTTAGTATATAATTAAATTCAAGAAAATTGTTATGCGATTCTCCTGTCCTATTTTTGATAATTTTGGTTTAATTTAATCCACATGTTTCAGTAAGATTACAAAAAAAAAAAAATATGCAATTTTCTTATCTTGGTTTACTATTTTTTTTATCCTTTTCAGTTCAATTTTAATTCATAATATTATTAAAATTATTGGACACAATATGCTTGATACTTATAGAAATTTTTATGTTCGTTGTAAGAATATTTAGTTTCTTTCTTTTTTTGTTACTTTTTACTCTTCCGATATTAATATTTTTAAATATTAATTGTCTAATAAGGGCATTTAGATACTATATATATCTGTATATGCTCCAAACTCATTTTAAATTATATTTTTCAATATGTTCTCGTTTCAATATATAGTAACACTCGCTAATTATAAATGATATTTCGACATCATTACAAATAAGTGTTACATGAAGAATCATCTCATGGTAGAGTCAAAATAGCTCTATCATTAATAGGTTTTAGCACTTTACGTGGTAATTTACACTTATAAATTAAAAAAAAAATCGACAATCATTACAGGTAAGTTTTACATGAATCGTCTCGTTTTGCTCAAATATTTAAAATCCAAAAAATACAATTTTATAGATTTTAATAATATATTTATTCAAGATGTATATTAGAGATATTACAGCAAATATGAATTATACCAAAGGAAATCCAATAAATTTAATTGTTTAATATGTAAAATTTAATTTTTTTTCTTTTTTATTTTGTACATAATTTTGTTTCTGAAGTTAGTACAACGTACGGAATGAAAAATAAAGCAGGGAAAATATTTTAATTTATTGAATACGGAAGAATTTGATCTTTTCTAACTATTTTGAATTTTGTACAAAATTTTGTGTCTTTAATAATCATTATGTTTTGCAATATATAATCATGAACATTAAAAATATTTTAATATTGTTTTAGAATGATATATTTTAGTGATTAATCAAAAATATTGTTTCTTTGATTTTATTTTACTTTCTTTAGCAGCAAGAAATTATTAGAATATGAAAATTTCACTTTGTAGTTACCTCATACTCTATCAGAGATTTTATCTTATACGATGTTAATTGTTGTGCATGTGTGATAATCTCGTCATGAATTAAAATTTTGAAATCTTTTTCGCTGGTTTACTCATGAGATTGCAACATAATATTAATTATGTTTATCTTGATCCTCTCGTCCCCCATTTATTGTTGTAATACTTATAAAAAAATTATTTAGTTAGCCAAAATTAATTTTTATAAAAATTTATTGATCCTTTTATATAAGTTGTTCAATTAGTGACGGGAAAATAAATGTTGATCTTGAGAATTTATAAAGCTTTTTCAAGAATGTAGTCTTATAGAAAACCAATATGGATATAAATTAATACTCCCTCCATCCAAGTTTAAATGCCCCATTTGAGGGTGGGCACGGAGTTTAAGGAATGCTGAAAAAGTGTAGTTGGTGGAAGAAAAAAGACTTGAGGGGTAGTGGGATAGTGTGCAATTAGTTTCTTAATTTTTGAATTAACAAAAGTAAGAGTATGAAAGGTAGTTGGTGGTTTTATTTTTTATTTATTGCTCACTTTTGAAATCCTGTTTTTTTTTATTAGTTGCTGGAATTTTTTTTTTTTACTCACACCTCTGTTTTTTTTTTATCTGATTTTGTAACCTGTTTATTTTTTTTTTTTGTAGCTCACATGCGATGAGAGTGAAAAGAAGATATTTAAACTCTTCAAATTGAAAGCCAACTGGACAGTAATGAAATGAGAGGGAAATTGATAACTTTGGAGTCAAAACTACACATTTCATTGAATAAATAATTCTAAAAGTACTTTGATGATAAGAGTAATTTGATCCAAAACCTGGAGGAAATTTTGAATAGCCAAAAAACCCAAGAAAACTCTCCTATAAATAGAAGAGGAGCAGTCAGCATTCATTTCATTTTCACCAACCCAAAACTACAAAAACTACAAATACAGAAAAACTGCAGAGATGGTAGATGCAAGGAAAAGAGGAGAGTTCAACACTGAGCAACTCAACACCATTGCGCAGTGACTTCTCCAACGCATCAGCCAAGGAAAACTGGAATATGGAGCCAAAAAAGCAGCTGCAGAGAAGTTCCATTGCAATGTCAAGACCGTATGGTCCATCTGGTCCAGGGCCAGCGCTCAACTTCAACATGGGGTTCTTATTAGTCTCCAAAGCAAGAAAATAGGGTCAGTGAAGAAGAAAAGCAAGCCATATGATGCAGAAAAAATAAAAAAAACCTGTCAATACGTCACAGGACATCATTTAGGAGTATGGCAAAACATTTAGATGTTAGTAAGAGCCTCAGTCATATCTGGTACAAAGACCAAGAGCTGCAGGCTCACACCAATGCAGTAAAGCCATTTCTGACCCCAGAAAACAAGTTATGCAGATTGAATTGGAGCATGAGTCAGCTAGGAAACATCATTCATGGTGGGAAGATAAAGTTTCAGCAGATGCACAATGTAGTGCACATAGATGAGAAATGGTTTTATCTCACCAAAGCAAAGGACAGATACTTCCTTGCCAAGGGTGAGAAAAGACCACATAAGCAGCTTCAATCTAAGTCTCACATCTTAAAGATAATGTTCAGTTGTGCCATAGCTAGGCCAATCATAGATAAAGAGGGAACTGTCATCTTTGACGGAAAACTAGGAATATTTCCATTTATCACAAAAGAGTCTGCTCAAAGGAACAACAAGAACAGAATCAAAGGCACAATGGAGCTCAAACCAATGCAGTCAGTTACAAGAGAAGTAGCCAAACAACAACTACTCACTAAGGTAACCAATGCAATCATGTCATCAAGTATGGCATCAGCAGGGGCATAGCATCATTTGCACAATCAGGAATCAAGACATAGTATATGCATTCTTATCATACACATACACAGGAAGCAAGCATCAGCAGGGGCATAACATCATTTGCACATTTAGGAATCAAGACATAGTATCTGCATTCTTATCATACACATACACAGGAAGCAAGCATCAGTAGGGGCATAGCATCATTTGCACATTCAGGAATCAAGACATAGTATCTGCATTCTTATCATACACATACACAGGAAGCAAGCATCAGCAGGGGCATAGGGTCATAATCTGAATCAGGAATCAAGTATAGTATCTGCATTCTTATCATAGCATACTTCTCATGAAAGTCAGTATTTGCAGATGGTACTAGCAATTAAAAGCAACTGGCCAGAATGTCTAGGCAAAGAAATATGGATACAGCAAGATAATGTCAAACCACACATTAAGGACAGTGATCCAGACTTTCAAGCTATTGCACACACAGATGGATTCCACATCCATCTGATAAACCAACCAGCAAACAGTCCAGACACCAACATAAATGACTTGGGATTTTTTAGGAGCATACAGTCACCGAAGGATAAGAAAGGTGCATCAAATGCAGATGAGTTGCTCAGAAATGTCAAGGAAGCATATGCAGATTACCCTCATTGGAAGATTAACAAGATTTTCCTACAACTGCAAATGTGTTATGCAGAAATCATGAAAGTGAAGGGGAGTAATGACTACACTATGCCTCATATGGGAAAAGACAACATGATCAAAGATAGAGTCTTACCAGATTCCATTGAAATTGATGTACAGCTTGTGAGAGAGAGTTTGGACTATTTAAAGTTACATAGCATGGGGGAAGACAAATTCTACAACTTAGATGAATTAACAGAGGCATTGGATAGTGTGGGGCTGAAGAACTGAAGGCATGGAAGGGGATAATAGTAGTACTCATTGAGGTGGTTTACATGGACAAACAAAGTGCATGTTTTTATTTTTTGTCTTGTTTGGAATGTAAACTAAACCATGATGCAGTAATGGTAAATGTTTTTTTGGTTTGGCTTATGCACAATCACAAGCATCACAAGCATCATCACAAGCATCATCACAGTAGATAGAAGAGGAGCAGTATGATATTCAGTCAATAGCATCATAGTGGATTGAGCCTCCTAAACTAGGTCATTGCTGACCTAGTGGTTGCATCAATACACATAGTCACATTAAGGCAACAAATACAGTCAGCATAGAATGTATTTTCAACCACCAAAAACTACAAACACAGAAAAACTGCATAGATGGTTTAAGGCATCATTGTCATCAATCAATTAAGGCATCATGTCAATTATCAATTAAGGCATCATGTCATCACATTCTTATCAGTTCCATAGGCAACAAGCATCAGCAGGGGCATAGCATCGAGCAGATAAGGGCATCACTAGCCTCAACCCAATAATAAAAGGCATCACCAACCTAAAAACACCAATAAAAGGCATCACCAGCCATCACCAACCCGAGTATATAAGAAAGAAATAACCTCATTGTCTGAATCCGATCCGGACTCAGCATGATCCTTGCCATCACGGCAGTATAGCTGGTATGGATCCAAACCACCCTCAGAGTCGGGCTCATATGGATCCTTGCCATCCTTGCCATCCAACGCAACGGCAGGCTCCTCCGCCTCAACGGGAAGCACAGGTTCCGGCACCGGGGCAACGGCAGACTCCTCCGCCACCTCAGGGAACACAGATTCCGGCACCACCTCAGACCGATGCATCTCCGGATCTTCGGTGACTGGAGAGGGCTCCCAGCCCTATGGAATCCACAGATCCTCCGGAAACTCCGGCGAATCAGAAGGGGGAGGTGGTACCCACAAGGGGGAGGGGGTGGTATCGACGAATTGGAGGGAGGGGTCGATCTCCACCCTCATGTAGGGTTGAAATCCTTCATCGATGCTAGGGTTTCAGAGGGGAGGAGTCCGTATTCAGACAAAGGCCGTGGCGGCGGGGAGAGAGGGTGAGAGTAGATCTAGGGTTGCAGAGAAAGAGAACGGAGGGGAAGGGAGCGCCGTCGCGGCGGAGAGGGTGAGAGTAGATCTAGGATTGCAGAGCAAGAGAACGGAGGAGAAGGGAGCGCTGTCGCGGCGGAGGTGAGAGTAGATCTAGGGTTGCAGAGAAAGAGAATGGAGGGGAAGGGAGCGTTGTCGCGGCGGAGAGGGTGAGAGTAGATCTAGGGTTGCAGAGCAAGAGAACGGAGGGGAAGGGAGCGCCGTCGCAATGGAGAGGGTGAGAGTAGATCTAGGGTTGCAGAGCAAGAGAACGGAGGGAAAGGGAGCACCGTCGCGGCGGAGAGGGTGAGGGTTGCAGAGAATAGAGAGTGAGAGAGATGGATGCTTCGAGAGAAATGAGAGAGAGTGAGAGTTGCAGAGAATAGGGAGTGAGAGAACAGGATGCTTCGAGTGAAATGAAAGAGAGAGTAAGTCCAGTGAAATGAGAGAGAGTGAGTGTTAGGGTTGTTGGGGTGGGTTAATTAGGGTGGGTAATTAGGTGTGTTTAATTTATTAATTAAGATGGTGATTAGTTAATTGTGGTAAGGGGTAGTAATAAAGCAAAAATAATGAGGGTATATGGGTCAATTTGTCCAAATGGGGCAATTAAGTTTGGACACTTTTTTGAGGCCAAATGGGGCATTTAAACTTGGACGGAGGGAGTATATAATACCTGAATGAAAAATGCAAAAATTATAGCTTTAAGATGAATAAAAATAGTGAATGAAGAACGCCACGTAGAACCTTGAATTAAAGAGAGAACTCGAATTTGTAATCATTTTAATAACATATAGATGAATTCGATATTATTTCAAAAAAAAGTTATATCAAGCACGAAAAGAATGATATCTAATTCTTGATATAACATCTCCAATTAGTAATGACTGCTAAAAGTTTGATGTGCATAATCATATCGAATATGTTCTTCAATTAATAAAGACTTTTAAGAGTTGCGAGCTGGATTGGTGCTTATAATTGGCCTTTGAACCTTGTTGATTGGCTTGGCTGGAGAAGCATATATAAATGTACAAATAAAATGATTATTTTACATTTTATCTAATCCATACACTATGTTTTTGGTCAAGAAAAATAATTATCTTGTGAAATTAAACAAAAAGTATTTAAAATTTAGTTGTTGGCTAAACTAAAATGTCGAATAAAAATGAGAAAAGTTTAAAAATAGAACTTATTATTTGGCTAACTAATTAATTAATTGGTCAAACTAATTTGATTGTGCAATTAAATGCAGGATGAAAAATACACGTTAAATTTGGGTATTTATATAAGTAACTCAAAAATAGAGTCTCACTACGCCAAAAACGCACATACATAACGCCACGTACATAACGGAGATTTTAAAAATCCGTTATGTATGAGCGCCTTTCTGCATATATAACGGAGATTTCAAAAGTCGTTATGAAAAAGTTGTTATTTATTTATAACGTAATTTTATCTGACGTTATCTATGAGTGTTATCTATGTCATTTTTAATAACGCGTTTTTAAGTCCGTTATGCTTTATGTTATGTATGAGCATGTTTTAATAACAACAAATTTTAATGTTATCAATTATGTTATCTATTAAATTTTTTTTAAATTAAAATATTATTTTGGCGCGAGATCGAAAATTTTCCCCTCCTCCTTTCTCTCTAATCCCGCGCGCCATTCTCCCCACACCTCATTTCTCCCCAAACTGCTGCTCCTCATCCTGCCACCACTCTTCCACCTACCGCCGCCGCCGCTCCTCCGCCTGCCGCCACTCCTCCGCCTGTCACCGCTCGTCTGCCGCCGGCGCCCTCTTCTTCGCTCAAGCTTAATCCCCAAACTTTCCTTTGTTGTAAAATCCCTAAAATTGAGATTCCCAAATCAGACGCCAACGACCTTCGCTCCGGCCACTGTCAACGCCGGTATCTCTCTCTCTCTCTCTCTCTCTCTCTCTCTGTCCAAACGGGAAGCTCTATTTGTCTAAAAATGGGACTGCCACTCTGCTTCCAAATCCCTTCTGCCTTCTATTTACTCTCTTGAATCTTTTCACTGTTTTGTGTTTCTAATCATGTACTTGCTTGCTTGCATTCAACGTGTTTGATGGAATTACTGAACCAACTTTTCATTTTCAGAATATAGAAAAATCTGGCCTTTCCTTTTGCTGGTGGTCTCTTTTCATTCAACTTTTCATTCTACTAGACTTTTCTTCATTTCAGGGCTTTGCTTTTATTTTTAATGAACATGCTCAACATTGCACTTCCTAGTTTCCTACATTTTGCAACTTTTAATCACCAATTTTCCGTCGTTAAATACTACTTTTGCTTTGCTATGATAGAATCCGCCTTTTATTTTATACTGAATTTTTCAGTAGGTTAGTAATAGTAGTTGCTATATCTTTCTGACTCTCTCTAAAATAAGAGACAAGCCGGTGCCATCTTGGGACACCGACATTTCAACATAAAGGAAATGATTCTCAAAGATTAAAACTAGACTAGTTTAATTAGCATTACTACATAAAACCCCTTCTTAAATATTGAATTTTTAGTGGAAACGTAATAGTTAAAACTGGATTTGAGAAGCAAAGATAAATACAACCAATGGAGATATTAATTAATACAAGTACAACAAAAAGTGGAATAAGTGAATGGAAGGAGTGCTCCTCATTTTATGTCGACTCTGTTAATGCCAACAAGGAATGTGGATTTGTTGCAGGTACTATTGGGGTATCTGCCAGCTGATCGCTCTCTTTGGCCTTTGGAATTGGCTAAAAAACGAGCTCAGTATCAGCAATTTAAAGAGGAGCTGCTGGTGAATCCTGTAAGTCTTCAATATTACATATCCTACAAGTTTTAAAATTTTCAGATTGCCTCTGTATGAGAGATATATTTTACACCTGAAAAAGCACAAATATATATAGTATTGAAGTCGGGTAAACAAATAGCAAATTCTGGAATTTAAACTTCAATAATAACATGCCTTTGTGGTGACTTGTGGGGAGTATTTCCAATAAATTCATGCCATTCATATTGTTTTCAGGACATTGTTGCATGTTATTGTTTGTCTTACTGGGACTTCTTAGACACATTTTGTGATATGTTCACGTAAAGGTTACTCTTGAAGATAAATAGAGTTGATCCTTCACTTCCATAAGATGTTATCACTGCTGAGAACTTATATAGAATTTATATTTCATATTTTCCACCTGAAGTGTTGAACTGCTCATCCTTTTCGCTATGTACTGACAATTTCATATTGAATGCTTTTACCTTTCTATATTAGAATTCATTTTTATTGCTAATGGAAATGGAAATGGAATTCAGTTTTTGATGTTAATGGAATGAGTTCATACGTTTTCTCTCTCACTTCCTTTTATTAACATGGTATCCAGAGCTTGATTTTTTTATATGATTGAAGATTCGATTCGATATGCTTGTTTGTGTTTAATTTGATATGTGATTTTTGTGATCAAATACCTCTGTTGTTCTCGATTTGTTCGCTTAGTTCTTCCTTTTAGTTTTTTATTGTTCTTCATTGATTAACTCTGCTGAAGGGCAAAGTTCAGAAGGGACTCTACCAGCTTGATCTTTCTAAACTTCTGGTGCTTGTTTTCTTGTGCCTGCTGGTAGTGATAATGTTCCCATTTCTAGTTGTTCTGATCATTCTTGTAAATATGTGATATAGCACTTCTGGTTTTGTATCTTGTTATGATTCATCTTCTTGTAATCTGTCTATTGAGACTAATTCAGAAATAAACATTTGGCATCATGTTTCTGTTTTATCTCATGTTCTTAATCTGCTCAAATATCACTACTAGATTTATACCTTTTGAAAAATGCACCAGCAACCTCATGTTTCTCAACTTTTAAAAACCACAAAACCGTTTCAACTCATTCACTCAGACATCTGGGGACCCTCTCACACTCCTTGAACCCAAGGCTATAGATGTTACATACACTTTTTTGATGATTACAGTCGTTTCACTTGGGTATAGCCCTTAACTCTTAAGTCAGAAGCTTCCAAGACTGTAATAACAATAGTTTGTGGGCTTTAAGAAAGTAAATACTAGAAAGCATTTTGATAACTGTTAAGCAAAAGATGGACCACACCAGATACTTTGTTAGCAAAGATAGAATCTTGTACTAAAAGAAAAAAGAGAAAAAAGCAACTACATCTCTGTACCAAAACACAAAACAAGACCAAATTAAAGCAACTACACCTCTAATTATATAGTACATTAATATTGTTACTTCATGGCTGCTGTTTTTTTGATATTTTCATGAGGGCTCATTTTAAGCATTCTCATGGCTGCTGTTGTTACTTCATTATCTACTCCATTAGGACTGATATTTTTCTGTTTTGTTGTTTTCATTAACTTTAACTATGAAATATCTATAACTATCTTTTAATTTGAACATCTAATGGAATATCTTCAAATGAGAGTTGATTTCTTGCATACCATAGATAGATGTGGTGAGATATTCAGTCAGTTTGCAATAGACTCAGAAAATTGACATGGTGATGACATTTTTGACAACATTTGCAGCCTTATGGTGATTTTAAAGTGAGGAAAAATATATCCAAGAAAAACGGGTAAAATCATCGACAAAAAGGAAATCGTTTTTTGATGAAGAGATAAGCTTAAAGGTGAGTTTCATATCCTCTTGCTTTTATTTTTTACACCATGGCTCAAGTGGCAGCCATGGTTATGCAATTACCATAGATAAGCATGTATCTAGGTAGTGGATATGGAGATTAGGTTGGGGAATGGCTCGTTCCATTCCATTTGTTGCTGTGGCGATGGCTTGGAGCCGATTATATGTTCTATGTGTGTTTGTGTTGTGCGTTTTTATGCTTACACTTAGTTAAGTTTGAATATTTATCATGAGAAGTATATGAACTTATTTCTTAGTTATTATGGTGATTTATGTGCTTATTTGTTGGTTAAAGATAAAGAATTGAGTAATCATTCTTTAGAATACATAGGATGGATAAATCATGGATGTCAAAGAATAGATTATCGGAAGAGTATGATGTTGGAGTCGATGCTTTCTTGAAGTTCGCAGTGGACTACCCTTTCCTGTTTCAGATATCGAGACAGTAGGCAATGCACTAGGATCACATGTGGCTTGGCCTAGAGATTTGGTTGTGGCAAGATATAATGAGGTACTTTTAGCCAAATGTATATTGTGTTTTTGCTTAAACTTTTTTTTGGGGAATTGTTAATAACTCTAACATTAACTATTTAGACACAGGAAAAGAAAAAAAGTGGAAAAAAGTTGTCTTTGGAAAATGAAGCTTTGAATGTCAGCTTGTCCTCGTTGCCTTCATCATTGAAGGCATTGTACTGTTTGTTTGAGAAAAGATACAAGGATGACGGGTTGCGTGTTAAATTGGATGCTGAACTTTTTGGCCATGATTCGAGACTTTACATTCTTAGGAAGCCTGATCTAATTCCATTTTGTAACATGCAACCAATAACAGGTTCTTGCATTGTGGCATATGTTTGGTAAGACCTCGATCGTCAACTCTACATGTTTATTTATGAATTACAGGTTTTTATAATTGCTACATTTTTATTGGCAGGCATCTCTATAGCAAGATACATGAAAATGGTGCAGCTTCCAAGTTTTTATTTGTGAATCCATTTGCCGTAGAACATGGAGTGAAGCAAGAGGATAGAACACGCGCACTGTCAGAAAGATTACTTGAGGCTGCTGCAGATGTACTCGTATTTGTGCCTTGCAATATTGGGTAAGTGAACAAGTATATAAAACAGTTAGTGCCCTGTATGTTTTTTGCCTAACAATCTGACATATATCAAACAGTGGGCATTGGATTCTGACTATCATTGACGTCGAAAAAGGACAAGCGTTTTTAATGGATCCTCTCAGTCATCGTATTAAGGACAGCATATGGAAGGGGGTCGTCGACACGTGAGTTTTGGATTATACAACTAATTAATCATCTCTTTCATTTTATTTGATGTAAATGTTAACTTTATACAATTTTCCTTTGAAGTGCGATAAGTATGGTCTATGCAAAAAAGGGAAAGAAAATGAAAAAAGCAAATTGGGAAGTTATCAAGGTATGTATGCTTAATTTACTGATGATTTTTGTGGCTTTGTTCTGATAGTAGTACATGGAATTTTTGAAGTAGTGTGGAAACAGAAATATTGTTTTGGTTAGATAGTTGGTAAAATGCAGGCTTACCATTTTATTTCTGTAATAATTATAGGGTCCTATACAACTTGATGACAAGCAATGTGGCTATTTTGTGATGAGGTTTATGAGAGATATTATCGAAGGGTTTCAAAATGCGGCAGCCTCAACTTTTAACTTGTCATCACTGGTATTAAATATATATACTTCAATATTGTGTACATAGTAATAGTAGTTATTAATAAATATATTGATGATCTTTTCTGTAATAATTGTAGTTTAAGGGTGAAAAAACTTATTCTCAAAATCAGCTCAACGAGGTTCGTCAAGAATGGGCATCATCTGTGATTGAGCATGCATTGGATGGATAGGTACGCATATGTTGGGGTTTATGTGCAATTTTTTCCAGAAAGTTTTTAGAAGTATCTGATTTGGATTTACCGGTAAGATTTCTTCAAAATGGTTTATATTTCCTGTCTTTTGACTTGCACGGGCTTTATATCGTTCGTGTGAATATTGAATTAGTACTGTTGGTGCCTGATAATTTGTGTCTTCTTGATTTCCATGGTAGTCATATATATTCTGTTATTTTAGAGATTTTTTGAAATGGTTGGTCCCGTCCTTTGAGATGAAATGCCGTTGAGGAGGTGGTCTGTGGTTGTCAATTGCTTGTGGTTATGCCGGGAATTAGTTGCTACATGATCTACTTGCTTGTGGTCTGTCTGTTTATTTTCTTTTCTAGGCAATAGTATGGAATCATACGTTTATATCATGGAAATGATGATAATTTTTGGAGATCATACATGCACCCTAAATTGGTTTTCTGATTTTTATCTAAGTTGTTTGGATTTTGATACAGATTCTTTTTATAAGGATTATGCATGCGTGTGTGGTTGCAAACTTATGTTTTTTGTTGTATTCTCCTATAGATGCAAGGAGACTGGAGATACTTTCCATATTGTGGAAAAGAGACGGGGAAGGAGAAGAGATGTTGTATTCTCCTATAGAACTTGTGTTTTTGTTAAACTTGTGTTTTTGTAATCGTTATAATGGACGTACGACTTATAGAACTTGTGTGTTTGTTAACTCTATTCGGATTGGTTGTATGAATATTTTGGATGTTATGACATGATTTAATGATGGTTTTTATTATTTTGTTGTTTTAGAATTAATTTTATTTTCAAATAAATTATAATTAAAAGTTGTGTAATTAAAAACAGATATCCATAACGGCTACTCCGTTATGTATAATAGTTATAGATAACGGATAAATATCATCTTTCGTAATGATCATGCACGTTATGTAAAAGAGTATAGATAACGGATAATCACACGTTATTAATTTAAGGACAAACGTTATGTATAATAGTATAGATAACGGATAAATATCATCTTTCGTAACGATCATGCATGTTATGTAAAAGAGTATAGATAACGGATAATCCCAAGTTATTAATTTAAGGATAAGCGTTATGTATAATATTATAGATAACGGATAAATATCATCTTTCGTAACGATGGTGCACGTTATATAAAAGAATATAGATAACGGATAATCACACGTTATTAATTAAATGACAAACGTTATGTATAATAGTATAGATAACAGATAAAACCCCGTTATGTATGAGCGCCACATAGATAACAGCATTATACTTGAAGGATATTTTTTAACATAGATAACAGATATTATCCGTTATGTATGTGCATTTTTGGCGTAGTGTCTTATTGAAAAACAATGTGGGATACAAAATTATCTTTAATACCATGATCAATAATATATTAGGCGAGATCTACCAAATTCAAAAAAAAAATTATATTAATTAATTCATTATTATCTTTATATATATTCATAACTGTTATTTCTTTTTTTAATAATATAATAATTGTCATATTTTTTTAGCCATATTTGATTTGTGATGGATACTAAATTAATAAATTACTAAATAGGCGATGGGAGTCTTATATTATTACCTTGTTTCCATACCAAATTAGCCATAAAATAGAATATTTTAATACAATAATTGTGCTTTATATATGATCAAGATGCTATTATTATTAAATATATATTGATTAAACTATTTTAAAATTAGGAGTTAAGACAAATAGGAATACGAATGGAAAAAGAGCCATGTAGGACCTAAAATTAAGGGAAGAACTTGAATCAATATTAATTTTAATAATATATAGATTTGTTTGAACATTGTAATACAGTATAATATAAACAATATTGTATATGTATACCATTTTTTTATTGAATTACTATTTATTTAAAATTTTAGTTATAATTTTTAAATTTGATGTTTAGTTGGACCTCCAGGGAAAAATTTCTGGCTCGGGCATTGGAATTAGGGGTGGTTCAATACTCAAATTGATCACTACTTTTTTTCAGTTGTAATTGACTTCATTATTTATAAGGATTATTATTGGAAAAATTAATAGAGGTTTTGATTCATTCCAAAATCTAACTAACTTCAACCGAAAAAAATGAAACCATCAGTCTGAACTTAGATGGAGCTCACTGTTTGAACGTAGGGATTTTCATCTTTACAGATTTCAAGTCAAAGAAGTCAGTCGGACTGAAGAGGCAAGCTGGTTAGTCGAACTGAAGCTCAGTTGACTCCACAGTTGATCCATACAGCTCAAGCATGTCGAGAAGGTGTGATGAAGTCAGACGTCGCAAAGTAAAAAAGAGAAGACCTTGAAGACGGAGAAAGAAGATGAGTTAAAGTTCTTTCAAATCTACTCAGAAGCTCAGGAAACTTTCCATAAATAGACCGACCAAGAGGACTTGAATAAAGCGAGGGTCGCAGTTAATATTTTAGGAAATGTTGCAGAAGAGTAGGTGGAGTATCATACTTTTTGGCGGAGATCGAACGACTATTTCCAACGGCTAGTTTATCTCCCTCTCTATAAATAGAGGTCTCCGCATTGCAAGAAAGAGAGAGAGAAGAGACGCGCAAAAGAGCAGACACGCGCAAAGAAGCAGATAGCAAATTAGAAGCAGATTCTCTCTCGCCGAGCTAAAGAACTAGTTGTAATAGAGTGTCAAGTCCTCCTCCTGTTCTTCCCATCTAGCCTCTCAAAAAGCCCATTCTTTGATTGAGTCTAGATTTGTAGTAGGTTCTTGCATAGATTCTAAACAAACTCTCTCTTGCAGATTGAGTCTCTAAACCTTAGGAAGAAGCATCCACTGTTCTTAGTGTAGAAGGCTTCGTAGTTGGAAAAACCCCTAACTCATTCTTTAGGTTTTTCTGAACCCGTAATCAAAGAACCTTAGGTCCCTTAGAACCCGCAATCTAAGACCCAGGTTTTGCTCTTGCCCGTAAGTTTTACACTTGCCCGGTAAAAGTATTGTAAGGTTGGTTCGAACCCGTAATCGAGCTGGTTAGGTTGTTTGGTACCCGTAAACCAAACAGAACTTCTGATAAGCACGCGTAAGCTTATTTAGTTGATTACTTCCTCAAAAAGAAAGTCGTGGACGTAGGAGATTGATCTCCGAACCACGTTAAAATATTGTGTCGTTTACTTTCCAGTATTTTATATTCAGTTATCTAACCAACTAACCCTTGCACGAAAACGAATTTTTATTCTGCACTAAAACGGTTAAGGGAACTTGACCTTCCCTCAAAAGTTTTCAGTTTTGTAACGAGTCTAAAACCCACCAACTTCCGCAAAGTTAGAAACTCTGGTTAAAACCTTAGTCAGCTTTAATCCTGACTGAGCGAAGCGCTCCAGATGTCCTTTACAGTTGTCGAGCTAGCTAAACTGAGAAGTTCATCAAGAGTTTAAAATCTATTTTGTTTAAAAATCCCTACTGGTGTATTCCCCCTATACACCAGTTACTCGTTATCGAGACTATCAATTATAATTATTTTTTTCAATGAAATTCATTAGTTCACAGTTTAATTATTACTATTTAATGTCCATTATCAAAAGGGATACAAGATACTAGCTAGAATTCCATATCTACTTCTTCCGAAAAATGTCTAATATTAAGTCATTACAAAAGCGTTATGGCTTTGCTACTACAACCACCTAGCTGGATTACGGATCACCCTATGAATAATAATTGGTTGTTCCTATTACTATACATAGAACTTTGTTTCTCAACTTCACAATGGGTGGGGATTTCATAATTACCTTAACCTATATATAATTACCGATTAGTCGTATAAGATAGATAAATAACACTATAAAAAAATCGTGTGAAATTAAAATTGACAATAAAAGTATTAGTGAGATTTATGAAAAAAAAAATACTAATCCTTATTCCTTAAAGTAACGTTTAATCAAAGCATTATTCATTTTATCCATCTCATATCCTATTTTCAACAATAAATAAAATGAATTGGTTATTGCCTCTAATAAAAATAGTAAGCTAAGAATAAATGACATTTTGTTGTACCCGTTGCAGAAATAACTAGGCAAAACAAAATGAGTTTATAATCTAATTAATCCTTGCCTGACCGTTCGATGTCAAAGTCTATGAAAATAATTGCATTCACATGCCAACTTTTGACAATTTCATGGCCGAAAAAAACACACGTACTTGATTTAGGGATTCATATTCATATTTTAATCAAAGCTGACACGAGTGTGAACTTGTCGAAAATTCAAATTATTATCTATCGAGATTTTTAAGATCATGGAAGTGTATAGGTTCTAGCGATATTTGAGATATTGGGGTGTGGTTGTTAAATAATCATTTTGGAAAGAGAAAACAATTTCTTCCAAGAACATTCCCATTATAATTAGAGTTTATCAATTTCTTAATTATGATTAAAATTAAACATTAACCGTAATGTGCAAAAGGAGCATATTTCAAATAAACTTTAAAGTAGTTACTGTATTAGTTATATTACCTTATGCATTTGCCAGTATCGTGTTTGTTTTATCTATAATTGTCCTCAATGGTATGTTCAAGCTATGCAGTTTTAGTTTGTAAGTAGTGAGGTCTCAGATTCAAACTCTATCACTCGTCTTCCCTCATGTTAAAAAATAAAATAATATTAATAATAAGAAACAATGGATTATCATCACATCATTATATATTAGTTGCCTTGAATTTGAGGGTATAGCAATTTGTATGGATCGGATTGCATTAAAAATTAAAGATCTGCGTATAAGAGATATTGATATTTAATGGACTTTCCCAATTCCCGTTATCATCACATGGAGTTGACTTTCCCGCCATAATAATTGCACAATTTAATGACCTTACTTTCTAGTTAGAAAATGTGCCAGTTTAGTTAGGTGCAAATATTCTTGACTAATTAAATAGCATCCCCCAACGTTATTATTAAGATTGGCATTTTCTTAGGCACCCTCCTTTGCCATCAACTGCACGTTTCAGCTATCGATTTAATTTTAATTTTAATTTTTTTCTTTAATTAGTGATATAATTAAGAGAAAAATAATACTAATATTTTCAAGAAAACTTAAAAGGGAAAGCAAAAACAGAAAAAAAATTAACAAAAAAGCGTGTGGATGAACTGCACACACACACATTAGACATGCTACATGTAGCGCGTGTAATGTATGCGTCAAACTTAACCTTCATTTTTAGGCACATAGGATTGGGATGCACACGTCCGAGATGCATTTGGATTTGGACCTATGAAACCAGTTACACCGTGCGACCGATCACATGATTTTTTATTTATTGTTTTGTTTCTTTTACCACATATCATTAAGTTAAAAAATATTTAAAGGAACATCAGCAAGAATGATCATTGCCCTTAAAATATGCAAATCGTTTCATATTCGATTTATAGGTAGCCAAACTGAAATCTCCTCACCTACGTATTAAAGTGTGGTCTATGATTTAAAACGGACCGTAATTAATCTCCCCTGAAATTCAACTTTAATAATCAAAATAGAATTATGATATTCATTTCGAGAATGTCAATTAAAGAAGGGTTTAACTTTAATATTTAAATTAAAATATATATGATGGCCTTAAAAATATTACTAGTAATTAGAGTGGGGAATTTCTAAACATAGCTCTCATTTTATTCTTTATAGCTCATCAATTAAAATAATAATAATAATATAAATATAAATGATTGTACTATTTTATCCTATAGTCTCCAAATTAACTCCCAAATAATTACTTGAGTATACGTATACCTAAAAATCATGTTAAACATAGTCCATAGATTCCCAGAAGTTTCAAAAACTTGTGGAATGTATCTGCTGTCGGCATTACACACACAATTTCAGTCGAAAAGTTCTCCTCTGGCAAAATTACATATCGTTGGTATCAATATTCACAGACGATGGAATCATATGACTAGCAATAACTAAAAAAGAATTCCTCAATTAATTGCCTTAGCCATTGTCTCACCAGAGAGATCTCAATTGTGTACTGGGCCCTCTAATTCGTAAAGCAGCAAGCTAATATTCACAAAATATTATTCTTCATGTTAATCAGCGATGCAACAATACAACTTTTTCCACTATTTCAAAGCTCCCCAGCCAATCCATGTTCATATTATCGTATTAGCCCTTATCTCTGCAGCGTAATTGACTATATTTAATGGGGAAGGAGATCGATGAACAGGGTTTTTGGTTTCCGATGATGGCTATGGAAAAACAGAATAACTTTTTTATTTGATTTTTACGAGTTTATAAGGGTACAATAGTGTATTTATTATTTAGATTATTAACTTTCTACAAAGAATAAAATGGAGCCTATGTTTAGAATCATCCATTACATTGGCCTTATATTTAATAAGCCTGAGAATATCGTTGATGTCAAGGCAACAAATAATTGTTATTAGCCCAACTCAATTATTAAAAGTTGAAAAAGAAATGCTACCCATCAAAATAGCACCACAATTAGTGATAAGGCTTTTGGTCCTTCCAATATTTAATTTTATAGATACAGGTAACAGTTTCTTAGTATTATTGGTGTGCACTCTTTAATCAACAAGAATAATCGTAATAAGTTTTTTGATAATTTCATCTACTTGTACGTTTTAGATGTTGGCGTTGGGATAAAAAAAGACTATGAATTAATGACTCGAATTGGACGAAGAAGTACAATATAATTTATTCATTATTGAATTTAAGAATATTTGTTTAATTGCTAAATGCAATGATACATTTGATTCTGATCGAGATTTGAAGTTGCAGTAAAAAGTAAATAAATAAATAAAGTGGCAGGTATGTGATTTTTTAATGATTTTAGTCACCTAAATTTCATAAAAGAGATAAATATATTATCCATTTTGTTGACCAGATATTTCATCACATGATTCACATAGCATTCATAACAAAATTCTCATCATTTTACTCATAAAAATTTATCTATTATTTTAGCTCCTAATTTACAAATGACGAATGTATACAATGGTTCTCTGACTTTATACATTAATTATTTTATAAAAATTATGTGTCCAACTCAATTTGTGTGATATGAGTAAATTAAGGGAGATGTAAATTTAATAAAAGTTTAAAGAGGTGCATTATTTCGTGGTGTGTTCACCAAATTTGAAATATCTGATAGCTGAACTTTATATCTTATTTTTTATTATTTTAGCCTAAATATGGAGTTAAGAATGATTTTAATTAAAGTGTTAAAATTTTTCTTTACCAATTTTATGATACTAAAACTGATAAGAGAATAAACTCATGATATCAAAAGGCGATTTTTTCTTACAACTATATTTCCTTTGCGATCCCGAAGAATATTCAAATTGCACATGCTAAACAATATAATACAAGGGTGTTAGCAAGATACTCCAACCTGTCCCAACGATTTACAGGTTGATTCCATATCTTGATATTTTGATGTTTTAATCAAATAGGGAAATTAGTTGATTTTTTTTTTTTTTTTTTTGAACAACATTGCAAGGAAATTTAAATATCGCATGATGGAGGACTCGAACCCGTGACCTTTGGCCCGGACATTAACCTCACTACCACTAGGCTAACACACACACACACGAAATTAGTTGATTTTTTTGGTAACATCATGTGCTACCCTTAATAATATATATCGTCTCAATTTTAGTTCCGATTACATGAAATAACATCGATTCGTTTGGTTAAATTCAACACTAATTTTAGGGTTTTTAACGAAAATTAATTTTTATAATTTTTACTTAATCTTAATTTTAGTACCAAAGTGTTCGAAACCATAAAAAAACTACAATTACATAAGTCTTAAAAATGAATTTTTCAAAGATACAAATTTAAAAAGTTTGTCTAAAAATCGTTGGCTAAACTTTGACAAGAAAAAGTAGAGAACTTATGGGGCGTTTACTATATACTAGATAGGATGTGATTGATGAGTTTCTTCAATCCCACATGTCAACCCAATAGTTTTAATAATGAGCAATGATTATGGATTGAGATATTCTTTGAATCTAATCTTTAAATGTAAACATTTGACTAATATGTAGTACTTCCTCCGTCCCACCGAATATGACCTGCTTTCCATTTTGGGACGTCCCGCTATACTTGATTTGTTTCTTTTAAAGAAAATAATTAGTTTATATACATGACTCATCATCCCATCTAAACCCCAATAACCTACTCCCACTCACACTCAACCATCTTAGTATAACTTTATTAGCATTATAAAATATTACATTCACACTATACTAAACACTTTCTTTATACCACATACCCTTTATCTTAGTCTCCGTGCCCATATAAACTAGGCCGTATTCGGCGGGACGAAAGGAGTATTATTTTTAGCTATTCGACTTAAGTGTCTTAGTAAACGCTCATTTTGACAGCGTGGGTTTGTGACAAACGTGATATGTAGGGTGATAAAAGAGCAGAGAGAGTATAAAACAGACCAATTTTCCTAAAATTACTAATGTGTTTGATGCACACATATGTGAAATTGTCAATGTATCATCATATGCACTAATGAAATTAAATATCATATCAATTTCTAAGTCAAGCTTGCGTGCTTATTAAAAGAGCTCACGGGGAATTCAATTAATATGAAGAGAGGATAAATTGGGTAATTGATATTGACAAATTCGTTTCGTTGAACATGCATATTAATAGTATAATATTAGTAATTGACCCAAATTTGAAAAAAAGCAAGCGAAGATACTAAATTCCTTCTTGACGGTTAATTAATTACTTATTGTAAAAATTGTAAGCAGTATGATGTTAATTTCTTCAAATATCTCTTTACAAGAATGCAGATATATGTAGAAGTAGTAGTATATATATGCATCAATATTTATTGCATGGATTTAGTCGGCGCAATAAAGTTAATATAAATAAATAATGAAAGAAGAAGAAGTCAACAGTAAGCTGCATGCATGCATGACAAGTGTGACTGTATGAGTTGGACGTTGGAACTTAATTAATTTGTAAAATTCTTAAATAACTAAAAGATAAGCAGCGCAACTGAAGTCGTTAGAACTTAATTAGAACTAAACCATGGGTGGCATCAAATTCTCACCATCTCTAATTTTTGTCTTTACTTTAATAAATTGATGACGAAAATAAACAGGAAAAGATATATAGGATTTGAAGATCGTATTGCGACTCAAGTGTGACAGCCATTATTAATATCCAACTTGATCTCCACTCTTCTTGGTGACATGCATTAATTGACTTGGTTGAATAAAGAATTCAGCAACTCGTCCTTCATTTGTATAGTTTATTTTATAGAAAAAGTTGAATAAAGAATCAACGCTTACTTGAGTTATAGTTTATTTTATAAAAATAGATTATGCAACTTCGTGGAGATCATATATAGCTCAGTACGTAGTACAGTGAATGTGGGTGCCATATATTATAACTAAGGCAGTTTGCTACAACTGCATTATAAAAGTAATGCATGAGCAATGATTAAATAAAATAATATTTTAGTATGTGTAAAATTAAGTATCCGGACACAAAACTTAGTACTATAAAAGGAGTAGCAAGCAAATGAAGGCAAAAAACAGATTAAAGAATAGAGAGAGCCCAAAGAGGAAAGCATGGCTGCTAAGAATGGGATGCATTCACACACTGCTATAGAGGATGAAGAATGCCAGAGCAATGGGAACAAGATTCAGCCTCTCAACGCCACTCCTGGGTAACTTTAATTTCACAAACACACACACACACACACACACACACACACACACTTTAGTATTTATTATTTCGAAATGAAAATTAAATAATATTGACTTTGTTGTCTGGTTTGTTTGAGCTGCAGGCCACACGCTTGGAATGGTGATGAGAAGAAAAAACAGCTCTCTCTTAGTGAGATACTGGGCATAAACGAGCTTTCATCGTCAGAGGTGAATAAAATTCTTCTTAAGTTTAAGGATATTATATTGGGGGGACTTAATTAACTTACATCAACATTTATATATATATATTAATTTATGATGATGTGATGTGAATATGTGATGAAAGATATGGCGAGCATCGGTAGGGGAGCTTCTGGGAACCGCAGTGCTAGTATTCATGCTGGACACAATCGTTATCTCGACCCTCGAGTCGGACGTGAAGATGCCCAACCTCATACTGTCGGTGCTGGCGGCCGTGATCATCACCGTCCTCCTCCTCGCCGTGCACCCCGTCTCCGGCGGCCACATCAACCCCATCATCTCCTTCTCCGCCGCGTTGGTCGGGATCATCTCCATGTGCCGGGCCGTCATCTACATCATAGCACAATGCCTAGGGGCGGTGCTAGGCGCGCTTGCACTTAAGGCTGTAGTGGCTACTTCCATTCAGCAAAATTTCTCGCTTGGTGGCTGTACCATCACGGTAATTGGGCCTGGGCCCAGTGGGCCCGTCACGTTCGGCCTGGAGACGGCCCAAGCCTTCTGGCTCGAAATATTTTGTAGTTTTATCTTTCTGTTCGCCTCGATTTGGATGGCGTACGACCACAGGCAGGCCAAGAAATTGGGCCTCGTGCTCGTTTTTACGATAGTCGGGGTGGTTTTGGGCATGCTGGTCTTCATCTCCACCTCCGTCACCACCAAAAAGGGCTATGCCGGGGCGGGGATGAACCCGGCCAGGTGCCTGGGCCCCGCGATTGTGAGAGGCGGCCACCTTTGGGACGCCCATTGGGTGTTTTGGGCCGGCCCGGGTATTGCTTGTGTTGCCTTTTATTTCTACACCAAGATCATTCCTACCCACCATCATCAGGCCAAGCCTTATGATCATGATGTCTACAACGTTTTCAAGGTTATGTTTGGAGCTAAGAGTATGTAGGAGTCGGTCACATCTACCCTTTTCCCTATTATTCAATCACACTATTAACTTCTTGTTTTTTTTTTCTCTCCACTTTCTTCTTTAGGATTTAATCACCTTGTTCTATCTAATCACATGATTGATGTTCGAATTTTATGATGGAAATGTAATCTATGGCGACCCGCGACCCGGACCTATGCGGATCCGTCCGAGCCGCTACGCGAGGGTGGGGTGAATCCATATAAATCATGATTATAAATGATAACAAAGCTTATTTTATTGAAAACATTGAAAGGATAAGTGTTTAAGACAATAAAAGCAAGGTGGGTAATTATTCAACATCGATGCCTTAACATAACATAACTGGGGTCGATGTATGAGGACACCGGCCCCGCACTGCGGAAGCGTTTCAAAAGATAACCATATAAAAGTAGATGGTTAGAACATAAAAGGTAACATAAGTTTGATGACATAAGACTTATTGAAGACAACAACGATGGTCATAAAGACCGACACAGCAAGTACTGGAATGAAACAAATAGAGAAACATCGACATCCCCCTCCTTCGCCTCCACGTTGGTCAACCAGCATTAGGGAAAACAATGCAGGGGGCTGAGTACAAAAGCACTCAATGGATTCCGTGCCCCATTTTGCAAACAATTTTGCAAAGATATAATATGTTTCTTTCTTATGGAAGGGGTTACTTTAGTGAAAACGGTTGTCCTTCTCATAAGTTAAAACAGTTAAAAGACTAATCGATTCGAACCATAAAACAACTCACATTCTTGGGTTACCACCCGGTCCAATTAGGGGGGAGCCACTCCCTCCAATCGAACCGTCATAATTTCTTGTGTACACTACCTTGGCTTGTACAGAGCACAAGGCCGATCGTATTATAAAGACTTTCAACATTGGTAATTCACAAGCAATTGAGCATAAAAGATTCAGCATGCATATCACATTGGAAAGCGTTGGGTTTAATAGCCCTAAAGTTACATAAGTGAGAGTTTGTAATCCCACAGTTTAAAAATAGAAACCCACCTTAGTTCAGGTTCTCTTGACTAGTCCTTGGAATTGAAGAGTTGTTCGGTCCTACAAGAGTTGTCTTAAACACTTATGTTCACGAGCATAAAGTTGTCTAAGGTCTTAGCATCCTAGGTCGAACTTATTCCCTCTATGACTTTTATGTTATGCATGTCTTGTCACATGATATAAATGTCTTAAGTATATCATGTCTAGTTGATGCATGCATACACAAATCATATGTTTCATGTCATAAGAACACAACTAAAACATGTATACTTAGCTTAGAACATTTTAATTAATTAATTACTTAAGGGTATATAATTAATTAATAAAGAATTAATCAATTATTAAAAGTACATAATTAATTAATAAAGAATTAATTAATTATTAAATAATTTTTAAATAATTAATTAATTTCGAATTGAATAAATAAATAATAATATTTAAATAAATAAATAAATTTTAAATAATAAATCATAAAAGAATTATTTATTTAATAAATAAATAATAAATATTTAATGATGTATAATAATCATAAACATCAATCATATAGTATACATTTGACATATCATTTAATCACATCTAGATATGGACTAAGGGTCCATATCACACATGCACAAGTCATGTTACATCATCATAGTCACATTAATCATATAATGACTAAGCCAAATTACTTTAATTAGTTTAGAAATAGTCTAACGCATAATAGTTCATTATGACAATATAAGTCCACTATTATTAAATTTAGACCCAATCAGGTTTATTAGATATAGTCCAATTATAATAATTCAGATCCAATCAAAATTTGGACATAAGCCCAATCAAACAAATAAATACATAACAAATCTGTTGAAATCCAATTATTTATTAGTCCATCCCATTAGCAGCCCATAAGTAGATTAAACTAGTCCAAATACATGAGCCCAATTTTATTAATTGCTGAGCCCAATCCGATTTAATTCATGAAGCCCAAATTTTACTAATTAAAACACTTAGCAAATAAATAAATTATTTTGGTAACCAAATAATTCATACATGGTCACATTAATTTAGAACATACCTTACTATGCCTTAATATGATTTTTAATCATGTTTTTCCACCCAAAAACCGAAATCCACACAAAGTGTCACATAGAGTATTTTCTGCAGATTTTCCTTCAATACCGTTAACACCGTAATTTCGGATTAAAATAGCAAACTAGCTTAAATTGACTTGAAATTTTTACTAGACCTTCCTAACACATAAGGTAATTTCCAGAAGTTTTTACCTATCAAAAATACTAGTTTTAACTTAGGATAATCAAGCAAGTTTGAAGGATGAAGTTTCTGCAAAATTTCAATGGTTACTGCACAATCTGTTCATTAATAAAATCTTTAAAAAAATCACTTGTTTACTAAAAAATTAAGTGTCTTATCATTCTGGAAAGCTTGGGATGTCCAGTTAAGGTTTTGTTGGGAAATTTAGTAAAGTTTTGATTGATTCCAAAACCAACTGACCCCAACCGAGTAGATGTTGTCATATCCTAATGTCAGTATTTAGGCCCGCTGTTTGAGCAATGTTCAGATTTTATCTTTACAGGACTCCAGCTGAAGACGGCAACATGGCTATACTTGGATAAAACTACAGATGGAAACTCGGATGTGGAACATCAGATGTAAGAAAGACAACTGAGCATTCAAGCCAACCGTTCGGATATAGAACATCGGATGAAAGAAAACATCTGAGTAATCAACTGTTCATCAGATGTGACAATCCACCTGATCAGATGGAACATCAGTTGCAGGACTCAATCTGATAAATCGACAACATGAAGTTCAAGGCAACTGAGGGTTCAACTGTTCCTCTTCAGACAGAATGTCAGATGAAGGTAGCGATCAGATGGAACATCAGCTGAAGACCACTCAGATGAAGATCAAACGTCTCAACCGACTATCCAATGTTGAAAGACAAAGGTTGAAATTTGAATTTCAAATAGGAAGTCACGTGAAGGTTTGACGTTCTGTCATTACCTCATTTGGCCCAACACAAGGTTGTCTCAGAAGGAAAGCAGAAGTTCATAGTTGCCAAATCGGGAAAATCTGCAGAGATAAAAGATAAGCCATCGCTTTCACAGAACAGAGATCAACGGCTCCTCCAACGGCTAGTTGATCCTCACCGCCTATAAATAGAGGCATTCATTCATTCATCAAGATAGGAGACACAAGAGAAAGAAGAGACAGAAGAGCGAAAGAACGACGATTTACTGCGCACAAGCTAAACTGCAATTATTCTCTTTCTAAGAACATTACCAGCTGAGAGTTCATAGAGAGTTAGAATCTGTCTTGGTGTTTTCGATCTTAGTTTGAGTCTTCATTCGTTCAAGCTTAGATCCTAGCTCACTTCTTTGTTAGAGCTAGTAGTTGGAAAATCCACCCTTATACACATCCCCTAAAAAGGTTGTTAGGATCCTGCTCTTCCCGAAATTGAGTAGAAAGGTTGATAAGTACCCGCAAACTTATCTGTACGGTTGCAAAGACTGCGTAAGCTTTGTGGTAGCTGTCCTAAAGAATTTGGACTGAGTTGTGTGGACTCACAACTCCCCCTGGACGTAGGAGTTCTCTCCAAACCACGTAAATCCTTGTGCTTTTGTGTTTTGTGTTCAGTTACTTTCTGCATATCTACCTGTCTAACTAACCAGCACTTAAAACTGCATCTTTACATTTCAACTGATTTGGTTGATTGACCGACCTTGCATGTGAGCGTGAGTTGTTTTATACGAGTTGTTTTTGTATCCATCACATTCCGCACAGAACCACTCTTCCAGCTGAGTTTTCTTACTCAGTTGTGATTCCAACTGAGTCCTCTTACTCAGTTGTGGTATTTTTCAGGGGGTTATTTTTAAAATTCTTATCTGGTGTATTCCCCCCTCCCCCATACACCAGAACTCGTATCGGGACCATCAGGTTTCGAGAAGGCATTGCCCCTAAATGTTAACTATAGAGGGAGTTTAAAGCCAAAACATTTTATTGCGCAGAATCAGGGTTTCTTCTGCAGAACACTACATTCCTAAATTCAATATAAAATCACTCACTTAATCACAAGACAAGAGAAATACCAACTCAGAAACTTCAGAGTGTCTAGATTAAGATTCCAAAAAGAAAATCACTAAATGTTAAGCATAGAGAGAAATACAGCCTTAAACATTCTACTATACAGTTCAAGCTTCATGTCTAGAGCAGAAGTTATTAATCCATCAAAATTTCATAACTCAAGATAAAAATCTGAAAATTTTACACAACCATCCTAACATACTGATCTACGACATATAAGAATTTGAGAGCCAAATTCGAAGTTTAACTTAGGTAACTAAGCAGATATGTTTCGGGGCAGACTGCCCCCTTATGCACAACATCACATTTTTCATCTTTTGCTTCAAACATCACATAGCAGCATATAAACGTTTTTCAACTTATATCTCATGATGTTTAGACTGTAAAGTTCATACAAACATAAGATACACCACCCTAGTTCATCTACTCAAGCATTGACCACATAACATATAACAAGAACACACATTATCACACTTTAGAACTTTTGCCTGCACATAGAGGTTTATTGTAAATTCCATAATAGATTGAGTTTTCATCCCATGATAATGAGTCTTATCATTCTAAAACCTACAAGAAGCTTAGAACATAATACAACAAGCCATATTATTAAGATATTAACCGTTTTCAAGATAATAGCAACTCTTTCACACTTAGTCAGTTTCTTGACAGATTCGAGCAAGTTACAAACTCAAAAGTTTTGACACCTTTAAACTCAAAACCAAAGGCTCATTTTCACATACATTGTAGCTAACATACCAGGCTTTCATTTGAAGGTAATTTCACACATTTTCATGGAGTATATTGGGAGATATGACTCGTTCATTAACATACATGTGCAGCCATACGAACTGCTAAACATCTTTTTCATACAAACACATTCATAACCTAGATTCTAACACATGAACACCCTCACAACTCATAAAAACATGATTGACATCATTTTAACATGGTTTACAACTCTTATAACCCGTTCATTACTAACCTAACATGTTCATAAATGAAGGAAAAGCAAAAGAACTAGATGAAGGTTTATACATAGCTTCCTTCTCCTCCTTCTCTCTCACGTTTCCTCCTCTCCCAGCCTACTTCCCAACTCTTGGCCCTCTTCCTCACGAGATTCCGGTCACCTCCTCTCCTCCGGTGGTGGCTAGCGGCGGTGGTTTGGCGGCAGAAGGTGGTGGTGGTATTTGGGGGCTAGGGCTTTCTTTAGATGGTGATGGAAGATGAAAGAATTTAGGACTTGATGGAGAGGGTGAGTTGCAGATGATGGTGGAGAAGATGAGTTCATCTGCAGAGGTTTATTGAATGAGTGAAGAGAGGGATTACAGTAGGGACTTAGGGTGATGGTTAATCCTATTATTCTCTGATTAGGGAAAGAAGAGGTGGTATTGGAAGTGTAAAAGAAATCTAATAATTATGTTCAGATGTAATCTCTGCAGATCCCCCTCTCTCTCTCCCAGCCGATATTCTCCTCTTTCCTAATGATGCTTCTAATTCCTTTTTGTCTCATCTTAATTATCATTTAAATTTTATTAAATTTTAGTTAATTAATTAAATTCCCTTGTCATTATCTCAACCACACAGCACACAAAACACACGCACACATACCCACTCACGCATACACACACAATATTCACGCACACACGCATATTCACTTACATATAATATACTCCCTCCGCTCATCAAAACTTGTCCACTTTTGAACAGTAACCATGTTCACCAAAACATGTCCACTTTACCTTTTCGTACTACACTACCCTCTCTACTTTCCAAATATTACTACCCTTTGCCATTAAGGACCCCACCTCACATCAACTTTATTCCTACCTTTTTATCATCCCAACAACTTTATTCTTACTTTTTGGTCAATACCACATCTTTTTTGTCAATACCACTATTTTTTTGTCATTATCTACTACCCCTACTTTCTAACTTTTACCTTACTAACTTTCACTTTATCAACTTTCTTAAACTCCGTGTCCAGAACAAAGTGGACAACTTTTGACGAACGGAGGGAGTATATTATTATATTATATAATTTCCTTTTAAGTAGTATTTCAATTTTGATTCCGTAATACGACATTCGTTCATCCGATCAAAATTTCGATCGAGCATATATGTTGAACTAATTATTTCGGTCTTAACGAGATCAATATCCATATTATTTTATAAATTAATTCTTTTACAAAATCAAATAAATAAACGCTTCATATTTATATATTATATATATAATTTATCTTTTGATTAATTATTTCTAATTAATCACACTATTGCATAGGCAATAATAATATCGATTATTTCACTCGAATAATAAAATATGAATGCTCGTGCTATGCAATGCATATGACGTCTAATTTTTTTATTATTATTTAGACGCATAAAATTTGTCGGGAATAAGTGACCGTCCTATTATCCGATTAATTCTAATTAAATTTTTATATACTTAAAACGAAATTTTTAGGCTCGAATTTTCGGGGTTCTACATAATCACAGTGATAATAATATATATAAGGGTAGTGATTTTTGGACAACCATTGTCCAAGACAACTTGGGTTTTTTTTTATGAAAAAACCGGTTCAACCGAAATTACTAATAAAACCGGTTTTATCATAATATGTAGTATGCCCATTTTATCCTCAAACCATTTCCCTCTTTTATTTTCTAATTCCCTCCATAACATGAAATTTCACATAATGAATTTACATTATTTACTTATGTTCCAATTTTTTTTGATAAATTTTTTTATCTTTTTTTGGTTGAACATCAATATATCCATGTGAAATTGTTTATATATTAATTTCATATTATTCGTCTTAATATAATAAAAATGAAAACAATTAATTATCATTTAATTTTAATTATATATTTATTATAAATAAATACATTATTTATCAATTGATATATTTAACGCAAAATAAATTTATTTATCGATTTTAATATTTTCCGTTATTCATATTAGATATTACTTGCTATAGTATAATGT
This sequence comes from Schizonepeta tenuifolia, assembly GCA_029490685.1. Lineage (NCBI taxonomy): Eukaryota > Viridiplantae > Streptophyta > Magnoliopsida > Lamiales > Lamiaceae > Schizonepeta > Schizonepeta tenuifolia. The sequence goes on from CM055958.1 coordinate 87,372,479, forward strand.
TTTCAAAATGAAAATTAATTAAATTAAATTAAATTTAATATAAATCAATTAAATTTATGATTTAAGAGAAAAAAATATTTGTACCGCCCAAAATCAATAAAATAATTTTGGAAACAAATAAATCACAAATTACTTCCTAAAATAAAAAAATTCCAATTTTAATAATTAAAATTCAAATATCGGATAAAATTTAGGAGAATCCCTCAATTAGTGGAAACAGATCAATAAACTAATTTTGGAAACAAATAAATCACAAATTAGTTCCTAAAATAAAAATAATTCCGATTTAAAACATTAAAATTGAAATATCGGATAAAATTTAGGAGAATCCCTAAATTAGTGGAAACAAACCAATTATATAATTTTGGAAAAAATAAATCACAAATTAGTTCCTAAAATAAAAATAATTCCGATTTAAACAATTAAAATTGAAATATCGGATAAAATTTAGGAGAATCCCTAAATTAGTGGAAACAAATCAATTATATAATTTTGGAAACAAATAAATCACAAATTAATTCCTACAATTTACTAAATTTTATCCGATATAAGGGTTTTTTTTCCCTCTCACAAAATTATTCCTAAATTGGCGGGATCAAATATACCAACTAATTTAGCACGATTTTTTTCCCTCCATCAAATTGTTTCCTAAATTTGTGGGATTATAATTTCACACAATTTGATTCACACGATTTGATTCACACGATTATATTAGGGTTATTTTCTTTCAATAATAACAATATTAAAATAATAATAATAATAATAATAATAATAATAATAATAACCGTAATTTATTTTTTCTCAACCATATCGTGTTCAACTCCACTGTAAACGCTGAAAATTTTATCGTGCAAGCTTTGCAAGTTCAATTATGGCTTCTGAAGATGTAACCAACGTTATGACTTCAATCTTCGGTGAAGTCCCACCGTCGAATGATAAATCTGATGAGTTAAACTCCAATAATTAGTCCAACGATGAATAAATGCATGATGATGAAGAACTGCATGGTGATGAAGAACTCGCTGGTGATGAAGAAATGCATGGCGATGAAGAAGAGGAAAGTGAAAACCATAGTGAGGAGGCCGAACCAGAAACAACTGAAATTGATGGAACAAATGTTGATGAGGAGGAAGAAGGAGATTTCGCTGTTTCAGGCCCTCAAGTTGATATGATATTTAAGATTAGAGACAATCTTGTAGATGCTTATAAGGCTTTCGGAAAGATGAAGGGTTTTTGTGTTTCTATTCGAAGTTCAAGGGATAACTATGTGTGATCGTGGTCGAAAAAATGATAAGGCAAAGAAGAGAACCAAAAGGGTCGAATGTGAGGCTAAAATTTCTGCAATAAAGATAAGAATGATTATTGGGTTGTGACCATAGTGAACGCTGCTCACAATCATGAGATGGATCCGGATATGTCGAAGTTCATGGCTGGTCATAGAACAACCACATACGAGCAGAAGAGACATCTTGAGAATGTCGATATTAGTAGTGTGCCGGTGTGCAAGAATATTCGATGGCTACAATTCAAAGTGGTGGCTCTAGAAATTTAAGCTGCTCGGAAAGAGATTGCAGAACTTTCATCGATAAAATGAGACGATTGCGACTCGGTGATGGAGATGCTGCTGCTATTCATAAACTTTTCAATAGACTGGAAAAGAAAGATCCATCCTTTTATCACAGGATGGATATCGGTGATGATTGCACGCTGCGCAACGTCATGTGGATTCATCCACGAAGTAAAGCAGCTTACGAAGAATTTCATGACGTTATTAGTTTTGATACAACGTATCTTGTGAACCGGTACCGTATGCCGTTCGCAACTATGGTTGGTATCAATCATCATCATCAATCTATTCTATTAGGGTGTGCACTTTTGACACACGAGCAATCTGAGTCTTTTAAGTGTTTTTTTAGCAATTGGTTGGAAGCTATGGGAGGCATGGCGCCTACAGCAATTCTGACGGATCAATGCGATATCATCAAGAATGCTTTGAGAGAAGTTATGCCGAATACCATCCAGCGCTTTTGTATTTGGCATATTCTGTACAAGTTGCCCGATAAGTTCAAGGGGATGAAATAATATACCAAGATGCCAACAACTTTCAAAAATATTATATATGATAGCCTAAGCATTGTTGAATTTGAAACGAGGTGGGCTGCATTCATAGATGAATATGGGTTTGAAGATAATACTTGGTTGGCGGACCTCTATGAACTGAGAGAAAACTGGGTGTCGATATATTTGAATCACATGTTTTGGGCTGGTATGAAGTCAACACAAAGGAGTGAATTAAAGCATGCTTTTTTTGATAGCTACATAAACTCCCGGAGCACGTTGAAGTCTTTTGTTGAGCAATACAAGATTGCTATAACAAACAAAACACATAAAGAATTGGAAGCTGATTTCAAGTCTAAGTATTCGATCATGACAAGGCGAAGTCTATTCGAGTTATTGCAACAGGAAATAGACAAGATGTTATGTTGCAATTTGATTGATGTCAATGGATTCATTGCAGACGTGCTCGTCGGGATTGAGAGGTACGTACAATTTTGTATTGCTAAAATAATGAGATTGAGACTATGTAGATTCATTTTATTTATTAGCATGATTTTTTCTTTCTTTTTGATTCATATTAATAGTAATTCGCATTCATGATAAAAATGCAGTTAGCATAATTTCGAAAAAAATTGTTGTCCTTCATTTGTATTATTTTTTTTTATTATTATTTTTGCGACATAATTGTTGGAATGGTATGGCTGAAATTATAAAAACATTTCGTCTTAATATAATAAAAATGAAAACAATTAATTACCATTTAATTTTAATTAGTGAGAATGTATTTTTAAATACCTTTTTATAAAACATAGAAGTTTTTTACACCCATTCATAAGAACATAAGTTTTCTATACCAAAATCATGTAAAAGACTAAAATACCCTTACTTTTAATAAACAAATATGAAAAGACAAAAAATTGACTTTTTTTTTCTTGTTTTTATTATATACACGCTGGTTTCTCTCTCTCTCTCTCTTTCTCTTTCTTCTTCCTCTAATAAACCCTAAACCCAAACAATATCACCAACCAACCTTGATGACATTAAATTTGAGCAATGCTCATTTATGTTTTGGAAGAGAGGTTGTTTGCTCTCATTAAACACATTGTGTAATGCAAAATTGTCACACACACGAACTTGAAACTCACGACATAGAGAATAAGAGAGAAGTGGGTCTTCAAAAAAAAAACTATATTTACGAGGTAAAATTCTCAAACACACGAAGTTGAAGCTCAAACGCAAGGCTTTCGTGTTTCTGGGGTAGAAAGAAGGTATGCAACTATATTCACCACGTAAAATATGATTTTTTTCGACGAGTGTTTATATACACACGATGGCAAACCCACGGTGGATGTATTTTTTCACACGATGGTAGAAAATTTTCATGTACATGAATTATATGTTGATATTTAGTCATAAGAGAGTATATTTGCATGTTTAGAAATATTTTTAGAAGTAAAATAGCCGTAAAAATATATCCCTGTCGTGTGTATGAGATTTCTGCATTTTCTGGGCTCGTTTCTGCAACCCACGATGGCCTACCCACGATGTGGGTTGTACCATCGTGGGTTGTGGGTAGGCCATCGTGGGTTGCCCCACCGTGGTTTGCCCCATCGTGGCAACCAACGATGGTTACCACCGTGGAACCCACGATGGTCCATCGTGGGTATCCCCATCGTGAGTAAACAGGATCTTCAATTTTTGGCGTGTTCGATCGGATTTTTATAATTTCTTGGCTATTTTTTATTTTTTAGATGTCGTGGCAACGTATGTTGATACGTCACAGCGGTCGTTGGGATCGATCGAATTATATAGATGGAGATTCTTTTTTTGTCTTCATCGATAGTGCCACAGTGAACCGTGCAAACCTTGTTGAACTTATTGGAGAAGGGTTGGGAAATATAAATCCGACCGACTACACGTTGTGGTACTTGACACGCATGGGCAACGGAAACAAAGTAAAAGTTCTATTGCGGAGTGATATCGAGTTACTGCGTCTTTTAATTGAACAGAAAGACGATCCGGAGGTTTACGTTGATTACGGCGGCTCATCCGCCCCCGGGGTTAAGTTTGGTGGTAACAGCTCTGGATTTGAGCACCACGACGTTGACAACCGCATGCCCCACTCATATGAGCAATATGAACAAGATGATGAAGATGAGGAAGATGAGGATGAAGATGGTGACTACCAACAAAATGAAGAAGATGAGGTGAGTTCGTCCGAAGATGAAGCAGATGATCGTCGCAAAGAATTGCTTGATTCGCTATCTATTGATTTTCTTACTTGGATGCGACAGCCGGAACAAATGGATAGGGTTTTTGGTCATCGAAACTTCACATCGGACCATCAGTCCGAACGCGAGACCGAGCATTTGCGCGCAATGCGCAATTGGATCATTCCATTTTCCGATCTTGACAGCGTAGGGAGATTAGGGTGGGTCGAGCAACCACCACCAGTGCGTGGGGAACTCGAAGTGGGGGCCTTATTTAGGTCGAAGAAAGACTTGAGGATCACTGTTGGAATGTATCATCTAGAGAACTTTTTGGAGTGTAGATCGAAACGTCCGGCTCGCAATCGTACGACCTTCCTATGCAAGACTGGCAGAAAGAATTGCAGCTTTAGAATTTGTGCTGTTGAGGGCGGCACCATTTGGAGAATTACTAAGTTATTCCTAGATCACACATGTCACCACGATTTGAATCGTGCTGTTGCACGATCGGTATCTTCTGATGTTGCTGCATTTTATTTTGCTAAGAGATTGACCGGTGAGGCGGTTACGTTGAAGCCAAGGGAGATGATGGAAGAGATGCGTAGAGTGTTTGGTATTAACATTCTATACAGTTTTGCTCTCCGAACGAGAAACATAGCCATAGAAAATACGTATGGCGACCACATCTCGTCGTATCAGAAGATCCCGTCGTATCTATATTTGTTGAAGCAGCATAACCTGGGAACTGTTTATGACTTGGAGATGACCGTCGAGGGCTCGCTATGTCACTTATTTGTGGCACTCGGACAGAGTATTCGAGCGTTTAATAAGTGTCTACGGCCGGTGCTTGTAGTGGACGGGACCCATCTTAAGGGAAAGAACCGAGGAATTTTATTTGTAGCCGTCACGCTGGATGGGAACAACCATGTCTTCCCCCTTGCAATTGGCCTCGGTCCCAAGGAGAATGATGAGTCGTGGGTATATTTTCTCTCCAACCTCCGTAGATGCTACAACCCTCCAGATGATTTACTGATTGTGAGTGACCAGCATTTGAGCATTAGGAATGCAGTTCCAGCCGTTTACCCGAATGCATTCCACGGGTTGTGCTACCACCACCTTCAGAAAAATCTCACGCCCTACGGAAAGCACGTAGCCACTATCTTCCAAGCTGCAGCATATTGTAATCGACATGAAGAGTTTGAAGATTTGTTCTCAAAACTGCATCAAGTGAGCCCCAACGGAGCTCACAGACGGCTTTCTGACATTGGACCGGAGAGGTGGGCTAAGTGTAAGTGTCCGGTCCGACGCTATGACTTCTTGACCTCCAATTATGCCGAATGTTTGAACTCTCGTATGTTATGGGCGCGGCGTCTCCCAGTGCACTCGATGATTGAGATGTACCGTTTCATTGTAGAGAAATGGACCGATGAGCATCGAGAAGAAGCTGCATCGAGAGATCATGAGTTGACACAAAACGCATTGGAAAAACTTTCTTTATCCGTGCAACACGGTACCCGTCTTGCAGCTCGAGGTAACACCACCACACATGTTTACAGGGTTGAAGAAAGAAATGTTTCTTATAACGTTGATTTAAGAACCTGGACATGTACGTGCCGAGCGTGGGATTTAGATTTGATTCCATGTCGCCATGATGTTGCCGCTATAAGGTAACATGTTCAATTACTAAATATTGTTTGGTTGCACGAACTTTCATTTAGCTTAGCCTATCCATATGTTGAAACTGTCGTCATTTTCTTATTTAACAGGCGTGCAGGTAACGGTTTGTCTGTGTACGATTTTGTAAGTCGTTATTTCAAACAGGAGACATTTAGAGAGACTTATATGGAGCATATTAACCCAATACCGCATCCATATGAGTGGGTTGTGCCTCCGGAGATCTCTGCAATTGTTTGTCTTCCTATGGATGAGGTACGTCAGGCTGGGCGGCCAAAAGATAGTCGTGCACGATCCACAGTAGAAAATTTGGTGAGACGTCCCCAAGTATGTGGTAGGTGTCATGGAAGGGGCCACAACAAAAAGACTTGCACAGCATCCATCCCGTTCAGTGGTGTTGACTTGAATAACCCCCCTGAAGATGCAGAAGAGGCCGAAGGAGAACAGGTAAGGCAAAGGCGTCGGCGGAAGAAAAAGTGTAGCATTTGTCGTCTTGATGATCATGATGCGAGGAAATGTCCCTATTGTGAAACGTAAATATGTTATTTTTTTTTGTTGTTTAAGATGAATTTATAATTTGTATTGGAAGAGAAAACAAAACTAAATTTTAATATATTTGAACTTATTTTATATATGTGAGTGATACTTGAATGAGGTTTAAAATAGCAGGTGAAAAAATATCACTCCCTGGATACCCACGATGGCCGAACCCATGATGATGGCCATCGTGGGAAGCCCACGATGGGCAAAACCCACTATGGTGCTCATCGTGGGAAGCCCACGATGGTGGCCACCGTGGGAAGTCCACGATGGGCAGCCCACGATGGACAGCCCACGATGGGCAGCCCACGATGGTATCCATCGTGAGCACGGTGGTGAGCAGCCACCGTGGGCACAAGAACATGAGTGAATTTCATTTTTTGTTCGATTCCTTCTTCGATTTTGTTGTTTAGTGCTTATATAATAGCTTATTTTTCAATTTAAAACTACTCTACAACATAATCCAAACACCCACACGTGACCTTCATCTAATTCATTAGTAAATCAGGTTCTTCGTATGAACGTTGAAGTTAGTGATACATAACCATTATCTGCACATTAATCTCGTCCTTATAAATTATATGATACATTTTGTTAATTCAATGATTAGTATTTCAATTATGTAACATTTCGTGCAAAAAAACTTATACTATACGTACAATACAGGATGAATGTGCAGATAATGGTTATGTATCACTAACTTCAACGTTCGTACGAAGTACCTGATTTACTAATGAATTAGATGAAGGTCACGTGTAGGTGTTTGAATTATGTTGTAAAGTAGTTTTGAATTGAAAAATAAGCTATTATACAAGCACTAAACAACAAAATCGAAGAAGGAATCGAACAAAAAATGAAATTCACTCATGTTCTTGTGCCCACGGTGGCTGCTCACCACCGTGCTCACGATGGTTACCATCGTGGGCTGCCCATCGTGGGCTGCCAATCGTGGGCTGCCCATCGTGGGCTGCCCACGATGGCCACAATCGTGTGTTACCTATTGGGCCACCATCGTGGGTTTGCCCATCGTGGGATGCCAACGATGGCCACCATCGTGGGTTTGCCCATCGTGGGCTGCCAAAGATGGCCACCATCGTGGGTTTGCCCATCGTGGGTATCCAAGGAGTCCCTTTTTCACCTGCTATTTTCAACATCATTCTCACATCTTAAACAAGCAAGATCAAATATTTACAAAAATGACAAGCAAGTTCAAATATCATATAAAATAAGTTCAAATATTTACAAAAATGATATTTTAGCTATGCCTTTTCTCCCATAACGAACAATCTACTCCTAACCAAAATATTCTAGTTCCAACAAAATACCTATACTTCTCAATGTATCTATCATCAATTGACACATTACGATGTGTCGATGTTAAATTGATGAGGCGATCAACATACATAAGAGAGTATGGGCCACAATTTGTCCCGTCGGTCTGGATGAATTGCTCCTCCTCATGCATCTTAATCAAGAGCGGAGGGTTTTTTAACCTTTGTCTATGGGAATTTTGCTCCCAGTATCCTGATGCAAGCAACAATCGAGGTAAGAGATCGGTCACACACTGTAATTGCTCCTCGCGCACGTTCGTTTCCCTGTGATGGATCATGGTCGAGTCATACAGTTCGACAGTCCAATCCTTCAAACAAATGCGTATGGTGACCCAATGATTCCCCCCGACATTGCACACTGTTATGACCTGTACACGACAAGGAATAATTTAATAATTTAACTACATTAAAAAAAATAAATTATAGTAACTACAAATATGAAATTATTTTAAAATATAATAACTTACATGGTTAGCTTGCCACCAAGCCGTTGCTAATTCACTTTTTGTGCCATCAACCATATGTATAAGAGCATCGGGTACACGCCAATTAGTATGTAGTCTAAGCCCTGGAGGAATTTTCTTTCTCTCTCCTCGTGCATTAATAGGGAACAACTTATCCCACTCATTTCGCAAACCATTCTAGTAATACAACCAAAAATTACATAAATCTAAAAGAATATTAATATAATCAAGATTTACATAAATCGAAGAGAAATACTTACATAGAAGCCAGTGCCGACTATAATGGTGGTTGCCTCACATACTCCATCAGCTGTCAACCTATCTAAATGTCTCACCTTGAATTTCATATAGTTTAGGTACAGCTCTATCTCCTGCATTGTTATTTAATTTTGTTAGTTATAATATACAAATAAGTTTGAATTATTGTAATTTAAGATAGAATTGTACCTCTGCCCACATCATTTGTCGAGGATCCTCCAGACGATCAAAAACAGATTGCACCACAACATGGCCAAGCATCGGAATTGTGATCACAGCATCCTCTCCTGATTTTCTATGCCTTCTATACATACGCTTCAACCTCTTCACGGCCTGCTGAGTCATGGCTTGGTAAGGCGTCTGCATGGCGTAGACGGTCTCGTCTTACGACGACCTTGCACCTCCCCTCGCTCCGCCAATTCGTAATCTTGCTCAGCAGACTCCTCATCAGAGGATGACGACCACTGAATATTAACAGGTGAAACCTGCCGTCTGGGCTGCTCGGGTGTGGTGTCCTCCACAGTAGGAAAAAACGACTGCTTCTGCTGGTACTCAGGTTGGTAGGGAATCTGATGCTCATATGGGGTGAACTCGGCAGTAAGAAAATGGTGACTGCTGCTGCCGTCGCCTGGAAACACTGACTGATGCTGCCAGATAGGAGGTCGAAACATCGGAGGCTGCCACGTCGGAGGGTCGTACTGATGCAGCTGTCTACTACTGTAGCCGGAGAACATCGGCGGCTGCTGCTGCTGGGCAGGCTGATACCCCCAAGGCTGCTCAGGTGGCTCGCTTTGGTGGGGTATAAGATCAAAGGATTGCCCTAGCAGGTGGTGCATCGGCTGCTCGGTACGCTTAGGGATGTGGTGATTGTGCTGTCCCTGTAGTGTTGCAGCTGCAGAGTGACGAGGCGGGTCCGGAAACCTCTGGTGTGTGCTAGAAACCTCTGCAGAGTGACGGTGTGGCTCAAGGCTCCTCCTGTGGCTCCCAACAGACGGCTGTGGAGGGCTCCTAGACCGTCTGTGTCTCGGACCGAAATACTCCTTCATCTGAGCAAAGAGCTTCCGAGAAAAGGTAGCAAAGAAGCCCTTGTCAGACTCGTCCATCAAGACCGCCCTCAGCCGGCGATCGAAGTAGTCGTCTGTGTCGTCCTTCGCGTGGTCAGGACAAGGACGTCCGTGGACACAACACACTCTATCTTCGGGTCTCTCCTGATAGACCGGCTCTGCTGTCTCAGCTGTATCTACTGGTGGTGGTGATGGTGGGGTGCTTTGTCGGCGTCGTTTTGGAATTTTCTGTGCCGATGAAGTTGATTTAATTATCTTCCCCACCACCTCCGCAGCCTTCGCCAATTTTCCCTTCTTTTTCACCTTTTTCGGGGAAACATTTTCTATATTCTTCTCTGTTAATTTTCTTGGAGGTTCCCAGTGTACATGATACGCCGAGTCAAGACTGAACCAATACAGCTCGTCCATGTCTTTCGCAAGAATAGGCATTGTGTTATGTATGACAAGACCCTAAACAAGTTATGTAAAATTATTATTATTAGATCACAAATTAAACATGTAATATAAATGATAAAATATTATAAAAATAAAGGCAAGACACGTACCTCTCTCTCGAAGAAGGTGCTGAAATCTGCTTTAAGACATCTCGTAGTCCACATAAAACATCGAGGAACTCTAACGGTGGATGATCGGGTTCCACAGTTCCGTCCCAACAGTGGAATACACTCGTAAGACCAAATTTGTAAAACCCAAATCGGACCGTAAAAGTGATATGTTCTAATATCGCATTGGTTGGGATTCTTGGCGGTGTTATTGATGTAGTAAGTCAATGCCTGATATGTGTAATCACCCCACGGAAACTGTTCCCAACTTTCCGGATCCTCAACTAATGCCCATGCCCATTCCTCCACATCCATATTATGGTCCCGACACAGGAGAAACCGGTAGTAAAGTAAGAGCTTAGCTACCTTCACATAGTCTTCGAGGTTGTCTCCCAAATCTAAATCTTTAAACCTATTATGCATTTCTATAACTTTAGTTTTGCGGCCTTTGAATACTCTATGGAAAAGACTGTCAGGCCGGAGAAGATGTCTCTCATTTGGATCAAAATTTATCTTCCCAAAATTCAATCCAGTAATGTACTTCCAAGTCTCTTATGTTTGATAAAATGGCCAACAATTCCAACCGTAAATTCATCATACACTTCTTGATATCGTCGAGGATTGTGCGTGAAGAGCCGAAATACCTTCGGTATATCTTTAAATAGGATCTCACGACAATATATATTTATTAATTTGTTATGATGACGCAATCCAGGTCTCATCCAATCACAACCGGGCTGCAATATAAACACATAAAGTATAAGGATAGAAGTTCGATCACTCAAACAAACAAAACCACAAAACCCAAAGCCTATAAAATAGTCCCTGGACACCCACGATGGGGTTGCCCACGATGGGGAAACACACGACGGGGCAACCCACGACGGGGCAACCCACTATGGGGCTACCCACGACGGGGCTGCCCACGACTGGGTGCCCACGATGGGGTGCCCACGACGGGGTGCCCACGATGGGGCTTCCCACGATGGGTGCCATCGTGGGTACATAAACACCCACCGTGGGCAGCCCGTTTTTCACTTAAAATCCCAATTTTTATCAACAAATTTTAGATATAACACTTCTAATGCTCATAAAATCAAGTACAGTGTTCTCATATTCAATAAATCGAACATAAACACACACTTAGAAGCATATATTTTGCAAATCCAAAATTCAATTTCGTGTGGAATTTTAGTACTAACCGATGGTTCGTTTACGACGAGTCGTACTTCCTCCTCGCCGGAGGTAGATGCCGATGCCCTTGACTCCCCATCATGGTCGAAGTTTTCACTCATATTGCCGTCGTGTGTGTGTTTTTTTTCGCAGCCGTGTGTGTGTCGTGGGTTGAGAGGGAGGGAGAGAGAGAAAGTGATGTGTGGTGGGGGAAGTGGGGGACCGCATAGATTTTAGGGTTTTTTAAATTTTTTTTGTCTTTTCTTTTTTCTTTATTAAAAATAAGGGTATTTTAGTCTTTTAAGTGATTTTGGTATAGAAAACTTATACTCTTATAAAAGAGTGTAAAAAACTTCTACTTTTTATCAAAAGGTATTTATAAAGAGTTTTTCCCTTTTAATTATATATTTATTACAAATAAATACATTATTTATCAATTGATATATTTAACGCAAAATAAATTTATTTATCGATTTTTAATATTTTTCGCTATTCATATTAGATATTACTTGCTATAGTATAATGTTTTCAAAATGAAAATTAATTAAATTAAATTAAATTTAATATAAATCAATTAAATTTATGATTTAAGAGAAAAAATATTTGTACCGCCCAAAATCAATAAAATAATTTTGGAAACAAATAAATCACAAATTACTTCCTAAATAAAAATAATTCCGATTTAAAAAATTAAAATTCAAATATCGGATAAAATTTAGGATAATCCCTCAATTAGTGGAAACAAATCAATAAAATAATTTTGGAAACAAATAAATCACAAATTACTTCCTAAATAAAAATAATTCTGATTTCAACAATTAAAATTCAAATATCGGATAAAATTTAGGAGAATCCCTCAATTAGTGGAAACAAATCAATAAAATAATTTTGGAAACAAATAAATCACAAATTACTTCCTAAAATAAAAATAATTCCGATTTCAACAATTAAAATTCAAATATTGGATAAAATTTAGGATAATCCCTCAATTAGTGGAAACAAATCAATAAAATAATTTTGGAAACAAATAAATCACAAATTACTTCCTAAAATAAAGATAATTACGATTTCAACAATTAAAATTCAAATATCGGATAAAATTTAGGAGAATCCCTCAATTAATGGAAACAAATCAATAAAATAATTTTGGAATTAAATTAATCACAAATTAGTTCCTAAAATAAAAATAATTCCTATTTAAAAAATTAAAATTGAAATATCGGATAAAATTTAGGAGAATCCCTAAATTAGTGAAAACAAATCAATTATATAATTTTAGAAACAAATAAATTAGAAATCAATTCCGAAAATAACTATAATTTCAAATTTAAATTTTGAAATTCAATTTATAACCGGTTAACTACCCTAAAATCGGAAAGGGTATATTCGACAAATACTAAATACCATCAAAATCGCCTAAAATTTATTTTTCTCACCCTTATTGGTTGAACCGATTTTTTCATGAAAAACCAAAGTTGTCTAAGACAACCATTGTCCAAAAATCTTTTCCGTATATATAATATATATGGTTAATGTTCACAATCACATCCTCTTCATCCCTTCAATAATTAATGAAAATTAAATCAGCATATTAATGTAACTTAGAGCATTTTGCCAAAGTAACTCAAGTCGAGATTGCTGCTATTTTTTTCCTCGTATCCATCTATTCAAGTCGTTTTATTTTCGTGATACGCCAATATATAAGGTCGCAAGGTGGGAGAGGTCGTTGTATAATTTATACCTAATTTATTAAGGACCAATAAACTATACTTAATAAAGCTTTATAAACCTAATTGAGAAATCCTTTAGCAAAAAACTACAGAAATTGAGAAATGAATATTCTACTTGAGAATTAGTAAGCTTTAATTAAATAATTAATTCTATTGAGAAATTAATAAATTATTCTGGATATGTTGGCCACGCGAGAGTTTATTAATTGGTCAAACTCGGAAATGATACACTATTAATTATCATTTCTTACATATTACTCTGTCCGTATTTTTAAAAATGTATTCAGTTGTCAAAACACACAAACCAAATAAATTAATATTATATTATTATTTTTATCTGTAATTATTGTCTAAAAATTTTAAAAAGTAAATAATTAGTATTATTATTTAGGTAAATAAAAAAATTTGCCTCATTTTTTTAATTTATAAAATAAAATACTTATTAGGAAACAAATCAAATTTTATAATAGGACAATCAAATTTAGTTTGGGCTGAATCTAAAGTCTTAAAGTTCAAAATTCAGTTTGGGCTGAATCTAATTTAATTTTATTTGTGGACCAAAATTTAAAATCAATGTTGCCAATTACGATTCTAATGGCTAGTTATCCCAAAACTGTTCTCCGTGAAATAATTTAGGGAAAATGTTAAGGTTGGCCACGCACAAGTTGTTGCCTTCAATTTTTGGGAAAATCACTGTTTAATTTCCAAACTATGGATTTTTACACTACACCTTAAGGTTCGGTTGGTATCCATATACGTATATCAGGTATGAATATCAATATGATCCATATCTATATCTTGTATTTGGTATATCAGTATATGAGTATCAAATTGATATACTTAATATACTTGATATGTTATTTTTCAATATTTTTATATACCAATTTTTGCTAGTATAGGACTCATACCTCTACTTTCATTCCCACTTGATATCAATCGATATATTCAACATATCAAACACAGATATTAAATATAAATCTGATACCCATACCTGATATCTTATACATATACCCATATCTGATATCTGATATATTGGTATATGAATACCAATTGACTCTTATCACTCAAATACATTAACTATCTAAGTATTTAGAGTTACTCCATGACCTTTATGTGGTTTACTGGAAAATAAAATAAAATTACAAATAAGCAAAAAAAGAATAACAAATTGAGTGAATCGAAGAAGAAAGCAAAAGCAATATTAATTGTTTTATATATATATTGGCGTAATGCAACAGTATATTGATAATCTTGAGTTTTGCATCATGATTTTAGAGCTTTAATTTAATGATTTAGAATGCAAATTCGTGTGTATGATGAGCTTTTATTGTTAAATATTGTTTTCTTGAAGAATTTGATATTCGGGGTTCGTTTTTGTGTATTTATAAGAAATTTTGCCGAGGTTTGGAGAAGGAAACTCAAGAGATATAGTTTGGAGCTCATAAGTGAAGTCGGTGCTTAATTTGGCAAAGTAATAGTGACTCAACTCGTGTGAAGACACCAGGTGCAACAACGTTCTAACCAAACTTCGTGCTCCGACAAAAGTGGCCGCTTAAAATAGAGCACGTCTTTGTGCTCCATCTCAAGCTCCCACTTGAATCAGAGCATATAACTGCAGATGCACCTCAAAACGAGACACTTCGTGCTCCGGAAAAATCGCCCGCTTAAAACGGAGCACAAACTTGTGCTCCAATCCAAGCGGCCGCATTTCGACGTACTTTGGTTGCACCTCATGCGAAATTTCTGCAAAAATTACCATCATACTCCTCACTTATGACTTGTCTTCTACTATAGTTTTTTCTCTATTTAAAGGGGGTCTTTCCCTATTTGTAAGACAACCTTTTTACTCTACATTTTGAATTTCAATTTCCAACTTTCCCCTTAGGGTTTATGCTATTAGATTTCAATTGAAGACTTGATTTGGATGCTTTGAAGATTGTAATTGAAGATTTCTCCATTAGGGTTTATTTATATCTCTATTTTATGCTTTTAATTCTCTTTTCTCTTGCTATTTCTTCTTTTATGTCTAGCTAAATCTTTAGTTGATTCCAGGAAGTTGTGAGGCTCAATTGATGGTGGAATTTACTTATTGATGTTATTTTACCTTCCAATCTATGGCTTGTGCATCTTGGTGCTTGTTTCTCATGTTAGAATAGGTGGCCTCTATTTTAGCATGACAAGTGTTCGTAAAGATGATTAATCAATTTTTATGATCATTGAATTCAAGTTTGTATGATATGAGCGAAGATTAATTTATTCATAAAAGGTGTAAATCTTTGGTGCTTTGGGAGTTAATTCCTCGTCTTGAGTCTTAGTCGAGATAGATGAGTGATTGGTCAACGTGTGCTTTATTTTCGAGAGAGAGAGAGAGAGTTTGTGCATATTTGTGTGATTCCTTTGCTTGGATTGGATTTAAAATGGTTAAGTAGATCAATAGTCTAATTCCCCATCATTTTTTAGTCGAGCAAGGTTCTTAGAATCAATCCTCGTTTATTATTGTCCTCTTCAATCATTTATTGCTTTTATCTTCCTTTGTTTGTCCTTTAATTGTACATTTCTTATTTCTTCAAGTGAAATATCCAAAAATCATGTTTATCCTAGAGCTTGAATAGAAGGAGAGTGTATGAACTTTGTTTTCACCGTATTTTCGTTTAATAATCTCCGTGGATACGATATTCGATTACTATAGCTACAATTGCCCGTTAGAATTGCGGATAATTGCTAAGAAAATAGTGATCACATATATGTCAGCTCACCTTCATTATATGTATATGGTCTTTTAATTTGTGGGCTTCGTTTGCGAGGAAAAACAAAATGTTGTTGCAAAATACATTTATTTCATTTTATTGCATTATATTCCTTTGTATATACTGATATGAAGATTAGACAACTCCATAGTGTCCATGTGATTCCTCATGTGCTTATGTTTTTTCTCAAACTTGAGCTGCAGCCATCACAAATGGCCTCGTTTCTTGGCCACTTGTATCATATTTTAGTTATGACTAAAATTCATCTCTAGTGATAGTTAAATCCTCTTTTACTGTGGATTAATAATAGAGTTATGATAAAATTTCTCATCTCTAAGTTGGACTACATGATCAAATATTTTTACATAAACGCTCTTTATCAAGCGAACAGAGACGTGCTTCAGCAAGAAATCATGAAATTCCAAAGAGACATATAGTTGTTTATGTGGGAGAAACTGAACTGCAATATCATTCTTGAATCAATTCTTTTCAAGATTTGTTGAGCCAAGCCGAAGAAGAATTCAGATTCCATCATCCTTATCATTCCATGTAGAGAGGACATATTCATTGACAGTGGCGTAGCCATAGAATGAGAAGAGAGGGGGCTACACTTTATAGATGAAAAAATTGCACATGAAGAAAGAAATATGCTAAATAACATTATATTACAATATTAAGATCAAATATATAAATATTTCATACATTGAAACTGTTCCATTACATTAAAAGAGAACTAAATAGGTGGCAACTGGAATTTACGTGTACTCATCGGCTGAAAACTTTGTAGGATCTTTTCATTAGCAATTGTCAAAAATATATCCTTCTCAATGTACACAACTAAAGAGTCATTCATCCACTTGTCTCCCATTTTATTTCGCAAATCAGTCTTGATAATCTTCATAGGAGAAAAAACCCTCTCAACAGAAGCAGTAGCAACGGGTAACACCAATGTCAACTCAATCATCCGATAAAACTAATTGAAAAACTAAATGGTTACCATTTTTAACCATTTCTTGAGCGAGACATCCCAAATTGCTTATCTTAGAGAACCGAGAATCACGCCGCACATTATCAATAAAGTTACAAAGTTGTGACGGAAGACATAAGCAATCACCTGGTGAGAAGTCCTTAGGATATAAGGTGGTAAGACGCATTAGCTGATCAACGTTGAATTGAGAGAAAGAATTCTTCGGATCAAGACATGCCATACATCTAAGAAGATCAGTACTTGCTTCAGAAAAACGATTATTAAGCTCTTGAATACATACATCAACAACTTGAAAATTGCAACATTAATGAAATTATTGAAGAATGCAAATTAAAACCTAAGAGAATGTACATAATATTTAGAATTTAGAAATAATACCTCGTAGAAAATCTCCACACGATAGTAGTGATCATTGGCAATTCTCTCTCTTTTATAGCAAGGCCGTGTTACAGTGTCATTCATATGAATTAGAGAAATCTCGTTCGCCTCACAAAATTTGTTTGTTTGATCCAAAATTATTTCCCAATCATTCTCTTTGAAGGTTTGTAATTGACATTTCACACTATCAATTAATGAAATGGCTTGAATAGAATTTTGATCCTTTTGTTGCAAAGCAAATGACAATTCATTTGTGATTCCTAAGAGATACTTCATCAGATGTAACACAAACACGAATTCAAAATCATTCATTTTTCTAAGCAACCCTCTGACAATACTTTTGATATCAGAACAAGTGGTGTCATCACGTATATTCTCCAACACTCTCTCAACTGAAGACCACATAGAACATAGGTGGAGCAATGTGAAATAATGCGAGCCCCATCGAGTATCTCCGAGCCTAACCAAATTAGTTTCCTGATTTTGTCCTCGTCCACTAACCCTTTCTCCATCATTGAGTTCTTCAACTATTCTGTCATGCTCTAGCTCTCTAAGTTGATCTTTCCTTTTACAAGATGCTCCAATCGTATTTACTATCATAGAGACATAGCTAAACAAATCTTTCACAACCATAATACTCTTAGAAATAGCAATTATAACTAACTAGAGTTGATGTGAAAAACAATGAACATACATGGCACAAGGGTTTTCTTCCAAAATCAAAGCTTTTAATCCATTAAACTCACCACGCATGTTTGAAGCTCCATCATATCCCTGACCCCTCAATTTGGATACGGATAAACCATGTTTTGCAAATAATTCAAAGATGGCATTCTTTAATGAACGAGAACAAGTATCAGCAACATGCGTAATTCCCATAAACCACTCAACTACACACCCTTTATCATTCACATATCTTAATACAACTCCCATTTGCTCTTTCGTTGAGACATCTCGAGCCTCATCAACCAAAATAGTAAACACTTTATCCCCAATTTCATTAACAATGGCATTTGTGATCTCTAAAGCACAACAATGTGCTAATTCCTTTTGAATTTGTGGAGAAGTCATTTTACTATTTGCAGGAGCATTATCCAATACCTTAGAAATATTTTCATTCAATTCACAATACCATTGAAGCAACTCAAGAAAATTACCTCGACTTGAAGAAGTAGATGATTCGTCGTGACCACGAAAAACCAATCCTTGCTTCAAAAGAAAACGAGTGACATTCAATGATGTTGTCAAACGACCACGGTAATCAGCCTTCATCTTGCAAGTTTTTATGTTGTACATATTAGCCACATTCTATCTTTGATCTTGAAAAGCTTCAAATTGTATTCTCGCATTATTATGGCAACCATTTACAACCCCAACGTGTGAATTGAATTTTTCCAAGGCCTTTTTCTAATTGCTACGACCTATCTTTGTAAAAACAACTTCAACATGTCCACCTCCTTTAAAAAGATAACACCAAAAGCAAAATGCACCATCTTTCGATACACTATACTCTAGCCAAATATACTTTTTGTACCAACTATCTTGAAAACTTCGTTCTTGAATGCCATAAGTTTTTTTCGGATACAAATGTCCGATCGGTTGGCAAGGTCCTCGAGTCAAGTATTCTCTCCTAACTTGATCTCGAATAACAATATCAAACTCCTCAATCGGCTTCCGTAAGCCCGAATCACTAGCAACGTGATTTAAAATTAAATCCAATTCAACTTCTACCTCTACTAGAATTCTATTTTCATTTGGAGGTGTAGAAGAACTACCCAACCTATCTGTACATTGCTTTTTGTAATATCGGTTCATCTACATAAATAGAGACAATTACATAATTTTAGACAATCAAACAAGTACCAAATAATCATTCAAACCCCAATAATAAACCCTCAATTCTTTCAAACTAAATTAAGTAATCAAATTGAAATCACATGCAACCACTGTAACTTTGAAACTCTAAATACATAAATAGCAAAATTAAACTAATTTTCTAATCAAAATTCAAACCCCAATGATAAACCCTCAATTCTTTCAAACTAAATTAATTAATCAAATTGAAATCACACTCACACGCAGCCATAAGCCATTGTAACTTTGAAACTCTAAATAAATAGCAAAATTAAACTAATTTTCTATCAAAAAAACTCACCTTAAAATAGAGTCGGAGACTGGACTAGAAGTTGGGCGAAAAGAGGGCGAAACCGCGAAAGGCAATGGTTGGGTAAAAACAAAAAGTGATCCTCTGCTATCTTTAATTCTTTTTTTATTTGTTTTGATAGAAAGTTAGATTTGTAGAAGTGTTAGTGTTAGTTTAATAATTAATAGAAGGGAAAAGTTGCTACTTACTTATTTTAAAAGAAAAGTTCATTTAAAAAGTCAAATCCCACTTTCTATTATTAAATCAGCATTTTTACAAATTCATCTTCTTCAATCTTCCTCAAGGCAATTACGTAGCCGCCATTTCTGTAAATTTTGTAACTCTTATTCTTCAATCCCCCCTCCAAAATTCAGCCCCTCTCCGCCTCTTGCCTCCGGCAGATCCCTCCTTCAGCAGCGTCGACGCACCTGGGGCTGAAGTTTGATTTTTCTAATTTTCTCTATTTTGGTAAACTAAAAAAAAAAAAAAATCCTTGGTGGGGCTTAAGCCCCTCCCCCTTCCTTAGTAGCTCCGCCACTGTTCATTGATCGATGTCGCCTCTCGTTTGTCTAGAACATGAGTTCTGGAGTAGTGCACTTGAAGACAACTTATTAGATTATGAAATACAAAATACAGTTTACTTATTCACACATTATTAGATTCTTTTTTTCCCCGAATGTATTTCTCAACAGATTG
This sequence comes from Schizonepeta tenuifolia, assembly GCA_029490685.1. Classification (NCBI taxonomy): domain Eukaryota; kingdom Viridiplantae; phylum Streptophyta; class Magnoliopsida; order Lamiales; family Lamiaceae; genus Schizonepeta; species Schizonepeta tenuifolia. The sequence continues at coordinate 87,392,472 of CM055958.1, forward strand.
AATATACATTTATCAAATATATACATCCAATCTAAGATGCAAAAGCATTGTCTTACTACCTGTGATCTTGACAAGTTTTATGTGGCTAAAATTTCTATTGTCAGCAAATGACTTGATTGTCTTACTTGTTTTTTGTTGGCTTATTGCAAAAAAATTACTTATATATCATCAAAAACCAACTCCTAGATACAATTTTTTTTCTCGCGATTATGAATCATTCAATTCCATACCCTCTTTATATTCAATTTAAATCATATTATATATTCATGTGACATATGCAGAGTTTGGCAGATGTCACAAAAACACTATAAATCATTCTCTTTTACTAGTGATCATATAACTCACTCGACTGAATTAATGGCCATCATCGCATTAGGTTATTTATTTTGGAATGAAGATTATTATAGAAAGTGAAAATGATTACATGAACAGTAATGCTACTGAAATAGAAAATATTTTCCTGTCAAATAGAAAATTTCAAGATCAAGTACAGTTCTAATGTAATTATTTAAGAATCATGGTAATGAGTTTCTTGATGTTTCAGCCCCAACCCCTGTTTAGACGCGTCACTATAGATGACATAGCCTTCAGATCCATCGGGAATTGTTAATATTGGTGCAGTGATCAACTTTTGTTTCAACTTCTGAAAACATTCACTACACTTGTCCGTCCATTGAAACTTTACACCTTTCTTAGGTGCTTCATCTTAAATTGCATTTAAGTTGTTTATGTTAGTGGGAAGACAAATCCATGTGATATCTAATCTGCTTATGTCATGTCTATTAAACTTCATAGCCACCACTAATTTATTCCATCTTAATAATCACCTATATATCTGTGCGTAATATCATTTTTTGAGTTACCACACTCCAAACTCTCAGATTGTTTCAAAAGTTTTTGTTTCTCCCTCTCTCTGTCTCACCTCATTTAGTGAATCATTATTAGTGCAAAAATGGCGATCAGGCAGATTTTGCAGGTGAAAGAAGATCAGCTGCAGCAGTAAATGTTGATGTTCCAAAGGGCCATTTGGCTGTTTATGTTGGGGAAGTAAGAAGATTCGTCATTTCAGCATCGTTCTTGAACATCCATTCATTCCAAGATTTGCTAAGTCAGGCTGAAGAAGAATTTGGATTTTATCATCCAATGGCAGGCCTCACCATTTCATGTAGCGAGGATGTATTCATTGAGATTGCCTCCTGTTTGTCCAAAACATGATACAACAATTAGATATAGAGGAGTAGAGTTTTGCAGGCTAGACTAGATTGTTAATGCACAAATATATTTTATTTTACTTTTCCAAAGAAGATTGTTTGAAGGGATGCAACAGATTGTATTCCTGGAGAGACTCAAGTACACCTTTGTCAATATACTGAATCATTTTTCATATGCCAAAACATTATCATAATTTCTTCACTCACAATTTCAGTTTGAGTTTCTTGAAAGATTAGTTTCAATCAAGGAAGTATCTTTTTGTGTGTGATCATGATTACTGATCATTAAACAAGCGAATAATAGATCAAGGGAGTGCAAGTTTGGTAGGCTACATACAGAAGGGACCTTTGAAAGCCATTTGTTAAAGTTGGTAGGGAACAACTCCCATGCTACCAATGCTCTTCTTGTAGTTTCTGAAGTTCCAAACCAAAGAAAGGACATGCATGCTGACTGGATGAGTTTAATCACTTTCTGAGGAATTACAAAGATTTAACACCAATATCTCTCAATACTACTCAAAATTGACTTAATCAGTTGAATTCTACCAGCATAGGAAAGTAGTTTTGAGGTACAACATTCAATCTGAGCTAGAATCTTCCTTATCAAAGGCTCACACTGAGCAATTGTGAGCTTTTTTTATGACAGAGACACCCCTAAATACTTAAAAGGCAACTCACACTTAAAAGGCAACTCACCTTTGCTCATGCCAAATTCTGCAAGAATTTCATTTTGGACAAGAGTAGGTACCCCTTTAAATAGATAGAACTCTTAGAAGCATTTGTTTGAAGACCTGATCCATTAGAAAATTTTTGAAAAGCATGCATAATTTACAGATAAATATTAGGTTTTTCTTTTTTGTACACATACTTTATTGGGTGAAGAAAGAATTCACCCTTTGACAGATTGATTATAATAATCAAACCATAACCTCTATACTTTCCCAAAACACATGTTTTTGCATACATTAGTATTGCACCCGTGTGTTGCACGGTAGAATGCATTATAGAAATATAATGTATAAATTATCAAATCACATTAATAAAAAATAAATATATTAATTATAAAATTTCACATTCGAGACATTTCCTTTTTTTTTCCTGAGCATGGATATTTAGGACGAGGGTAATTTATGATTAAGAGGTAGGAAATACTGTTTGTGGGAGAGAATTATTTCTTGAAACGAAATTAAGACATTTAGAATGGCACAATTCAAACAGAAATCGGAATGTATCAAGTGGGACGGAGGGGGTGCAACATGTTACATTTCAAACACTTTTCCTCAATAAAATTATCAACATTTTACGGTACAATATAAACATAATTAACTTTTTAAAAGCTAGAAATAAATTTTTAAAATTTTCAAACAAATGGCATGTAGAGCTTTATATCTTAATCGCTGCAAATAATATAAACAAAAATGTAAAACCATCAGTTTTATTAATTCAATTTATTTATACAACATGTAACACACGATTGGACCATATTGAAGTCCACAATAAATAAAGAGGGAAAACTTGAAATAACACTTTTCAAACTCAAAAGATAAATTATGTCAGTTTGTAAAAAAATATGTTGTAATAGTCTTTTGGGTTTTTATGTGACTTTTATACCCTTCTAGGTATACAAGAAGGTTAACTTTAATTTGAATCATACACGAAAACTAACTTCATGTATGAATTTCTGACGGTAAAATTTTTCGACGTTGACAGTGGCACGATGGTGCAATCGCCCGCGAAAATTTGAATCATATACGAAGCCTAATTTCATGTATGGATCATACATGAAAACTAATCTTCGTGTATGCAACATATATGAAAACTAATCTTCATGTATGATTCAAATTTGAAATTTTTGGCGACGAAAATTTTCGTGTATGATGCATACATGAATAAGGATGGCAATAATACCTGCGTGCCTGAACCCCGAGGGTACCACCCCTAATAGGGCGGGTATGGGGGTCAGAATTTGGAAACGGGGTGAGGACGGGTATGAATTTCTATACCAGATAGGATTTGGGACGGGTACGGAAATATAGATATCCGCCCCGAACCCGCCCCGAATAATTTTTGTAGTTTTATTTTTTTTAAATGATACTAATATTAATAAATAACAAAATATATTAATTAGTATGAAAATTCATATTTAATAAGAATCGAAAAATCACATTTAGTAGACACATAAACACTATTTTCTCTTATTCTTTATATATAACTCAACTCTCTTCTCTTCTTTTATCCATTTCCAATATGAGACAACTTATTTCTCTTAATTTCTTTTCGATCCCCTCTCACTATTTTTAATCTCATATCGAAAATGATAGAAGAGAGGAGTTGGCTTATAAATAAGATTGTTTTCGTGCTTTAACTTAATTTACTATTGTTTTCCTTGATTTTTAAGAAATAATAAGTTTTTAGTTCTAATAAAAGTTTTAAATTAGATAATATATACTTCTAAATGGATACCCGATGGATACCCTTCCCCCGATGGATAATTCCGATTCCGAACCCGTCCCGATTTAAACCGCTATGGAGACGAGTATGGGAATTAATTTTTGAGGCGGGGTATGGGGGTGGAAAAGCAATCCCCGACCCAAACCCGTCCCGTTGTCATTCCTATACATGAATGTTAGTCTTCTTGATGATGCATACATGAAAGTCAGGCTTCGTGTATGATGCATACATGAATGTTAGTCTTTGTGTATGATGCACACATAAATATTAGTTTTCGTATATGATGCATACATGAAGTTAGGTTTCGTGTATAATTGAAATTTTTGGGAAATTTTCGCCTGAAATTTTCGTGTATAATGCAAACTTCAATGTTAGTTTTCGTGTATAATGCATAAATGATGCATACATGAAGTTAGGCTTCCTGTATAATTCAAATTTTCGCCGGAATTTTTGGTCGAAATTTTTTTGCCGGAAATTCATACATGACATTAGTCTTCGTGTATGATTCAAATGAATGTTAGCTTTCTTGTCAACTCATTAAGGGTATATTAGACTTTTAACAAACTAAAAGGCTATTTTGACACTTTAATTGTGTAAGTGACATTTTAACATTTTTGTTTAGAAAAAAGGCCATTTTACAAGATCCCCTCATAAATAAATTACATATAGATCCAAGCCCGTTTCCAATTAAATACACAACGACCACCACCACATTTAATTTTGAAACCTCTCTTCACAGCGGCGGCCAACAGAAACTTTCGAAATATCCCAAACTCTAATCTCATTCATTATCATTTCCGCCTCAAACTCTTTTCTGAATTTTCTTGTAGATGGCACCATTATTGGATGGATCTCTCAACCACAACTAATTAAATAAATATGAAGAAATGCACATTTTGAAGAACACGCAACATAATACTTCATACATAACTGAGATTTCAAAAATCCATTATCTATGCGCACCATAACAGAAATTTAAAAGAAGTGTTACCTCTGATAATATATGATAATATATAACGTAATTGAGTTATATGTTATCTATTAGTGTTATCTGTACATATATAATTACACTATTTTGTAACTATTTCACGGAGTGTTATATGAATTTGTTATAATAACGGTACCGTCACCTCTAATATATATCCCTTGTGTATAATGCTTATTTATTTATTTTTCTTTATTTTATAATTTCCAAATATTTATAATTTCCCACCCCCAAACAAAAATCGGGCGACTTTTTTTCTTTCGTCCCGCTCCCTTCTCCCTTCTTCCCGCTCTGCACATTGGCTTCTCGCTCTGCACTTCTTTCCCCTGGCCGCCGTCCGTTCGCCGCCGCCGACCGCCATTCTTTCTCGCTCTCAGAACCCTAGAAATCCCCAAATTCGAAATTCCCCAAATCCCCCAAATGTTTGCGGGAGAATAGCGCCTGCCTTCCCAAATCCTAATTCCTAACCCTCAATCTGTTTCTGAGCGTTGTTTGAGCGCTTGGAACACTCTAACGGTCGAAGACGAGAGCTCTTCTGCTGTAATCAGTCACACTTCCTCTCTCATAGTCCATAGATAAACCCTACGAGTGACAATTCCGCCTCGTTTTTCTTCTCCGCGGCGGTCTCCTTGTCCATTGTTACAGTGTATGTTTCTTTTCACCTTTACAACGCAATTTTTTTTGTTTAATCAGTTAATCTCTTCCAAATCCTGGTGTTTCTATGTTGAGAGACGATGCTCTGTTTCAGGTGTTGTGATTTTTGTTAGAAATGCTGTTTAGAAGCTTGTGGATGTTCAAATTCAGTCATATGCATTTTTTCTATTTTCCCCTTGTAAATTGTTTTTTTGGTTATTCTTGTTTGTTGTTTCCTCGTGTATACGAAGGAAGAGGTTAAGATTGAAAATCGGTTGGCTGAAAAAAAAAAATTAGCGTTGATTTCTGTGCTTTCTGGTATAATATGAGTGTGTAGTTTGCTGAGGCCTATTATTGAGCTTAGAGTTTAACAGTGGAAATAGGCTTAAGAGTTTGTTTAGCTAAGACATTAGCAATAACAAGATGATAACAAGGTTTTGGATGTATGGATTTGAGTTGAACTCTTGCTCCTTTTCCATTATGTAATTGACCTCAAAGAAATGAAAATCGGAAATCTCAATGCTTTAATGTTGTTTATGTGTTTTTTCTTGTTTGTCTGTCTTGATCCCATGGCAGATAAAGGAACAATTGTCTCGTCATCAATAGAAATGGCAGGTTTCGAATAAATGGTCATATTCAAAGTAGGGAATATAAATTCAAATAACAATCTTATAAACTAAATGGAAATAAAAGGAAACTGGTGAATTGTTTCTATACAATTATATTCCTTTTATATGAGTAGAATCCATATGGATCTCTCAAATAAACTCCAAGGTTTTCTTTCTATATGCCCTTTTTATTCAGCACAATGTTCATTTTGATTTTCGTTGCACCTTTGGTATGCATATCTCAGGGTTTGAAGTATCTTGCTTTTTGTCTTATACGTCATCCGCTCTTAGTAGTTTATTTGATTTACAGATGTCTTATGTGATTTGGATAGCAAACTTAAATTTAGTTATGTAAATATTGTAATTTTGATGATTGTAGTTTCTGGTGATATTTAGATATGTTATAGCGGTTCCGAGCTGAAAAGGAAGTTGATAAATTTCGATAAGTTGTCCGTCGTTTTCAACAAGTGAACCTATTTTCCATTCAAAATAGTAGTTGATAGGTAGAGGAGATTTATAAATGTAGTTATATGTATGTTTTCACTTTCATCTATGTATGTGTGTGTCATTGTGTGTGAATATGCATCATGGAAGGACTTACATAACTAATTAGTCTAATTTGTTTTGACTTCAAATTCGTTTATTTGGGCACCCATTTTTTTGTATGCACGATAGTTATCAATGAATATAGAGTAAATTTTTGAAAAAAAAAAAAAAAATGGTGGCTTTAAATGTTATTGAGAGAATTTCTGTAAGGGAAAAGGATTGTGTACTTCTTTTGTGATGGGAGGGAAGTAGTTGAATGCATAACTGTTGAATTAGAAACTCTGCATTTTATTGTGCATGTTACTGATAACGACTCTTCTGTTCCCTTCCTTTCTTGAAGGTTTATGCTGATGTAGAAGAAAAAATTTCAACTGCAAAAGAGGATGTATGTGTATTTATCTCAATGCATAAAGCAACGGCATTTGTATTTCTCCCAATTGATTCAATGACAGCATTTACTAACTCATTTAATTTTGATTCAGGTCAAAGAAAGTTTTGGAAAGCAAAAGCCTAAAGAAGATGGAACTGCCTCTAGTGAAAACACAACCAACAAAGAGGGAAGCAATGCTTCATCTGGTGAAGAAACGAAACAGGGGCAGCAACAGCAGTCGCAGTCTGGAGATGGTGCCGAATCACTATTTGGCAGAGTCAAGTCCTCAATATCTCCGACGATTTCATCAGCATACCACAAATTAAAAGAAGCAAAACCTGTTGACATGTTGAAGAAGGGTTATGAGATTGTGAATGATGAATTAAAGGGCAATCCAAATAGGAGAAAGCATCTTGGACGTGATGCTTCTTCAAACTGCTTCTCCTTCGGCAAAAATTGAAAAAATTCAAACTGCTTCTCCTTCGGCAAAAATTGAAAAAAGTACACGGACTGATATTGTCGTGGTCCCTACAAAGCAGTCTCCATGGAGTAAGAAATGGAAAGCTCTCAAGAACAAGGTCATTTGCTTAGCTCATTCATCTTTCAAATATTATTCACTTGTTTGTTTTTTTTTTTCATAGCCTAACAATAAGATCTAATTTCGCAGATGCGAGGCAATCCCGTATTTAAGCGTGTCAGTGGGTTTAGCGAGCTTGTCATTGAGAAGAGTTGAGAGGTATTTTGCAACTTGAAATACAATTTGCATGTTTTTTAAATTTGTTTCATGTTATCCTTTAATTCCAGGAATAAGATAGCTGGTTAGATTTGAAAGTATTGGAATGCTTTTTCTTAAATTTTTACCAATATCTCTAATCTATATACTGGTAGCCACATTACATACCAATTTTACTGGGTAAATAACATGCCAATATTTCAATAACCTTTTCAAACTCTCTTATTCCCGGAATGCCCAAGTATTCAAGTACTGTTGTTTTTGACTTATCTGCATTATGTTCACATTGGAAAATAGACATTATCATTTGAAAACTCTCCTTGCTTTTAATCTTATCTTTCTTTTTTGCCAGATTTAGTTTTTTTAATTGTAGAATCTTGCTGCTTGTTTTACAGATTGCTGAAGATATGCGGGAGAGATGGGAGACTAGTGATCATCCATAGTTCACAAAATCCAAGAGTAAGTTGCAGTCATGTTTGTTGAGATTAGGTTGTTGTTGAGTATTGTTTTGATTGATTGCTACCATTTACTTCTCCAACCGTGGCAGGTTTATAGTTGAGTAGTTGTGAGTAGTTGAGCTGAATGGGCACCTCTCAATCACCGAAGAAGTTGTTACGATCGAAATGGCTAGCTAGCTAGTTATCTTTGTTTCGACATTTTGTATGGTATAAACATGTGTAGAATTATGACTATATTCGAATGATGTATGAATATTTTTTTAATTAGATATACGATGATTTATCAGATAATTTCGATTATTTTTATTGTTCTAGAATTAATTTAATAGCTGAAAATGAATCATATGTAATGGTTAGTTTTTTACATACATAGTGGATTTTATCCGTTATGTATGAGCGTTTTTTGGTTAGTTTTTTACATACATAGTAGATTTATCCGTTATGTATGAGCGTTTTTTGGTTAGTTTTTTACATACATAGTGGATTTTATCCGTTATGTATGAACGTTTTTTTGGTAGTGACGTATAAATTGAAAGCATATATTGTAAGAAAATGAAACGTATAAGTTAGAGAGCACTAATAAATCACAGTAAACATTATATGGGAGTAGGAAAGATGAGAAAAAGCTAGGAGAGAATGACAATGGTAGAGGTTTTTATGAGGTTTCAGAGGTTTTTATGAGGTTTCAGGGTTCAGGGTTAAAACCCTAAACCTAAAAAAAAAAAAAAAAAAAGGTTTTTATGAGGGTGGAAACCTTTCATTGCCCCCAAAGTCGGCCGATCTTAAATTCATAATTGGCAAATCTCGATTTTCTAGGCCAAGTATATTGGACAATAAATATTTCAGATAATTAATATTGAGCATTGCCCACAATTTTAACTATTGTTACCTCATGACTACATTAAACACCTCACCTCCTTTGGGTTGAGATTTCTGTAGATTAAAGAGGAATAATAGTGTACTTTCTTTTCCAAGCAGCAAACAGCGGTAGGCTGTAGCAGAGTATATTAGCTCTATTACCCAAAGAATAACCGAAAGTCAAAGATCTATTTACCCACAGCTGGTTTTTGCGCCTAAATGATCACTACTGCTACAATTGAACATTACATAAAATCAATTTCAACATTCATTTTATTGTTATTAGTTAATAATTGATTATTAGGATTGATAAATAGATATAAAATATAAATAATAATAGTAGTGATGATTTCAAAAAGTAAAATAAAATAGTAGTAGTAGTTTGGGTAATCTTATGACCTCGACTTTTAGACCGTGTGCAGTGGCGCGCTCGCTGCCCTTGCGTGAGTTGGACCCGCACGCTCTCCCCACTGCCGAGCCCGGCGTGCTCGCTTGAGCGATCGCCGTTGCTCGCGCGCGCTGACACCTCCAGCAATACGTGGCGATCGCCCAACAATCGGCAGACGACCTTTGACAATCACAACGTTACAATTTCAATTTTTTCCCCCTCCATTTCTCCCCTATAAAAACCCTCCTCCCATCCCTCAAACATTCACACCTCTCCTTCTCTCTCTCTTCGGCGATCTCTTCTTTTCCGGCGATCTCCGACGATCTATCTTTCAATGGCTTCTCACCCCTATACAGATGCCAAAAAGCTCGAACTAGCGCGGGCGTGATTATACGTCAACAACGGCGGCGGCAACGGGGCCGTTTGGAATAGAGTAGCGACTCGCTACAACATAAATCGCCCCCAGGACTCGTCCGAGCGCAAGGAGACGCAGTTGCGTGACCACTGGGTCTGGGTCCTTAACAGTTGCGATTTCTTCAACTCGATGTACGAGCAGACAAGGAACCAAGTTCCAGCCGGTGTCACTGCAGAGATGTTGCTCAACTCGACACTCAATGAATGAGCGTCTCTCGATGCAGAGTCGTTCAAGCATTTGGCCATTTGGCACCTCATCATGGATGTGCTCGGTGTTTTTTGATCCTAGGTTTTTTTAAGTTATGTCGTTGTAGTTTTTTTTAAATATGTTAATTTAATTTTAATTAATGTTATTAATTTAATTATGTTATTTAATTTTAATTATATTATTGTTAAATATTGATTAAAAAAAGAGGGGCGAGCTCGCCGCTGCCAACCAGCGAGCTCGCGTCGCTCGCTGTAATGTGGCGTGCCAGTGAGCGCCCATCTCAACGATCGCCGCTGCCCAGTCTTATATTTCTCTGTGAATTTTTTGAACATATACAGTATGTTGATTTTTGCAAGAACTTAAACCAAGTGTGGCGACAGATTGCTGAACTCTTAAATATTCGGCAAGAAGCATCGCCAAAAAACCAATATAAACCTCTTTGAAACCGAACACATGTTCATCCAAATCAAGATTCATGGTTCTCTCAATTTCCCCACAGTAACACAATTCCTGCAGTTCTCAAACGATGAATCTTAGAGCGGTTCAAGAATTCCATGCTCATTTAAGTACAACAGGGTTATTCTTCGTCTCCCCTAATCTCCAGACTAACCTTGCACTGACATACACATCTTGCATCAACACGAACAACCTTAAACTTCTAACCCACTTCTTGAAATCATTTCTCAGAAACCCGTTGCCTTTTAATTTGGTTATATCTCATTTTTCTCAACACGGGTTTGATCGTTATGCTCTGCATACGTTCTCTTATATGCATTGCTATAGTGTTTATGTTGATTCATGCGCTTTATGCAGCTCTTTGAAGTCAGCTTCTTGTCTGAAAAATGTTAACATTGGTGAACTGATGCATGCTTATGTGGAGAAATCGGGTTGGTTGGCTAGTGTGTTTGTAGGTAGTGCTTTGGTGGATTTCTACCCGAAACTGATGTGCATCCGTAATGCAGCGAAGGTATTCGATGAAATTCCTGAGAAAAATACTGTGTGTGTGAATGCGCTTTTGGCTATGCAGAGTCTAAGATGTGGGGAGAAGCGATTCAGCTTGTTAGGAGGATGCCATTGTTGCGTTTGGAGACGGATAATTTTACTTTGTCGGCTGCTCTACGTGCATGTAATGGGCTTTATGCTTTAGCATTGGGTAAGGAGGTTCATGCCATTGCTGTACGTCGTGTCATGGATGTTGGAGCTGATGTGTTTCTGCAGAGTTTGTTGATTGAAATGTATGGAAAGTGTGGACTAGTGGAGAGCGCGAAGAGAGTTTTTAGTATTGCTGGGTATGTTGTAGGGACGAGGCGAAGGGATGTTGTTCTATGGACTTCGAAGTTAGGAGTGTGTGGAAAGAGTGGAGATTATATTGAAGTGATCAGGCTGTTTAAGGATATGGTAATGGAAGGGATAAGGCCTGATGGAGTAGCATTCTTGACGGTTATCTCGGCTTGCAGCCACACTGGCCAAGTGGATCTTGGCATCGAGTATTTTGAGTTCATGACTCGCGACTTTGGATTGGTTGCAAGCCAAGAGCATTATAGTTGCCTTGTTGACCTGCTTTTTCGGGCCGGAGAGTTGGAGAGGGCTTGAAGAGTAATTAGCGAGATGCCACATACTGCGGATGGCGCTATATCCATGTGGGGTTCATTGCTTAGTGCCTGTAAGGAGTGTGGAAATATTAAATTGGGAAAATTGGTTGCTCAAAAAGCTCTTGAACCGGAGCCTAATAATGTCGGAATTTATATTCTGCTAACTAATATGTATGCTAGGAATGGTATGTGGAATGAGATTGAAAAGTTGAGGGAGTTGATGAATGAAAGAGGATTGACGAAGGATATTGGATGGAGTTCGATACATGCAGCAAGTTAAGTTTGGAGGAGTTTTCAAACAGATATTAGCACGAACCCTCGTGCTTGTTTTCTTGTTCTGTACTGTTTAAATAATATGAGTGCCAAATTTGGATAGTGTTTTGATGATTTCATAGAGTTCATTTGAAGTTGAGGATTGAAATGACAATGAATGGAATTGATCAGATATCACAAGCTCAAACGAGGGATTCTTTCTCAGTTGGATGAATCCTTTACCAAGAACTTTTGCGACTAACGGATGCAGATTGAAAAAGAAACAAGATCTTATTTCCCTCAAAGCTATTCCATTGCTTAACATCCCAACGAACATTTTTATCGGATTATATTTACTTTGCTAGGTACTTGAATTAGAATGGCTTGTGTGGTTCCCAGTTGAAACTTTCATACGAGCCTCAAAATTAAAATTCCAACTGGTATGTGTATATTACATTGCAGAGGCGCTCATAAGCATTTTTCAAAAAAAAGAGAATGAATGTTTACCTGGTGAGCAGACATTAATTTTGGGAGCGATTAGATACCAATCCCATAAGCAGAGATAGTTTGTCCCTGTGTCAAAATATGAGATGAAAACCGGGTTATAGCGATTGCATTCGTGTTTCAAATATCTCTTAGGGATTGCTGATGGCCAGGTTATTGGAGTCTGGGTGGGGGGAAAGAGGAAATCATTTCGTGCTTTTCTTTGCATTGTGATGTTAGTAATAGGCCATTTGTGATTGTGCTTGTGAGATGCTCTTCTTTATAACGTGTATGTGTTTGGGAAATGCACGCTTAGTACTCGTGTATGTATTAGTCACAGAAACATCTGCACTATGTTTACATAAATTTGAATTTGGCACCTCTTGGCCTGCAGTTTTTATGTTGGCTCTCTCAGTCAAAATGGAGACGGCAGTAATTGGCCCTAGGTGCTTACTTTTCAAATTTCCCATGTAGTATATGTATCTGCTATCTTGCCCTTTCCTCTAAGCAACTTCATGCGTAATTCTACAGTTTGATGTCTCCGAGCCTTCAAAAGTTTGGAGGCTGATGGACTGCGTCTAACAATAGAAACTTTGTCCTGTTTGTTTATTTTACAGTGTCAACATGATGGTTCCAGCGTAGCATATATTGGTTTGTAAGTTATTTCCTTCCCTATAGTGAAGAAATGTGTGCATTTTGACAGTACATACTTTATAGTCATTTCTAGTGAAGATATTTATGATTTTATAATTGATACGGATATATAGTTGTCACATTTCAAGACTTAATTAATTTGGTCGATTGAGTGCATCTATGATTGAATGCAGCATCTGACATTTAGATACTTGTCATCGCAAGCTATAAGTCTTGAAGTTTTCTTCCCATAAATTTGTGTTACAACTAGTGACCTTTTCAGTTGATTTAATCCAACCGTATCTGTTATATTACTGTATTATATATCTTGAAGATTTTAAATTTGTTTGTCCTAGTTGATTTATGGAGTTGGCTCCTTGGATCATGATTGATACATTAAGGACTCACTCGTAGTTCTTCATACAAAAACATTCAATTATTGGCACAACTACTAATAATATGTAGTTATGTCATTCTGTCTCAAGATATCTGAGGAGCGATTGCTACTGATGATATGTATTGGCGTGTGTTCGAGTTTCGTAATGGACCGGCCAGACCTGCTCTCACTTTGGCTCACTCACACGTACCAGCTACCGACTCCTTATCCTTAATCCATCATAAAATTCGTTTTAAATGATTTTCACCCCTCTTTCTATGATGCTACTTATATATTTATTAATTTCAAAGCATGGGTTAGGGTCTTAAAATATTTGGTGAGCTTTTTTCGGGCCCTATCATCTTGACTTAGCCTCGTTTTATCCCCCGTCCTTATAGGATACCATGACGGCCTAAATGTCCTACCCTATCAAGACTCATGGATTAGTGAAAGCTCATATATTCGTTCCACTTTACTTTTATTTTTATTTTTATTTTTATTTTTATTTGTGAAGACAATATAGTTGGAAGAAGTAAAGGTGGGTGTTTGAAGTAGTTGGGGAATGATATGTGAAATGTGATGGGGAAGAAGAGTAACATGGGCTTCATGTGCTCTACGGCATGTTATGTCACACTCAACTTGAATTAGTCACCATTTTTTTTTTTTTTTTTGAAGTTTTAAGAGATTGGTATATTTCGTGTTGTACCAGTTCAACTATATTCGGAATAAATGTTATAGATAATCTTGTGGTATAGATAAATATGATATTTTTTATAAACTAGGGTTTTTTTGTCCCTTTTGTGGAACTTTTTAGCCGCTTTTTATGGGTTGATATGTCTAAACTACCCTTCATTTCCCTTTTTCTTTTCCTGAATTGGTCGTCGGCGTCGGAGAAGTGAACCGGGTAAGTGTTTGGGGGGTGGGAGGTTCGAGGGGGAGAGGGCACCGCAGTTAGGGTTAGGATTTGGAAGTGAAAGGGGAATAATATGCCAACTTTTTTATTACTCGTTAAAATTTCAACTTTTACTTTTTAGACAGGTAACCATAAACAGTGGAAGATTTACGGGGGTGTTGGGGTATGCATAGAGGTTTTTTTTTTTTCCCCCTCTTTTATTTATGTTGTTCCACAAAAGAATTGATTAGCACTTCATTTTGTCCAAAATTTCAATTTTACTATAGTTTATACTCCCTCCGTCCATTAATTCTTTACTCATTTGGTGCTGGCACGAAGCTTAAGAAAAGCTGATAAAGTGAAGTTGGTGGGATAAAGTTGTTTTTGAGGGGTAGTGATAAAGTAGTAGTTAGTGGAATAAAGATTGTTAGTGGTGGGCCTATAGTGAAAAAGGTAGTGATAAAGTGGTAGTTAGTGGAATAAAGGTGTGGGTCCAAGTGGCAAAGGGTAGAAAATAACATGAATTAGTAAGGGTAGATGGGTACTTTTATACAAATGAGTACAGAATTAATGGACGGAGGGAGTATATTTCAGCGTTTGCCTCGCACTGTAACAACGGGTAAGGATAATGAGTAGTAACGGGTGAATGATTCTAGGCATGTTTTTGGTTTTGTTTTTTTTTTTTTAAGAAAAGAAGCAATTTACTTAGAAAATTAGTTTTACATATTAGAAAAACAAAATGAAATGTGGTGGAATTTGAACGTCATTTCCAAAAGCGGCTAACAGTGGTTCTGTTATGGGGGTGGCTAAAAAAGGATTTTTGTATCATAAATAGTTATTAAAACTATCCTGCCAAAAATGTTGCTATGTGATCAAATTAATATTGGTCGGGGTCCTTGTGATATTCAACATTAACATTATATTAATATTTTTTAAAGGCACATCAAATTAATTAATAGTAGTAGCAGATAGCACATGTATATATGTTGCTACAAGGATCATTCGGATTTTATGTATTTCATCATACCAATACTGGATTTGATATTTTAAGATGGATGGGGCCTTATTCTTTCTCTCACTTTCGTGAACTAATAGTTCTAACTGTTCTATTAAAGTATTTTATACTAGTAATTATTTTCTCATCCAATCTCATTTCAAGAACATGAGATCAGGTTCGTTATCGTTAGTCCGTTTTCAGCTGCCATCTGTCCCTCTTTGTCACTATTTTATAAGTCAAATGTGTTGAATCTAGTAATCAGGACCTCTTCAATTTGTTTTGATCATTTTCAAATACAGCATATACTTTTTTTAAACTTGAATATGATGGTCAAAATTAGTGTTTTTTAGACTTGAAGGAATAAAACTTTGATTGTTAGTGGTTGTTCAATAAAGTATGTCTAAAAAATTGTTGGGAGAAATATTTATAAGCAATTACAATATTTAGCATTAAAAAGTGGGATCGAACAAATTTTATCATAATGTCAAATCATGACGTATCATTGGAAGAATGGGTTTTAAGAATTTCCAGATAAATAGATCCTGAAATTGGAGAGCTTAAAGTTGCACTTTAAGTTCCCAAAGAAAAACTTCTCTCTTAAGTTTTGTAGACATAATCTTATTACAATATACTATACTAGTTACTGATATTTATGCTTTATCAGCTAATGCATTGTAGTGTAATACTAAATTCTTCTTCTTTCTACACGAGTATGTAACAAATAGAAAGAAAAATCGAAATGAAAAAAATGCTAGAAGCAGTAGTTGCAAACATTATTCTGTATTCTTCGGAGTACTCCCTCCAACTCCTAAAATTATGTATAGTCCATTTTAGGAAATAATTCTTCATTTATTACCTTTATAATGTGGGCCCATCTCTACTTTCATCTACCTTTTCTCCACTTTTCAAAATTTTCTTAAAAGCCGCGGCATAATTTTGGGGTAGGATGGAGTATATACTAAGGGGCGTTTGGTTTGATAGATAAGATGTATAATGTCTAATAGGATTGTGTAGAATGTAATTATTTAGATTATTGAATCTTGTGTTTGAATTGCTTCATAGTGGTGTATGATAATTGAAAGTTTATGTGAGTGTGTATTACTGTGTGCAATGTGTGTGTGGGGGGTTATTTTTGAAATTTTGCATCATGCACTAGATGATAATTAATAATAAACTCAAATTTGGGATGATACATCATTCATTTGAGTGATTGGAGTACGGTCCAAGTTGTTTATCACGAATTTTATCATTCAAATCAAACATATGATTAGGTGAGATTATGTATTATGTATGACTCCTTATCAAGTAACCAAACGCCACCTAATTAAGTGTTTTATGTGGTCAAAACATATTTGAGAATAGTACGCACAAGGTATATATATATATATATGTTGTGTAAAATTATACATATATGGGTATGAAGGTGAGAGATTTTTGAACACCTTCTTCAACATCAGTGTCGACTATTGTAGTGTGGAGGGGTAAGTATTACTAGTACTCTAGTACTACTACTACATGTGAGTAAAACAAAAGGAGAAGACAGATGTAGCAACAGAAAATCACATCATTAAATCTTGTTAGCTTTTTGTGGATCTTTTTTCAGCCTTAGAACATGCAGATCCATAAATCTCTCTCTCTCTCTCTCTCATTCTCTCTCATATTCAATCTGAGTAGGAAGGAAGGGAGCTGGCTAGTTCGAGTGGTGGTGATTTGAAGGGCTTTTTTTTTTTTTTTTTTTTTTCTCTCTTTGGATTATTACTATGGGGTGTGGTAGCGATACCACATTCTCTGCTGTTGGTTTCAGATTTGGGAGTGAAGGAAGGACCACATGGGCATGGGGAGGGGAGCCCCTATTTATTTGTCCCAACATCCTATATACTATTCATTTTCGTCATGCTTTTATTATATTTTAGTCCGCCAAATAAATAAATAAAGTTGGTTTCTTTTGTTCCGTTTCGATAGAAACTTGACAGCCACTACGGTAAATGGTGCGCACAAATACAATGTTGGTTACATGGATTACGGAGTGCAGCATATGATATGAGTAAGGTGATAGGTCCTTGGTTACGTATGTTTAGTTTAGAACAACACAACAAAACCATGCCTTTTTAAGTTTGTAGGCTTCAATCTTTTAGATCATGTATATTTGTTAAAAAGTCAATTCTTTATTCATTGATTGCTGACTATTTGGTGAGTAGTTAGTTAGTTGTCTATTATATGAATTAGTCTTATGCTCGAGTTAGAATTAGGATTAAAAAAATAGACATATCTTAAGTAGTTGGAATTAAACCCATTCTAGTAATAAACTCTATAATTATAGGTTAGTTTAACTTTGACGTTTTTTTTTTGTCAACCCCCACTGCTCACTCTTCCCCAACAAAAAAGAAGAAGAATCTCATGCAAGTATATTTTTGCAAATAAAATGAATGAGATAACAAATGCAAATAGTGTTGTATTGAGTAATTGAATGTTGTATTCCTTCTATCCACAAAAATGTTTTTGTGGCACAAGTTTTAAGAAAATTTGATAAAAGTATTGTGACTAGGGTAAAAGCAGAGTTTGAGAAGTAGTGGAATAAAGTTGTATAAGTGAGATAAAAGTAAAACTAGGTAAATAAATAATGGAAAGAATGAGAAGTATGATGGTACATAAGGTAGAGTGAGACATATTTTCATGGACAAAAGAAAAGCGACACATTTTCATGGATGGAGGAAGTAATTATTACTCCCTCCGTCCTTTTTATTTGTTTTCACTTACCTCTTTTTTTTGTCTTTTTTATTTGTACTCATTCTAACACATTTACAAATAAACCCTCATTTATTCACCCTATTTTCTACCTTTTTTTCACTATGGGTCCACTACTAACAACCTTTATTTCATTAACTATCACTTTATCACTACATTTTTTCACTTTATCACTACTTTTTTTCACTATGGGTCCACCACTAACTACCCCTCAAATACACTTCTATTCCATTAACTACTATTTTTTTCAATTTTCTTAAAACTCGTGTCAATATACAAATGAGAACAAATAAAAAGATATACAAATGAGAACAAATAAAAAGGAGTAGTATAAAATGAAAAAAGTACGCACGATCGAATTGAATGAGCAGTAGGAAAAAGAATTGTTTTGAATTTATAGAGCATGGATTTGTACTGTTTCGCAGTTTGAAATTGTACTATGTATTAAAGTTTTCACATGGATTTCTGGTAAGAACTATTACTCGACAAACTTTTCTGTTTGTTTGTTTTTTATTTTCTTACAAATTGTTTTAGAGAGTCACAAGTCTAACAAACAGAAAGTCCTTCATAACAATGGAACTATCCTCACAAAAATCAATTCAAAATTTATAGATTTAGTTTTTTTAGTTAATAACTTAATACTAACTGCTTAATTGTACTATGTATCATGGACGTTGCATCAATCGTAAAGTAAAAAAGAAAAAAAAGATACCTCGTTAAACTGAACTATGAAACTGAATGCAGCATTAATTTCATTTATATCAACTATCAAGGTAGTACTATGAAATTTACGCCACCTAATTTAAGGTATTTGATTTAGAAAAATCTTCAAAAAACAACATAATTTTTTTTTTCTAAGAAAATTGAATTAGTGAGGAAGTAACTTCAGATATATAAATGTCGGTCATTGATTTTATATAGGGGGGAGTACCGATTTGATATACTGAGAAATTGAAAAGTCGTCTTCGTATAAGTACGGTTTCTATATATGGTCGTGGAGTTAGTTAGGTGGAGTTCATTGTGTTTATCTTAACTATAGAATCAACTTTGTGATATTTATCGGCGCAAAAACAAAAAGACTTTGTGATATTTACATTCTTCCTTTTTGATCTCATGAGTTAGATGACTTAAACAACACAAATCAAGAGTTTACGTCCTAAGTCCTAACCTCCTTTATTTTTTTGGTGGGAAAGGAAACTCAGAACCACTACACGAGGTTGCGCTAAGAAGAATAAATAAATAAATAAAGTTTAGGAAGGTAGATATGGTTTAGTTTTTTGTTATTTTAGATACCGGATACATTATTATCTGATCATAATTTAATGATATTAGAGAGAAATATGCATTAATTGCAGCATTTATGAAATTGGTATAAATTAAAGTAGAAAGTACATGTATCGTGCATTTCAAGCCCACACTTGTAGTTCCAAGAGTTGTTATTTAGAAGAGATATGTGATGCCTTAAGCTATACTTGATTGGTTGATTAAGATTAGCAATGAGACAGAATGTTGGAAGTAGTAATAAGTATAGTTGCCGAGGTGATGCTGAAACCTGAAACCCTCTCCAAACAGTGAAAGCTATGCTTTACACTACCATCCATTGCTATTTAATGTTTATGCTTTTTATGTCCCAAACATATCATTTCACATATCTTTCACTCCACATATATATGTATGCATTTTGGGGGTGGGGGTGGGGGTGGGGGTGGGGGTTGGTCGATGATTCCTATTGCTGTTATATGATTGAAGTCATTGAACCCTATTGGTTTGGATGTTGTGGATGAAAGATTAAATTCCATGGTTTATATAATCTTAAAATGAATATACAAATACAAATACAAATAGTACTAAAAACATGATTTCCTTTGTGTAGTTTCCATGCTTGTTCGTTCTCATTTAAATTAGGTTGGTTACTTGTCCTCAATAATCTTGACTTTTTTATGCAGATGATCTGTATCATAAAATTCTTAAAATTATACCCCAAAATAAGTACTAAAGACTACTTCAAATGATGTATCGCTTGAATTACTTGAACATCGAATGGATATATCTACGTAATTACTTCGTCAATTAATTTATAGTGTTAAGTAATAATCAATTACTATTTCTTGCTTTTACGTAGGTGAATGACCAAGGTTAAAACCATCGAAAACCTCCCCCATCTTCAATCATAAAAATATGCTGTGAACAACTCTAAAGTGAAACCGCACCGTACATTTGGTCATGTCCACCATGTTTTTATTATTTTTATTTATTTCATTAAGGGGTTATAACAAAATAACTCACGAACTTTGAGTGTTTTTATAATTTCGATATGGCTTTTAAAATTTTGCGAACTAAATTACGAAATGTGTTTTCGTAATATCGATCTAACTTTTTAAAGTTTTGCAAATTAACGGACGATTTTATAATATTTGAAATTAAGATGTTCCCAATTTTTTAGTGGTCGAATGATGATGTGCGAATACGACGCCATTTGCTAAAGCTCTCACAATATTTTGTACTTGATAAAGCATATAATTGGGGTCGAACCTCCTCAATATATATATATATATATATATATATATATATATATATATATATATATATATATATTTTTAAATCTTAAATCTATCTTAGCAAACAGAAAAATTGGAGAGGTGTCAATTGCAAAAATTACATAGTTCTAGAATCTAGATTAACAAATTATTGACAATAAAGTCAAAATTACAAACACACTTAAAGCTAGTGATTTATTTAATCTAATTTTCTTTAATTAATTAATGGTACTATATAATTAACTTTAATTTGAGCTTATTAATTAACTCAAAATTGATCTTGATGCACTTTAATTAAAATTAAAACATTTTAATTATCACCAAAACTTTACTAATTATTTCTTTCTTAATTACGAACAACCGCACTTTATGGTAAGCCGTACAAAAGTTTGCGATAGTAAATATATTCGGATTAGATAGGAATAGGAGGACCCGCGTCGTAATTAGGACGTACAACAAATGGGCTTGGGCCCCACTGTGTCCTTGCAAACTAACACACAGCCCAGAAACCCATGGTTTGTCCTAAGCTCTCACCCCACATGCACCCTCTTCCCTTCTCTAACTAGTTGTATTTCTTTTTCTTTTTTCTTTTTCTTTTTTCCAGTTTTATTTAAGATATTGTATTCTGTGATTCTTATGAAATCTTCTCATTAATTAATGTATATTTATACACATAAATGGACATGTATGTTGTTATATGTTTATGAATCATGAAACCAAAAATTGTTTTAATTCATTAATAATACTATGGGATAGAACCAAATTCATTGTCTACGATACACAATTATATTTATATTTGAAGATATTATCTTACGCGTACACCGGAGTATAGAATTGTGATAAAGCTGTATTAATTCTGTAACCAATTTACTTATAATTGAGTTTCAAATTATACATATAAATACTTAATTATCCCCTCCGTCCACAAAATGATTGTCACATTTTGAACGTTTTAAGAAAATGGTAGGTAGTAGTAAATTATAAGGAGTATTATTGTGAGTGAAGTAAAGATCTCATAATAAATATGAGTGGAGTAGCAAAAGTGACAACCATTTTTTAAACAAACTTAAATGACAAAGTGGCAACCATTTCGTGGACGAAGGGAGTATATCTTAAAAATATCATTAGATACAAAGCGGGACTTGAGCATGGACTCAACAAGCACAAATTGAATAATTTATGCACTACACACATTATTTATATAAACACAAATGCTTCAATGCAACTGATCGCATGCCAAGCGACCGGGCGCCTGTATTACACACGCCTTTTTTTTATCTTCTGCTTTTTGTATTCAGTTTTTTAAGGGGACCGAAGGCCTCGAAGCGAGCCACAAAAGTCCAAATTATTGCCCGCCGATTATCTTTATATTAGTAATCGGAACGAAGGCGGAAAAAAAAAAAACAAAAAAAAAACGGGTCAACGGGTCAACCCGACCCGGATCCGGTCGTATGCACAACGACAGGTCGCAAGGGAGATCTCCTCTTATATAAAATAATGTTAGAATCATTGGAATTGAAATATTGTTGTCTTGTTGGTATATTAATTTGTACTAATAGGGTGCGTTCGATTGGAAATATAAATTTATACCTCTAAATGAAGGGATAATATTATAAGATATAAAAATTTATATTTCATTGTGGGGATCATAAATTTTATATTTTGTTTGATTTGAGGGATAATATAGTTATTTATACTCCCAAAGAGGACCATAATGTTTATACCTTATTCACTTGGGATGAAATTGATGGATAAAGGAGGAAATATTTAAAACACATGGTAGGTATAATATTATACCTCCATTTTGGAGGTATAAATTTATACACTGGACAAGGGAAAAAGGGTTGCCCGAAACTTTATACCTCATGCCCTGGTTTTTCTTAAATTGAAATCAAACAAGATATAAAGAAGTAAAATAATATTATACCTCATTTTCCTTCGTTTTCACTCCAAGTGAACGCACCCATAAACTATTATAGTTTAATAATGATATTCGGTCACACTGTGACTAGTCACACGAGTAGAAAAAGGAAAGTTGACTGTAAAAATAGAAATAATTATATATCCCCCTTAGGATTTATACTTCTCAATTAGAGTATATTTTTATTTTCAAAACATATATTACCATCTTTAAATTGTGTGGTCGGCCACAGTATGGCCAGAAATCATTACCCTATATTTTATTATTGTGCCATTAATATATTAAAAGGAATTGTAAAGACTCATTTTTCAACTTTCGCTTAGACCTGATGGGGTTAAATGTCTGATGAGTGACGCCCATCGCCCAAACAATGAACTCACTTATTAGTAAATAAAAATGACTTTATTCCTGAACTAACTAGCTGAATACTAAATTCGTTTAAACAAATAACTCCAAACATACATAGTTGATAGTTATGTTATTAAATGAAGATCCAAATAGGTAGCGCGCGCATATTCATAGACAGTACTGAGTAGGAGTGTACTCGAACCTAGTCGAGTCGAATACTATTGTGCTCAAGCTCGGCTTCTTTATAATCGAGTCGAATCTCGAGCTTAGTTTATCGAATATTTCAAGGCTCGCGAGCTTAATCAAATCCAAAAGAACATTCTAAATTTAGCTTTAGGTTTTAATTATTTATTATTTTAATTTAAAATTAATTATTTTACTCGCAATAACATAATATATTAACTAATTTTTTTTTTCCTTATAACAAATAAAATTAGTTAAATATTAATACAATCAGTACTGATTAGAGTATACAAATATAAGACAACTAGATAATAATTTATATTTTCAATCTTAATCATTAAAACGTACTTGTTCACGAGCTTACGAGCCGAATACCGTCATGCTCAAGCTCGGCTCGTTTAGCAAACGAGCTTTTCTAAACGAACTTTTATTAAGTCGAGTTCCGAATAACTCATGAATAATTTGGCTCGTTTACAGCCCTAGTCGTGAGCAGACTCCAATCTCCACAAATCCACAACCAACGAATACAAATAATACAGATAGTAGTAGTAGTAATTTAATAAAGAGAAAAACATTATTAGAATTTGTAAAGAGAAGAAGATTTTGTTTACTCTCAATGGGGCCCACAAGCGCAGCCCCACAAGGTTCACCGATAAATACCTCCAGTCCACACTCCACACCCCCTTCTCCATCTGCACCATCTTCTTCAGTTGGCCACCACCATAAGTTGTGTTGTGTGATTTGATTCCAAAAAATGGCGATGAAGAAATCGAAGAAAGTGTGTCATCAAGCAGCAAGCCTAAAACAAATCTTGAGGAGATGCTCGAGCTTGGGCAAAAGAAACGAGTACGGCGAAGACGGGCTTCCCGTGGACGTCCCGAAAGGGCATTTCGCGGTGTACGTGGGCGAGAATCGAAGCCGTTACATCGTGCCCATCTCCTTCCTAACTCACCCGGACTTCCAGTGCCTTCTTCGCCGAGCCGAGGAGGAATTCGGCTTCGATCACGAAATGGGCCTCACCCTCCCTTGCGAGGAGGTTTTTTTCAGATCCCTCACCGCCATGATCCGCTAGCTCAACCATGCCGCTACTCGGGAATATTTTTCGACAGAGAGAGATAGATGGTCAAGACCAAATTCAGCAGACTCATTTATTAATGTTGCCTGCTTTTTTTCATCTTTTTTCAACATCTTTCTCTCCTCCATTTTACTTTATTTTAGTAGCTTTTTTTTAAGACCGACCCCTGACTTTATGTGTTTATGGGTCCGCTGGGATTTGTACAAAATTAAGGTGCTTGTGATTTTTCCTCACAGAGGTGTTTGCTTTACACCCTCACAGAGAATTTAACGTTAATTTTTATTCACCAACGACAACTTCTTTATTGTTTTTTTAATTTTAATTTTATATATTCAGGTTGTTGGGAGATTAATACGTTTATTTATTCTCTTCATCTTCATCTTCCTCTTTCAAATTTCATTAATTTTTCTCTTGTCTTCTTCTACTCGTACTCTATTTTATTGGTGTGTGATATTTATGTTGTGGTGTTATAAATGTGTTTTCATGGTTGAAATATGGAATATTATACTACTATTTTGTAATGGATCGGACTATCAAATATTCTATCTTGGCCACTTTACATATTGTAGTAGTTGATTACAATTTTGTATTGCTCCATTCTACAATAATAAAGTAGAGTAAGAAATTCTCTCAAAAAAAAAAAAAAAAAGTAGAGTAAGAAGTTGACTGGTCAGCGTAATAATTCCGTACAGTTACTATTTTCCGGTAATGCCGTTATTTAGACGGTGAGAATGAGAATCGTGACGTGTTGGTCCCATTAAGGAATTAAGATTACACAATTAGTCTTGTAGAAACAATCAATTACAAACAACTTCATGTATTAACTAGTCCACAAGCAACCTTTCACAACCATTGTTTACTTTACTACACAAAAGGACAGCTGTTATTTCTTCATACAAATGTAAAAAATAAACAGTATAAGTATAACAAGCACAAAACTAAACTAGCTGTTTACCTTTATATTTTTAAAGGCATTGGTTAAATATTTCTTAATTGATTACTTTGGGCATTAAAAAGCCATATGACGGTGACTTATATATGAAAACCATCAAATTTTCAAAAAGCATCTTGATTTGTGTTGGTTGATATGACTTATTATCAAATATCTTCTTAATTGTACGATTAAGATTTAGCACACACTCCCAACTAATCTTATTCTCTATAGGGTTTTAAAAACAATAAATAAATCTTCCATTCCATAAATAATAGTATAAGGAGTAGGACGACCTTGCCGTTACCATTACGTACTTAGAAACAATAAATAAATCTTCCATTTACATATACATATATATTTAGCTCGCTTTAAATAAGGGGAATATTTTATTTACTACCTCACACTAAAATAATGTTGTTTCGTAGTACAACGCTGTCGCTTTTTTTTTTTTTTCTATCACCTCCATCAGTTTGTGTCTCAATCTTCACAGCTAATGTGTTCATGTCAATATGGTTTCTGCTTTTTTTAAACAATTACTACTACTTATTTTCAAATAAATAATATTTTTTTAATTCAGAAATAAAAATCAGCTAGGATATATAAAGGAGAGGTAGGTATAAATAATTTACATTTCAATATATATACGTATATATGTTGTCATACACATATGAAATTATGAATAAGTTGTAAACTGGGGCCCGCAATTTTAAAGGTAAGGTTGTAGTGAAAATGATAAGTCGAGTATATATATTCTTGTCACACTCTAAATCTTAAATTTCTTTCTCTAAATCATAAAATAGATTAATCTGCATGAACTGCATGGCTAG
This sequence comes from Schizonepeta tenuifolia, assembly GCA_029490685.1. NCBI lineage: Eukaryota > Viridiplantae > Streptophyta > Magnoliopsida > Lamiales > Lamiaceae > Schizonepeta > Schizonepeta tenuifolia. The sequence goes on from CM055958.1 coordinate 87,418,130, forward strand.
CTATCTCGCTTTACAAATTAATTTAGTTTTCATGTTACATTTAATTTAAATAAAGAAAAAAAAAAGACAAGAAAATAATCTAATGCACTGTGTGGTGTGTGTGAAATTGATAGTAGTATTTGATAGATACACCAACTTTATTGAATTGGGACCAAAAAATTGAAGGCGATGAGCTGGTCCTCCTCTCTTATAATTAAGCTAACTAATAAAGGCATAAATAGTTATAGTTTTCTTCTTTTTGTTTCAGCCACAGATTATTAATTTTTCTCATCACAATAGCGACTCTTCCACATGGAGAGAGACGAAGAAGAAATTCCATTGAAAAGAGCAAATCTAGTTCATCACAATTAATATTGCAAATATTAGCGCCAAGATATATTTAACTATATATATATATATATTGATGTAATTAAACACGTCAATTAATGTAAAGTACCCAAACTTAAATATTTAGAAATTAGATGGTTTTCAAGAACTGGTCGAATTGTGGCATTCAATAGCTAGAGGTTCGGTTTTGGATTTCAAATCTAGTCCTAATGATTTTTTGCTTTAGATTAAAAGATTGGATTGCAATCCACCTCATCAAATTGACAAGATATTGGTACTATATTTTTAATTTCAGGAAAGGGGAAATAATTATGATTAATTTTGTCTAACTAAGAAAAAAGTTTCTCTGTAGATGTTATGAAATTGAGGTTTTAGTATGAGTACGTAACAAAGTACAATAGAATTGGGGGACCAGTTATTTTATTTATAGTCAGTCCGCATGTTACGTAACGTCTCTTTTTGTCTTCAATGTTTCCATCAAAACTTTTTTCATTTTCATGATTAAGACTAATAACAATTATCATAATCAAAATTTAGGAATGAGGTTAAGCACATGATTATATGAAGAATATATGGGTAAATATATGGATACATTTGTGATTGATATTGTCCCTCCCTCCAACTAACGGACATTAAATTTGACAAAACAGTAATTAAGTGGTACTATAATATATGAAACTTAGATTAGACCTTTGACAAATTAAAATAGAGATAGGTTTATATTTATGGGTAGTGCTATTTGGACATACTATATTCAGACATACGATGGTAAAAATATGGATTTGACGAAATTTTTTAACTAATAATTTAATTTCATAGTTTCCAAAGTTTGGTTATTAATAAATATACACTTTTTAATTATAAAGTTTCATCCCAGTTTAAATTCACAAGTTTAGGACTTGTGTGTGGATGAGAGTAAAATTTGAGAGTGGGTGTGCATGAGATCGATATTTCAGAAGGAGGTCTGAGTAAGAAAGAAATTTTGAAAGCAATCGGATAATGTTTTTCCTATTTTAAGCACGTATGTCCAGACATAGTATATTCGAATAGAATTATTGTATATTTATATGTGCATATAAAGAAGCTTTTCAAAGTGTTTATACTAGTTTATATATTATGAATTTTGATAGAAAATTTGAAATTTTTAATTAATTTTATTCACATATCAAATTTTCTTTTATAAATTGTTACTCAGTATATATATTTATTAAAAATAAAAATGACATTGCTTAACTTAATGTATAATGTGATTTAAATTAATTTCCTGCTTGTGTAAATCGATAATAGAAAATTATATTGTAGCAATCATGTTTTATTTTTTTCTCTTTTGGTATATAATTTATAAAATATTATAATTATATTAAATTATTTTCATTTTTTTTTCAATTTGTTTTTAAATTTTTCAGATTTATTTTCCCCTGTTTTTTTGGTTGTCGCTTCTTCTTTGGTTAAGATTCGAGCGAGAGGAGTCGAAGGCCTCGGAGCGAGCCGAAAAATCTAAATTGTTGCCCGACGGTTATCCTTATATTAGTAATAGGAGCGAAGCCGGAGCTGTAAAATTAGAGCCAAAGGTTGAGCCGAAAAAAAAAAACTGTTAAGAAAAAACAAAAAAAAAATGAAAAAAATAATCGGACATGCACTACAATGTGTAACCAGATGCACCACACAATGTAACTAGATGCACCGTGTTTAAAAAAATCGAAAAGAAAAAACGAAAATTCGATACATCTCAATACACTTAGTGGTGCATCTCATTATATAATGTGGTGTATATGAGGTGATCGTAAAAAAATAATAATAATAAAAAAAAAATTAACGATTTGACCCGCTTTAATCAGGCCAAATCTTGATCATCCATATAGATATAATTAATGGTGGAAATTAATTTTTATTTCTCACTTTATATAGTTCTTAGAACCGAACATTCTCATATAATTTGTCATTCAATTTAGGATAATACCGTACATATTTAACTAAGATGTGTCTTTTAACAAACAATGTATATCAATATTATCTTTAATTTTCTATTTTGAATATGAGAATAATATTAATTTGAGTATTTAGGGTTGAGGGAGTAATATTCAAAGATAACAACATAGTAGTATTAAATTATTTCAAGATTTTATCACGCGGGACAACCGACAAACGTTCTATAGCCTCTGGATATTCATGCTGGGGCGGGGAGGGTCCGAAATCTAAACCGGGTCAAGAAGGGTAGAAAAATCGGGGGGCGTGGGGTGGAGGCACGTGACAGTGGGCCCCAGCAATGTGCAATTTTTCCGTGCAAGTTGTAGGACATTTGAAATTTTGAAATGATGTGTCACTTACCCCTCCGCCACATGCTAATAAATTATGCGATAATTGTCTGTGAATTCTAATTGGTTCATCGAATTATATTATTGTACTATCATTTTTAAGATTATAGTTTTAAAAATCAAAACGTTTTAATTTATTTTAATTTAATTATATAAATTAATTTTTTTAATTTAAAATTTACATGACACTCCCTGTTGCTATGTTGTATATACCAGACGGCGAATGATAACGACGTCGTTTCCAATTTACCCAAACACATCTAAAGCGATGTTGTTTTTCTTCATTTAATTTACAGCCCAATTTTTGCCTCTCTCGCTCATTTCATTAGGACAAATGGAGGGGGAGTAATGACGATAAATCTGTAAGAGGGGTGTATGGATTAGTGTCGGCCCATCTTTAGGTGATCGATTGGTGTTGTATTGCTTCTGGTTTCAGTTTGTACGTTGAATATATTGAATGAGAGCGAAAATGGTTGGGCATGAGCAATTGGTAGCTTCGATTAACCTCAGAATGCGAGATTAACCTCTCGTTCGCCGTCCGTTGTGTACAGCGTGGCAACGAGGAGTGCCACGTAGATTATAAATTGGGGGAATAGATCTACGTGGTTAAATTGAGACAAATTGAAACGTTTTGATTTTTAAAACTACAATATTAAAAACTGATGCAATACCAAGATTCGCTGAAACGTTTGGAGTTTACAGACAATTAATCCTAAATTATGGGTTAATTATGATTTATGCTCCGACCTTTTCACCCCATAGTGATTTTATTGCTCGACTTTTCAAAATATTAAAAAATCGTCTCATCTTTATTCTTATGTGACACTTGACACGAGAGCAAAAATCCGATAAAGGAAAGATGATTAGGATTGCCAAGAATGAAATGTGGACTCTCAAATCATTTTTAAATGACATGGAATTAAATAAATAAAATAAATATTAATTGAGTTTTTATCTTTTTTTTTTTTTTTGCAGTAGACCCCTCTCACTTTCTTTCAAGCCTACACAAATTCCTCAATTTCAACTTTCCCTCTTCCGTATTTTGCACATACTCGGCGAGCTATTTTCTACAAACCTAGCAAATGCTCGCCGTTGTCGCCTGCACATGGCCGGCACATCTCACCACCCTTGTCTAACCTCTTCTTCCTCTGCTTCCGACTTGGTATGGAAGTCCCAAATCAACAAATATCTCATAAGTAGAAGCCCCAAATTAACAAATATCTGTAAGCACAAAAATATAGTTCAAATTGTTTGGGTGAGATCTTTTTCCAGATTCAGTTGTGGTATTTGGCTACTAGTTAAGTATGGGATGTTAAGGTTCAGTGTATGGCGGTGGTGGAGCGGAGTGTGAGGAAAAAGTATCGGAGAGATTTGTGTAGATTCCGGTAGCCACTTTGGGCCTTTGGGGAGATTATAGAGGGAGAGCGGTGGATGTGTTTAGGTGGAAAACAAACAAAAAATTTAATCGTGTGGAATATACACATCAGCATCCGACGATCCTAGTCATCTTTCCGTTGTCGGATTTTTGTTCCCGTGCCATAAGTGTCACAAAAGAATACAGGTTGGGCCATTTTTTAATATTTCAAAAGTTAATGGCATAAAATCAGAATGGAGTGAAAAGATAGGTCATAAGTGATAATTAACCCATAAATTATTCATATTTAACATTAGATCACCTCTGTTTTAGACATTGTCTTAGATCACTTGTCCTTATTTTACTATTTTTTATGAGATCTTATTATCCTTTTTCTTTATCCTTTTATATTGCATATTTTTGTTCCATAGTTCTCTTATTTAGTCAGAGTTAGAAAGAATCAAATCATTTCATGGGTGGTTTGCATATATTTCTGAAGTAAAAGTTTCAAGTTCAAATTCTATGGATATTGTCGAGTTTATCTTGCATGATTTTCTTTAGGTGTAGTTTGCAGAATATTACAGATATGAAAATTTAACCAATATACACCGAAAATAGTGGGTGTGGAGTTTTACAATATTTCTTAATGAAACATAAATTTATAAGTACTGTATGATGTTATTTATTGGGTTTGGGGACTTGCATGACCTTATTGGGAGCTAAAATTTTGGGCATTACGTGAAAATTATATAGTATAAAGAAAAAAAGAAAAACAAAAACCGAAACAAAATTAGCTAGGTGTTTGGTTATATTATCATCAAACAATAACAGAAAATTCAACTTTTCGTCACTTTATCCTAAAAAAAAAGGAACTTTTCGTCACCTTCATCGAAATACGTGAGCTAACTCTAAAAACGTTTAGATTGCAATTTATTTGCTCTTACATGAAATTATGGAGTATTTTTCTCATCTAGAGCTTTAATACATTACTTGATATGTTGTGTAAGTTGGTCGTTCTCAAATATTTCAAAAAGAATCTTAAACATTAATCAGTAAACTAATTTTCTTAATTTCCAACTGTTCAAAATATTGTTTTTCCAAATGGGCCAAACGATTATTGTGCATTTTAATTTGAGATGATAGAATCAATGAAGAAGAACTAATAAAAATAAAGGAAACAAAACAAAAAATTATATTGACTACTGAAATTATTCAGGTGTGATATTCTTTTTCCGTTGATTAATTGGAGAGTCCTCAAACTTAGTGGGCCAGATTTAACCCTATATCTGAACTTACCCAATTGGTGATTTATTAGAGCAGCTGGCTGCGTCAAATCATTTGGCCCAAAACCATGTGAACTAACCGATCCAGTTAAATGTCGTTAGTTCTATTGCTTCATGTCCCAACAAAATAAGTACCTTCACCTGTCAAAGTCCAAGATAATTGAGTAAACTGATTCTATTTATTCTAAAAATTGAAAAAGCAAATAACATATTTTTTTTTTTTTTTGGTAAATAAACTTTTATTACCAAGAGTCCGAGGCTAAGTACAAAGATACAAAACTTCACAAGCAGGGAAACAAAAATCACTAACAGTTCAGAGCATTAAAGAAATTGGTTAATCTTGCATGCATTCTGCATCTCACTGCTATGACAACTTGCCAAACTCGCACGACTTGATCCACACTACTCAATCGGGCTTTGAACTTCCTTGCATTGCGCTCTTTCCATACGTGATAGCTCACCACGGTGAAAGCTAAACGATAGAATTGCTGAGAGAGGGATTTCGACTTACAGTTTTGAGTTAGGAACACTTTCTCCTCATCCAATCAATTGAAACTCGATTGACTCTACTCACACCTTCACTGCATTCCACACTCTTGAGGAAAAATCACAACTAAAAAAGAGATGAACTATATCCTCAGCTTCCCTTTCGCAAAGACAACACATAGAATCCACTACTATGCCGACCTTAGCTAAATTATCACAAGTGACGAGCTTGCCTATCATAGACACCCATGCAATGAAGATGCATTTAGGGGTGCAAGATTGCAACATATGAGTTTATTTCATCCCACCTTTTGCATGTTACCTCTGAGACACATACATTTTCCTAATAGAGAAGAAAGGTTGCATGAGTAACATTTGCCCTTCTCTGTTAGAAGTCACATACTTTTTTGCTTCTAAATTTTTTTGCACCACCCAAGATGCTGACTCAGGGATTGGCATAGAGGTGGGAACTTGGCGTTTGATGTAATAGCCATGGATCCACCTCACCCACATCATATCCTTTTCCTGAATAAGAGACCACCAAAACTTACAAAGCGCGGCTTGATTCCATACTTTTATATTCATGATATTTCAGCCTCCTGCTGTTTTTGGCATTTGAATCTTCTCTCACGCCACTAAGGCCCTTTTAGAAATATCAGATTTTTCAGTCCAGCTTGATTCCATACTTTTATATTCATAAATTGCTTAAAGGATAACTCTGATAATTTAACCTATTTTTTGCATAAAATTATGACATAAGCCACTCATTCGAGGATAACGATTTGACGGTTGAGGCACTCATTAGGCTAGCCGCAGCGGCTGTCTCGTGGGTTGTCTCGAGACAGCCCCGGCAATGAGACATGATGTTGCGGCGAGGAGTGTCTCGAGCCTGTCCCGAGCTGACGAGACTTTCTCAAGCAGGCGAGTGTATTACACGCGCCAATTTATTATTATTTTTTTTAAATCGGAGCGTGCATTGCACGCGCCATACATTAAAAAAAAAATGAAAAATCAGACAACGGCTATATTTTTAAACGGTACAAAATGGCTATTTTTGTGCCGATTTTAATTTTTTTATCCCACTTTTTTTCCTAAAAATACTACATTTCATCACACCACATTCACACCAGATTCACACCTCAAATCTCCATTTTTCTCCTATAATTCCATCTTTTTTTCGCATAAATTTCACATTATCATCTCGCAAATGGATCCTAACAATCCATGGTCGTCGTCGTGGTGTCCCCCTGAAATGGCGAACGACGCGCAATACGGAGGATATACTGGGGCGGAACTTGATTCAATCAATCTCAACTCGTCCGTCGGCGAGTCCTTCCACACTGTATTGGGCGACGAAGACAGTCCGTCGTCCGAGCCGACACCAGCCAAAGGCAAGGGGAAGGTACGGGGCGATCTCACCGTCTCAAATATCCCTCCACCTCCTACGACAAGGCGAAGAAAAGGCTCAACGGCGCCTCCGACGACATGGTCATCGAGCAAGCCCAACAGATATTCCAGGCCCATGAAGGGAGCCGCTTCAAGCATTTTGGTGCATGAGAAATTTTGTAGGACTACCCCAAATTCCTTCACCAGGAATTTCCCGACGTTCCGTTCATGAAGCGGACAAAGAATACGGTCAATGGCGTCTACACCTCATTTGGAACGCCGCACGAATCGAGCGAGGCAACAGAAGAGGAAAGCACGGCTCCCCCCGCCCACAGGGACGAGACGCGGTAAAGGCGGAGGCGAGGGCGGCCAGAGGAAAGGGAAAAAAGAAGGTGATCGAGGAGGGAGAGTTCGGGTCGATGGTCGACTCTACAAATGAAAGGCTAAGCAACATCATCGCGGCGAAGAACAACTTCGCTGAGGCAATGAGGGAGCGTGCTCGGGCGAAACAAGACGCCACCGATTCAAGGATCATCAACATGGATACATCAAACTACACGCTGGAGCAGTTGGAGTTCCATGTGATGATGGTCATGGACATCAAACGACGTCGCGGATGGGCTTAGTTGTTTTTTCCCCTACAACGGCTATGTTTTTTTAAATATTCTAGTATCTATTTTTTTTTCTAGCAATGTAATTTTTTTTCTAGTAATGTATTTTTATTTAAATTAATGAAATTTTCAAAATTTTAATTTTTCTTATTAAAATTAATGCAAAATATAAATTCAGAAATTCCTTAAAGACACCCTTAGAGACAGCCCCACTGCAGCTCACTGTCTCTATCTCCAAAAAATCCTTAGAATCACCTCTTAGAGATACTATAACTGCAGAAAGTCTTAGGAACGGATGAAGTACGTAGGGATCACAAAATTTTCCACCAACCTTTTCTTCAATTTAAATGTTGTTGACTAGAAAATGATCATTTTATAATTTTTACCCAAAACATCCTCATCCAACCTTTTCATTTCTTAAATCAAATTTGAACTTCATAGTTCATACCCTTTGTTGTACAAAGACCATTTTATCATTTCGTGGTCCATAATACAATTAAACATAGATATTGACGCAATTATCCACTACAAAGTTTATTAGCAGTCACTTTTTCCCATTTTTCAAAATAAGCAATCCATTTTATTCTTACTTCATCTTTTCTTTCTTAATTATGAATATCGGCTACTGCATAGTGACATCATACACTACCATGCACAGAAGGAATAAATGACGAAATCACATTTATACAATAAAAAGGCCACAGTAAATAAATAAAAGTGAAGGCAAATTAAAAGTAACATTTGAACAATTAACTTCTTTGTAGTAGGAAAGTAAGAGAGTTTTCACTTGAAACTACAATGAAGTCACATTTGAATTTTTTGTAAATTTAGCTAAATTTTCTGTAAAATAACAAAATCCAGTTAAGTGGGTTTGAGTTATTTGGATAAATGGGCCAAGTGGCCGCTAATGAGATCATCTATTAGTTAAGAAGCAAATGAAGCACAGCATGTCAATTAGACTAACGGTGAAGAGCGTTTACTTCTCACAGCATTTTTTTTGTTTTAATAAATCCAAACAAACTTTTTTTTTTTGAGTTTACACACACATACATGAGTCTGCAATCTCTTGATTGGAGGGAAATCACGTAAGGCAAAAATTAAACATTGCGCATATATATTAAAAGAAGAGCAAAACAATTTTCACTGACTAGGCAGGCCTTAACCCTTTCTTTTAGCAAAACACTAGGCCTTAACCTAACATAACGAATAATTATAAGTTTTTATTTGTAGTATTTTTTTTGTGGGGGGTGGGTGGTTAATAAATATAATTCGTGCCTAATTTCAACCATGGAAAGGAAGGTTTTATATGATTCGAATTAGTCAAGTGAGTCATCCAAAAAGGAAGATCATGGGAGGCGACTTATATATCAAGATAAAATAGCCTGCTTGATGCCAAAAGTCTCAGGTTCAAGCCATGTTTTCAACACATAAAAATTCAAGGATCCCAAAGTAAACAAATTAGAGACCAATATTAATGCCAATAGGCTTCCTGATTGTTATCTCATTCTGCTAATTTTATTTCAAATCCCCTTATCTAATGGTTCCACTTTCTCTCTCATAAGTTTCAGAACGCTCAAGCCATAGAAAAACCTGACACAGCAAGAAGGTATTTATTTTCTTCTTTAAAATGGCAAGAGTAAATGTGTTTCCCATGGAAATTGTATTATCTGATTTCCCAAGACATATCAGTGTCACAAGAAAATTGTAGCAAAATCAAAGGTTAACACCATATTCTTCTAACAAATTCCCGCAAACTGAACAGTTTACATGTATAAAACAATGCTCCTCCTCATCAAGCCACACCGAAAAACTAATTTCTTTCTTCTATTATTTTGACCCGACAGAACAATACCAGAAAGTCACAAACTGCTTTAGTGATGTGCCTTAGCTTCAGCCTTCTTATGAGACTTTGCCTTCATCTGTTAAAAATTAAACAAGTGGAAAGATTAAGTCCATGTGAATCTTGGTGTGTCGCGTACTCAACTATCTAACATATATATGCTTTTGAAAACTCTGCCTATTTTATGAAACCATATGCAATCTTTGCAGGTGTAGCCTTACTTAAACCAAATGCTGATAGAAAATTTCATTTTACACGCACTCAAAATTTTCATAGAGCTAGGAACCAAAGTGAACTTTAACCATAAAAGTCAAATCTAGCAATGCAGAACCACCACCAGGTTATTAGCATTCACCCATAATGCTAGTCTCACTATTTCTGTCAATGGTTGCAACATAAGTGAAAATTGATAGTAGCATAGCCAAAAGGACTGGACGTAACAAATTCAATATATATGTATAAGACTATCCGCAGTGATAGTGTCTCTATGAGGTGTCTCTATAGGGTGTGATGGAGATAGAGACAAACTGTCTCTATGGTGTGTCTCCATCTAATTAGTTTATTAATTTTGTCAATATATCACTGTATCGAGACTGTCTCGTTCCAACGAGACAGAACGAGGCAGTGGATGTGGATGCTGCACTGGGTTGTCTCCATGGATTGGGTGTCTCGAGATACCCATGGAGACAACCACTGCAGACAGTCTAATGTATAAACAACTACAAGATGACAAACAAATGCTGCCAGTGTTTTTTAAACCAAATCCCCAGCACCATGAAATGAATTCTACCACTGTATCCTAATCAAAATCCTACCATCATCAAACAAACCCCGTTTCTTAACTGCAAATGAACCCCTCCTTCATGACAAGCATTTAATCTACACTTTGATGCATAATTCAGAAGTTATGAAAACTTTGTTCTAGCATACTTAATTCAAACATATACTGATTTACCCCTGCACCTTAAAAGATAGGCTCGTAGCTCAAAGCTCCTATTCAACATCCCATCCCCATATCTTCATAAAAATACGACATTATTTAAGAATGAAAATTCAAAATAAAGAAATTTTCCGTTTCCACCATCATCTCCGAATTTCAGATCTGGATAGTCAAAATCCAGGCAAACACAAACTCAAAATCCTTAACAATATAATCCTCAGAAGAATGAAAACTCATAAATCTTCAGAGATTGCTCGAAAACTCAACGTAAAAATCTATACATATACATATATAAGCATGGATCAACAAAATCAATAAGCATTCAGAGAAAGTAGAGCGAATTCACTGAAAATGGGGGAATACCTTGAGATACTTAAGCTTTACACTGCCATAAGCGAGTCCGACCGTGAAAGCGGAAACCCTAGCCACCTGCCATTCATGAAAATTCAGATAATTTTTCAGAAATCAGTACATCGGTGGAAACAGATCGGAGATAGAATTGCTAGCTCACAAACCAAAGCGAGGGTGCTCTTGCCGGAGTAAAGTCCAGGAGGCGGCGACATTGATCGGAGATGTTGAAGGCAGAGAAAATATAGACCCAAATTTTAGTTGCTGAGAGGCTGAAAATGGCAAGTACACGAAAGCCCTAATCGGGGTAGTGTGTTGTTTTACCACACGTGTGGTTCAAGCGGGTGGGGTTATCCGGTGTGCGCCGGCCTATCAAATATGAATAGAAATAGATCGACTCTGTCTCTCCCATGAATCGATCTTAGAAAACCGTCGTAACATTTTACCTACGACTCTACGAGGGTGCATTTATTTTGATGGGAAAAAGTGAAAAAAAAATATTTTATCTAATTTTTTATTTTTTTTACATGTTTATTTTGATAGAAAATTTTCTTCGAGCAGGATGAATAATTTTTTCGGGCAGTCTTTTTTCATTATTTTCTTTTCAATGTTGGATAATATTTTCTATGATTAGTGGTGTGAAAATATTTTACAATGAACAAAAGACATAAAAATGGGAGAGGAGTGGGAGGATTATGTAATACTCCCTCCGTATTATATATATAAAGTCTTATTTCACAAATTTCACATGTATTTTTTAAAAAGTTTCATTTCACTTTATGGACTCATACACCCTCAAAAATCTCTCTTATTTACACTCATTTGTCATTAATGGGTCCACATTCCAACACTTTATCACTACCCTTTATCAATACCACTACCTTTTTGTCAATACCACTATCCCTACTTTCTAACTTTTACCTCACTCAAAAATACTTTACCAATTTTCTTAATATTTGTGCCCATTTAAATTGGGACTTTATAACTAATACGGAGGGAGTAATTTTCTTTTCCAATCTAGTTAACATGAGATAAAAAAAAAAGATAAAAATGTTAATATTTTCTTACCTTATCTTATCCATCATTTTCCAATGGAAAATTTTTCATCAAAGTAAACGCACCCTAAGAGTGTGTTTACTTTGATGGAAAAAAAATTCACCTTTTTTCCATCATTTTTACATGTTTATTGTGATGGAAAATTTTCTCCGGGCAAGCTAAAATTTTTTCTCGGGCAGCCCCTTTTCAGCCTTTTTCTCTCAATGTTAGATAATATTATCCTTAGGCTCAGGGCAACGGTGAGCTCGCCATTTGGGCTCCCTGCCTTTTTTGGTGGGCCCAGCGCGCGCTCACAATGTGAAGTACAGTGGCGAGCTTGCCAATTTATTGAGCTCGCCATTTTTTTTTTAATTTAAAAAAGATGAAATGTTAAAAAAAATCATTTCATCCAAAATAATATTACACTAAATAAAAATATTACACTAAACTACATTACAATAAAATTAAAATACTACATTAAACATTAAAAAAAAAATTACTCATCAACGGGCCACCTATATTTCAATTTAAGTTTCTTGACCCATTCATCGTGAAACTCCTTTTGGACCGGTGCCATACCAACGGTGCTTCTCGTGATGATATGATAGTGTTGTTGCCTAGTAAATTCTTCCATATGCTGCGACATTTTCGTGGCTGTTTGAACAAATTTCTCTTGTACACTTCTCGCTGCCGAACCGCTTCTTGAGCTCGATCCGGCCTTCCCCTTCCCTCTTGTCGCTGCCTTTACCTTGTCTCTACTCATCGGCCGATCAATCCGACTAGAGTTCTTCGACCCAAATTCGCTGCGGAAAGTGGAGTGGTGGACCGCAGTGTGCTCCCGCGGATTGCTCCCTGCTGCCGAATCCTGCGCCGAAGTGGTGTAGCTCCCATCTTCGCCCGTCTTTATTCTCTTTGTTGCCGTTTCGATTTGGTATTTTGCGGAGTAGACCATGGCAAACTTCAGCGTATCTGTTACTACCCGCCACGTCGGCAAGTGCTTGAATGAAGCTTTGCGCGAGATTTGCCATTCATTGAGAGCGTTGGCCAAAATGTCCTCATTGCTCTCACCACTTCGATTTGCCATCTCGCACTCCTTGTAAACTTGTTGGAAGTCCGTTAAGACCATCTTCACTCGATCCCAATAGTTGCGGAGCTTTGCCGTGTTCCTCTTCGATGAGTTGGCGGGACAGAGCTCGCGGTAACGGTCCAAATGCGGCGCCAATACGAATCTATGTGTTGGCCGTTGGCGACGATGGGATCTTGGCTAAAGTCGACCCAACACTGAGCCAAGACTTCAGTTTCGGCCTCGGTGTATCCCGTCGGCCCGTCCTCACCTTCGGAAGACGAATCCACCAACTCTACTGCTGCCGCTATACCGTCTCCACGATGGCGACCACTGCCGAAGGTTGACGCCTTTTCCCTTTCCTCATTGCCGGCGACGTGACTTGAACCTCATCGCCGTCCTCAGCCAAAGTCACAAACTAGTTGAAATCTTCGGGCGACAACGCGGGGTGCGTAAGGTAGCCGGTGTTTGCGGGGGCAGCGGCATTGACGACTTCGAACCCTTGAAACGGTACAAAGGCACCAGACTGAAAGTGAGGAACGTAGGCTCCTTGCGTAGGAAATTATAGGACGAAAGCTTGAGGCGACGAGAATAAATTTCGTTAGGGTATTTGAGAAAACAAATTGTGTCGAGGGGATGGACGAGATGGGTTGGGGCTACTTGGATCAACATCGTCGGCATATGGCCGATTGGAGTTAAAATTGGCGTTGGGATCCTTTTTTTTTCAACAGAAATATGACCACCGGTGAGGAGGGCTTGGCCGGAGAAGGTGACCGCTTGTTTTGGGAGAAAATTTGAGAGAACAGAGTGTAGAGTAGAGAGTATAGAGAGTATAGTGTGTGATTGGTGGGTGGGGAAGGAAGATATATATACTGTAGTTGTAATTTGAAATTATAAAAAAATAAAAAAAATTGAATGGTGACCGTTGGCGATCGCAACAGCTATGCCGACGACCAACCAGCGGCCACCATGTGGCATCGAGCTTGGGAGAGCGCGAGCTCGCTCCATCGAGCTTGAGCTCGCGAGCTTAGCGCTCGGCAGTGCGGTGCGAGCTAGCACATCGCGCTCGCTGGGGCAGCGCGCGCGCCATTGCCCATAGCCTTAGCTTTTGGTATGAAAATATTTTCCAACATTCTAATTTTTTTTAACTTTCCATATTTACCCTTGAATTTTTTGACATTCTAGCAACTAATATAATGAGGAAATATGGTAAAATTAATAACTTGTCCACCCAATTCTAACAAAGTAAGATAAATATATTGTAGGATAAGTGTTTTTTCATTTTAGTAAACATGTGATAAAAAGGGTGCAAAATGATAATATTTTTTCATTTCTCCTTATCCATCATTTTCCAATGAACTTTTCCATGAAAGTAAATGCACCCTAAGAGCACCCACTATAAGGGTCGAGCGCCGGTGTTGATGCCGGTGCCGAAGGGCCGCTCGACCCCGGCTCCCTTAACCCCGCGAGGTCAAAGTCATAGTGGGTGTGGCGATATAGGGGTGTCGAAGTGATGTTGTCCATTACAGAGTATGGAATCTTGCGGCAATATAATACAAATAATATTGGGATTTGTCAAATTTTCTTCAGCAAAGTGAGAAACGTAGGCTTTTGCGTGGGAAATTATAGGACGAAAGCTTGAGGCGACGAGAATAAATTTCGTTGGGGTATTTGAGAAAAAAATTGTGTCGAGGGAATGGACGAGATGAGTTGGGGCTATTTGGATCAACATCGTCGGCATATGGCCAATTGGAGTTGAAATTGGCGTTGGGATCCTTTTTTTTTTGAACAGAAATATGACCGTCGGTGCGGAGGCTTGGCCGGAGAAGGTGACTGCTTGTTTTGGGAGAAAATTTGAGAGAACATAGTGTAGAGTAGAGAGTATAGAGAGTGTAGTGTGTGATTTGTGGGTGGGGAAGGAATATATATATATATAGTTGTAATTTGAAATTATAAAAAAATAAAAAAAAAAATGAATGGTGACCGTTGGCGATTGCAACAGCTATGCCGACAACCAACCAGCGGCCACCATGTTGCATCGAGCTTGGGAGAGCGCGAGCTCGCTCCATCGAGCTTGAGCTCGCGAGCTCAACACTCGGCAGTGCGGTGCGAGCTAGCAAATCGCGCTCGTTGGGGCAGCGCGCGCGCCGTTGCCCATAGCCTTAGCTTTTGGTATGAAAATATTTTCCAACATTCTAATTTTTTTTAACTTTCCACATTTACCCCTGGATTTTTGACATTCTAGCAATTAATATAATGAGGCAATATGGTAAAATTAATAACTTGTCCACCCAATTCTAACAAAGTAAGATAAATATAGTGTAGGATAAGTGTTTTTTTTTCATTTTAGTAAACATGTGATAAAAATGGTGCAAATGATAATATTTTCTCATTTTTCTTTATCCATCATTTTCCAATGAACTTTTCCATGAAAGTAAATGCACCCTAAGAGCACCCACTACAAGGGTCGAGCTTCGGTGTTGATGTCGGTGTCGAAGGGCCGCTCGACCCCGGCTCCCTCAACCCCGCGAGGTCAAAGCCATAGTAGGTGCGGCGATATAAGGGTGTCGAAGTGATGTTGTCGAGGGTGGTGTCGATATCGATACCGCCTTCGACTTCGTTGTGGCAGCGGCTTGGGGACACGTGGCGTGTCCCCATTGTTCCGGTTTTAATTTGTCTTTTATTTTTTTTATTTTCTGATTAAAAAAATAATAATAACAAAAATCCCAACGGCTTCGGCACAAAATTTACTATAAGTATCCATTCATCCCATTCATTCTCCACATCAAAATTCAATCTTCATCTCAGTCTCTTTCTTCTTCAATTTCAATCTTCAAATCTTATTTTTTTTTGTGCAAAAAAAATGAGTGAATCCCGGTCAATTGGTGGCGCACCTCAAAGTTTGCGCCAAATTTGCAAAAGAATTTCGGTGAGAGTAGTTGTCCTAATTTTTTTTCTTAATTATTGTAATTTTATTTTCTTAACTATTATATTTTAATTTTATTAATTAGTGTATGTTTTGTTTTTTTTAATTGAATAAACTTGTCATTTCTTAATTTTTGAATTTAATTAAGTATTTTAATATTATTTATTACAAATAAAAAATTAACAGAATAAAATTCATTTAATCATTACTAATAATTATAAATTTAGGGTCTTACTCAATTTTACTATTTTAATTTTTTTTTTATCAGAGTCTTAATCAACTTTACCGATCATTAAAATTACGCTTACCGACGATAGATTCGATAGACCCCGCAGTGGTGCATGCTGTAAAAGGTTAAAAAATAATGAGTGCATCTTCAAATTAAAAGGTTAAAATATTTCACAGCTAAAGAACATACTAGTAATAATTGTCATTGTCACCGTCAGGTAAACATAATTTGTCCCCAAAACGCGCTCATCACATCGCACGCAATATCTAAGTAGCAAAACCTAGTATTCCACTTCGTCTATTCATAGTCCAATACTCATAAACCCTCCTCCCTCCATGGCCGCCTCCACCGCCTCCACCGCCGCCGCCTATCGCACCACCCCCTCCACACGCCTCGACGCTTTCACCCCGCCCTCCACCACCTCCTTCACCGTCCCCTCCAAAACCTCCCAAAAACCTCTCCACATCGCCCTCTCCCAAAACCCTATTTCAGATATCATTTCTACTTACAAAACCCCCTCAAATTCGGATTCCAGTATCCCTTCGACGGGGACGATAAGCCTCGCGAAGAATGCGGCGTTGTCGGAATCTACGGCGACCCCGAGGCTTCCCGCCTCTGCTACCTAGCTCTCCACGCGCTCCAGCACCGCGGCCAGGAGGGCGCCGGAATTGTCTCCGTCCACGATAACGTCCTCCACTCTGTCACCGGCGTCGGCCTCGTCTCCGAGGTCTTCAACGAGTCGAAGTTGGATAAATTGCCCGGCGACATGGCCATCGGCCACGTCAGGTACTCGACTGCCGGCGCCTCCATGTTGAAAAATGTTCAGCCTTTCGTCGCCGGTTACAGATTCGGGTCGGTCGGAGTCGCGCACAACGGGAATGTGGTCAATTACCAGGCGCTGAGGGAAGAGCTCGAAGAGAACGGCTCGATTTTCAACACGAGCTCCGATACTGAGGTCGTTCTGCATCTGATTGCGATATCGAAGGCACGGCCATTTTTTCTGAGGATTGTTGAGGCTTGCGAGAAGCTAGAGGGGGCTTATTCGATGGTTTTTTTGACAGAGGACAAGCTGGTTGCTGTTCGTGATCCTTTCGGATTCCGGCCGCTGGTAATGGGCCGGAGGAGTAACGGCGCGGTGGTGTTTGCGTCGGAGACTTGCGCGTTGGATTTGATCGAGGCGACGTACGAAAGAGAGGTTTATCCCGGTGAAGTTATCGTGGTGGATAAAGATGGTGTTCAATCTGTTTGCTTGATGCCTCATTTCGAGCCAAAATCGTGTATCTTCGAGCATATCTACTTCGCATTGCCGAATTCTGTGGTGTTTGGGCGATCAGTGTACGAATCGAGGCGTGCGTTTGGGGAGATACTAGCGACGGAGTCTCCGGTGGATTGTGATGTGGTGATTGCCGTGCCGGACTCAGGGGTGGTGGCGGCGCTTGGCTACGCTGCCAAAGCAGGGGTGGCGTTTCAGCAGGGGTTGATCAGGTCGCATTATGTGGGGAGGACGTTTATCGAGCCGTCTCAGAAGATTAGGGACTTCGGTGTGAAGCTGAAATTGTCTCCGGTGAGGGCCGTGTTGGAGGGGAAACGGGTGGTGGTGGTGGATGATTCCATTGTTAGAGGGACAACGTCATCCAAGATTGTTAGGCTGATCAAAGAAGCAGGGGCGAAGGAGGTTCATATGAGGATTTCGAGCCCTCCGATTATAGCTTCGTGTTACTATGGTGTGGATACTCCCAGTCCGGAGGAGTTGATATCGAATAGGATGAATGTGGAGGAGATTCGGGAGTACATTGGGTGCGATTCGCTCGCCTTTCTACCCATAGATAGCTTGAAGAAGCTGTTGGGGAGTGATTCGCCAAACTTCTGTTATGCTTGTTTTTCGGGCAAGTATCCGGTGTTGCCGACGGGAAGGTGAAGAGGATTGGCGATTTTCTTGATGATGGATTGAGCGGGGACATGGGTTCCATTGATGGAGGTTGGCTTAGTGGAACTAGAAACAAGGAGGAGGAGGTCAAGTCCTCTGCCTAGGGCAAGTTTGTTTTGTTGTCTTGATGCAGTCATGAAAAAGAGCAGAGTGGTAGGAATGGATATTTAAGGATGATGATGATGATGATGATGATGAACACAGTTTTGGTTTTCTTGCTTTTTTTTCCATTATCAGTCAACTTGGAGATCGGGCATGAGTTTTGGTTTTTCTTTTAACATTTGTTTATGTAGATCAAGATAAAGAACAACTGAACTAACCCCGACCGAATGCAGATATTTGGCGCCTAGTATTACATTAACTGTTGCCTCATTGCCTGTCTTAATTAATACTACTATACGTAAACTCATTCTTTATTATTTAGCAACTAATGGATGTTAGACTACCTAAACTTGCCAATTGAGACTTCAGATAGGGAAATGCATCATCCAAACTCTGTAAACAGAAGAAAAATTAAATAAGGGCGTTGGAAGATAGTGTCATTCAACAATGTGGCCAAATTGAAACAAAAGAAAATTGAAATTAGATGCATCTAAAATTGAAAACAATGCGAATGGCAGGGAGTAATTATCAAAGCCGGAAAGAGTGAAGACACTCAACTCTCTCTCTCTCTCTCTCTCTCGCTTTCGTTCTTCCATTACATTTTTAATTAACTTAAAACTTAAGCTTCAAATAATGCTAAGGTAATCAGATCTAAACTGCTATACTGATAAGTTTCTAAATCGAAATTTAAAATAAAAAAATAGAAATGTCAGAAGTGGGGTTTGAACCCACGCCCTCTTACGAGGACCAGAACTTGAGTCTGGCGCCTTAGACCACTCGGCCATCCTGACTTAATGTCTTAAATCTTCTTCATGGTTATGTAATTAAAAATTACATGATATGATGCTTAATTAAGAAGCATCCATCTCTCCTAGTGGCTACCACTATATCTTGCAGCAAGTGCAATTTGAGAAATTATAAATATTGTTTATTGACTAGAAGGATTATTATAATGAGTTGAAAAATACAGTAGGTGTGTGATTTTACGATAACATTAAACCATCAACGCCAAGTTTGTACAAAAGTTGGTTCGGTGATCCGCAGAAAATTGACATTAGAACAAGTTTTCTCAAATCTACTCTCCACCTAATAAATACGGCCCTTTAGATTTGTATAATCTTAATTTGATGGAATTGCATTTCCAGAATAAAATATTAGAATTCCAAAATCGATTTTGTAATGCATCGTGTTTGTTGTTGTTGAACAAATAATATGAAATTGATGACATGATAGTGAGTGTCGCATGCACACAATAATATTATGGCTAGGGAATGCAATTGTCTCCGTACTATATAAAAACAAAACATATATCGCACTAGGATATTTTCGACCGAGTTCTCTTCTCTTCTCTTCTCTTCTCTTCTCTTTCTCTTCTCACCATTCAAGGTACGTCGAGGTTGGGGAAGGAACTGCGTTAAATGTACAATGAATCTCTCTCAAATCCGAATTCGTCCAACCACACATGGTATGATGGTACGAATTAGTCCTCTCACATATCTTACAGTGATCAGCATTCGCTTCGCTAATTACTGAAACTAACACCACATTTATCCGAATCTGTAATTTTAACTTTTAACATAATTTTAAAATTAAGCCATTCCATCGATGAAACACCATCATTTAGAAAACAAATCCAGCAAACATTGCTGGAAAAATGGAAGATATTTCACTTGCAAATAAGAATGGTGCTGTAATTACAATGTCTCAAAAGTCATTTGAAATTGTAAACTTGAGTAAACATTGTGTCATTTCAAATAATTAATTAACAAATATAAAACAAATAAAAAGTCACAATAACTAATATGCAGCAAGTCGCACCCCATGCGACCGCACGTGGGGTGCACGCGCCTCACCCAAGCGCGGCGTGTGGGGTACACGTGCCTGCTATTTTTTTATTTTTTTTCGATTTTTTTTTTAATTTCAATTTTCTTTAATTCGTTTTTTCAATTCAGTTTTTTTTTCCAGGTTTTTTTCCCTTTTTTTAATTTTCCACTTATTTTTTTTCCACCTTTTTTTTTTTATTTTGCCTCTTCGTTTTTTTGTTTGTCGCTTCTTCTTTGGTCAAGATTCGAGCGAGGGAGCCGAAGGCCTCGGAGCGAGACGAAAAAGTCCAAATTGTTGCCCGCCGATTATCCTTTATATTAGTAATCGAAGCGAAGGCGGAGCCGTAAAATCGAAGCCGAAGGCGGAGCCGAAAAAAAGAAAACTGAATTAGAAAAAAAATGATCGGGTCAACAGGTCAACCCAGCCCGATCCGGTCGCATGGGCCCTGCGACCTGCCGCACAAGAGATGCCCTCATAAAAAGTCCGCCAACTTACGTTTTTATTGCATTGAAACCTCAAGTTTTAATTATCATTGTATGGAGTATTCGAATTCTATTTTGCCATCCTAGAAAACTCATACGAATAGAGTTCATAAGCAATGGAGCTCAATCCGACAAAAATATATATATCTTCAGAAGCTCAAACGAGAAAACCCTAATATTCCGTGTAAAATTACTCCAAAATATTACAAGGATAGAAGATCATAGCACAATGTCAAGTCAGAAACGAATGATAAATATAGGTTGATCTAATTTTTCCAGGACAAGCATGTTTCCTATATACAACGAAGGAATGTAACTCGAGAGAAGAAGATCAAAAGGCGGGCGATAAAAAGTATTATTGCAGTCCAGGACATGTTTGCTAGAGCACATGTAGAACTAATAAACGAATTTAAACTCCATAAAAGCAGCTCCAAATACGACCTCATATACTGCAGATGTTTGACTTTGAGACCTCAAAAGCTATGCTTTGTCTCATTTTCCACGCTGTTATTGCCATTCACTTGCTGCTGAGGTTGTTGCTGTTGTCGTTGCTGCTGTTGCTGTCGTTGCTGTTGTAACTGATGCATGTTCATTTGGGTGCCCTGTTGCTGGCGTAGCTGAAACATCTGAGGATTGATCGAGAACTGCTGAAACTTGGAGGAGTCGCCACTTAATTCAGCTGTTGCAAAACTTCAGACGCTGCACCTCTGCTGTTAATGCCTCATTCAGTGCTGACGGAAGAAACTCGTTATAAGAGAGAGCATTTTTTGGTTCTGGACTGAGCAAAATGAGCAATGAAGTAGAATAGACAATTCACATCAAGGTAAAAAAGGTTAAAAGATGATATTTAACTGGCAGCAGGTGCGACTCCCGGAACCAAAATACATTTGCATACATAAGCAATAGGCAGTCAACAATTAAGTGCGACATGTGTCCTCCTCCATAGTACCAGGTGGAATGAGACAGCACTTTACATAAGGTTTCGCCCAGCCCAAGAACAAAAACCATAAATGAGAGAACCAAAGATTTGCTGTGATCCAGCAATGCATTCGGTATTTCAAAACTAGAGTAACATCTTAAAAGTTATCCAGGAAAGCATAGTAATAGACAAATAACCAAACTTTATATGACCTCATCAAAATTTAAGCGATTTTTTAGCAGACAAATGAAAGAAAGATGTTGTAAATAACACAAACTTTTCAGAGGAAATTGATTGAATCTACACAAAAAGAATGTGATCAGTTCGTCAAATGGAATGTACAGCTATAATATTGGATACTATAACACTCAAGTTATTACTAACTTAACCCAAACAATTTACAACCGCAACAAGAGACTAAGAAATGTAATTTGGAAAGATCAGGTGATTACTGTTGACAGCTTGGTAGAGCCATAGAAGGCTTTCAGGCTTTCAACCAGCCAACACGAGGTCGGAAAGAAGAAGGGTGAAAATAATAAGGATAACTCGTATTTTGCATTTGAAACTCATATTTTATTCCGAAATGCAACGAGAAAGGGTGAAAATAACTAAAACATCAAATAGAACCATACCATCTCGCAGTTGAGCCTGTTTGTTCCATGGCTTGCAACCGAAACTTCAGCTCATGGTTTTGACTACTAAGTCCAGATGAGTCTCTCTAAATACAAACAAAAACAAGTAATAAGGATAAAAAGAAAACACTGTAAAATTATTAAACCATAACAAAAACCAAAATCCCACAGGACACGTACTTGAAGCATAGTAAGTTGGGCAGACAATGTCGTAGCTTCGGTCTGTAACGTCTGGACCTTGTGTTCCAACTCCACAATATATTTCGTCTTCCGCTCTTTTGACCGAGCAGCAGACTGACGATTTGCCAAGATCCTATAATAAGATATATATAACTTAACCAAGAATATAACATCCACACACGTTGCAAGTACATAGCAAGAATAAATACAACAAGTATAATGCTATAGGCAGACTAGAAGAATCTGTATTACCTTTTTGCACGTTTAGGATCACTTAGGGCTATCTCAGAGAGTTTCTCATTCGCCATTATCTTCTTAAGTTCAGCACCACTAAATTCCCCATTACCAAACTCCAAGCTGAAATCATTTGTGTTGGCATCAAGTGAATTAGTGGGTGAGAGTTGACCAGGGTGTGTTCCAGGAGATGGAGGCATTTGGGCGACTCGTCAGCAAAATTCATCTTTTCCATGAAACTATCCATAGAGACACTCCTATAATGTCGAGTGGTTGGAGCAATATCTCCCCCAGCATGTCTTTTAATCCCTTCCCTCCTCTCAGTCGATGCAGACACTCTCGGTTTCTGACTTTCATTCACACTACTAGTTGCTTCGTTATCACTGCTATCACCTCCATTTGTCTTTGTTCCACTGGCTCTACTGTCCAGATCGTCTCGTTCTCATTTCCCATCTTCTCATCCGTCCCCAGAAGAGTTAAAGGCATCAATATTATCCAAATTCATATAAGCATTGAACAAATCATCCACAACTTCACCTTCAGATTTTCTCTCCCCCATCCCTTCTAAACTCTCCTCTACTCTCTCCCAACTCGACTCTTTCTTAACCAATTGCACTGGCTGCCCTCCTGAATTCTCCCTTGCGAATCCTGACCGATCAAAAGCACCAGGACTCCTCAAAGGTATAAGCGGGGGCGACGACTGTAAAATGCTGGAAAATCCAAACGGGATATCACTATTAGACCTTCTATGAGCCTTACGAGGTGGGAGACTTTCTCCAGGTCTAGACATACTCCCCCTTGTGAAAGGTGAGGGAGGCAACATGGAATGCGAGCCCTCCCTCTCCTCCATAGCCACATCAGTCGAAACCCCAGAAGACTCTCTATAAGGTGAGGGGATTAACGGCGGCAGCGAATCACCGGCGAAAAAAGCGGCTGTGACAAAGATCGAGCATGCGATGGCCCTGGACTGGTACCGAAATTCTGCTGATTCCCGGCGCGGTTAACCGAGATCTGCGAATACGGCGAGATTGGCGGAATTTGTGGATGAGACGGCGGAATGCCCAGCCTTTTACCACCGTTCTCCGCCCCGAATTAGGCGACGGCTGCCGAATCTGACCGCGAAATTGCGGCATCTGAAGTTGAGGTATATCTAATTGATTCAGTGAAATGAACGGTGCTGGGTGTGAAGCGAAGATGATGAAGTTCCAAACGATGACTGGAGTCGCTGCATAGTCTCACCATTATCTTCCTCATTATCACCCCCCATTTTCATCAAATTTCGAACTACTTTCTACTTAACTTTACGGATCAAACTTCAGATCGCAAAAACCTAATCAAACACAAAATTAACAGCACGTCTCATCAACAACTACATACATAATTCAATACACAAACGAATTTAATCAACAGAATCGCGACCAGTTCACCATTTACATTAATTAATATAGTAATAGATAAATTCATTAAACTAGCACCAGCACACACGGGCAAAAAGAGGACGAATAGCCGCAAAATAACAACAACAACAACAAAAGGAGAGAGAGAGAGAGAGAGCTAGAGCTAATTTACCCGAACGTTCCTTAAACGGCAGTTGTTCATCAAGAGTTTATCCGCCGCATTTTGGGTTGAAATAGACGTTGATTAGGAGTAGTAGTATATATTTATATATATATGCACACACACAGAGACAGAAGAAGTAGTAGTATAAGTTAAAATCGGAGTGCCTATTGTATTTGTATTTGTATTTGTATTTGT
Source organism: Schizonepeta tenuifolia (assembly GCA_029490685.1). Taxonomy (NCBI): domain Eukaryota; kingdom Viridiplantae; phylum Streptophyta; class Magnoliopsida; order Lamiales; family Lamiaceae; genus Schizonepeta; species Schizonepeta tenuifolia. The sequence goes on from CM055958.1 coordinate 87,442,328, forward strand.
ATGTGTATCATTATACGGATTGCGTGATTAACTACTGCGTTGTTGCTCTTTCTCGCGAGACGCGTTGAATTTAACATGGATTTCAGTTTCATTTGGACCGGATTTGCATTTCGACTGAATTTCAATTTCATTCCGACTGATATTCGGTAATAAGCTGGTTCCTTTTTCTGTTTTGGAATCAAATTTTTTCCCATTTTTCTATAGTTTAGAGCCACTACGGTTATGGTAGCTCATTTTTAAAGTATTGATGCAACTACAATTTAATCACGTAGTTGCCTACTCATAAATGAGGCTTTTAAATTATTATTTTAATCTAAAAGGATCTTATCGCTAATTCTGTAAATAAGACTATTAAATTAAAAAAATTGTTGTTTTTTTAATTACCATTTATTACAAAACTTAAAAGTATGGTTGAAAAAAACAAGTAAATGTCATTTTATACAATTTGCGGAATATAAAATATCAATTGAAGTTCGTTTTAGGTTCAATGTTCGAAACTAGGATTAGTCGAAATCTAAGTACAATTTTTTGGAACAATATTTTAATATAATGTGTTTAATTCTAGTTGTCACTTTTGGTAGTAATATATATACATACAAAGGTTCGAAATAATTTTGGCCAAGCCTTTTATCTAAATTACATCAACTCACATTTGTTCAGAGAAATACCCGATTCTAGCCATTTTGAAGTTGTGTTTTCAAATTCCAGTGATTCTCGTTTTTTTTTCTTTAAATTATAGCCATTTTTTAAATTTTTTGACTATTATATCCTCCATTATTATATTCTCATATTTTTTTTGTTACTTTACTTCTCTCTTCTCTCTTTTCTCTTGTATGTCTTTCTCTTTCTATTTTTTTTCTTGTGTTCATTTTTTTTCCGGCGACAACTCTCTCCCTCTCGCCACCGCCATCTCCTCGTCAGAGCTGGTACCGCGCCGACCCCTCCATGCTCAAGCTTATGTTCCACTGTTTCATGCTCGAATATCCCTGCATCACCGCCGACCCGACCTCGCAGCTGCCTTCTACCTCCCCTACTACGCCCGCCATCAACGCCCTTCGCTACCTCTACGGCCCCGATGACAACTCCAACTTCCTCCACGGCCTCGATCTGTTCAACTTCCTCGCCAACTCTGACCACCTCTTGATCTGGAACCGCCAACCACATATCTGGAACCCACGATTCAAAGTACCGTGGGCGGAATTCGTGAAAAACCAGACGGTGGCGAGGCAGAACAATGACGATCACTCCGACAACGAATTGACCCTAACCACCACCACCACAAAGAGAAGCGAG